>CM023449.1:239312333-239897333 GCA_013339765.2 Haemaphysalis longicornis
GTGAGACGAGCCATTTCTACTGGCGCGTCTTGTTTATGATATCGTCACTAATCAAAAGCACTATTGACGCAGATATCGGCAAGGTATCGGTAAAAAAAAATAAAGGTATCGGTAACGAAAGAACTTGCGCCCCCTCTACCCCAAAAAAGAAAAAAAAAACGAAGTGTCTGAAATTTTTAACGGGCGGGTGCGGCCAGTTTTTGCCGCCTTCACTCCCGCGGTGGGAACAACATAGCACTAAATGAGATGGGCCGCACAGTGTGGCCAATCTTGCTATGGGGCAATGCATAGCTCTGTGAACCACAGCAGTGGCATCAGCCTCTCGGGGTAGCTGGCGCACACAAATCCACCAGTGAGATGCACTCAGTCCCGAACCCCCGATGTTGTTTCCCTTTTCCCGAAATTTTTCCGCGCACTACCAAAGCAAAGCTCACAACGTTCTTCAGGGCTAATTATCGCTTCGCATTCCAACGATCGCACACACCTCAGAACCCCAGCAGCGATGCCTGCGGCCGGTGAACCGGGCATGGAAAAAACAAAAAACACGCGTTATTTTCGCATTAAGAGGTCTTCACCCCAATGTTCATCCTCAAATACAACAGAAGGAACCGTCAAGAGGCCCGGAGTTCCGAAACTTGAAGAAGCATGTCCATTGCTGGTGGCACCATGAATGTGTACGCGGGCGGTGCGGCACACTGTCCAAGTCCTCAGCGGTGAGGGCAGAGGCCAAAGCGAAACAACAAGGACACAGTAAACGGCGTCAGATGCCGCGCACGAGACCGCAATTAGTCCCTCATTAGAGGCTTAAGCGATCAGCACGACTGCCCCGGTCACCTCCGAAAATACGCAAACTGCCGTCTGAGTTGCTCAAAGGAACGATAAGCGTATGTGGAGGAGAAAGAATGTCAAATTGTACGCGGGCATGTAACAAGGAGGGGGCGTGGGCGAAAATGTCAGGGTTGGGGGAAGGGGCCACTCGCTCGGTAATTAGCGCCCCATAAATTCTGGCATCGTAGCGACTCGGTCAAAGCTCCATGCCTGAAGGCAACATTCAGAATTGCGGCTATCTCAACGCAGATACGTTATGAATTTCCATTGGCCTTTTAAGAGCGAAGCTGGGGGGCGCTCCCTCAGTAGTTTTGTTTTTGGAGACACCGCCAAATTCAACTGAAAACCGTGCACAAGAAAGTAAGTGCAACCGCGATGCGGTGTCATTTCATGTTGCTGGGGGGAAGGGTTGTTTTTTTAAATTAGGAAGGAAAAGAAATGGACCGAGGTCTGAGGGGAGCCCTGAGCTCTGAGGGGAGCTCACCTGCATTCAGCCCAGTACGGGAGTGTGAATAGTGGGAGAACTAGGATCTGATGGAGAAACGTTAAGATTACAAAGGTGAGGAAAGAGTAGAGTAGAGTACATAGTTCCACTGCGGTCGATCCCGTCGCAAACAATACACCTTGAATACTGCTGGCTTGCGTCAACTTGCATCCGGAAGACGAGAAGCCTCGACGGGAACGGTGAAGAGTAGAGGCGAGCTTGCCGTGACGAGGAGTTTAAGCTGCGGCGGTTCCGACCCCTTCGGAGTTCGCTGGAATGCACTGTGGGTGACAGACGGGTAACGGGGTGCGGGACCTGGCACTCGAGCGCTCACAACAGCACATCGAAAGCCTGGTGACATCCAAATACAGGGCGACAGCCCACGTGGACAATGTGCCCCGGATCAGAAGACTCTTCGAAGCGGAGGAGCGCGAAAGAACACGTCTGCTCAGCTCCGAAACGACGACCCAACTCCGTGTTGCCAAAAGTACCTACGAACTCTAATGACCGCAAGGAAATTTCCGCGGGCGCCCCAATGGTTAGAAATTGTCTCTCGTGGAAGGACGGGGAGTAATCATTGCATTAAACGTTCTGGCCTCAAGGGGGACTCACCTGTTAACATACCTATGAGAGTTACTAATTCATGACCCACGTAGTTAAAAACCATCACGCGCCTATACGAAAAGCTTTACAAATACATATCAACATTCTCGTTTGCTTCTTTGAGAGATATGTCACTGCTGTACTGAAAGAATAAAATACCTTTCTTACTTGCTTGACTGGTAGCGCCATCCTGTGAAAGCTCGATAAACAAAATTCGTTTCCTCTTTCTTTTCATCTCAGTAAAGAAGTGATCTGCCTTTAAAAGAAGCAAACTAGGCCATAACGAACATTTCTATGAATTTGTAAAACATTTCGTATCGTACCCGATGCTTTTTACGCCCGTGGGTGATGAATTACCAATCACCATAGGATCAATCATTTGAGCCCCATTAGCGGCTTCGGTAGCCCATGCCGTTATTTTAGTTTGTGAAAGCGGGAGAGGAATCACTGGATTAAAACTTCCTGGCTTTAGGCGACTTTGGTGGCCCACGGCGTCAAGCCCTACATTGATTGGCGTATTGGGTGTATTTCAATCCACTGCACTTTTTTGCTCTTATAACACACATTATTAGCCGTTTCATCCAGCCAAGACGAATTTGGCGCGTTGGGTTACTGCTGCGACGTCGTAGGGTTTTGTTGTCGTGGATATGGACTAAGTCATACATAAACGTTCTCCGAACATCAACTGCCCACACATAATTACGGTAGCAACTGTGGCTCAGTAAAAGTATCGACAACACGAACATTGCTATGAAAGTGTGTTCGCAAGTGCCCATCACATTTTTTTGTTCGTATCTTTATGACACAGTTCAAACCAGACTCCATATCTTACACGCGATATGCATGCAGCTGCTGTTGCTGCCCCAGCGATGAATAGATGACAGATGCACCACAAACGTCCACTGGTTTCGCCCACACAGCCCGTAATGCACAGTTCTTAACTGCCTTAATAGAACCTCTGGAATACGCCCCGTTGAGGCGCAGACGGCGCCGTCCTTCTTCATGCCGTTTGGTCAGACCGCACTGAAAGCAGAATTCGCAATATCGGTGTTCAATTCTCGCCTAGTCCCTCGGGTTTGCAAAGCAATATTACAATCCAGCGCAAGCCCCTCTCTATGCAACCCGATCGATCTTTCTTTCTCACGAGCAAACAGCTACACCCTTGTCTCTGTACTTGGATGGACTTTGCAAACGTCGGCGTGTCAGAACACTCACTGCACATATGCACGTTTGCATTCCATTGCCCGGCATTGCAAATCTTGCTTTCCGCATGGTAGATGGCATAAAGCTCGCCGCGTAGGTACGGAACCAACAAATCAATATACACGTAGAGCGTGTTAACAATTATAGTAAGAAAATCCCGGTTAAGGCGTGAAAACGTGCTAGCGTAGAACTCATCGTTCAATGGTATGTGATAGAAACGGTCAGGATTTCGCAAGGGCCCGCATCAGAAAAAGGAACGGAAGTGGGCAAACTAGGGTACGTGTTTCTGCTCGCAGTTTGCAAGATACATGTCAAACAGCGGCCTTCTCCCAACCGGCACCAATGTATAAAAATATACTGTGATTCTGCTGCGGCGCCGTCTTGGAATGCAAAGACTGTGGCCACTTTCGAAGCCCACTAACTCGTGCATGCCTTTCGTCGGGCGTCAGAAAACGCGATTCTTACCGACATTCCTCGAGCTTCTACTTGGGGACGCAGCTCTTGCATAAAGGAGGGCGAAGCAGCGCTGAAAAGTGACACCAGACCACTGGAATGCGACTTCTTGAGCGAGTTACATCTGCAGCACCGTGTATCTTCTGAACGCTCTCATCTCACGTCGCCATTTTCCCTAGCGATGCGATGAGGCTTCGTTGAGTGGACAAAAGGGTTTTGCGCTTCCCCCTTTCTAAGATATAAGATAGGGCGCTTATATAATTGCGCCAGCATTACGTCACTTTGACAATTAACGTATTGGCATTTATGGTATGATTTCGTCAGCTTAGACCTCACGTGGAAGCGTCCCAAAAGCTTTAAACGTAGGCAAACATGCTGGAACGAATACGCACAGGTTGATGCGAATACTGTGGCATCCCTTACTAAAAAGTAGATAATTAACTTTCGCCCAATGAAGCTCGGCTCTTTAATGGCGCCCCAACGCGAAATTATAACGTTCGTTACATTATTTAACAATTACGCAGGGTATTGCTCTGTAGGGCTTATTTCATGAAGGACAACGCCAAAGCTTCCCACGGCTTCTGATACCTGTTTTGAGATTGTCAAGCACCAAAGGCCTCAAAGAAATTATAAGGGTTATTACAAACAGGAAATGACAAGATAATATAAATGGACCGCATGTGTTAACATCTGCTGTATGGGTTCCACGAATGTAAACTGTTGGCCGCCAAATTGCTGGTTTACTTTGAAGAATAAATAAAAAACAGGCGTGTTGTCGATATTTTGAAAATGAAAGTGTTTTGCTTACTATCGAAATGCAGTTGTGATGACTACTCAATTAGTCTACCGAATATAACAAAAAGTTATTAAGAAGTACAACGAGAAATTCTCGGCGTCGACTGTTTGACTTGGTTTTGTGCCATTACCTTGAGCACTCAAGAAGAACAATACTCGTTGAATTGAAAACAAAAAACGTAGCTTTGTCACCGCACGGAAGTAAGCAAGGTATCACTAAAAATGAACCTTATCCCCTCCCGTCAACAATGTTGCGGATATGTATAGTTGCTTAAGAGTGAGAACGTCAGAACAACACAGGACTGATCGGCACGTGGTCTTGATATTCAAGTGTTGATACAGGCTGACAGGGAAAAGAAACGTCGAGGGAAGCGACTCCCGTTAGCCTAGCCTGTCCATAAGCAGCTTCGTGCAGCGAAATGTTGATACAGGCTACCATAGAATGTTTCTTGAAGAGCCGAGATCCTTGCCTTCTCTCCCGTGCGGATCGAATTGACAAGTCCATCGATAAAATTCATTGACAGTCCAATGCTCGCATATGGTCGCGTAATGCAGCCCCACAAACTTTGTTTTTGTCGTTTTAAACCTACAATTTATGTGCAGCACGATGTGGCTGGTTGTAAGATCACCTGGGTGGCCGGCTATATATTATTTTCTATCAAGACTCCACGGCAAAGGTGATAACCATTTCCTTAGGTGCTGTTGCTAACAAAGGTGATTACAAATTCCTCTCAAACAGATTAGATTACGCCTTGATTAGGTTTGCAGAAAGCGAGCTTACGCTGTTTAGTTATCTATCGCATGCCCATTATATTTTCAGGAATTTACCAAGATACCTAAACCCAACACCTAATGTATTTAGGCCTTTTTCAATATTGTAAACATGATGTTCGTAACCTAAACCTGATGTTTCAGAACCGGGCAGCTGCCGAGATGAGCATGTGCGTAAGAAATTCGAGCATAACCTACTGGTGTTATTTTATAATTTATATGTAAAAAAGAAAAGCACAAAATCGTGGCATAACAGCAACAGTGGGTGCGAACACGGGTGCCTTAATTGCAGATTTCGTCAGATGTCAGTAACAAAATATTTGCACATCGTTTCGTGATAGATTGTGTGTGTGTGCGTGCATCCGTGTGATTGTGTGCGCATGCATTCGTGTGTGTGTACGTGTGTGCGCGTGCGTGTGCGTGTATGCGCGCGTGTACGCATATGCGTAGGTGCGCGTGCATGTCCGCTTGCTTGTGTGCGCGCGTGCTTGCGTGTACGTGTGTGTCAGCATGCGTACGCGCGAGTTTATGTGTGCGAGCTTTTCTGCGCCTGTGGGTGTGCGTGCGTGTGTGTGCGTGTGTCTGTGTGCGTGTATGTATGCGTGTGTGCACGCCTTGTGCGCGTGTTTGTGTGCGTGCGTGCGCGTGTACGCATGTGCTTGTATATCTGCGAGCGTGCGCGTGCCGCGTCTGTCTGTGTATGTGCAGGCGCGTGTGTGTGCAGTCTGCGTGCATGTGGGTGTGTGCCCCTGTGCTCGTATTTGTGCGTGTGCGTCCGCATGTGCGTGCGTCTGCGTGCGTGTGCGTGTGCACGTGTTTGTGCATCCGTGCTTGTGTGTGCGCGCGTATGGGTGTTTGTGCGTGCGTGCGGATGTGTGTGCGCGTGTGTGCGCGTTTGGTGTGGGCGTACGTGCGTGTGTGGGTGTGTGGGCGTGTGGCGAGTGTGTGTGTGTGTGTGCGTGGGTGCATATGCGGTGCATGCATGTGCGTGCGTCTGTGTGTGCATGCGTGCTCGTGTGTGTGCGTGTGGGTGTGTGCTTGTGTGCGAGTGTGGGTGTGTACGCGTGTGTGCGTATGTGTACGCGTGTGTGCGTGTGTCCGTGCGTGTGTCCGTGCATGTGCACGCGCTTGTGTGCGTGTGTGTGTGTCTGCATAGGTGTCTGCGTGCGAGCGTAAATGGGTTTGTGTGCGTGTTTATGAGCGGAGGTGCGTTTGTAGGAGTGTGTGCCTTGGTATCGGCGTGCATACGTGCGTGCTCGTGCGTGTGCGGGTGTGTGCGCGTGTGAATCCGTTTAACTATAATGCGGTACGACGTAATAGGGGCTGTGAATTGAATGACTGGCCTCGTGCGTACGACAGCGTTTCAGTAGGATCAGGGTGAGTAGAGTTACAGTTGCACACTGAGCAATAGCTTTGCGCTTTTTGCAAGAATTCTTTCCGTTCACGTTTCTAAATTTCCACCTCGAATGATATAAAATACAAATAACGTTTCCTCACCTCAACTCATGGTGGAAAATAGGGACAAAGTTCTGAGATGCCTCCTGCATAATTAAAATTCAGATAGCTGCGTTAAAAAAATATACGCGACTTTAATGGGCATCCAAGTTAATGATTTCCTCATAAGTAGAGTGGTGGGCAGAAGGCCTCTAGGAGGTTGCATAGGTAGCCTTCACATCCCGATCATCCGCATTTTTTATCATCCATATTCAGATTATAGTTCATCGTAGCACTGAGATTCTAACATTACACAGGCGACTCAAGATAATACTTAGATTTGACTGCCTACGCGATGTGCAGTGCTGTGAATCTATGAATGCTTTCATCATCACCAGCCTGTCTCCGTCACTGCAGGGCAAAGGCCTCTGCTATGGATCTGCAATTACCCCGCTCCTGTGCTAACTGCGACCAATTTATCCCCTCAAACTCCTCGATCGCATCTGCCCACCTAACTTTCTGCCGCATCCTGCCACGCTTGTCTTTTCTAGGGATCCACTCTGTTGCCTTTAATGGCCAAAGGTTATTATTGTCTTCGCATTACATGGCCTGCCCCCACCCACTTCTTCTTCTTTCTGTCTACTAATATGTCCTTAACACGCGTTTGTTCCCTGAACCACTCCGCTCTCGTCTTGTCCCTTTATGTTACACTTATGATATTCCGTTTCATTGCTCGCTGAGTCGTCCTCAATTTAATTTACCCTTTTAGTGAACCTCCAAGTTTCTGCCCCGTAGGTGAGTACAGGTAAGACGCAGCTGTTCTTCACTTCCCTATTCAGGGACAATGGTAGGCTGCCATTGATTATTTGAGAATGTCTGCCGAATAAACTCCACCCCCATTCATATTTCGACTTATAACTGCCTCATGGTTGGGATACGGGATCACTACTTGGCCTAAGTAGATATAATCGCTCACCACTTTCCACTGCCTCCTCCAATCTCCTTTTAATGCTTTCAGTGAATAGTAAAATATTGAAACTCAAAGAAGGTACATAATGGTCCTAAACAATGATTTATCTGGTAGGCAAAACTTTAGGTGTGGCTCTCTATGTGAAAGAAAAATCGCAAAAGCAGTTTCAAGAACTCAGAGGGACATTTTGTCGCCTGGTAATTCGTAGACTATCGATTACAGGTAATTGAACATGGTCCTTCTTATAAGAAAGCGATAGTGGCGTTTTTTTTTGTTTGGTAGGTTGGGGAGAGCTTAAAACAAACGCTGTTTTAATGTCGCAGGGATAAAATATCCTGGAATTTGCATGAATTTATAAAATACAATTCCGCTTTTTTCCAACCAAGGACAAATATACAGATTCCGCGAGTCATTTAGTAACCCCCCCCCCCCCCCCTTCACGAAACGCTACTAACAAGAGATACGTTCTTGGAATATAAAAGGTTATTTAAATTTGTGTTACGTGATGGTAAAGTTTGTTACCATCACGCATCACGCTGTTAAAGGGGTCTTTATAGGCTTTATTACTTCTTACCTTACTTAAACTTGGTACATACTTACTTGTTACGTATTTTTTTAACGTTTATTGAAATGTAGAAAAAACACCTGGGATCTCTTGCTAGTGCATCAGACCCCCTTGGGGGTAGTGATAAGTTAATGTTCACGATGGGTCTGGGTGGGAAATAGTAAGAGAAAAATAGTGGGTTGGGATATCAAATGCAGGAGAGTGTCCCACACTGCCTTCGCTAAATTAGGTGGGTTGCAGGGACGCAGAAGATCATTAAAAGAATTTGGTCGGACGTTAGCGGTAAGGGTGTCTAGGAGAATCTGCCTTTCACTTTAAAATCGAGGGCATCTCCAAATAATGTGTTCAGCGATGTCCGGAATTTCAAAGGGGATACACATGCCTTGATTAGGGGACGAATTAAAAACCTGCTGTCGTTTTGCAGGGGTAAGGTTCGTAAGTGTCATTAGCTGTCTTAGGTGAACTTTTTGAGAGCGAGCTCAAGCCCCTCTTCAGAGCCGTGCGGATTGAACTTTCGCCTTTTACTTAATTACTTGTTACTTAATTACTTGTTACTTACTTGTTATTACTTAACTTATCATAACTGTCTTTGTTACTTGTTTTATTTTACCCGAGTTTGTCCTGAGCTGAATGATCAGGACGAACTCACAGTCCAGTCAAGGAATAAAACACGCGATTCTTGCTTTACGTGCGAGTATTTTCAGCGGTATCTGTCGTCGGCTTCTTAGAAATTTTTGTTTAACGCTTGAGTTTATTTACTACGGGTAAATATAGCTTAAGCCGTCTAATAAATTATATGGTTTCTAATACTAAATTCTGGGCCTTGCACACACAGAGAGTAATTGATGTAGTCAGTGTTCACTGGGAAAAAAATGGTGGTTCCTTACACAGGCCGTAATTCTATCCCTTATCGGAGTATTTTAAGTACAAGACAGACCACACTCGTTCTCTTTGCTTTGAAGCTCTGGAAAAGAAAAGGGAAGTTATTATAAGCCGAGAATCAGTATTCAGGCGTAGACAGCCCTTGAAGCACTGATTGATCGGGTACATAGGTTCCAAGCCCACAACGTGCATCTATTCATGTCCGGCATCCATCAAGGTCGACGTCAAAACACCGGTATATTTTTTCATGCCTCTAAAATGCCTGAAGATAACTCGTACTCTCAGACGCCATGGAACTCCGAACTCATGTACGGTAATAAAAGCTAATGCTGCCCTTAACACATTGCCGGCATCGGTAAATAGCACCACCTCTCACTTCTGTCATTCCCGACAAGGCCGCTTTTCTTCTTACGGTAACGTCGTACTGTGTTCTCATGGTGCACTGGGAACCTCTGTCAAATGACAGGTGCATGTCGCCGCAACGTCGATGCTGCTTTTGTGAGTTTTAAAACATGACGTGCTATATAAAGGTCTCAAGCCATTTTTCCTCTTTGTATTTTGTCTCAACCGCGCTTTACTTGGTGGAAAACATTTTCACAGTAAGCGGTAAACACCATAAGGTAATGGGGACAAGCTATTCAGCCCAGCTAAGTAAAGAGCTTCCCGGATTTAGGTATTTATTACTTGTTTTATTTTATCCATGACCCCGTTTAAAAGACTGAGGGAGAATTTGCTGATTTGCATTAAATTACGGCGTCTACGTTGTAGCAACCAGTTTGTCGTGAAGTCAACAATTTTCGGTTCTTACAAAAATTTATTGGAGGACACCACAAAATGCACAAAGGAAGGAGGGAAAACTGTGTCCTGTTTTGTTTCTCTGGCCAAACATTTTTGGGTCACTAATACCTGCTGTAAAGGCATCACTCTCTCGCTATCTAGCATCCTATCCCACGTAGGAGTGCACCTAATGGAATAAAAAAAATTAAAGTATGACAGTAATACTGATTTAAATTCCCTTTATCACTTCTTGGATCTGTTTTGTGTGTGAGTGAGTGAAACACTTTATTAAAGACGAGAGTTTTTCACTCACTCACACACAAAACAGATCCAGGAAGTGATCAACGAAATTTAAATTGTGTGTGTGTGTGTGTACATGTGTATATTATTTCTCATATAAATATTTTGCAAGACACTTGTAACCACCATATGTTATTTTTTGGATGGTGTGTTGTGATTTTGTCTGTGCCGTACATAAATTTGTATCCAATTATATAAAACACTACTTTGGTTTATTTTTGGGTATCACTATATTCCCAGGAATATTTATTAATTTAATATTAAGTGTTAATAGATTTCAAATTTTAACACGTACATTTGTAAAACGCTGGCTATTCATTGCGTATAAGTATACGGCGTCCTACCTACACTGTACAAAACATGCCAAGATACAAAAAATAAACTTGTATTTGATTTTATTTGATTTGATTCGAATTGGCACGTGGCTAAGCAGGTTTCCAACCTACAACCACTCGCGGAGCAAAAACTTAGCGGAGCAAAAATCTAATTGGCGGAGCAAAAACCTTCAGTAGATTTCCGACAAAAAAGTACGTGAGCAGTGCTAGCCTTGTTACCTTATTTAATATGCACGTCAGATTGGTCGTCATAAAAAATCCAAATTCTACAAATTTTTGCTCGGAGAAAAATGAAAAGCGAAAAGAAGGTCTTCTAATGCTGCCGCTGTACCGCACAGCTGGCATCAAGAGGTTGTGGTCCGCGGCATTAGTACGGCCAACTACGCCAAACACATCAGCGCTGTCTGTGGTGTGGAATAATCATTAATATAATCTTTGAGGAGGGGTCATAATTACCATTATCACACTGGCCCCATTTATTTTGGAGCTTTTCAAAAGCATGACACTGAACGACTTAAATATATGATGTGTTGTTCAGGTAAACGGTTGACATTGTGCTTATGTGACTACTTTGTGGGCTGTTTGAGGAGAACCCAACGCAGAAAATAAGTGCTGGCGTTTCCGTAGTCCATGGTAGTAGGCACAGATAACTATGTTTGGCGAAAAGGAAAGGGCAAGACCGTTTTCCGCTATCACTCCCAGAAACCGTCACGCGAATCCACGTTGCCGCTGCCCCAATGAAAATTCCAATCTCTCGAGGATTGGTTAGAATCAATTGTGCCACTTATTGTGGGAAGCAGTAGCAAAAGCCGTCTTCTCTAAAAAAGATACTGGAAGTTCCAAAATTCTTACGCACCACTTAGGGCGTCTGGACGCACCTCGACCAGGAGACGCACAGGTACCAAAGCAAACACTTTCAAAATAAACGCTTGCGAAAGCGTGGTTCCCATGACGCTGTGCATACCATTGCATTTAGTCATGCTTTTTCCTGTAATCTACTTCACTAGCTAAGCAGCAAATGCTGGCTTGAGCTGGAAAGCATGCGCCATTTTGACAACTTCTGAGAAGCGTTTATCTAAAAGAGCCACGTAATAAATAACTGCGCATCGCCCAGACTCGAGAACCACCCATTACAAACTTTTTCCCCTTCTTTCCTGAACACGCGGGTTAGACGTCACCGAATATTGAAGCAATGGATGCAGGATTTTCACGATGAACCACATATTCTTTTCAGATGAAAACTTGCCTCTAATGCAAGTAAGACTTGTTTAGTCCACAAAGGCTGCATAAATTACACGCGAGAGGCCCTGCTTGGACTGAAGGGTTTTGGCGTAAAAACGGGGGATTTCGTTCGGAAGTCGCCTTTGTTTAAGAACATGGTGCAGAGTACAGGGACTATGATCACCGAAACGTGGGCTCCAGAAAACTCTTCCCACAAAATACACCCCAATAAATAAATAAGTAAATACACTCGTGCGGTATATGCGTGAAGTATGTTCCCCCACACAGAAACTGAACGACCTCTTATTAGTCGGGAACGGATAAGTCCGTCAGGATGCTGTAAACCGGTCGTTCCCTAGACGAAATGATTGAACACACCGGCAAGATAAGTTTTACTAAAAAATGTTAACCAAGCAAAAGGGCACGCTAGGAAACAGGGGACGATTGAACAGGACAAGGTTTTAGTAAATTATTCCTGAAACAGCGCAATGTTCAGTGATAATAAATATGTGCTGGCGGACGACTCCAAAACCAAAGAACCAGTCTCACAGTAAGCCATTTATATCTTGCGTATTGCATCGTTAGTGTCTTCTCCACGCTCAGACTAAATATAAAAGGATTGGGGATTTGAATACTCGGATTATCAGTATCAATTGATTATGCTTGTTCTATTGAATAATTCGGGTTTCATTCAATCTATATTCGATGCTTTTGAACCTTGAGTTTCAGACACGTACTCGAGCTTTCAGCAATACTGGGTCTTGCATGCACTTCTAGACAAGCATTAGCCCAAACTCGGGCACGCGGGAAAGAATCATAGCACGGTCGCGCATTGGTGAAGGTGGTCATTTATGTAGACAGCCGTCCTAGTTTGTCTTTTTTTTTCGCTCCTCTATTGCATCTTCCGAATACGTACCATACTTGCAAATGGATCTGCGTGATTGGGGGGAACACAGTGATGCAGGAAGGAAAAATATTTTGATTTGAAATTGTCGTGTTGATTTTAATTCAGTGTTGTCACCCTTCCCACGCAACAACAAAAAACGAGCATTTTGACTTCTTATTAATGCTCTTCTCACACTCTAGTTATTTTTTTAGGCGCGTAGAAATTGAGGACAAAAATGTACAAACTTTCGAACGGGAAATGTCTGATAATGCGTAAGGACCACTTCCAACGGCTCCTTTGGGCACTCCATGCAAAAGAAATCACCATCTTCCCGCAGGGGAACTCTGAGTAGTATGCGAGGCAGCAATGGGGTCGACTCAAGTTTCAATTAGTTTTCAGTTCAATCGCGGCGTTGCGGGACGAGAATGAGGGGAGCGGAGCACGCGCGCGCGTTAATTATACTGCGGAGCTACAGTGGCGCCCCCAGCGGAGTATGCAGCGGCTACCGTCGCGTCTCTAACCCTGAGCTGCTTAGCTGATGAACTCATAGAGGCACACCTATCCCATCAGAGGGCAAGATTAGGCACTACAGAAACCGGCAGATCCATCCTTTCGAGACTTGGACTATCGATTCCGCTTCAACACCCAACACCCGAAGCACAGACATCCCGCATGAGATCAGGCGCCACATTACAGTACCTGTGCTACCGCGAAACATGCACCCAGTGCATCACGCCGACCGCAGAGAAGCAAGAGCCCGTGCTATCTCAAAGCGGTATGGAAGCCATCCTGCCGTGCCGTACACGGACGCGGCCCTCTATACCGGAAGGCGGGCCCTCAGTAGCAACAGTTATTATAGGCCAGAGCACCGCACCAGCGTATCACTGGAACCGAGCCAACCCTCCTACTCGCCGAGGAAGCGGCCATTGCCTTAGCGCTTACCCAAACTCAGGTTGAGACCGTAATTACTGACTCTCAACAGGCTCTGTCGCAACTTTTCCAGCGGGAGAATACACAAAATTGCACTTAAAATACTTTAACAGAAGCCACTAAGAAGACCCGCCAAGATAATCTGGGCGCCTGCGCACATTGGACTCTCAGGAACGAGATGCCCATCTCACAGCTCGAGAATTGACCGGCCGAGCACCTGAAGAAGAAGATCTGCGTCGCTTCCTCTAGTCTACGTTTCATGAGATTACAACGCACTATCGGCTCCAAAGACAAACGTACGCCCTACCGCACAAACAACTACCCAAGGGTCACGATAGAATACTTCGTGCCCTGCAAACTAATACTTACCCCCCACCCTAGCAGAAACCACCACATAGCCCCCACCCGTGTATCCCCGTGTTGTGCCGCTTCTGCGGGGAGTTTGGAACAACTTTTTCACATGGTCGGCGGCTGTACACAAAGCCCACTTGACCCGCCCAATCCCTTCCACACCTATGAGCTTTGGGAGAGCGCCTTGGCCAGCTCTTCCCTCGACGTCCAGCGCAAGTTGGTAGAGAGGGCAGAAGACGCGGCCCGTGCCAATGGACTCCTGGAATGAGGAGGCCACCCTAAGGACTCTTTAATAAGAAACAATAAAAATGTTTAGTCTCTCTCTCTCTCTCTCGCATTATCGCGCGTGGAGCCGCAGGTGTTGCCATTCGTTGCGCAATCCCGCAGAGGAGAGGAGCTTCGGAGAGGAGAGGAGGAATGCCGGAGAGGAGAGGTGCGTCCGAAAGGAGAGCAGGAATGCCTCGCATACTACTCAGGGTTCCCCTACGGGAAGATGACGACGGTCGTTGAACGCGAAGCTATCTTGTGATGGATTGTTTGGTTGGCCAATCCTTAGGGGCATCCTGCCACAATCATCGTCAGCGGTCCCTTGCCAGGCATGGGCAGTGGGGGTGTGGTACTGAGGGTTCCCCTACGGGAAGATGACGACGGTGGTTAAACGCGAAGCTATTTTGTGATGGATTCTTTGGTCGGCCAATCCTTAGGGGCATCCTGCCACAATCATCATCAGCGGTGCCTGGCCAGGCATGCGCAGTGGAGGTGTAGACGCCGCACAACGGCACCCACACAACGGTGGAGGGAACAGGCTCGACCATAAGCTGCTTCGCATATAAAAGGAGGCGTCGCGTCTTTTCCACGCACTTCTCTTTCCCCTGGAAGGCATGATGTTTTCAGACAGCTCCACCCACACACTGCCTTACACCGCCCCACAAACCTAACCACCCTCGCAGTTACATCGCCTGACTTGCTGTAGCGTGGTGCGACAATAGTCATTCGTGTGACCCACTTTTTCCGCGTATATCCGGGGAGCGCAGGGTGGCACGCGCTGCAAATGCATGGACGGACAGAAAGTTGCAGGTAGAAGTAGTTTATGAATGTTTACAGTGAGACGAAATGCAAACTGCTGCGTGCCCATTTCTAGAACTACTTTCAATTCTCGAAGGAAAATGTTAGCAAAATATCAAGCCTACAGTTCTTTCATGTTTATTGCCTAATATAGATAAAATTAAGGTTGGAGGCAACCCATCCTAGGAAATGATTTCGCTACACTGCTTACGATGTGGTGCTGGTGTCCTTGTGCTTCTGTTCGCGTTGCAGTCTGTTTTCGTCTGCAGGATTTTACTACTTGCACACCCACTACTGCTTAAATGATGTGTTGTTAAAGTGCAACCGGAATATACATCTCTACTTCCGTACACGTCACGTCTCCTTTTTGAGATTTGCATCCTTTTGCAACTGCACATAGCAGAAGCTTTTTTACAGCCAGTGTGGGTGCACCGACTCCGGATGCTACTATAGCACCGCCTCAGAAAGGTTATTCATTTTAAAATATGTTTCGTGTTTTTTTTTATATAACCGTTCTTTTCAGTAGACATGCTGCATAACATAAGTTATCTATACTGACCGCATTGAAATATTTTCTATTACGTTAAAATAGGTTGTGCACTTTCCTTCGCCTTGAATTACTTCCAGTCGGCGTTTCTCTAGGAAAAAATAGCAAAACACCTTTTTCTCTCGGATATTCGAAATGTTGATTTTTAGTCAAAGTATCATGGAATGATCTCAAACAAGAATTCCTTAGGCGCCGCCCCTAAAATCTCGCCGCCAAATTCCACAGATCAGGAATCTACCTTGCTCACACCCCAAAACTAGCGATCGCGGTAGCCTCCGTTGAAATCCCCAACCCAGCGTAAAAAATTCCCCGCATTTCCCCGAGGGGAAGAATGTGAAAGTGCGAATGCACGAGTTGAACTTGCGCGGTTCGGTAATGTTCGCGAAAGAGAGATCACACACACACACACAACTACAAAGAAAGAAAGATGCATTTATTCACAGACACCTATTTGTGTTGTCGTTGTACTTGATCGCTAGAGCGGATCTCAGCTTTGAAATTTCGTGTCAGTACTCCTTTAAGCAGGTGCATTAGCCCTTCTCACGCCCGATTCTTGGCCAATCCCCCAAACGGCCACGCTGCGCGCGCCCATCTCCACGTGCGCGGACATCGCCGGTGGACGCAGGTTCAGGGTCGCTTAAGAAGTGCATTCGCACTTAAAATCTTCTTAACAACAAGAACAAGAGCGTGTAGTGGCGCGTACCTCATTTCTATCAGCGCCACTATCATCTGCATCATCCCATCATCATCAGCAGCGGGGCTTGCCTGGCCGCGTGAGCAGTGACACGCGACACAGGGAGGGAACACGACCCGTGCAGCTGGGCGGCAGCTTGTTCACGCCGCTTCGCCGCAGGGCATTGTACCCTCTGCACCATCCGCGTCGTCTCCTGCCAGTAGTGTCGCCCCCCTGGACCTCATCTCCAGCAAGGCAGCCTCACCCACGCGGACGGGAATTGCAGCCGACGACGTTACAGATGTCCACCAGTCACACCCCGCCACACCTATTTCTACCACGCCATGCAAGGGCTCGGGTGAGCAACTTTGCTCCGTGACCGGCCAATCATTCCAAAACTCGTCTCCTGCTTCGCCAGAATTGCACGATAAGTCCACCACGATGCACGTTGTCGCTCCCAACGCCAACGACGACGAATTCGCGTCTCCCGTCCGGCTGCAGTCAACACCGCACCTGAATTCTCAAGGACGTGAAAAAGCACACGTTGACAGCACACCCAAAGCCCCAACACCGCGAAACCGGGCTACCGCTCGTGACTGGGATGACCATACCACGGCCACACAATCTCCCGACCAGACAAAGTCTGTTATTCGTCGCCACCGACGTCCTAAGCAGCAGTCGCCAACGCGAGTTTCGTCGCAGGGGCTCCTTCGGTGCACGCCCCCAAGCCGTCAATGGCGTCTTGCCCAACGCCCTTGGCACGTGCCCGGTCGACGGGGGCTTCGGATCCGTGCAAACACTCGTCGGCACTCCGGCACTCGCGTGTCTGGCTGTAGACGCGCTCAGCAGAGGTGTCATGCCACGGACGCGCTACGAACCTGCGGAACAGTTCTGAGCCCGAAACCGCGCTCGAAACTCCCATGTCAAGGACATCAGCCCACTCGAACCGGCAGCCGAACGCCGATGTGCACGCATCACAAGAGGCTGCTCGTGGAGCGCCGATTCTCGGAGCATTGCCATTTCTTCTACACCATGGCCGCGGCTCTAGCTTCTTTCACTTCGGGACTTCAAAACCGCCGGCTATTTCGTCCCCTCCGCCACTCCCGGCCAAGACAACCCGACGCCTTCTACTCACCGGACGCCCTCACGGGACTGATCACGACCACCCAAGGACATGGAACGCGGACATACATTACTTATGGCCCCTTCTGTACATACCTGTACATAGTGCATAGTCCATTTTCGTGCATTGTTGTTTACATTTGTCAATTCACCGCGCTTCACGCTAGCGGGGGAGCCCTGTAGCGACACCATCGTCATCGTAATCATCAGCGTCAGAATCATTATCACGGTGACCGGCCAGCGTCATCAGTTCCACGCGCTACAGATCGAACGTCGAGTCAGCAGCTGGGCGGCCGCACGTCCGCACCGCTCCCACTCCTGGCCAGGCCAACGCGACCTGAATAAATGTAGGAGCCCACCAACCGAGTCAGCATCCTACAAACGTAAAATAGTAGCTCTCGGAAGAAGCAATTGTGCGCTGTACGAAGCCGTCAAAACTGTGCACGACAGCATAAAATCCTTCTTATTGAAAACGAATCTCTACAGTTCCTAACTACATAACGTCATGCAAGATATAATGAACCAGTTCGGTATTGCTTCCAATCTATGTGTCTAACGAGAAAAGCAAATGGCGCCAAATAACAATAGCAAGAGCAACCCTATTAAGGCCTGACAATAGAATTGCCAAGGGTACAAGCAAACAACCAGAACCTAAACATGTACCTACATAGCCTACACACTCCCCCAAAATTTACAGCACTTCACTTCATAGGAATGGTAAAACACGAAAGTGAAATGGGCCTTCACAGGAGCATTTGAGTGTTTATTGTGCATCCATATGAACTTGCACATCGCTATTTATATTACGCCGTATGGCACGGTTAGACCCACCAACGTTATACGCTGGGTTGTACGCGCCGGAACATTGCGTAAATCCAACTGAAACCACAACCCTTTGAAAACCATGCAAACGAAACCGAACCGAAACCGACACCCAAAAGCAGTAGGTGGCGGAGGGTGCCTCAATTTACCTGCGTCCCGCGTACACGAAGACGCTGGCATGGATGCGCCAACTGTCGGCGCTCATTAGCGTCATGGTGAACTACTTCGCTTCGCCTCTGCTAGACGGCAGCACCATTTCAATGAACAGGGTAGTGGAAAAGGTATAAGGCGCGTTCCTAGACCTACTCGCGCTTGATATCATAGCGCAGGTGGAAGAGCGCTGTGTACCTCCTTTTGCGGCGAGAGAGTCCATGGCTCGAATCCTGTTGAATCCGCGTCAATAAAACTTTTCCGGCGATGCCATTTCGTGACGGATATGACGCCGGTGAGATCACGGTGTACCCGGGCATGAAACACTTTCGTGTTAGAACTCATGATTTTTCGTTGCATGCAGGTTTCAAGTTCAGGATCGAGCGAATGACTCAGAAAGGATGCCAAAATTCTAGACATTAGTGAAGGGCAACTCAACCTTAACGGATCTATTTCAAAGTGAAAAACTACGTCAGTTCCGCATGCGGCTTTCGCACGAGCTTAGGCAGTAAAGGGCACACCAAATAAGCAAGGTCACTTGCCACATGTATACAAAAGCGTGACTTAAGTGTACCACTTTTGCCGTATAGTGAAAGGCCGCCTTTTCGATAACTTGATGCCCCTTTCCGAAGTCATAATTGTTGAAAAGGTTGATACCTGGGATACTGTAATTTGCGGTAACATTCTTCCTTCTCGCCAGCCAAGACGGCATTTAAAATTGCGGGCTTGTCTTGAAGAGACAAAACCTTTCATTTTCTGGCAGCAGAACTCATGACCAACGAACCGACAGTGCGGAGAGCAGAAGAGACGCCCGAATACACGCCGACAGGCAGGCCTAGCACTGCAAAACCTATAGGTCTCGAACCGGCACCCGTACCCACACGTGGAAACGCAAGGTAGTTTGCGGTGCGGGCGGAAAAAGAAGTTGAGTGTAGTTACTCTTGCTATCTGGTGTGGTGTCACGCTGCGCAGACAAAAGTAGGAGCGGCTGTTCCGCTAAGCACGGGATCGCATTTTAACGGAGAAGCTTGTTTTTGATAGCCGCTGTGTTCATTATCATCATCACGACGCATTTCATTTTAGGCATTCTAGGCGCTGTCGTAGCTGCTGGCTCGTTACAATAGTGCTAGTATTCGGTAAATGAGTGCATTTCACCGGTCGCTTTTTAAAAAAAGTGACAAAAATACCGACTTCTCAGCTTAGCAACTTCTTTACCCACCTATAAACTCACTCAAACCCTCAGAAAGAAACCTATGACCAACTGGGATGGTGTCATGTGCGCTCCGGGAAATCAACAGCAAACATGGGGACGAACGCGAAAGCCCGTCAGTGCATTGAGGACATCAAAGGATATACAAAACAAGTACTTGAAGACAGAAAAACAGTCACCAAATAACTAGACGTTGACAGCCCTTCTGATATGGTAAACTGACGTCTCAATCACCTTTAGGAGGCATACCGAGGGACCCAAAAACAACTGCGTAAAACAAGGGCAACCGCCAATTGCGGCTCAAACTGTTAACACTGGAAACGGAGATTGGTATGCACGTAGTCACGCACACGCGCACCTAATGGGGCCAGATTTGCGACCAGATGAAAGGAAACTGCAATAAAGAAGGCGTGGCGGCTATTTAGACACTTCCTCCGCTCCGACCTGAACAAGACAGAACAAAAACAATTAAAGCCGTTCCACTCAATGTGAAAGCTTTCGAAGTTCAGAGCAGTGATTCGCCATAATGGGCTTTACCGGCCTTATCAGCTTACTGCTACCACCCCATGCAATTCAAATTTCCCGCCTTCCAGTGCTCGCGCGTCCCCTGCCTGAAACTGCGCCAGCGGGAGTTCTGTTCTCATTTTGCTTTTCTCCCCGCACGTGCCGGCGTTGCAGTGCCACATTTTGCGTTTACTATCGTAAAAACCAACTTAACGGCCGTCCTTAACTAAAGGAACGCGGGCGCTGCCGGTTAATTACGTATATATTTTTTCAAATGTACCTATAGTTTTCTTTGCGCTAAACAGGAAGATGTGTGACAAGCGCCAGCGTTTCACGAGTTTAGAACGGTTATGACTATATAAACCGCATGGCTTTCGAAGCCTCTGAGGTACGCCGTGAACAACAGCGTTACTTGGATCGGATTTGATTGGATTGGCTACACTAGCTGAGGTTGACCAGTTTCGCGTAGCTCCTGGAGAACCGTGCTGCGCAAGCGCGAGGATTGGATTAGATTGCATTGGATTGGATTGGATTGGATTGACTTGACTTGGACTGGATTGGTTCTGGATTAATTTGGATTGGATTGGGAATGGGTTTGGACTGGGTGATAAGCAGCAGTAAGCATGATAATCAGCTAATCCTAGACAACCAGGAAAACTAAGAATAACCAGCTGAACCTTAGCTCACGATACGTATATCCTGACATAGCCGCTTGGCTTTCGAAGCCTCTGGGTTACGCTGAGGCGAAGAGACCGTGACAGGCTATACCGTAACGTCGTGGAGATATGCTTGGTTCCAGCGAGCGAGCTAGGACGACAAGGCGAGCGCATAAAGTGCTCTGCACTTAAAACACTGCGAATTCAAGGTCATCCGCACATACTCAGGCTTTGACAAACAAGTTGTCGTCGCGACGACAAAACCTCTACACGGGCGCTCAACGGGAAGGACGTCCGCGTCTTTTTTTTTACCTCGCGTTTTTGCCGCGTGGCATATGAGAGGCGGTTTAAAGATGGGAGGAGAGAAGAAAGTAGGAAGGCAAGAGAAAAAGAAGAAAGTAGGGATAGGGGGGCTGCCAAAAGCACAGATGGTCACGAAATCTCCATCTATCGACTGAAGCCGTCATACATTCTCCGAGGAGACGCCAGACTCCTACGCGGCGCCCGCAATCCGTCACAACAACCTCCCACACCTCCTCCGTGCCATACACCGCCGGCTTTGCACTCCAGGTGCGTTTTACCAATTTTCTTCAACCATGAGGAACCTCTCGGTTGGGGGGTGGGGGGTTGTAGTGGGGAGGCGTTCGCATAGCATAGCAGCGCCAGCGAAAGCAACGGGACACCGCCGGCTGGAGTAACCAAACAAGCACCGCGGCGGCCACGGCAGCAACGGTGTGAAAGCGAACTTTGAGCTGTACAAGCGGGCTTCGCGCGAGCATTCCGCAACTTGAAGGACAGTCGCTGCACGTCGCTCGCAGTGGAAGCAGTCAACCCATGTTTCTCCACAGATAGATAGAAACATACATTCCGCCCCTGATGAGTCTTAGCAACACCGAAAATACGCGCCACTCTAGCGCATACCCATGCCTCCGTGCGCACTCGTGACATATACCACCGGGATATTCCTCGCCCAAAAATGCCAATGAAAATAGAGCCGCACTTCTCAACAAATTACCGCGGGAAGGAAAAGAAACCGGATATCTCCGCGTTAAAAATAAATGTTGTTTAGCTCTTGATGTCCAAAGAATAACAGACAGTTTATCTGAACCTTTTACCCAAACTTTCATTTTCTATCAGTGAAGCTGTTAAGCGAATCGTTACAGCTTAGTGCCCGCAGTTAAAATACCAAGAAAGTGCCGAGCGCACGTGAGCGCCTGCCTCTCGGTGACGGGGTCGCATTTTAAAACCAAGAAACCGAGAGCTCTTATGGGCGTGTCTCGCAGCAACAGGGTTCGCTAACTCGGAGTCTATAGTGCGAACTCGGCGTCTGTGCTCCCCACTTCAGGAACGAACGCACGTGAACTGGCGAGTAGGAGAGCACGCGAGAGATCACCGCACGAACGCCGGGCAGAGCGCTCTCGAAGGTCGAGCTGGCCACCGCCGGGCGCTCCTTCCGACGGACATTCTCACGTGCGCTTGGTACTTTCTGGCATTTTAACACGAAAGTGTTTTATGCCCTGGTACGCAAAGATTTTGGTGATGTGATATCCATCACAGAAGCGCCTTCGCCGGAAAAAGTGCCATTGAGGTGGCAGCGCCCGGTTTCGAGCCCACGACTCTCTGGCCGCAACGCGAGGTACGTGGCGCTCTTAACACTGCGCTACGAATCAAGACGTGAGCAATTGTACGAACGCACATTATGTCCTTCACTATGACTCACTGAGATGGTGCGCGCCGTCTAGAAGAGGCGAAGCGAAGTAGCGCATCATGACGCTAATGAGCGCCGACCGTTGGTGCATCGATGCCAACGCCTTCGTGTACGGGGGACGTACGGGAATTGAGGCATCCTCCCCTGTTTTTTGTTTCTTGCATGTCAGTGTCACTTTGTCTTGCGGGGTCAGCCTCGCGAACCCTTCGCACAAGGAGAAGTTTCCTTTAACGTTCAACTTCTCATGTTAAAACCCCTTTCACTTTCGTGTTTTGCCAATTCCTAGGACAGAGCGATCAACCACATTTTTTGTGTAAGCTCATCACGTGGCGCGAGCCTACATGCAAGCCTGGCCTCACGATGCTCACGCTCACGTGCGCTCGTCTTTTGTCTTGGTATTTTTTGTGGTAACGCAATACGCCTGAATAGCTTAAACAGCTCTGCGATTGAAAAATAGTTCTACGCTGATTCCACTGCGCAGTCTAAAGGCGAAAAACGAGATATATACGGCTTCGCTATAAAACCCAGCGCACGACCGCGACAACGCA
The DNA here is from genome assembly GCA_013339765.2 of Haemaphysalis longicornis. Taxonomy (NCBI): domain Eukaryota; kingdom Metazoa; phylum Arthropoda; class Arachnida; order Ixodida; family Ixodidae; genus Haemaphysalis; species Haemaphysalis longicornis. The sequence continues at coordinate 239,335,127 of CM023449.1, forward strand.
AGACAACACACGAAATATAGGCTCAAACTATTGCAAAGGGGAGCCACGAACGGGAAAGCCCTATGTCGAAGAAATTAGGCGTGTATTACTGCGTGAGCTCGCTCGTTAGTACGTCGATTCCGACACGTGAATATAGTTGTGTCCCGCCTAGTTCACTCAAGTCTAGTAACAGTGAGCTGGCACAGACAGAAGCAAGCTATCGTTAGGTGACCCTTTACTGCTGGGCTAATACCTTGAGAGATGCTTCCCCGCAGTCAAACGGTGGTGAAGAATTAGCAGGCAGACTAGAAAACCTGATAAATGTTGCACATGTACTTTGTACGGATAAGAAGGCTTTCTCTACCACTACTACTACTACATGAGCGTAAGCCACGCACCTGTGTTCCTCCGGGAAACAGTTGTAAGCACGAGGATTCTCCAATCACTTCTGTGCTGGTGATTTAATTTAGTTTAGTTCTGGATCCAAAATTGAGCTCCGAAAACATCAATGATGCACCTATGAAGTAGCTTATGGCCCAAAGCGTTGAATAATAAGTGGCAAATACCTTCGCAAGGGTGTATTCTCCTTGAAATTTCTGTTCGATTGTACTAATGAAAGACGAAATGAGAAAAACGCGAATAAAGTGCGAATGTTACTCATTAGAAGAAATAACGTCGCTGTAGTTCCTAAGGCGGAACTATACTTTATGATACTGAATCCAGCAATATTGTTTCGGTCTTTTTCTATGTAGTACGGCGGCGAAATGAGTTCTCCGTTCGTAATTAAAAAACAAAAGCAAAAGCAGGGTCTTCATATTAAAAAAAAACAGGACCTCTTTGACTCGAACTCACGACACCTCAAGAAGCGTCTGGTTGTGGTAAGTACCATGAGCCCACCAAAGAGGTTTGAAGATGTGGGCTTTCAACGGCGCTTTTTTTGCGGAAACGGGCTGTAAAGGCGGTTCCTCCGAAATTCCCTGCCTGCGCTGTCCCGGCGTCGCATTCTGTGTGTGGTTCAGTTGCCCCGACGGATCGGGAGCGGCCGGAGTGCTTGTGGCCTCACTGCGCTCGCCGAAGAGCCAGCGGGTGTAGGGGATCTCGCGTGACCCATTGGTCCTCTTCGGCAGCATGAGCTGGGGTCTGGAGAGCAGAAAGTAGGTGGCCAGAAGGCCCACGTAGTAGAGGCACACGAGCGCGGTCACCGACACAACGATGCAGTATTTGAGCTCCTGCTGCGGGTCCACGGCCTCGGTGTCCCGCTGTTGAGCAGCCGACTTCTTCAGAGCGGCCACAACGTCGCTGAATGGCAGGGGAGGAATGCGCATGGGCAGGCCCGCTGCATGCACGTTGCCCACGTCATCCAGGTAGTGGACCAGGGAGGGGCGCTTCCTGTCGGCAGCACCCGGGCTGGTGGTGGGGTGGGAACTGTTCTCTTCTTCCACATTGGTATTACCACCTCTCGCCTTGTTCGAAATCTCCGGGGAAAGAGCGTGACTCGATTGGGAAAGAGCGCGACTCGAGCGGGAAAGAGCGCGACTCGATCGGGAAAGAGCGCGACTCGATCGGGAAATAACGCGACTCGATCGGGAAAGAACGCGACTCGATCGTTTTGTACTTTTGGGGCTCACCAGATGACCCTCAGGATCGCCGACAGCAGTTTGCTTCCTCTTCTTGTGCTTTTTTTTCTTGTGGGAGTGGTGTTTCTGCTTCCTCGTCTTGCTTACTACTTTTGGCACCTCTTCTGCTGGTTGAGCAGAAGTTAACGGCCCCGGCTGCTCCGGGGGGACCAGATCCATGACAGAGTGCTCCTTCATCCCTTTCTTCTTCTATGTTTTGAGAGAATGGCTTACAACAAGATTGGCTCAGTTCGCCACCTGAACCGGCAAGACATCTTCTGTTAAATTGTTTTTGCTTTTTTTCCTAACCAGCGGTATCCGTATTTGCCGTGAGAGAAGCAACACACAAAAAAAAAGCTCAGAAGAATACCACAGCTATTCCCTGATTCCCCATGTGCCGCGAGGGCGATTTTTAACCCTCTTGTTTTTATTTCTGGCTTCCTTAACCAAAAAAATAAATTATGCGGTTTACACCTTATTGATATCCCATTTAGACTATTACAACAACAAAAACGTGTGAACGTCGCCAAGTAAGAATTTTTCCGCAGTAAAAAACGGTCGCAGGTGTACGCCATAAGAAAGAGGAAGAACCAAGGGCTCCGTGTCACCAGTTTATTCCAACGCAGTGTCTATAGTGGCCTACAACGACATCCGAACATTTGAGACTACGCTAGTACGCCGAAAGCGTCTGTCGGTGTGGTATAGCGGTTCCGTCTTAGTATCATGATGCCAAGGACGGTGGCTCGAGACCGGCTCTTGCCGCTTTTTTTCAGTCCATAGGTTGAGCTATAATTTACGTGGCTTGGCTTAGTTTTTGGTGTTTTAAATGATTTTATTTTGTTTATTAGGTCATTTTATGTTAGTTTATAAAAGGTAACCTTGCTTCAAGTAAGGTACGATGCAGTGCCAGACGCGGCCATTTTTTTTACAGAACCTCAGTGAACGTTAACATAGCGGAGTGCCTATAGTAGTGTCGGACGGCCCTCTAGACACAGCTTTATTCCAAGAACGAAATGTTCTAGCAAACCCTCACGCAGCCAGTACCCGCGCATTGCCCGCGATGTTGCTGCGGATGCCACTCGACATTGGAGGTTGACCATACATCTCCCTCCGAAATGAACGAGCGGGGAAGTTTAGGCGGTATAGTTCTTGGCCGAATGACAGAGCGTCTACAGAGACTATGGCTAGCTGATGCGTCTTTACATATCGTTACACCTTCCTCCCTAGTGGTTCCATCTTGGGAAAAGTTCGTTGTGCTTCATGACTTGACCAACGCTCAGCTTTAGGCGGAGGAACAAGGTGGGTTCAATTTCTACGCACAACTCCATTTTCATGTCGTCAATGCATGATCGGTGCTCGGCTGCAGCGTGTACCACTCTCCCCTTTTTCCTAAGGTGTGCGATTCATATGTGTCTTCTGTCGAAAAGGTAAGAAAAGTTATGTCTGCCGTGGTGTCGATCGTACGCTTTACTCTAGCGTTCTGTCCGCTTGTTCGAACTTTTGGACATCTCGGATGTCGGGCAGTTCAGGAACCAGCAGACTGGACGCCATAAGCTGCTCAGTACGAGAGCGGCGTCCCATCTGTAGCGGGGTGGGGCTGTAGCTGTTTCTAAGCGGTGCCGTCCTGTAAGCCAGACGTGCGGCGTAGACGTCTCTGGTCTTCAAAGGCGATGCCTTAATGATTTTCATGGCTGGTTCTGCCATTCTATTACTCTGAGTTTAGTGAGGACATGAGGCGACGTGCTGAAACCCGTATTCACGAGCAAAGTTGCAAAATTTTGATGTGGAAATCTTGGAGAACTTAGGTCCATTGTCTGTGACGAAGACTTCGGGTATCCTATGGCGAGCGAAGATTGACTTGTAGTGAATTATCACCGCTGCTGCCGATAGCTGATCAAGACATGCGATCTCCGGATGTCTGGAGTAATATTCTGTGATAATGAGCCACCACTAGTGCTCTGGGCAACGATACTCTCTTTTGCTTCTGCCAGCGTCTTTGTGACTCCGAAATATTCCCCTTGCAGTCGCTGTAGGAGGATAGCTGGTCTGCATAACTAAGGAGCTGCTACACAGGTGCTCTACCAAAGAATGCCATCATCATGAAACAGCTCGTGATGGAACTGGAAGAACTGCTTGGCCTCCGGACAGAGGTCTCTTCCAGTGGGACATTATATGCTGCAAAACCTCCTTAGTTGTATGCACAAACACTCGTCCTTTTAACTGTGTTTCAGCCATTGCAGGCATGGCGCTTTGATGGGCACGCTCGATGCCGCGCCTCTGCTCTTCGGCTCTGCCAGGACTTTTTTTTAATAACGAAGTGGCTCTCCGGAAGCGGAACGTCCTCCAGACCCATTTCCCCGACAACCTTGAGCTCAACAGAAGGGCGACAAAAAACGTTTGATGTCGCCTGCGCCTTTCAGAGGTGTCAGTATCAAGGACCCATTGAGGCAACAGTTTCTGCGTGGCCTCAATTTCCGCAAGCTGTTCTCGCAGCTGCAAAATTCTCTTTTCAATTTCAGCTCTCTCTTTCAGTGCTTGTAGCTATGGGGCTTTTTCCTCGCACGCGCTTTCTCCGTGAGCGAGTGCTGACTGCAACAGCTCTTCACCGCTTAACACTAAGCGCTTCCCAAGTTCTGTCCACCTGAGTCGGAGCACCAATTCCAAATTCCTTTTTCTCATTTCTTCTAGCTGGAGTTGCACCTCCGCAGCTTCGCGCTTTCACCTCTCTCTTCTCTCGCCTTCGCGAGACCATCGTTCACCCACGCCCTCAACTCGTCATCGTGCAACCCGAGATACTACCCTGCGGCGATTAAATCCCGCGTGTTCATTGTGCACTCACGCAATGGACCTACCGCACCGCCTTCCGATGCGCAAACACCCTCGTCCTGTCACGGACGCCAGTTTGTGGTGAGGGGAAACTCCCTCGGAGGTTCTTTCAGGTATTTTGTGGCGTCTGGGACCTGCAACAGTGCCAATAAATAGACGAGGCGTTCAACAACGGCACAAAAGCATATATTCTTAACCCAAACACATGAAACGGGAGGCAATTACAACTCAAAGCTAAACAACCTGTACATACCTCTAAGTGTGCCGAGAGATCCAGTACATCCTACCTGGTCTTTTGATGAGAGAAAAAAGGGGTAACGCTTTTGGATGGCTAGTGTTTTGGCCCAAAAGAATACATGCTTTTTCCGAGTCGGTGTAAATATTGGTGATTCTACTAGGTTCGGATTGGTGAGCTGCTGCGAGGGCTATGGCGAGAATTTCCGCCTCCTCCAGTGTGTAGCAGCTGCGGATATCAGTGTTCGCTTCTTCTTTGGTGGTCACGTAGGCAATCGCACACATGTTGCCTCTCTTGGCCGCGTCGGTGAAGAGATGATCATTATCCGGATCTCTTGCGATCTTTTTGCAAAAGTAGCTGGACCAAATTTTTCTGCGGGTTGGGTTTTTTTCTACATCCGTATGTCGTGGGATTGGGGCTACGTGTAGGTGCTCCAGAACGTTTTGCGGAATAGGGGTTGCATCGCGTCGGTTCCTCCGGTTTGGGTTATATCCCAATTTAGTCACGCTATGGCGGTCTGCTTGGGTGGATTGGAGTCGGCGTAACTGATCATATCTGTGCACTGTGATGACTTCTTCAACCTTGTAAACTGTTCCCGTAGCATCCAGCCTTCCATTTTTAGTGTTGATGGGAAAGCCTAATGCCAACTTCGTCGCTTTCCTGATAAGCGTATAAATTTTATTTTCAAGAGTTTTTGTAAAGTTAACATTGGGTATTTGGTATCGAATTCTACTGGCGAAGAGTGCATTCCGTAGTTAGAGAAGGTCTGCTTACTTCAAGCCCCGGATTTTGTTAGCGACCCTTCTCATCATGTAGAGGGATTGGTCCCCATGCTTGAGTATGTGGTTGACTGCTTTGTGTCGACCTCCGTCTGTCTGTATATGAAGTCCAAGGATTTTGATGCTTGATTGCGGTTCGATCGGTTTGCCTTGATGTGTGAGCCGCACCATGGGCGGCTTCCATCGCGGGTTGTGTACGAGGAGGAGTTCTGTATTTTCGGCGGTGCATTCAAGTCCGATCCTCTTCGCGGAGTCCTCTGCCGCATGTAGTGCGTTTTGAAGGTGATCCTGAGTTTGTCCGGCGTCGCCTGAATTGGTCCAGATTGTGATGTCGTCGGCGTACAGAGAATATTTCATATCGCGAATTGCGGCGACGGCTCTATGAATTTTTAGCATCATCAAGTTTAAGAGTGTTGGCGACAGGAGAGATCCTTGAGGAATACCTCTCTGGGGATAAGAAATAGGGCATGATCTGTACTCGCCGACACCAATGGTAAGTTGTCTTCCACGCAAAAAATCTGCGACATACCGGTATGGGTGGTGGCCAAAAAGTGTATATTTTAATTCTTTAAGCATGGCGTCGTGATGAACATTATAGAATGCTTTTTCCAAGTCGATGGCAAGAATTGTTCTAGGGTCTTTGTGGACATCCTCGTATATTCGGAGCAGAGTGTCTTGATGTTTTCAGTAAGCTATTCTCGGGAGTTCGCTACAGTCATTACGACCCTGGTTCTTATCGTTTTATGGGCGACGGGGTGGAACCATCTATGTTTTTTGAACTTCTTTATGAGGTGCAAGTTTTGCCAGTGTGCAATGTGTGTCCAAAACCTTCATTGGTGGAATGTTCAAAGCCGGCCGGTAAAGTACGTGGTGCCCTTACTCGTACCTTGCCTCTTGTATATCTATAACGGAGCCCTCATTTGAGGACACTTTCCTGTTGCAATGCAACGTACAAAAGTGACGGTAATTTATAAAAAAGGGAGACAAATGTACCCGGATGTTATAGGGAAACATCGGTGCTTCTTTTTTTCTCTAAGGGGCCCGAACTTTTAATCCATATACGATTATATAACTTCCTTTTTAAGCACTAGGGAGCACTTACCGGCCTACCACGCAAGGCTAACTCAATCCGTTAGTAAAGATCATCATCACCACCACCATGGTTGATTGCCAATATGGCTTTACAAGAAAGAGGCCTACTGAGCCCGCATTACGTGACCAAAAAGAATATATTTTAAAAAGTTTAAAACGCAGCTTCTTACCCTGAGCATCTTCGTAGATTTTAGTAAAGCGCTCGATTGTTTGAATCAGGAGATCCTCTTAAAAACCTGTAGCACTACGGCGTACGTTGACTCGCCCTTAAACTTGTTAGATCTTACGTTAATTCCCGCTACCACTCAAGAGTGAGAGAGCGCGCCTTGGAGCTCAGCATTTCGTTTTTAGATGTGTACAGATCATCAGACATTTTACCGCCTTGGCAAGTTTGCTATGTATCTTGTGACTTTTCTTTTATGAAGCTTGACAAAGATCGGGTACCACTAGCTGCCATACTGCAGCACTTTCTGTCTCTGCAGTTTAAATTCCCATGGGAACAATTTCACAGTGACACTTCTAAAACCTCCACTATGGTGTCTTGTGCTGCTCATGGTCCAAATTTTAGTGCCGCCAGAACCATGAGCGTACACGCAACCAGTTTTTTCGAAAGAAGCATATATGAAATTTTGCTCACTGTACAACACAATCTTGAAATCAAATTCCCAATTCCATCATCTCTACAGATTTCTTGAGTGTTGTTGAAGCATTGTCATCCCGCAAACCAAGAAAAACCACATAGTTAATCTTGTTTTAAACACCATTACGTCTGTCTATACACAAAAGCATGAACTGGTTCTGTGCTGGCTGCCAGGACACGCTGGGATCGCTGGCAACGAGGTGGCAGACGAGAGTGCCGCAGATGCTGCGTTCGAGAACAATATAAACATAACAACGGTACCCTATACAGAACTAAAGCCACACATAAGGCAACACTTGCGCAGAACATGGCAAACACACTGGAGTGAAGAGAGAGACAACAAATTGCGTATTATAAATCCACACCTGGGACGATACACAACCGATTCACACAAAAGGCACACAGAAGTTGCCTTAGCAATGTTACGGATAGGCCACACACATGCAACATACTCCCACCTTTTCACTGGATCAGCACGACCCCTGTGCAGCGGGTGTGGAGAGGGCCTATACGTAAGGCACATGCTCGTCCAATGCAAGGCACTTTACACCACATGGCCCAAACACTTCCCCTAACTATACAGACAACATATTTTCTGAGGTAGCGCTTCCTACGAGGAAGAACACCCCTCCCCCAGCCGGCCTCCATCATGTGTTCCCAGCGCAATCTCCTGCCGATTTCAAGTTGTGTTTGCAACCTGGCACTCTTACTCATATCATATTAAGAGTGCAAGTAAACCAAGCTCCTCCTTCTTCCATTCACTTTTCCAAACCTTGAGCTGTGGGAGAACCTGGTGACTAACAGCGATCTGGATGTCCAGACAATACTTCCTCCACAACGAAAGCTGCCCATTCATCATATGGCTTTCTGAAACTGGGAACTACTCCCACTCCGCCGGCTCAATAAAACCTTTTTCACTCACTGACTCATTCGCTCAAACGCGCCATCTTGGTGCAATTTGTTTAGCGAGAGTTGGAGTAAAACACGAGTACCAGTCGTTTCACATTACCACGACGCGGCTGAAGTAGGAGCCTATGTACTGACAGCAGGCAGGCGCTCCCGAGTGTGTACCACTTCCCAATGAAGTAGCCTAATATGGCGACTAACAAATACCAATTGCTGTCCTTAATATAATGGCCCCCCCGGGCACCGCCGGGTACTACCGCTAGTATATCATAAATGTAAAAGAGAAGATGTACCAGTAAAAAGAGCGAAGGCTAGCCCTCGGCATCTGCTGGGACTTCCTGCAACCTCGCGCCTCCCGTAGGGAGCCCATGTTACTTATGATAAAACTGTACAGATGAGCATCGTTCATATATTCTGAGGTAGCGCTTCCTACGAGGAAGAATACCCCTCCCCCAGCCGGCCTCCATCATGTGTTCCCAGCGCAATCTCCTGCCGATTTCAAGTTGTGTTTGCAACCTGGCACTCTTACTCATATCATATTAAGAGTGCAAGCAAACCAAGCTCCTCCTTCTTCCATTCACTTTTCCAAACCTTGAGCTGTGGGAGAACCTGGTGACTAACAGCGATCTGGATGTCCAGACAATACTTCCTCCACAACGAAAGCTGCCCATTCATCATATGGCTTTCTGAAACTGGGAACTACTCCCACTCCGCCGGCTCAATAAAACATTTTTCACTCACTGACTCATTCGCTCAAACGCGCCATCTTGGTGCAATTTGTTTAGCGAGAGTTGGTGTAAAACACGAGTACCAGTCGTTTCACAGTACCACGACGCGGCCGAAGTAGGAGCCTATGTACTGACAGCAAGCAGGCGCTCCCGAGTGTGTACCACTTCCCAATTAAGTAGCCTAACATGGCGACTAACAAATACCAATTGCTGTCCTTAATATATTGACCCACCCCGGCACCACCGAGTACTACCGCTAGTAGTTTTATATACCCACGGCCAAACATAAACGTTTAATTCCTCGGGAAATGTTCGTACTTGTCAACATTGTTGAGCAAGAACAATCATTGCGCGAATACAAAGCAGAAAATGAACACAGAAGTTATATTTGCAGTGTTCCTTTATTGCAAAATTTTTGGTTGCTTGGTTTTTGCTATAGCGAATGAAAGACATCAACTGCAATAAAAAATTCCCTCCATCGCCAGCTGTTGCCCGCACTTCTGTAGCTCCTGGCGGCAATAGAAGAAACCAGACGGCAATGGTAACGAAAGGATCCACTGAATAGGTTGCACGTTGCGGTTGGAACGCTTGTGGAGTAGGACAACGTGGTTCTACAAAGGTTGAGATAGGGTGCCTCAATTCACACGCGTCTCCACAATACGGCAGCGCTGGCATCGAGACACCCGGTCACGAGCAGGAGAACGCGGTAAATTTAAATTGACTTGAGCAAACCTCTAACGTGTCACCTTGGGCGGAACTAGACAACAGCAGAGGAAGTAAACGGGAAAGAGCAGGGAGGCATTTACGCGGTAGGGGTGCCAGTTGCTATTATCTTTCGTCGTCATTTGCAACGAAAGAGCCAGATACGCGCCATTTTTGTCTGTAAAAACTGAAATAAAGCGATTGATTGATTGATTGATTGATTGATTGATTGATTGATTGATTGATTGATTGATTGTGGGCTATTGAAGTCTGGGCGCCGAATCAACGCACATCAAAGTCGACACGTAACATCAGCTACTTTTTGTGGAATACTGGGTTCTGCCCCTTAGGTGTTGGTAGCACTTCACTCTCCTTTGTGTTTCTTCGCAGGGAAGAAATTTGTATGAGAAATACAATTGTTCCAATTAGATGAGAAACTTCAAAGGTATATTTGTATTTGTGAAAGGCAGAATCACTCGTGTAAACTGTCGGAAAATGAGGAAGGGTCGTCGTCAGACGTACAACTGAGTTTATTTCCCGTCCGTGAAGGGGCATTGCAATGAATGGTAATGGTTAGCCTGAACCAGTAAGGGCTACAGAGAGACGTACAGATACCAATATTGAGCACCCCATACCTCCGCAACGTCCTGAAAAATGAAGCATTATATGTTTCCAGCCTGGCTGGCGAACGGAGAAAAGGGGTGTAATTTTGATTGTTGGCTCTATGCCAGACCTTTGCAGAATATCTCGACATATCAACCTTCGCTAGTACTTGACGTGATCATACCACAAAATCTCTTTCTAAGCCCATCTATGCCTAAACCGCTTACGCCAACAAAGCTGTTTGTCCGAATGTTTTTTTCATGGGGACTTCCATCGCTATCTACTTTCGTACCAGTTATTGAACGTGAACCAACAGCGCTAAGCGCCGGTAAAGCTCTGCCAGTCCAAACGATTAACACTTGCATAACTAATCGGATGGAGCAAGAGGTCTTTCGCACGAAATCTGTGTTTGGACAGGGGCTTTATGCAGCGCTGTCGAAGGCTATCTGGGCTGCCATCGGGAAATACCATTTGACCCGCAGGTGTGCAGAGCAAACATTTCCCCGCTCTACGTGAAGAGAAACGCGTTCGCGTCCGCTTGCCATCAGCCATATCCGCTGTATTACGTGGCTTTGTTAGCAAAGAACTGACCCAAATGATTATATCCATGGGGGCTTCCCGCGAGTTAGTATATGGAAGTGTACTCACTTGCAGCCAATACTCCGCCATATACGAGGAGTCTACGCGCAAATATTTGTCCATTGCTCTTGGCTCGCCAGGAAAGCTATTTAGATAACGTTTCTCGTGGACCATTGCCCTACCTCTCGGGGAAGTAAGATTGATTTCTTTCTTTTCGTATATGGCCTCTGGGGAGTACAGCTACCGCTGATTTTGTTTACCGTTCGAGGCTGCTACGCGCAGACTTCTGCCTGCCATTCAGCTTATCACTCGAACGACCTATGATTGGCTTCCACAATGCATGCAGTCCGAACCCGCACCGTGGCTTCGTATCCAGCGCACAAATTCGTGCTTTCTGGCTGCTTCCTCGCTCGTCTATGCGGCCAAGGGCCTCGAAGACCAAAGTATGGTCATGAACAACGCTTGACATTCTGAGTACTTTGCCGCTGGCTCCTAACAGCGTTATATGACTGGCCAATATCAGTTTACTTACCGCTTTGCCGCGGTGATGTTAGCGCTTTTCTTTTGCATTGTTCTCGGTACAGCAAATGTACATAAAGAAAGCTTCGATGAAAAAATATACAAAAATACATTTCAATCAATATTACAAACGCCAATCAACCTGGTTTCTCCAGCTATTGCTATAATTACAGGAAATGGTACACAATGCAAATAACACATGTGCGTGTTACCTTTCCCCTTAGTATCTGTTTCGACAACGTTTATGCTACATGTCTGCGAATGTTGACTACGGCGAACAACGAAACAAGCTCAAAATCGTTGCAGTGACAAAATACCCACCTATTTAACCTAGATATTCTGAGTAGTAGTGCGTAATTGTCACCCAGGCGTATAGAAGTGACGTATGTCAAAGAAAACATCCATGGCAGCAAGTCGTGAAGGCACCAAGAAAGTTTAGCGAATGCAGCGGTATCGAAGAGGTGCCCGTTTTATAAAACATCGATTTAACTGGTGTGACAATTTTGTTGTGATAGAGGTTTCTGTTTGTTTTGTTTAAATTGCAATCCTATTAATCTCAACAACACTTGTTTTCGTGTGGGCACACCGTAGCGCCCTATACCTGTGGTGGCGGCTGTCCCAAGAAACCATGCTTACCACCATCCTTTGTCCTTGACGTCTTTTTATTCTTCTAGCCTTCATTACGACTTGAGCCTTGATCAATCACATCTGAAATTAAGGGCCCTCTCGTAATCACCGCCAGCACGTTTTATTTGCCCCTTCACATACCGTAAGGCTCAACAGTAAGGCGACCTAAAGTTAAGCCTAAATACGAGCGTAACAAGGGTGGTTGGTCGGCCAAGGCTCTCAGTCAGAACGCGCACCCCATACAGGCACGAATGGATACGCTAAACAAAGCGCGCATGTGTGAAGAAAGCATGCATCTAATCCAGCAGCGGATCTCACACAGGACAATACATTACGCCGTGGGAGATTTATGGGCAAAAATAGCCGCTGGTGCTGGAGAGTGCATGGTAGAATCCTATCGATCAATGACGGAGTGCCGCTCTGAAAACATGTTGTGAAGATTTATTACGCCGATGCTGTGCTTCGGTGCTAACGTCGACAGTGTTCGTTGGCTTGAGATAAAAAGTAAAACTGTAAAAGCAGCACCGTTCAACGCATGGAAGACTATTAACGCCAAGCAGCTCTCTAGTCTAGCATCGGCATTTTTGTGATAGATGACAGATGTAGACGAGTGAACCGAGAAGGAGGGAAGATAACACGTGAACAAAGGAACAACAATGCTGCTTATGGGCAAAATAAATCCTGTATTTGGCTCCAAGGTGATCTTGAGATTAAGAACCATTGTTCATGAAATGGGACCAGTACTATGGTAGCCAGGGGAGTGTTTAGACACTTGGTAAATAATGTATGAGGTCTATAAAGCCGGGCCGAATATCGTTAGCGAGATAAAAGCTACTGATAGGCCGTATGAAAAGTATACTCTAAAACGCAATCAGGCGCCATGCAAACAAAACAGGCGCAGTCAGTAAATAACCCAGGCTACATATAGTGCAAAACTAAGACGTTGTGCGAACGTATTTCGAGAACGTTAAATGAACAGACTGAGAGCCTTAACGCAAAACTTGCTCACATAGCTAATAAAGCACAGCGGTGACGGAAGTTTGCGTATAAAGTCGAAAAGTTCAACGTGCTTCAAGTGATTTATTTTAGCTGGAGCGGCGGGGTTTTAATGACTGGATGAAATTCAAAGAAAAAGTGTGCAAACTTCCAGCGCATATTTAAGCGCTAAAGAGCTCTCAAGTAAGTCTCGACAAAAACAAGACTACTCACATTGCAAGATTATGTTTTCAGAGAACAAAATTAGGTGGCCCGTTCTATCCATTTCCTACATGAAGGAGTAATTTTGCTTAGTAGCTGCAATTTCATGCAAAAAATTAATAACTGCGAAAAACCAGAGAAAATGGACTATGAATACAATGAAGGCGAAGAAAACGCGATCCCATGTCAAAGATTTCGTCGAAAGGTTCCATGAAACAGTAGATTCTCAGTCATGCAAGAAATCTCCTATATCTTAAAGTACTACCAAAGTAGCATGCTGTAAGAAACGTGGCTAATAGGTGACAAATAACTTGAGATTTTGTTGGTAACATGACATCTAAACATAATTGTAATTGATACACAGGACCAGTTCCGAATAGCGTGACCACAATGTTGCAATAAGCAGACACAAAAGGTATGCAATATCTGTTCGTGAATGGTTTACCGCAATACCTACATAAGAAATGTCATCCGAAAATATAAAAGCATAATTTTCTTCAGGAGTAAGAAACAAATGTTAGAAAAAGCGATTTTGTTCAATTATTCACAAGAGCTTCACAGTTTCCACAACACGGATCCTCAGACGAAGCCTGTTATCGATTAGAAGGCCATCAATTGTTACATCGGCTATATATACAAGAATGGCTGGAATTCTCTTGCGCGTTGATAGAGAAAGTATTTCAGCCTTGTGGTAGCCTATTAAAGGCACCTCTTTGCGATTCAGCGTTAGTTTTAAGGGGTATTGATTACTTTGTTTCCTTAACGGCTTCTGACATAGATCCCAGAAGGGCCATTTTATTATCTTTTTGTTATTTCCTGTGGAAACTGCGTTGTGAAAAATGCTGGTAGTACCTACTGACAGCTCATAGAGGCAAGTCAAGTCTACTCTGCTTCGATTTCATAAACATTCTTTTCTTAGAGCCCCAACGCGAACACCGCATAGTCTTCAACCTGCATGAAATGCGTGATTAGTGGAGTAAGAATATATGTTGATTCTACGAATGTAATATCCATAAATATAAGAACCACACACAAACAAATAACATTCAAGCGAAGCGAGACTTTTTTCGTGTGGATGTTGATAGCGAGATCTTCCAATCTTCGCTTATCACATAAATTTTAAAAAAGTGATCGGTTCAGAAAGGCATAAAAGCTTATAGAACTGTCTGCAAATGTGTAGGTATTCTTACGCTGCCTATACGTATACCTAACGTTATGTTTTCTTGGTGGCATTGGAGGAATACATGAACACAGCAGTGGGTTTTGTTTTTCTAGTTAGTCGCGTGAGAAGGCTGTAAGAGGTAGGCCTTCGGGTTTCGTGAGTGCATTATCAATTTTATAATTTGAGTTCTTTTTGTTTAATTTTTAGTTAATCGCGTGAACGCGCTATCTTAGGTCATAAGTGAACAGCAGAGCCCCGAATGCGTTGCAGTGTGTGATGTCATATCACCCAAACCGTGACAAGAACCAAGTCAAGTCTAACAATCTCTGCCTCTGCTATTAAAATTGTTGTTTATCTGCCTACAATTCCACTATCTTGTGAAAATGTAAGCGAGTGATGAAGACGATGTCAGAAATTTCCTCGTCGGAAGAAGCACTAGTTTTTCTAACTGTCAGTTAAGAAATCAAAGTTATGGCGAGTACGTATATTATTGAACGCTTATCCCCCCAGGGGCGTAATCGTTGACACTGAAAAATCAAGCTTTGAACACACCATCCCGTTGCGATCCCTATGCCCGCCTGAGCTAAAAGGCGAGTGATTTCTTCTCGGATATATGGCATTCCGCCGCCGCAAGATGAATCTAAAACAGTCAAAGCATATCTTGAAAACTCCTGCGTAAGAAAACTCCTGCGAAGCTAAAGTTGTGTTGACGAACGCCGTCAGGAAACGCATAGCAGTGTTATACAGTTCCTTAAGAGCATAAAATAAGAAATAAATTGATGTATATAAACTTGATAGAAAATTCAGATACTCAGCATAACTTAGGGAAAAAACGAAGCGGATGTCACCCCCAAAAAGAAAATACAGATATGAAGGGAACAGAAGACGGACGGCAAATCTAAAAATAAAAAAAGCCTGAAAAGAGTGGGAAAGTAAGAGAAGAATAATAGTGGACTTCTTTTATTGTGCCAGTAGGTTTAAGGTGGAGGAGAAAGGGCTTTTGATAGGAAAGCGACCGTGAAGCGTGCTCATCCAGCCGCGTTCCAGCTGACCTTCGCGCGCTAACGTTTCGGAGGCAATGCGAATCTACACTAGTTTCTGTGTGGTAGTAGAAAAAACAGCGAGGGCTACAGCGAAGTATCATTTGTTGGCTTGCTGTCGCGCTTCAGGCGAGCTTAGAACAGCGTAACGTTGCGGCAAGAATTTTAGATTACATTGGGTGTGCTCCAACATGGCGCATGCTCGAAGATAACCGCACCGCGCAGTGTTCCTCTGAGGCGCAGTTTTGAAAGTTTTAAGAGGGTAAAGAAAATACAGCGGGCTTTCTTGGTACACTAACCCACTTGTTGGTAGGAGGTACCTTTATATGTTTTTTCATGGCGAAAGCACGGGAGGCTGAGACTACAGGCGCAAATGGATCCCGTCATTTGCCCTACCCCCATCCGTCCTCCCCGATTCATAGTGTAAGACCAAGAGTGATCTTCCAAAATTTGAATGCAAATAAAACAGCGCCTTCATACTACGTTTCCCTACGAATTATGCAAATCATTAGTCTAAAAAGTTGGCTGCGTATTTGCTTCTTTCGTTGCAAATGTAGAGAAATCTTTGTGAATGCCTCCTTTTGCTTTCCCGCTCATTCCTCATGCTGTTTCTCTTCCATCGCGCTCCTTCCATGGTGAACACACCAAAGATTTGGTCAAGCCAATTTAAATTTCAATATTATCGCCTGCCTTGGTGTTCAATATACTCGATATACTCAGTAGATCAATATACTCGCCTGCCTTGGTGTTCGAAGGCAACTCGTGTTATTGTTCGTTTGCGCATCCATTCCTTCCTTCATTTTGCTAGCTAGCTAGATTTAAAGAATAGTTGGCTGGCTAGCTAGCTTCCTTGCTCGCTGGCTCACTCACTCACTCACTCACTCACTCACTCACTCACTCACTCACTCACTCACTCACTCACTCACTCACTCACTCACTCACTCACTCACTCACTCACTCACTCACTCACTCACTCACTCACTCACTCACTCACTCACTCACTCAATCATTATTCGCGACAATAAACTTTTAGCGATTGTTACCTGTACAGCGCACCCCATTGCCTTATTTTTCGTCACTCATTACTGTCCTATCAGCTGTTGCCACAAACATTTGACTACCCTGCTGCGAAAGTGAGCTAAAGGAAAGAATCAGCGCGGCCTGTTCCCTGGGTGTCTTTCTGTGGTAGGCGAAAACGCCAAAACGTAAAAGAAGCTGCCAGAAGTGTTTCATTTAGGGGGACTTATGTGTACTACACATTTGTGTGTTACCTGTTTCTCCCGGCGGATGTTCCCAGGTGTACGCGTAAACAACGGCATGGAACGTGGGTTTCACTTCCTCTCGCAAATGCCTTTAGACAGATGGCGGTTTAGTGCCTCCGGCAGCTCGGCGAACATAGATACACATTTTTCTCAGCCTTAGTCGCCAGTCTCCTAGCCATTTCCTTTGCCTGATCGCAGGAAATATTTTAAAAGCCACAAGAAAGAAGGTTTTGCCAAAGTGACCCTTGTCTTGAGTTTATATGCTTCATGCTCGTAACTGGGTGTCGCAAATAGCCGGAGTCATTTGCGGGCGGAGATGGCGTTCCGCGAGTCGACTTCAATATAGTGCCCTGGCAGGATATGAAGTGTGAAGCCTCCGTAGGATAGATGCGAGATATTTGTGCGATAAAGCTTATTACAGCTCACGTGGTTTATTCCCTTTATTGGCGCGCTCTTGTTGATACAAGACCAGCAGCATTTCAAGAATTTTGTCGCTTGCATGGGAAATCGCAGTTGCTGCCCTCCTGCATAGATGCAGTGGCTCAACCTCCTCGGTGTCGCTTCCTGTGTAGCTAAATCTGACGCACGTCTTTCGCAAATGTGGAAATGGTTATTGTGGCTTCAGTGGCGTCGATAACAAAATGTCGGCGGTGCTAACGCCATCTCCGTGCATGGCTTCCTTCCGTCGCTTTCCTCCAAGTTCAATTTTACCGGGGAATTTGCATCGTAAGTAAGGCGTACTGCTGTCACATCCGGCGACTTGTCACCATACGATATACCCTTAAACTGCTTGAGAAATGTCAGCAAAAAATCATCCAAGAATACCTCAATAAGGTGAAGCGGATATGAAGCGGTTTTTTGTCGGTGTGAGGTAAACACAAGTTCGCAGTGCAGGTTCTATGCGGAGCCATGTAAAAGAAAGGGAAGCAAATAGAGGATGGAGAGTGAATACATGCACGACAGATTCTGTTTTTTTTCTTCTTATAAGCCTTTTCCGTGGTTTGCTTATTAAAGCGAAACTTACTTTGTCTCACTGATGGCATAAGTTACATCAAAAACGCACTGCAGGAAAGCCAACTTCCTCTCACGATGATGATGATCACGGGTGAAGTGAAAGAAATAACACGATTCCCGTGGTGGGAATCGAAAATGCATCACTCCGTCTCGCCTTGTGAAGCCGATGTCTATTCGAATGAGCCATCCCGACAGGGCCAATACAGTTTGGATTTGGAGATGGGAGCATGGCCGTGCAAAATTAAACAGGAAAATCATGCACCCCTCTGTCTAATGACGACAATGGAACGCAAAGCTTTCTTTATGCCAAATCAAAAAGCGAAAGGCCAAGGTCAAGGACGCTGCGATCAAAAAGTCCAAACTGTGCAAATTGTGTGCGAGTAAAAGTCACAGCTCTACGAGTCAAAACCGCTTGCTAGTCAAAGTCGACACTCAGACGACAACCAAGGGTTCCCTCTCAAAAAAGCTTCGCGTTCAACGGAATGGTGCATGATTTTTTACCTTTGTTTCGCCTTTCCACTGTAAATAGGGCTTTGAAATTGGCTGAGTTGCAGTTTCTGTTAAATTCACTAATCCTGCTTTTTTAAAGGCACGATTTCGAAAGCTTTGCGAAAGTGAGGCATTTTCCTGCTGAAATTTGTGGCAACGAGATTAACCGTTGCCGAAAAATAAGATAGCCAGACCCCCTCTTTTTTCTTTCTATTGAATGTTATTTGGTTGACCGCAGCCCCGTTCTTTATACAAATGTGCGCTATCCAACAGGGTTGCAATGACAGCGCCACTTGCCGCAACTCACTGATCCAATTGTAGAAAGCTAAGGTAGAAGAAGGCTGGGCAAGCTGGTTCATGGTTTTTGAAGTGGGAACCAACGTTAGATGCTACACAAGGGGAGAAGACAGACACGGACGGCACTGAATGTTTCATACGCAAAAATACCCAATAGTGTTGTTTCATACGCAAAAAAAAAAAAAACATTTCAAAAATTCAAATTTTCAGCGTTTTAAGAGCCAAAGCTACACCTATAGTTCATACCACAAGCTAGGCGCAGCACTGTGGAGGCTACATTGTTGTCAACAGTGCGCCCACTGAGGGCGCCTTACTCGCCGTGGAGGGGGTCCTGGAAGGATATGCCCTGCTCCCCTCTCGGCAAGTGGAACGGCAAGGCCCCGGCGCCTTTTGTCGCTTCATTCGCGGTGGAAACTAGGTGGAAACTCGATGGAAACTAGGTTTCCATCGAGCGGCCGTGACCTGATAGACTGTTCGCCCTTTGTGAAGTACTTTATGTAACGGAACGATGTGTTTACGGCCGTGGGTACCGCTCAAAGTTCAGCTGTAAAAACAGGACCCACACTTTTAAACAAAATACAGCCAAAGGAATGGGCACACAAGAAAATCTGCAGAAATTCAGACAATTATCCACCAATGCGTATGATTCTTACGGAGCTCGTCTAGAGTGTGAGTTGTGTACAGCCAAATTTCTGGTTTTGCTCAGTTCTGTTCGACAATTCTCTGTATTTTCTCATCTCTATTTTTTTACATTTACGCTAGTATAACAATTACAGGAGTTAACTTCCACCAAATCTGCATTGTTGTGAAATGCAGGGGTTACACAGTCCTGGCTGGTGGTGGGAGGGCTGGGGACGTTTCGGCAAAGAATGAGACGCATTAACAATATCAGAAAAACAGCATGTTCCGCAGACTGCGAAATACGCACAAAGGGAACAGAGCGCACGTGGCTTAAACTGCGTATGAGCGGAAATAACGCTGTACAGAAAAGGCGACAAAATGACCAGCAAAAGAAGACGTATTCAGTGAACGTGTCAAAAGTGGCTGAACATGAACGGAAGAGAAGCCGCCTTGCTGCTTCTACCTTAACGACCCGCAACTGAAGTAAGGTTAAGAGCAGAAGTGGGTTTTCAAAAATAACTTTCTTTTATAGATGTAATTTACACCAGGGCAGCTGGTGTTATTTTTCGTTCGTCTTCCGTATTAGGGGTTCATTGATAGTTGCTGAAAAACAAGCAGTAAACAACAAACGTAAAACATTAAATACAAAAATATGAAAAGTATATCGGTTGATACTTAATGAATGCGTAAGCATGTAATTCCTCTCTGTCGTAAACTTGTGGCTGGGCCTGCTGTGCACAACTTGCTTGAGGTGCAGATGTCCGCAACACAGCGTGTTTCCCACGGCAATCGCACGCCATTTCAATCGTGCTGGCGTCCAAACCGTCTAAGTGGTCCCGTTTTCTCGTTCCAACACCGGCATTGGCTGCCTGTCACCCTTTTTGCTGTTCACCAGTATCCGCGTTTCGCCGCCGCCATTCCCAATACATACTTTTTCGCGTCTGCTGGGCACTGCATCGCTTCACACTCCACGTTACACCCGGAGGCACGGCGTCGGACACAACCTAAGCTAGCAGGCGGGGACGAGCCGTGTTAGCCGTAGCTCCCAGCGAAACAGGCCGGCAGCTCCGCGAAGGCAGCACCGCCATTATCAGCCCAGCTTCACGTCACCTGTTCCACAAGCGCTCCTGCGCACACCTCTTCTGTGGTCCTGTGTCCGCAAATCGACGGGGCAGATTTTTCTGACATGGGCCATCTCTTGCTTTGCAAAATTTAAATTGACGAAGGTGCTCTCGTTGCTTTGATCATCACTGCAGCGGAGTACATTCGCTGCGATTGAGTTCGCAATTAAGACCTTCCAGCATCTGTATTGCCTTTTTTTATCCTCTTCTTCCGCAATGCAGTTGTGTGCTTGTTAATATTAAGCCAAAGCCCTAACCGATTTTTTAAGAATTTTGTTAAAGCGATGAGTATTAGCTGAGAAATCGTAAATCAAAAACCGCGCATTATCGTCGCGCCGCGTTTCCTCCTCCCTTCGCTGTTGACGGCACGCGAGCCTTCCCTCCAATGATGCTGCGCTCCTCAGCGGTGACGTACTTCCGCTATGGCGCTCCTCAGACTGCCGTCTGCTACCGGCAAGCTTTGTTGACACCGTGAATCCCGCACTCCGCTCAAGGCTGCAAAAGCGAACGAAAAATCTGCCCGCATTTGTGCGGTGGCCTGGCCTTGCCCTTTCGCGGTGTACGTTGCTGCAGTTGCTATCGGCGGCACATGACTTTTTATCAGCGGCGAACTCGCAGCCGCTCGGGGAGGATCGTGCGCTCGGTCCCTTTCATGCACCGCGCACTGTTTATCCAAAAATCGCCGTATCAGATGTGGCCCCGCTGGTGCCGGGTTTTATTTTGCGGCGGTGGTAATTCCTGCCGGCGGCATGTGAAAAAGACATTTTAAACCGATACAGAACACGTGCACAAAACGCTTCAATCATGTGACCAGTTCAGCCTGGGGTGACGCGTGGTGGAGAGAGGCAAAATTGACAAAACATGCTCCGGCGCGGCTCTGAGCTTTCTAGCGCTGGAGCGAGTGCCATTTCTTTGACAATCTCAAACATCACTTGCCTTGGCAACAAGGCACAAACCGCTCCAGAAGTCAGTTACGGTTGCGTGATCCTGGTTCAGCTTGGGGCCCCACCTCGCGACATGTGGGCACTGCAGGCGTGCCACTCACCCATTGGGAAGTGCGAGATGCGTTTCGCATTACAGGAGGCGATGGTGTGTGTGTTGTGGACGCCTTTGTTTCGCGATGAAATGCGACGTTGTGCTTCTGCGGGTGGATAGTGCTTCCCATGATCTGGATTATCTTTCTCGAGCGACGTACGACTCAACCTCGCATGGGGTATGTTCAGTGTGCGTGGCTAAAAGCCATCTCGGCTTGTGCGCCAGAGTTAAGTGACTTGCTGTTCGTCCCCGCAAACAGCGCGCGAGGTGAGTGCCGAATTTACGACGGGCAGGAGGAGGCAACCCATCGTCTCTCAATCGCGGTTCAGACTTGCGAACGCATGTTGTGACGTTGTGTTCGTTCGAAACGCATCTCTGGGTTGCTTGAAGTTGAATAAAAGTGTGCGTCAAACGCGGGTGCATTGAGTCATGCGTTCTCTGGTTGCACGAAAGAGCGCCACGAGGCTTCACGCAATGGAAGTACCCGGAAGAGAATATCCATGTCGTGTTAAGGCGCGTGTTGCATTAAATGACAAATGGTTAAGCGTTCGTTTCACATGTTTCGTCTTGTCGTAAAATGTCCACACTCGCCTCCCTGGCAATCAGCGGCGAGCCGACGCTGAGCAGAGACACATCTTTTGGCAAGTGCGTGAAAAAGCCGTCTCCAAAGCGAGGATGCCTGTATGACGAACATTGGGGACATGGA
Organism: Haemaphysalis longicornis; assembly: GCA_013339765.2. Lineage (NCBI taxonomy): Eukaryota > Metazoa > Arthropoda > Arachnida > Ixodida > Ixodidae > Haemaphysalis > Haemaphysalis longicornis. Next base: position 239,356,902 of record CM023449.1, read on the forward strand.
TTAGACATTGAAGATGGCGCGTGAAAAACGTGTGCGCAAGGAGAAGCGCAACTTGGCTCAAAATGGAGCTTCTCTGCGGTGCAAAAGTAACTTGCACATGAGTTTACGACAATCAACGTTGCGTATTATATGTGAAACGTTTCAGGCCTTTAAGCAGACATATCATGCAGCGTTTATTTGAAGAGAATGCTGAGCATCAACGAACGAAACGGTTGAAACCTTTGCTTAACGTATAGCTTAAAATCTAAGAATAGCTACCCTCACAATTCGATCCGAAGAAGCTCCTGTATGGTCAAAGAATATCATGCTTCGACGAAAGACGCTAAAGTTTCAGACCAGCATTTTTATGGCCAACGCAATAGTCGTAGAAAAAGCCCCCATAGAGGATGTCTAGCTTGCACGAACAGTCGGATTCGTTTAAAGTAGCATCATGGTGTAATTCAATGGGCGGCGTCAGGCAATAAACTCGAGGGAAGAGGTTATGAAGAGCGGCCTATCTTTGCAACTAAAAGTGTGAGCTTTCCGATGCGATATGTTATGGGCCGGCTCTATTTTGCTTGCCCCCCGTAAGGGACGTATGGCTTGAAAAATTCTTGAGCCAAACGAATAAATATCTCTTGCACTGTTACTGCCATTCGTCTGGGTGCATTTCGGTCTACAGGAATAGCAGTCAGATGAAATACGATAACGGCTCTGCAAAATATATGAAAGTGGGAGCACCCCATTCTCTCGGGATTTGAACGCTTTTCGGGAAAAGGGGAAAAGCGACGTTCGTGCGGCTGAAGGAAACACGTACACATTTATAACGTCTGGGGAAAAACGGAAACAAATATCATGAGCGGGTAAGCGAAACAGAAAATGCAAGAGCAGAGGGCCTCTCATACCTATATAACCAAACCTAGCAATAGCGGTAGCCGCCACGAGAGCGCACCTCAGTTGGCGATAAGTTTTGCAGCATGAAAAAATTGTTGTATAAACAAAAAGAGTAAAACTCATGAAAGCTCCAGGTAGCCCGATCCAGAAAAAAGTCCATTTTCCCAAATGGCCTGTAGCAATCACGCGGTTGATCTTAAAGTGTGCTGGCTTTCCAAAACCGTCGATGCATACGCATAGGCAAGGGGAAGCTAGGTGCCGTTACGATTGCCGGAAATGACGGCATTTTTTGTTATTAGAACTAGGTGGTATGTGCGGGCCACCAAACGTACAAAAAGATATTTTTAAAAGGAACGCCATCAAACTGCGACATCTATATCATTATGGTGAATGGAATAAGCTGGCAACATCTATATTATTATTATGAATGGAATAAGCTGGGAACAGGATGACGTAACAAAAAAACTAAATGCCTTCTTTCGTCTCCTGCGGGAGCAGGTTTGCAGGGGATTATCGCTGGTGTGGTATTTCCTGGGCAAAAGAAGCTGAAAAAATCTCGAATTTTTTTCTGAGCGCATGTTGTAGCGTCGCCCATTTCACAGCGTCTTCGTGTTATTACCTTTGTTGTTCGGCAGGTGGACAATGCATTCTTGACCGTGGATGTCACGCCGAACTGGGAGGCACGAACAGACGAGGTCCACGGAATGCGGGCATCTTCCAGTTTTTGTACGCCTAAAGAGAACCTGCATACATAAAAGTTGGCGCTCCTCGACACGAATACATGTATGCGCAAGCGGCTTCCCAAATTTCAGAGTTTCATTGTAAAATAAACTAGTGTGAAATATCGCTAGCACCACCTCTCGCCAATCTTCAAGCTTTACTTCACATCTACAGCTGACAATGTTTCCTCCAGTCGAATCGCCCTGGTGTAAGAAATAATGGCAGGGTATCATCAGCGTTCATTCTGTACGGGCCCCAGCAATACTTGCGTGCCGCTGCACTTAATCCACCCAGAGTGCTAATTCAGTACGCGAAGTGGACTTTAGTAAGCAAAGGTGCGCATCTCCGCAGTGATGTTGAAAATATAAAACGTAACAGAGCAATTGGCTGTCCTGAGCACCGACCGCGCAAGGGTCAGTGCATTCATGGTTATATGCGCGCCTTTCACGATGGTCAGAGCACCTGCCTCGAGCAACAGATGGCGTCGCCTTTCCCACAACTCGGGTGATTCTCGACGCGTGGATAAGGTCGGCGACTTATTCCGTAAGCTTTTATTTCTCGCGATAAGAGAAAAATGTTTACACCGCAGGTGGATTTGTGGCATAATATGTCCACGAGACACGCGTGGTAAGAAAGTTATGTGGACAGTCGAAACACGATGTTTTCCATGAAATCCCTGTAGTTGACCATAAAAGAGGCCACAGCATCGGAACTTCTAGATCAGGCTTAAAAAACATGGACGACGTTCTGAATGCATTTGGTTTCCGTCGCGTTCGAGGAGGGCTGGGCCGCTACCGGTGGGGTGGAGTTTTGTTAATGCGTAGCATTCTTTGACGAGTACCCGCACAGCCAGGAACAGGTAACGCCCTGCATTTCCTCAAAAATGCAGATTTCCGGCAAAGTTCCGAATGTAATCGCTAGAATAACGTAAATGGAGATCATTGGTCGAACGAAATTTTGAAAAACTGAAAAAAAAAACATATATAAAAAATAGAAAAATTGTGAAAAAGTATACCACATCGCCTTTTTACAATAATGTAGATTTCTAGAAAGTTTCACCTGTAACCGTTATAATTGCGGAAATCGAGATAATTGGTTAAACGAAATTTCGAAAACATGAAACAATAAAAATATAAAATAGTTACAGAAAATGGCGACGCATGAACACCCTGCATTTCCTCAATATTGCAGATTTCGCGAAAGTTGTAAGTGTAACCGTTAGAGTATCGTAAATTGAGATAATTGGTCGAACGAAAATTTGAAAAACTAAAAAAATATATACAAAAACTACGGAAAATGTCAAACCGTATACCGCATGATATTGCCACAATATTGTAGGTTTCGCGATAGTTTCACCTCTAATTGTTATAATTGCGTAAAGAATTGGTGGAACGAAATTTTGAAAATTAAAAAAAAACTAAGAAAAATATAAAATAGTTACGGAAAATGGCGAACTGTGTAACGCCCTGCATTTCCACAATATTGCAGATTTCTTGCGTGTTCCGAATATAATCGTTACAATAACTTAAATAAAGTGAATTGGTCGAGCAAAATTATAAGAATATGAACATATATAAATAACTACGAAAAAATATCAGAACGTATACCTTATATAATTTCCGCAATAATGTACATTTCGATAAAGTTTCACCGGTAATCGTTATAATTGCGTCCAGGGACATAATTGATTGGACGAAGTTTTGCAAAATTAGAAAGTAAGAAAAATATAAAATAATTACGGAAAATGGCGAACCGTGTAACGCCTTGCATTTCCACAATATTGCACATTTCGCGAAACTTCTATATTTAATCATTAGAATATTGTAATTGAAGATAATTGGTCGGGTGAAATTTTGAAAAACTAAAAAAGTAACAAGAATATAAAAACAATTACGGACACTGTCAAAACGTATACGGCATGTCATTTCTACAATAATGCAGAATACGCGAAAGTTCCACGTGTAATCGTTTAATAGCGTAAATGGAGATAATTGATCAGACCAATATTTGAAAAACTAAAAAATTAAGAAAATATAAAATAATTACGGAAAACGTCAAAACATATACCGAATGGCATTTCCACAATACTGCTTATTTTGCGAAATTTCCCCCTGTAATCGTTATAATAGCGTAAATTGACACAATCGGTAGAACGAAATTCTGAAAACTAAAGAAGTAAGAAAAATTTAACATAATTACGGAAACTGGCGAACCGTGTAATGCCCTGCATTTCCAGAATAATGTAGATTTCGCGAATGTTCCAAATAATCATAATAGAATCATAAATTGGGATAAGCTTTTAGCTTCTTTGATAACAGCAATTCTTACCAAGACACGGCGGCAAAACATCAGTGCGCGTTGCATTTCAGCGCACCAAATAAAAATGTTCGTATGTTCCCTCAGGGCTCTTCGTGATACCCTTTCTCCACTTTCGCGTTGCCCATAAAAACGATCAACTTTCAGGGCGAGTTTTCTTCACGGCAATCCTTGAAAATTAAATCAACGCTTGTGCTAGCTGATAACACAGCTTTCCTTCACTTCATTGAGGATGACTCCTAATATAATCCCAATTTAAAGTCGAGAAAGAAAATTGGCACTAAGAAGTAGGACCCCGTCGGGAAGTGCAGCAAACCAGTACCGATATTTGGGGCCAAGTGCGACAAACAAAAAAAAACGCACAAACGTGTGCTTCTTAGGCACCGCTTACACGCTTTGGTCATCGGCCGAATCTGGGGTGCCCTGGTCATCGTTTATTCAGTCCCTGGCTTTGTCCGGCTGCCGCAGTAGCCGGACAAAGCCTGGTGTACAAGCGTCTCAGGTCTGATTCTTAGAGCCGTAATTGCTCTTGACCGCGGACATTGCGGCCGGCCATTCACTTGACGGGGGTAACCCATGGGTCACCTTTAGCAACTTGAAATTGTGGTACAGTCATGTCTCATAAATATAGACTCCCCCGTTCTCCAGAAAAATCGTCCATAATGGGGGTCGTCCTTAATAAGAAATCAAGGTCAAAACATCGACATTACGGAATAATCGTTCAAGAAACGAACACGGTTTATTCAGCCAAAAACGAGGACAGGTGGGTAAAGCAGTCAAGGCGTGCCGCGTATCGTTCCTAGACAGCAATGTCAGTCCCCGCGGCAGTTGCAGAGTTCGAGCTGGTGATTGTGCAGTCCGCGAAGATCCGAGTCGAAGATCCAGACATGCGGGCGTGTGGGTCAGGGGGAAGATGCACCGGTTGGCAAAGACATCAATATGTCTTCTCTCAGTCGTTCAGCCGTATATTCACCCCTCGGAGCCCCCCTCGAACTCCGGCCCCTCCTTTGATGCGTCGCCAAAACAAAGCAAAGAAGCGACGTGGTTCCTGAATACCCGGCTTGTGGTCCCTCCAAACTTCTCCAGGGCATCCTTAGAGAGAAAAAATTTATCGTATGGAATGCTTGCCGCAAATGTGTAGAACAACAGCAAGGCAAATAACAAGCTAGAGAAAACAAAAGAACACAACGACAGTATGGCGCCAAGGCCTCCGATAATGGTAACACAGGCAAGGATTCCTTTTCCCGTCTTTTCCATGCACGAGCAAGTAGGGAGAGACGTGTCGAGTTTGCACAAACCATGGCCGAGTGGCGACATACGAAAGTGCTCGTGCTACCCAACCACTACCTCGCGGTGGAGCCATGATGGGAGCGACTGGTGAAGCAGGAAACAGCAACGCCATACGCACGTATCAACCGCACAGGAGTTCTAGGGCTTCGCCCCGACACGCTCTTTTCGCGGTATGGATGCGGGGCAGGACGCACGCTCGCGATCTCGACGCCACGCGCCAGCGGCGCAAAGCAAACCAGGGAGTCTTCGATATGGATCGAGTGGGGTGCGTCGCGAATACCCTGAGTTGGGAGTGTGCACGACGGTTCCGCGAATGTTTTCGCCGTCAGCCCCCCGTCTGCAGAAAGAGGAGGCGGCAGAGGAAAAAGCGATGGGCCGCAGCTGTTCTTCCGAGGCAGGCTGTAGAAATATGCTTTCGCAAGGCAGCATACGTCGGCGTCAGCTTGCCGCAAGTTCCGCTACCACACACGCACCTCCTCCACAAAACAACCACCTCACCACCAACATACGCTCTTTTTTATTATTTTTTCACAAAGAAACCACTGTTGCTTTTCAGCCCCGCTAGTTTGGCGTGCGCTTTGAACCTTACTCATCCGCATCATGCAGTCCGCTCTTAGTTCTCCGTTTTGTGCTACCTTTCCCTCTCCTCATTTTTTGGAGGGGGCCGAAGGGGCTGGATACACTTTGTCGTAATTTTTACCCCTTGTTTCTTTTCTTTCACTGGGTAATTCGCGAAGATTGTGGATATGACTTTTACGTTGCATGAAACTTTGGTAACATGCCCTCTGCATTTTCCCATCTTGTCTGCATGCTTTGCCGGGTAATGCGAAGCCACGACGCCAGAGCAGTTCGTGCAATGTACACGCACGGCTCTTTAAACGCGGTTGTGGCGCCAAGCACCCTGAAAACGAGGAGCTTGCAATCTTAGAAAAAATCCGCTCTGCTTTTGCCCCTCCGACCGGATTTCTGCGTGCGGATATTTCCGAAGGCTGCTGAAGAAGTCAGTGCTAATACCAAGGTCTGCTCTAACGTACTCTACCTTCTACGTTTCATGTTATCTGTTTTTGCATGTTGATGCGAAAGCATTATATGCCTTACGGCGCAAAAAATCCGGAGTTGGTGTTGGAGAGGGAAGGGTCAAGAAAAGGCCGACGGCGCAAAAAGGATTTAGGTAAACAAAACATGGGTGGATTTGGGTGTGGGTTTCGAACCTAAAATCTACGAATTTCGAGTGAAACCGGGATTCCCCTATACCATGGCCACTCTATCTTTTTTTTACCTAACCTTGGCTGTAGCTACCAAAAGTAGACCCAGTAAAGATATTGTGGCCTTAAACTTACAAAAGTGATTTAGAGGCATGTATTGAGGTCTACAGGAGCAATTTGGGCGGGCTAATCACGGAAGTAGAGAATCACTTTTGGTCTAATAGAGTAGACCTAGCTTTTCCATTTCCACCGCATTTTAGCTCACGTAAGTGGCTAAAGAGTGCGTAGAATAGGGTCTTTTCGCGAAGTCAGCCATTTACCCGCGCACTTAAAACTTCGCCTCTGATAGACCCCTATTGTGCTACACATTCAGTGTGCTACAGACGCTACACAACTTTGTAGCGCCACCTAGCAGCGCCTACGTAAACCTCCATGGTCGTGAGGGACTTCAGAACACACGAAGTACGCGAGGGAGCAGAAAGTTTTCATTGATCGTAAAGTTTTCATGCGATGCAAAGGGCTTCGCAATGCTATCGCGTTCGTGGCATTAAGACGAAGCATGAGCGTCTTGTCAAATTTAATGCTATATGAAAAGCAATTCGGGCTGACATTTCGTGCGTCATACGTAACAAACAAGCCCACAATATTTATATCTCATTAAAATATTTTGGACTATTCCTTATAGCAAACAACTTAATAGAAACACTTTATTCTTGTAGTAAATATTGAATACTTTTTTGTACCCACCGCGGTGGCTGAGTGGCTAAGGCGTTGCGCTGCTGAGCACGAGGGCGCGGGTTGGATTCCCGGCCGCGGCGACCACTTTTCTGATGGAGGCAAAAAGCAAAAAAAAAAAACGCCCGTGTGAACGAGATTTTGGCGCACGTTAAAGATGCTCAGGGGGTCAAAATTAATCCGAAGCCCTCCACTACGGCGCGCCTCATCGCCTGTGTTGCGTCGGGGCGTTAAACCCTTCAATCAATCAATCAATTAATACTTTTCTAATGCATCTGTTCATATTATTGAATATTTTTGAAGTCGTGCACGAATTTGATATAATCCAGTTCGACGTAGAATGGAGTCTTGGAGGCATTCGATTGCACAGTTCTCCCACTTGCACAGTTGTAGAGTTGTCACGCTTATAGAGCTGTAGTTTTTACAGCTGAGCTGTTTAAGCTCGTAGTTGTGGCGTCACTGAAAAGAAAGAAATACCATGAAAATGCGTGATGTTCCGTATAACATGGCACGCACCGCCGCGGGGAATCGGCCAGGAATGAGGCGGAAAAAGGGCTAATGCTCCCGCTACACAAAACTGTTAATTAGAAACTTGAGCATTTCAATGAAGAAAGAGCATATACTCACAACCAAGAACTGGTTGCGCCCTCAATGAACAGAAACGCGCGCGCTACCTGCCGTCTGCTCGTGACATCACATGCCGCACTAATAATGCCGAGACTTCGCTAGTTGCTACCCCCGCGCCAAGCGGGTCTCTGTTTAAAATGCAAGCGGCTAAGCATGAGTAGCTGTGTGGGCTTCTCTTTCTGGTTTTTCTACGTGTTTCTTCCCCAAGGAGACGCCTCTTTCTTGCAAGATTTGGTGGCGGCAGAACTCTCTCCGACGCTGTGCCGCGCGTATGGGTGATGGGACGACCAAAGAAGATCCGGACTCCCAAACAAGAGGTGGCTTACCAGAAAGCGCGCCACGCTGCGAGGCGAGAAATATAATCGGCGACGACGAGCCGATGACCGCTAACGGGTGTGTACAAATGTGCCTTTGAACAAACAGCCTCTCTGACAAAACGACCCTGCCTACCGAGTGATAGAGAGCTTTCCGCGTCAGGTCCGTGGATATCCGGGTGGCGCAAACGGCCGTTCTCAGAGAGAATTTCTGGACAACGGTTTCTGCACAACTGCCACGTCTGAGGCCGGCTTTGGTCAACGCGAACCTGTCTACCATGAGCTCCGTGCGCAACGCTTAGCAGATGGAGGTGGCCATACAGGTTTTACTCGAAGACTTCCTTCCGTTGAGAATCACGTGCAGGACGTGCCGAGGCTCGCTACGGAAATGCAATGTGCCCCAGTTCAGCACCACCAACGGCTGTTTATTATACGGCGCTGGTCGAGTTTATATTAGGGAGACGCATTCAGCTCTGCTGTGACATCACGTTTGCGCAGTTGGGCAAGCTGGCTTAGATTGTTGACCATTTTTGAAGCGAATTTTCGCTGCGCGCTCACTTCCAGACATTGAGCGAGCATTGCCACGGAGAAATGTGGGAAATAAAGCAGCAACTCAGATGTTTTTGTGGAACCGTATACCGTCCACTTCTGATTTCAATATAACTGACCAAACGCTGTTTTCATTCTAATGTACCCAATTGCAGGAGTGTCATGCATATACGTAGATACATTTCAGAGCCTGCAGGCTTTTCTAGACAGAATGGATTCTTGTGTACACGGCTTATTCTTAATTTTTGGTTGATGTAACCTAAGGTGTGCGTTGTTGACGGCTCTCGTATGGCAGGTTTTCCGCGTAGCAGTCAAATATATAAGCATTGGCGGGTGCAACTTTGCTTATCTTGCTTGAGGAATTCGCTATTTACACCGTGTTCATTACTAGGAGTACCATCTTCCAACAATGCCGTGCTTTCCGTAATTTGGAACTGCTGTACATTGCAATTGGTGCAACAAAAATATAAATTGCCCGCTCGTGAAAGATAAGCAACATGAACCTTACAAAGAAAGCAAAGTTATGCGGACGCCGGCAGTAGAGCCAATGTGCCAGGATATGTCAATTGAAGGGCTGGTTTCAAGCAGCAGAAATGCCGTGTGGGATACGCTGCACATTAATAACATAGCTACAATAAACCGGGTCTGGTAACCATAATGAAGAAGAATGTTCTCTGCACAATGTTGCGGTATCCGAAAGAAAAACAGCATAGGGCTATTTAAATAAGACATTCATATCAAGCCACCAAATGTGATGTGCTAGTTTTCTAACCTTAAAAATTGTATTTCCTCGTTGCCTTCCCCGCAACCACCGATGTTTGTCCAGACTTTGCCATAAATTGGGTCGTTTGCCAAGTTCCGCTTGCACTCATCCGGATGTTTTAAAGGGGTCCTGAAATGCCTTCCGCCGATGCATGGATGTACATGTAACCAAATAAAGCAATGTATTAGCAATCTCCTCCTGCAAGAATTTTGTTAAAGCGATGAGTATTAGCTGAGAAATCGTAAATCGAAAACCGCGCATTATCGTCGCGCCGTATTTCCTCCTCCTTTCAACTGTTTCTTCTCTGTTGGCCTCCCCTCCCATGATGCTTCGCTCCTCAGCGGTGACGTACTTCCGCTATTGCGCTCCCACAGACTGCCGTCTGCTACGGGCCAGCTCTTTCGGCTTTTTCATCTCTGTAGACACCATGGACACAGGCTGGAAAAGCGAACGAATGACCTGGCCGCATGTGTGCGGCCTGGCCTTGCCCTTTCGCGGTGTACGTAGCTGCAGGGCTGCAGTTGGTATGGGCGGCGAACTCGCAGCCGCGTGGGGAGAATCGTGCGCTCGTTCCCTTTGGTGCACCGCGCACTGTTTATCCAAAAAGCGCGGTCTCAGATGTGGCCCCGCTGGTGCCGGGTGTTATTTTGCGGTGGTTGTAATTCCTACTACCGGCGGCATGTGAAAAAAGACATTTTCAACCGACACAGAACCCGTGCACAAAACGCGCCGGATCGGATCGCTTTATCAGCGGCGATGAACGTGAAGGCGAAGAGCAAACCAACGCTGCACTCGATCAGCGAGAACCCGTGTTCTGACAAGCTGCACCCATGTGTTGCATTCAACACTGACGGGAAAGCGTTTGTTTGCACTTGTTTGGATAGTCGTAAAATGTCCAAACACTCCGGCACTCCGCTAGCAGATCAGCCGGCGAGACATTTCGGAAAACATTTGACAGATGGCGCCGTATGCATTAGTGTGTCGCTACGCAAAACTGATGAGACGCTCTACTAAAAACTCCCATCGCGGTGTCACGTAGCGGGACGCAAAAATTTAGCGTTTAGCGTATGCAAAGGCCACAAACGCTGTACTAAACTCTATTAGCAGCAAAATAGCGTGCGTATGTGAAACCGCTTGCGTTTACAGAGCTGCACGCCGAGCGCGTACGTTTCAAACCTAGTGACATCGTTTAAATACACTGGCAAGCACAGTGTAACGTAGTCAGATATCAACCGTATGCTCAGGCGACAAGCAAGAGCTTGTTTTATGTGGGGCGGAGATTGCGCATAAACGCCCGTTCGCACTTGCGACGAAAGCGAGTGAGAGCGGCAGGAATTCCGTCGCTTTGTCCCGCGACGATCGTTTTTGTCGAATGGTCGGGACAAATTTTGGTTGCGCGACAGAATTCCCGTCGCTTTCGCTCGCTTTCGTCGCAAGCGGGAATGGAAAGTTCTGCCGCTGCCGTCTGCTACGCAGCTCGGAGGTACCGCGCGATCTGCTCGGGCCGGATGAACGCGCACACTCCCGCACGGCAGCGCCCCAAGCGGCAGACGGCCGCGTACATCGCTCCCGGCGCCCGCCTGGAGCCCGCCCTCGGCACACTAGCCAGTATATTTCAGGCACTATAATGGAGGAAAGATTTTTTGCTTCCGATGAACCTAGTTCTTTGCCCCTGTGTTTTTAAATACGTGAAGTGGTTAGCACGTCGTCCTCACGCAGCTCTGTATCGTCGTAGCATCGCTGATTGTCCGAACGAAGCTTGCAGCTAAGCCAATGCAGCGACCGAAGCTGTGTGTGTGTGTGTGTGCATCGCCTCCTGTGTGTTGTGGACGCGTTCGTTTCGCGATGAAATGCGACATTGTACTTCTGCGGGTGGATAGTGCTTCCCATGGTCTGGATTATCTTTCTCGAACGACGTACCACTCAACCTCGCATTTGGTATGTGCAGTGTGCCTGGCTAAAAGCCTTCTCGCTTGCGCGCCAGAGTTGTGACTTGCTGCTCGTCCCCGCAAACCGGGTGTGAGGTAAGTGCCGTATTTACGACGGGCAGGAGGAGGCAACTCATCGTCTGTCAATCGCGGTTCAGACTTGCAACGCATGTTGTGACGTTGCGTTCGTTCGAAACGCATCTCTGGATTGTTTTGAAGTTGAATAAAATGTACGCGTCAAACCCGGGCATTCGGCTCAGGGCGTTCTCTGCGATTGCACCAAAGAAGTGCCACGGGACTTTCTTTATGGTACGTACTCACGTAAGATAAAATCCACGTCGTGTTATGGCCGTGTTGGATTCAATACAAACGGTTAAGCGTTTGTTTACACTTGTTTCGTTTGTCGTAAAATGTCAAAAGCACTCCGGCACTCCGCTGGCAGATCAGCCGGCGAGCCGACGCTGAGCAGACGACTCATCTCTTTGCCGGAAGTGCGTGAAAAAGCCGCCCAATAGCAGGATGTCTAGCTCATGACGAACATCTGGGAATCGATGATGTAGACATGTGAAGATGGCGGCGTCCAAAAACACGAAGGAAAGGGTGAGAAAAAAGCGACAAACTTTGCAACAAATGTGTGAGCTTTCCGCTGCGCGTAAAAGAGTAATACTTGGCACAGGTGACGTTGGCGACCCAATCTAGCGATTGCGCTAGTTCATTTAGTGTGCTCAAAATGCCTTTCAGGGCCCCTTTAAACGTGGTGCTTTTAGCCACACTCACTAACTCAGAACAAGTGTCTTGCCGAGCGTGCAGCGAAACTCTTAGCCAATATGACGCAGCGAACCGCTTTAATTCGATATTTTCTAATGCCGTACATCTATGTCGTTTGAATGGGCGTGTGAGCTGAAGGGAGAGATACTCGCAATACTGCGCTTGTCAGGGATAAAGCTTCAATTTTCATTGATGATAATAATTGATGTGACACATATTTTATATTTTTGCTAATAATAGTCAATAATTTAAAATTTGGTCCGAATTTTAAACATAACTAGGCTACTCATTGTTGTATGCAGCTCCCTAGTAAAACACAGCTTTCTTACAAAAAAATCCCGCTTTTTAGGTGAAGCAGTGAGACAGTATTTAGAAGACGACGGTGAATGGCGACAACAATGCAATTTACAGGTATCCTGAAAGAAAATCAAAGAAAGAATGTCAGGATAACGAAATGTTCCAGGACGAGGCAAGACGGAATAAAAGAGAATCAAGAGAGAACTTCGGAGCAAACAGCAGAGTTTTGCAGAACGAGTGTCGCTTGGCAGCAGGGCAACGAGTGTAGGTTTGAATGGGAGGAGCCAGCTTTCATATAGTGCAATGCTGGCTTCCCTAACGAAACACCATTGAGTTTTAAAGCAAAAGTTCCGTGTGACTACACAGGATTGGAAAGAATTTATGTTTTTATTTACAGAAAACGGAAGATTGGTGAACGGTTTTTTTTTGCATAGGCGACGTCTTTAGCCCATGATATTCTGGGCACATGCCGCCAGCTGCAGCCTGGAAACAATTTCAAGGTTTTTCCAACGACCTGGCCTGGGAATCTATTGCTCTTACTGCTATTCGGAAGGAGTTAGGAAGCCGGTAAACGTAACGTGTGAGAGCACGCCATGCTGTGTGTGATAGGAGTTAGGGAGATGGGCAGAATTCGCATATTGGGGAGAACCGGGACTGGCGGATTGCGCGTAATCGAGCTTCATGGGAAAAGACGATCGTTTGAAGTTGCCGAATACGGTTTTTTTTTTAGCTTCTATAGCTCAGGATCAGAAAGGCATACGAATAATTCCACTACCTTTGTTTAGATTTAAGAGAAATATCCAAATCAATGTGGACGTGTCAGCGAAATTTGCAATAGGGTTTTGGTGGACAATGTCCAAAACCTAAGGTTAAGCAATCGATGACGAAATAAAATGAAAAGATACCTGTAACTTGAAATTTCACGTGCTGCGAAAGCTGCCACATTATTTCTTATTTCAACACTTCGAGTAGCAAAAGCGCGAATATAATTTTTGTCACACTTTATCCGTCAGCGAACCATTAGAATTCATAACCTTTGCCAAATAAATGTAAGGGCAACCACAGTCGCATCTACAACACCTTTTGAGACGCGACTGTTTTCAAGTTGAAAATTCACACATTTCAGGCATACATTGTGCAAAATCTTGGACTGTGTAGGTTATGTGAAATAAAACCCTGCCTCAGCACGCTTTCCTCAACTTTGGCAAATGCATTTCTGAGAAATTTTTATCAATTAACTATTTTTAGTTTTCCCATTGCTGAAAAATAGGTTTGCCTGGTGTTTTCAAATTACTCTGTTTTAGTGATCAATAAAGTCATAACAAAAACCTGGTACAGGCATAAAATTTTCTTCGTTCGTGATTACCCTATAGCTTACGGCATATATAAAAAGATGAGCGGGGAGTAGTAGTAGACTTTATTCGTGCCAGCCTTATGTGCTGATGTCAGGGTGACCGCCCGGTGGAGGGTTTTTTTCTAGTCCAAGATATTCTGGTCTGCGCTGGTCTGGTCTACGGTGGAAGGAGAGGTCGAAGCTGGTAAGCTGTGCCGCCCACTGCTTGTGCGTGGGTAGGGGTTTAGGGGTAAGGGATTTGGGTCTGCTAACATTCACATAGCAGATGGTACAGGGTACCAGAGTGTGGAAAGTGTTTACCAAAGCGGTTCATGCTTCTACAGAACTCATCAAAACGGACTTACGTTTGCCAGCTGTTGGTACTGGCAAAAACGGCGAGGCACGAAAAGGGTGAGAGGGAGGGTGTAACTGATGACGAGAAGAAAATAGAAACAGGAACTGGCACACACGGATGGAGGTCGGTAACCTAAAGACATCAATAAAGATGAATGCAGGCTTATATAAACAAACAACAAAGCGGTGCGCTGTGATTCCGTCAAGTAAAGGTCGCAGAATGATATTTGTCAAATGCTCGCAGTATGTCCGATACCTTCTTTCCATTTCTTGCAATATCTGTTACGACCAGGGTTTCGCAGGTTCGGATAAGTTAATTGTAAGCACCATCGAAAACGGGATTCAGCACCTAAAGGTTCTCGGAAGAAAACATACAACCTACGAGACAACATTGAAGCTCGTTGAATAGTCTGCAATAAAAAGGGGTGATGAGTGGTTATCCCTGACTCACCATTTTACGATACACAAAATGCAATGAATAGTAATGCTAATAGTTATCACCAAAACCTAGAGTACGATCAAAACTTTGACACTTGGTTACGGTACAACTCAAGGCATTGTTTTTTCAAGGTTTTCGCAAAAATGCCTCAAGCTCCGCTTGTTTATTGTATATAGACATGCCACCGCCTAAAGCACCGAATTTTCAGTTGTCTAGTGAATTTCGGAAGCAAGCTTTGCCCTTGATCTTGAAGTAAATTTGCCGCGATAAATCTGCAGGCTCACTCGTCCTCCTCAAGCAGCTGTGCCATATATATTCCAGTCATTTTTTACTGACTTGCAGGTATATTTTGCCAGACATTGATATTTTGGCCGTGCATTTATTACGACTATTTCGCCGCCTTAATTCTGTAAAACTCGTAGTACATTTACAGATCGTGTCAGTTCCCTTTTGTGAAATCTTGTTCCACACGCAAAACGGTCTTCAGTTGCACGCGAGTTGCACAAGGCTGATTGGCATTTTCTTATTGAATTAAGCGAGTGTAGTGTGGCTCTTTTCCTAACTAAATCCGTCATTGCATCAGCAGTGTTTGTAATGTTGCTTAGTATTCATTTGGCCAACCATGCTAAACCACTCATTCTAACTGACGTTGCTTACGAAAACAACCTAAAAACTGTATGAACATACGAACAGCATACGACAACTGCACCCGACCTGCACCCGACCTCCACATCTATATCGTGGGGGAATTAGACCTCACCGCTTTTTTATTTTCTTTAAGTAAGCCTACCTTCTTCCCCTCGGGCCTTTGCGTTGTCGGCTGCCATCCGCATTTGCTATCTGTTTTCTATTCCTTGTGGTCATCAATTATACGCTGCCTTTTCGCCGAGTCCCTTTTCGCGCTCGTCCAAGTGAGCTAGCGCCTACGCGGGGACAAAAAGCCGGACCACGTAAGGCCGTCTTGGTGAGCTTTGTAAAAGAAGGAAATCGGCGCAGACAGCCACCCGCCGTCGCTACGTCTCTCGGGGGACACATCCGACGTCTTAGCTCCACGCCCGTCGGCAGGGCCGCTTCCGCTCCTACTGCGTGTTCTCCTTATTCGGCGCACTAGTCCCAAGACAGACCGGTCGTCAGCCACCAGCCATACCCGTGGCTTCTCTCGACCCTCAAGGATGTCGTAAATCGTCGTGGCGACAGGAGAGTTCAGTGAGCACAGTGTCAGAACTCCCGCCGGCGTTACTATGCTGACGTCAGGGCGAACGCGATCCTCTCTGCCCCTACTCGCTTTTGCACTCTTTGCGCGTTTGCTGCCAGTCTGGAACAGGTTGGGGACGGTAAGCTGCACTGAAGCAAGAACGAGCGCTTTCCTCGAGGCACGGTTAATGATAATTTTCGGTGCTGCCCCCGATTCAGTGATTCTGCGCGTGTCTAAGTTCAACCCGTAGCGTTAGGGTCCTGTGGCGCAAAAGACCGGCGTCGTCGATGGCTTTGACCGTGAGGGGAAACTCATGTTGGGCGACCTTGCGGTGTCCAGTGAATCACCGAGAATCTTAAAGTGCCGCCCCAACAAATAACATTCGAGCACAACCATTTGAAGGGGGCCCATAAGGGTCACGACTACGTCAGCACTGGGGGGTATTACAGATTAGCGTGCGCTCGCCCTTGATACACGTATGATGGATGCTATGTCGCATATATGCTCCGACCGCACTTCTGAGTCTTCCTAGTTGGCATCCTCCATTTTATTCTGAGATTTGCATTATTACAGTAAAGCTGTTTACCTCCAGCCACCATATGCGTCCCGCGAATGCGTCCCCATTTGGTTTATCCTCGGCGGCAAAAGTCCGAATAGGCGACAGAAACGCCTTGCGGGAACGTCAACATTATCAGGAAGGGTCTGAAGGAAATGGCTGTAGCAGTTGGTTAATTAGAGCCACCCTCAAAATGTATGACAGTCGGTCACTAAGACGACTCCACCTTTATACCGAATTTAGTTTAACTGTCATAATTCGTTTGCTGTGAAATTGTAAGCTGGGGGAGTAGGGTTTCAGAACACGGCTGTAAGACTTGTTTTATTAAGCTATTCCGCTACTATTGGGTTACAATGAGCCGCTACAACGACTCTACAGGTATGAGGAGTAGTATCATTACAGTATCATTACAGGTATGAGTAGTAGTAGTAGAGGTAGAACACCCGTCTCACGTGTGGAAGGGCCGTGGTTCGAATCCCGGTGCCGGACAATTCCCACCGGATTAAAAAAAAAATCCGCGTATTGATGGAATTGCACAAAGGGGCTTGGGGTGCTGCCTGCCCCGGCGACCATTGCCGGTAATGCACTCCCTCACCAGAGCAGGATCGGCCACCCTGGTGTAGTAATGGCCACAACCTCCCATGAATACACCAATTAACCTTCGGCCCTCAGTCCCCAGCGGCTGCGAAGCAACTGACCACGGCGGCGGTCAGACCTGTGACGCAGCAGAGGGTGCTAAGAATCCCTAGTTGGCACTGGACCGAGGCAATTGGAGAATAATGGGAGAGGCCTTTGCCCTGCAGTGGGCATAGATAGGCTGGGGATGATGATGATGATGATCATTTCCCCTTCACAACCAGGTACTTCCCAGTGATGTTGCACAAATCTTCAAATTTCCATCTGCTGTCACCACACGGGCCTCTGAAGGAGCGAAACAGGCACTCCCATGTTTGTCGGTTGGGATAACACTGTAGCCCTTCTAAGTTTGATGAAGCTAAAAAAACTAACAAGTACTCTTAATCGAAAAATACAAACAGGCGTGTTTTGTTTCATGCACTCCTGTACATAGCTCTCAGGTCAGACAGAATTTGTTAGTTGCACTCGTTTGGCTTTGCTGTCCAACCACCTTCACGAATTTGGGAGCACAATGACAGCGTTGCAGGAATTCCACCTTCAGCGAGGGGAGTAGGTGCCATTTTTTCTTCGACAAAGCAATTTTACGTCCCACCCTACTCAATTAAGTTTTTTGTTATAAAGGTAAGCGTCAACCTGATCAGTTTGTATTTTTTTCCTTTTTGGAATGCGCACATTCTAAACATGCCAAACCGCTGATCGGAAAAGTGACCCGCGAGACCTCCTTGTGTGGCATTACCTTCCACCTGAAGTTCTGTTGTGTCAGCTAGCAAAGTTAATGATCGTCGAGTCGGTAAACCTTGTTGGTTTGTTAATCTTTATACACTTGTTGACACTGAGGTAGGTGTAATTTGCCCAAATTTGCCTTGTTATGTGACCAACCCAATAAGCGTGAGGACTTACAGACATGCTTTTCATGCAAAAAATTAATACAAAAGGGCTCGTGGCCGACTTTTCAAATCTGACTCCTAAGAAGCAGAGGGCCCTCCAGAACTGACAAAGGTATTGTTTTTTATTCCTGTGCTCGGCTGAATACGCCTTTAATACCAAAGATTCCCCCTCATTTCCCCGTGATAACCGCGTCGTAATAACCGAAACAGACATCCGGAAAAAACACTCTCCTCAATAATTCACTTTTGACAGCCGTCTGCGTGAAAGACAGCCAGAGAATGGAACAAGCGCAGCCCTGTGGTGGTGACCCTCAAAACGCGTTGAACCTTACGTCAAATGACTCCGTTCCGGCCGAGAAACAATGCACCCGAAGAGGCGTTCATTTGTTGTATTCCCTCGATCCTTTAATTACAAACCCACCATCAATGCTCCTCTTGCCAACTAAATGCTGGACAATACTGAAGTAATGGGAGAAAGAATGAAATTGTGCATTTATCTGGCACCAAGGAAGCAGTTTTCTTGCCGAAGTATCCCGTTATCGACAAGACGGCATTGAGTTACGAAATCGGGAAAGAAGCGGGAGAGGGTAAACAAACGGGAAAGAATGAGCTTTAAATACGCGCGGAATTAACGTATAACATTGTTATCCCCCAATAATTGGGGCAACTACGGGGCCTGCTTGACGAGGCCTCGGCGGTCATAAATAAAAGCTTTCCCTCAAATAACCATGCCGCGGCGTGCCTAATTGCGTGCCCTCCTCAATCATCCCGGTGGGTTGCCCTGTTTGCTATTCTCGATAATCTGTCAGGCAACATGTCATCCGATCGTGCATTAGAGAGAAGGGGACACCATGATTTTGCCGTTCGTTCCACCAAGCAGCCTGGCTTCGCGCAAAAGGTTTGCCGTTTAGCCCGCTACGCTACGACCTCATTTGTGCAACGCCTCCTGGACAGCAAAATACCCTCCGCGGTATTTCTTTACCTTCGTTATCTCGTAAACCGATTGGCGTTTTTTACCTGAGTGTGATGATGTTTTCCACATCGACCAACAATACAAGTGAGGTGCGTGTCGTTCACCTAGCGGGGGTAACATACGGGGGCTCCATATTATCTGGGAGACGTTAATTTCTGGTCAGACCTCTCTCTCTCTTTCTCTTCCCGGCGCTCGTCATTTTGAGTACCAGGGCCACTATGTCGCGGAGCGACCACCTCGTTGCGGTTGCGCCGCCAGAGACAGGAGCCCTGGCTAGGCTAGCCCTGAAGTCGCCCTGGCTAGGCTGCGGATAGGCCACACACATGTGACGCACTCCCACCTGCTCACTGGAACTTCGGGACCAACGTGTAGCAGGTGTGGAAAGGGCCTATTCGTAGTCCACATACTAATCACATGCAAGGCACTTGACACAACACGACACAAACATTTCCCTGAATTATACAGACGACACATTCCTTTGCACCCATCATATATTTTAGCCGACGAACCAATGTTTTCTAGTCAGCGTGTTTTTAAGTTTTTAGCTGAGGTCAACTTTCTGCAGCTCTTGTCATATCACGTGTAATCATCCTGGCCCTATACACCAGTCATCTCCATTGTCTTTTGTTTTGCATCACTTTTACTTTTAGTCACATGTTTTAGTATGTACGGTCTCATCACAATTCAGTAACTTCTTCTTTGGCGCTCTTTGCCCATAGTAGGCCTTGCGCCAATAAAACCCAACTATCATCATCATCATCAGAGACAGGAGCCGTGAGATCCCCGATCGAACCCCTTTTAAAGGCGATGACAGACTAATGTACAATGATGATAGTGTGGCGGTATGTGCCAGGGGCTTCCTCGTCTACAATTCACAACACACCATGTTACCGAAACATCGGTAACTGGGACCGAGGGTAGATGATCAAGCTTACGGTGTATTGGAAACTGCAATCGTGAAGGGTTGTTGTGAAGCATGTTGGAGAAGTTACGGCGGCCATTTATTGTCCTAAGCTAGTCCCAAAAAAGGACTTTGTAAGCAGAAGCTCGCTCAGGAAGCATTTTGCTTAATTTTTCAGTACTCAATTCCTTGCAGGCGTAGGTGGTGGAGCACGAAATTTCTGAAAAATTAGCACGGCATGCCTCATTTCATAAATGTCCCAGTTTAGTTCATTAGCGAGGAATAGGAAGTGGGTCAAAGACGAAGGCTGCGTATCAAAGTAAACCAACTGCGGGTATCTAACAAGCGGCGATATTTCGACACAGGATGTTTATGTTTTTCTCCTGCCAGCAGCCGCCGCCGCAGGGAACCCAATTCGCATCCTCGTAGTGCTTATTAGCACAACTTCCTGCCCACCAAATCACCATCGTGAGGTTCTTGTATAGCTTCTAAAATGTCAAATTAGGCAGATAGAGGATTAATGGACTATGAAAGAGTGTTTCCAAGATAAGAATAATGAGAAACATCACAGACGATCATCTCACGGCGATACGTCTTACAATGACAGCTGTTGAAGTACGTTTTTGCGAGTATGTTGATTGTCCAAGGACAATTGTAGTACATACGATACGTCCAAAAGCTGTCGCTTTAAACGGGATTCCCTTGGGGTGAGCGTCTGTGGACATTATTAACAGTGTCAGGTACAAAAAAATGACGCCAATAATAAAACTGCAAATGTAGCCTCGCCCTTTCCAAAGGCGCTCCGAGTATTTACTTGCTGCGATACGGCATCAGTGTCAAATTAATCTGTAAATATTAGTGTGGAAAAGCAACAGAAGGGATTTACTCCGGCACTCGCTCCCACGGCTGCATCCGCTTTGATACACATTAGAACACACCGTGGGCTATAAATACCATTCCTGCCATGTGCCATATTTGCATCAGCTATAGATATAGGGAATATGTGGGAATATGGCACACATATGAACAACATCGAAGGCCAGGGCAGATAAACCATTCAGTTGTACACTTAGCAACGCATTGGCCTCGTACTTTTTTTGGAGTGCTCCGCGTAGATATATACAATTGTGCAGCAACAAGGATTAGTCTTGTTACGTAGTTGCCATTTTTCGCGGAATCTACAAGCTATGGTCAATTTTTCGCGTGCGTCCTGGGCTTTAAATCAGGCTATCAAGATCAGTTAAATCCAGCAACAATAAGTAATTATAGATTTTCTCTTCCATAGCAGTGAATCGTATACAAAGCAAATATACAAAGCATTCAGCGTTTGTGACACGTGCTCACGGCGCATAACCCGCGATACAGCGACAAACACATGTTGAGGTGCCGCTGGCAGGCACATGCCGACATACACATGTTCCAGGCTAATCCGCAGCGATAGAAAGTGCCACACTCGCTTAAAAAATCACAAACAGAAAAAAGACGAGATAGCCGTGGCTGGCATCTGGAATAGTGACAACGGAAAACAACATGTTTCGCGAAAAAAAAAATCCTGGAGAATAACACAACACTAGCCGGTAAATGACGGAGACAAGGTGTTCGTACACCGAGCCCTTCTTAGTTGAAAAGAGGAGGACTAGACTAGCTGAGGAATAAACTAGATACGCTAAGCTTCCCTAGACAAATTGAGTTGCTGTCTTGTCTTCCTAGACAACTTTAGTTGTCTTCTTGTCGATAGTTCGTGAAGAATTTTTTCCCTTTTTTCAAAAACGAAGTGTTTGCAAAGTGCTCAGCTTGCTTTTTAATTAATTTTAATAACCCTTAAACTGCCATACCTTCAGTCAATTTTTTTGCCAACCACGGAAGACATGGTTAGAGCTTTCATGTCCCACCATGAGCTTGGGTTTGATTCCTGCTAAACTCAAAACTTTTCTGACACCAAGTCACCCGTAGAGTTTCTTGCAATGTACCGTAGAGAGGAATCTTGCGCTAGCGTCTATGCAGCTCACATCAAGCCGTCTGCGTCGTCATGCACCGCCATCAAGCCGCACGCTCGCCTTAGTTTCATCATTGGCTTGAATTTAAACGTTTTAGTGGACGTAAATTCATATGCAGTGCCACAAAAACGCGAAGAAGAAGGTGTAATTGCCGAAGTATAAAACAAAAACACGCAGTTTTAAAGCTAAGGAAATTGAAAGTAAAGCGTATTCCTTTTACTGAGAGTCTTCCGGAACGGCACTGCCTACAATTGTGCAGAACAAGCTCGCAGTTAACAACAATGGAAATTTTAGGGAAAGACTCATTATGACTCTTATATTGTTAATACTTCAAAACTGAATTGTTTGAAAAGCTTCGAAAGGTTTCATGCGCGTTCGTATAAAAACATCGCGTTAGTGGTGAACCGGTGCACAGACCCTCTGCTACAACTTTCGTGGCGACTAACTACCCGCTCAGCCAAGATGTTCCCGGCGCTGTTAACATATGGACTGGTAATGCAAAAAAAAGGGGCCGGGAACAAACTCTGCTTACCAGAAACTAGCATATCTACATTGGGGGTTTGTATTTATGTAAATATGTACCGATGGTCGCTCACCGGCCCTATTCCTCCCACTTGATTAAAATGGAGCCCACATGCCTGAGCATGGACAGATGTAGAGAATTTTGAGCTTGCAAGCAACGCGCGAGAAGCGAACGGAGTTTCAACAATTGAGGATACCTCGTAGACATGGCAATGCACAGGGAAGAAAAAACCCAAGAAGACGCTTAAGAATCCACTGATCTTCCCATGACCCCCCCTCCGACATGGATTCCCAGGCGTGGTTTCCTCGCTGGAATGCTTACTAAAAAACTCAATGAAGTAACCCGCTTCCAATAGCAACACAGCTCGAAACAGTTTTTTTGCGGTGTCTCCCTGAGTCTGTTAGGCATTTTCATCGATTTCCGTTCCTTTGAATGGTCGTTCACGATTGCGCTTCCGTGCGCAATCGGGATTTAGCTTATTATTGCAGAGTGATTAACTCTTAACGTTGGCAAAAGTGGGGTTTCACTTCATACTTGCGAGTTCAGTGGTTACGGTTTTCCGGTTTTTATGGTTATCCGAAATGAGACATATAGAAACACAGACCCAATTTGAGGAAGCTCCTAAGGGTGCGTGAATGTCTAGAACAAAAAGGAATATTGCCGATTTGTTGGTTCAGTTTATCCAGAATATTCGCTCCGACGTGTGGCTTTATTTTCAAGAACGCGCCTGTTTCGAGCTAGAAAATTATTTGCTTTTTCTCTACCGCTGACTCGTACCCTGGTTAGCTAAAATAGTAGAGTGATCTCACCAGGTAAGTAGTGGTCGCCGCTTAAGCCTTGTGACCACTGACCAGCTGGAATAATCCTTTAGCTCAGAAAAAATTACGAGTCGAGCCGGCTTCCCATGGCCAGCAGCTCCACTGGTATGGAAGGTAATTTGTATTTATCCGCGGCGGAAGATTGAACTCTAAACTTTTTCTTCCTGCTTCTTTGAATGGGGGTTTTACAGGATGCATATTCAGGCTTGTATGAACTTATCAACTCTTATAAAGTACAGCTTTCCAACAGCGGTTTCATGCCCCGAAGTTACCTCCGGGCTAGAACACGCACCGCGGTGGACTACTACATGTTGAGCTAAACCACATGCGCTCCCCATCGTGCCCCAAAGTCTCGCACGTGCGCGTATTTTTTAGCGTGAGAAAGCATGTGGTGCCCAATTTGCTATGTCGCGTATAACGTGTGTGAGTCCTACCAATCCAGTTAAGAGCGAAAACAAAAAAAACCGCGCGACCATTAAAGAGCGTTGTTAGGCCGCCCTGTGCTGACGAAGTGCGAATCTTCTAAATCAAGGCCAATGGTTGAATCTTCTAAATCAAGGCCAATGGTTGAATCAAGGCGAATCTTCTAAATCAAGGCCAAGGAGCATCGTCGCCCGGCGCTGCAGGCGGGAGCATTGGAAAACGTCATCTAGTTCGCTACCTTTCTCCACCCTCGGCCCTCTAGCCAGCAGTGCAGTTACTTTGGAGCTACCTAAAATGGCTGCATCAGGGGCAACGGTAGGCACAGCGACTGCTGCGTGTGCGTGCGGGTCAGTAGAGAACGCGATAGCAGCAAAGAATGTGCAAAGAACGACGGTACAGAAGAGAAGGTAGTGTATATCCGGATGCCGGCTTACACAGCCTCATCCCATCGTGTTGGTGCAGCATATTGCCTTACCGCTTTGTTGTACCACAGTCATTTCAGAACGTGGACGGGATCAATTACGTCGACCGACATCAGCGCTCGGTGTCGCATTCCCCGTGCTGACCGGCGGCGTCAAATAACACCCAAACAAATTACTCCCTGACCCTTAAATCTGCGAGGCATATACATAATCATACTTCAGCGTTCTGGGCATATTAGCAGCCACGGTGCCCTCAGCAACGTGCCAAGTGCCACCGTTACTTCACACTCTTCGAATCTCAATAACTGACGGAGTCCGTAGCAAAACGAACAGCGTGCTCGCTTGATTATGAAGGGTTCCACGGTTCGATACCGGGCCGCAAAAGGAAGTGAATTGTTAGAGATCATTCTCCCGGGTAGCGCGTGCCAGGACGAAAGACGTTTTATTTCAAATAGGCCACTTTAACGATACCACGTTGCCTCATTTCCACGAGTGGTATTTATAAAATTGGCTCATTTTCTTCGGAACCACTGGCTCATTTTCCCGTCTTCTCGGTACTTTCCTACACAACATTTCTTTTCAGTAGCTCTAACGTTGAATACGAAGGCGGGGGGAGAACGATGGCCATAAGAAAGTTAATACTGTAGGGAAATCTTATGAGGTGATGCTTTGCCATCTACAAATCCACCTCAGGACCAGCAGTGCGCACTGTTGTCCTGACATGGATCCGTAGTGCGCATGACTGCAGGTCGTTGCGAACAGCAATGAGCCCTTCAGCATCTCTGCTGATTTGTCAGGGGCCAAAGCCGCACGCACCTAGCTTACGGGCTCGTTCGGGTAGGCAGGTGCTACTGACAACCTGTTCCATCTCCCCAACACTGCCAAAAACAAGCAAAAGATGCAATATCGCAACTTTGCCAGCGTAGGCACCACTGACCGGCCGCAACAGAACCGCGCGCTTGCTTACTCTCATTAGCCTCCCTGCCTGTGTCCTGACGACACTGTAGTAAGCTGTGTGCTTTTAGAAGCAAGTAACAAGGTCTATCACCGTACATTACCCCTTGCACACAAAAGCACACGTATGCACATAGATAGAAACGCACACTCACCGTCACGTCATTATCGCCTGCAACAACATGCTTTGGCCGAGTTGCGTGTGGACGTCGCCTGCGAGGGATGGCCAGAGAAAGGGATGCGCTCTTTATACGCGGACGCTTCACTGCGAAAAAAGGCGATGGGGCGTGAAAGCTTTAGGGATCGGACGGGGTCAATGCTTCCCAGTGACAACGCATCCACAGCGCTTTTATCTCTTCGTTCTCCCTTTTCCCATCATTTTCACTTTTAAACTGTTTACCAAATCCCGCATTTCGCGAAGGGGCGCTTTTAATGGGCCACTCCTATCCATCGCCCCCATGGGTCTAACCAAAGAAGAAGGCGAAGAGTGCAGATAGTCCTTCGTTGTTTACTAGAGCTGTTTGCTTTCTTTTGTTCGTCATTGATGCTACAAATAGTGCCCCTCATCGTCCCATGTGCTTCCTCCTTGAGCGGTCACTTTGAAGCCAGGGTATACTTCGCAACTGTCGTATCAGCTATGCTGGTTGCCCACGTGGCGACACCAGTCCTGGACCAACGCAACCTTCTTCGATACACGCTCATTTTCCCATCTTTGCGGGTTTTGCACGCATGCTATAAGCCCGTTCAGCAACGCTAGCGTATTGAATTCCCGCCCGTCTTTTTCTCCCTGGACGGGCCCGGAGTGAATAATTTTCCCCACGCAGAGTATTTGCCGAAATAGCTCACACTGAAGATTCGTATTCTGCAGCGGGTGACAACGGTTTCTTCTGTATATTTCGTGATAGTTATTACATACTAATATCTGTAGTATAGTATTACATGCTATATTTCAAAATACGATGGATACACCCGGTTCTAGCGCCGCCCAACCAACAGTCACGACACATTACCGTAAAAAAGAAAAATCGTGGAGCGGGGGATTTTTGTGAACCAAAAACAGTTCTCTATGGCTAGTCACTTTTCCCGTCAGCGCACAACGTGATTGTACGCGATATGGACGAGTATAGTAAAAGGGTACACACTTACCCAATAGACACTTTTTGCAATAGGCAGCGAGCTGGCCGCCAGTGGCAACGCTGCTTACTTTATTCTGTTGCTCGTTTAGACGAACATCAAACATGTGCCCGTAAGGCCATTATACTACCCGCCAGATACGTGGAGCTTTGTAGACA
This sequence comes from Haemaphysalis longicornis, assembly GCA_013339765.2. Taxonomy (NCBI): domain Eukaryota; kingdom Metazoa; phylum Arthropoda; class Arachnida; order Ixodida; family Ixodidae; genus Haemaphysalis; species Haemaphysalis longicornis. Next base: position 239,382,990 of record CM023449.1, read on the forward strand.
ACACCAGGCCGAAAGCGTACCAAGGCTTCTCGGTGTTTAAAATCTTCAGAAATTCAGAGAATTGTCTACAAATGCGTAGCATTTTTAAGCCGTTTGTGTAAGTGTGAGTTCTTTACAGGCCATCGTTTTGGTTTTTCTGACTTCTGTCCGACTAATTATCTCTATTTAGGCTGTTATAGCGATTACAGGTTCTACTCCGCCAAATTGACATTTTTCTGTAAATGGTGGACGTCACACGGTTCGCCATTTTTAGTACTTCTTGATATTGTTCTTATTTTTGTTTTTCGAAATGTTGTCCGACCAATTATGTCCATATACGCTATTATAACAATTAAAGTGAAACTTCCGCAAAATATGAATTTTTGTCGAAATGCAGGGCGTTACACGGTTCACCATACGTATTATTCTTGTTATATTTTTTTTTATTTCTTGCTTTTCATAATTGTGGTCGATCATTTATCTTGATCAATGCTATTTTAACGATTAGGCGTGGAACTTCCGCGAAATCTCCATTATTGTGGAAGTGCAGGGCGTTACACAGTTGGCCATTGCTATTTTTTTCTATTTCTTTGTTTTTCAAAATTTGGTTCGACACTTATCTCCATTTACGCTAATATACCGAATAAAGGTGGAACTTTTGCAAAATCTGCACTGTACTAGAAATGCAGCGCGTCACATGGTTCGCCCTTTTCAGTATTTTTGTTATAATTTTGATATTTATTGTTATTAGAAATTATGTTCGATCAATTTGTCTCCATTTACGCTATTCTAACAATAAAGATGAAACTTTCATGAAATCTGCATTTCTGGGGAAATGAATGGCGTTAAACGGGTCTCTATTTTCAGTATTGTTGGGATATTTTTCTTATTTTCGGCTTTCTCCAAATTCTGTTCAAAGAATTACCTCCATTTACCCTATTACAACATTAAATGTGGAACTCTCGCGAAATATGGGTTTTTGTGGAAATGCAGGGCGTTACAAGTTTCCCTATTTTCAATATTTTTGTGATATTGTTGGTATTTTTTTATTTTTCAAAACTCTGTTCGAAAATTATCTGCATTAACACAACTATAACGACTCAAGTAAAACCTGCTAAATGTGCATTATTGCAGAAATGCAGTGTGTTACAGTTACACTGTCCTGGCTGGGAAGGAGGGGGGGGGGGCACTTGGCAAATAGTGCAACGCTATAAAATCAACGCAGGGAACTTACGACAACGAAAGACAAGCCAGAACGATTGCGTGTGATGGGCGCACTTTATTGCGCTTTCCTGCTGTTTACTCACCTCTCTCATCTTTGTGAGCGCTTCATAAAGCGTTAACAAACGTATTCCCGTAAAGTATCTATCGAACCGAGCGCGGTGTTATTCAGTCCGCCAGGCAACCGGTGTGTTTACGACGTCAGGCAGAGCATCACAGGCGGGCGCTCTTTTGCTGGAATTGCTAAGCAGATTTTAGCCTGACAGTGTAGTAGGAAACCATTAGGTACATTCTTTTTACTTCTTCCCCTTCTTTTCTCCTCCTGACAGATGAAAGACTATAGTGCCCACAAGAGACTGAAGTGTGTTCGCGACCCCTCTCCTATCACCTCCATTTTGCCGGTCCTCTTTTTTATCCCCTGCACACCCCTTCCCCAGTGTCAAGTAGCAATTCAGTGTCGAGAAGCAATCGGGTACGTATCTCTAAGAATTCTGGCTCCTAACAATACAAAAGATAAATGAAATGAAGCTATCTAAATCTATGAAGCTATCTCACTCTAAACTCGCGTGACGGGGATTTTCTAAGCGCAAATATCTAATTGTGTTACATGTTATTTAAGAGTTACCTTCTGAATTGAGGTAAATTTGCGTTTGTACAGCCGTGTACACCACTGCTCTTTCCAGCAGTACCTAGGCGAAAGGGAACCTGTATTTCGCGTACAAGAACTTTCAATGCTTTCGAAGGGCAGCCATAGTGGCAGAGACGGGTGCACCTTTGGCCCACCAAACACACGGTAAACGGTAGCAGAATACTGTTCGATGTTTTTTGTTTTGTTGTTTGCTCAGTTGTATGTTCCACGCAAATTCTATACATGATAATTATGCGTATATTACTAGGTCATATAAACCGGGCTTGTTTAATGTTGAATTATAGCGCCCTACTGGGATCCCGATTGGACTACGGCAGTGTTGTATATGGGTGCGCAACAAAACCGGCACTAAAAATGCTGGACTTGGTGCTGCATTTCGGGCTACGCCTCGCATGCGGGTGCTTTTCGCACTAGCCCTGTCCAAAGTCTCTATGTAGAATGCAATAAATGGTCCCTAGATCACCACAGGGTGTACATGGACGTTTTATATGCCTCAAAAATCATGTCTGTGACTAATCATCCTTTTACTGCGACCATTAATGATGCATCCTCACAACAACTCCTTTTAAATCGTCCATCAATCTCCATGCCGTTTCCTCTAAGAGTGCGAGAAGAAGCCTCTGAGCTAGAAGTCTCGTTTTCAGGCATTCACAAGACGCCCATCATTGATTCAATTCCACCATGGCATCTCCGCCCTGTGTCATGTGACCTGTCTTTTATGCAGTTTAGCAAGAACAGGTCACCAAGGATTGCGATTCTGCAGCATTTCTTGTTTGTGCAGCGTAACTACCGCTGTGAAGAGTTTTACGGTGATGCGTCCAAGACTGCAACTGCTGTAGCTTGTGCTGCGCGTGGGTCAAACTTTAACGTCAGTACAACCATGAACCTTTGTAGCAGCATATTCACAGCGGAAGCATACGGTATTTTAATGGTAATAAGTCACATAGTCCAACATCAAATCCTAAAATCCATCGTGTACACGGACTCTCTAAGCGTTGTACAAGCACTTGCATCAGGAAAGCATTCTAAAAACTTTGTCATCAATCATGTTTTTAAGGCTATCATGTCTGCATATGCATCAAACCTTCAAATAACTTTCTGTTGGGTTCCAGGGCACTCTGGAATTGCCGGGAACGAAACCGCAGATCGAATGGCCACTGCAGCTACGCTCTTGAATACAATGGACATAGCAACAGTGCCATACACAGACATGAAGCCACACATCAGACACCAACTTCGCAACAGATGGCAAACACACTGGAGTGAACAAACAGATAACAAGTTACACCTTATAAAACCACGCTTGCGACCATACACAACTGACACACGCAACAGATACACCGAAGTTGCCCTTGCTAGGCTACGGATAGGGCACACACATGTCACACACTCGTATCTCCTCACGGGGTCTTCAAGACCCCAGTGTGGCAGGTGTGGAGAGGCCCTATCTGTAGTTCACATACTCATTCAATGCAACGCACTTCACACAACACGACGCAAACACTTCCCACAGCTATACAGACTACACGTCCCACTACACCCAGCGTTTTTCCTCTCTGACGATCCCATGTTTTCTATCAAGTGCGTTTTTAAATATTTAGAAGAAGTTCAATTTTTAGACCTCATTTCATACCACGCGTGATCACTCCCTGGCCCTATGCACCAGCCATGCTCATTGTCGTTTTGTGATTTTACTTTTGTTTTTGCTGACTTTTTGTAGTGTTTAAGGTTTCACCCCTCATATATGACTATTGTTTTGGCGCTCTTTGCCCCACTTGGCCTTGCGCCATAAACATCCAACCATCATCGTGTTTAATGTTGAATTTTATCGTTTCCTGCTCGGTTTATACAATGCATTCATTTTGACAAGTGGCCTAGGGTGAACGCCGACGTTATTACCCGGAGCAAACAAAAAACAACAGGAGTAGAAAGAAAGGTCGCGAAAACTTCACGCGACATTTGGGGTAGTATTTTCTTTTTGACTACCTACCTACCTACCTACCTAAGTCTAAGATTTCATAGTTAGCGGGGTTGGATTGGAAAAGACTTTAATGAGGTTAGAGCCGACTTACCCCTCCGCCTCAACGCGGCCTAACGTTGCATTTCCTTTCCCAGCTCTACTAAGCACTAGCTCCTTTTCGGAGGCCGTGCCTTTCAAGCGCGGTGAAGATCTGCTGGATGGCCCATTCTTGATTTGTCTTGCTGGCTGACTCGATGGCTCCTTGAAGTTTCGCTGGATACATCTCGAAAGTGGCACTGTCCGGTTCGGTAGCGCAGTCACACAGAACGTGCCACCGGTTGGCCGGTCCCTTCTTGGACACACTGCACAGGGCCTCGGGGTATTCGTCCGGGAACATCCGATGTAACGCTGCTGGTGATGTGACCAACGCTGTCTGGAGTCTTCTTAGCCACACCGCTCCCTCGCGACCTAGCAGCCGATGTGGCGACGGGTACGCCCGTCTCGAAAGCCGCATGTTCTTGAGTGTTCCACCATAGCCTCTCGCTCTGTCCTTGGTCTCCGACCACCATTCGCACTCGGGACGACTCTCCACATTGGGAGCGCGGTGAGTAATAGCTCGCGCCTCCCTGTGGGCCGTCTCGTTGTGGTTGGGTGTATTCGGAGAGCATTCACCCGCGTGCGCAGGGATACACTTCCACTCTTACTCCACTCCACTCTCCACTTCCACCTTACTTCCACTCTTTTTGCTTCCTGCGCAACCACTCGTTCGATTATCTTGGCTGCATTGTCACTGATCAGGCCGTTCGCTAGGTTTCGGACGGCTTCTAGCGAATCGCTTAGGACGCTGTCACACCACGGCTCCGTCATTGCTAGTGCGATGGCGATTTCCTCTGCTTCGGTTGCATTAACACACCGCATACTCACTGACGTGGACACTTCCGCCGTTCTCGCCTTAATGGTAACTGCTGCGTATCTGCCCTTTCCGTAGTCTGCTGCATCCACGTGTCTCGTTCTGGAGTCACCGCTGTACTGCTCGTTGAGGTACTTGGTCCTAGCTCGCCTTCGCTTCCGGTTGTGCTCTGGATGTACGTTCGTCGGGATGGGACCTACCCGCACGTTTTCTCGAACTTTATCACTGAGCTTGTGAAGCTCCCTCCCCGTGACTTGATAGCCGTACCCTAACATCTCGAGTATGGCCCGGCCCGTCTTGGTCCACGCCAGTCTCTCTCGCTGTGCCGCCAGCTGCGCCTAGATGAGCTCGTCCACCGTGTTCTGGACGCGCAACTGCATCAGCCGCTCGGTGTTCGTTGACCCTGTAGCAGCCCGGAATGTCGGCTGCTGACGGAGGTGAGAAAGCAAACCTGGAGCTGGTTTGCAGTTTCAAGACAGGACTGTTTATTTTCCAAAGATTCGGGTGCCAAGAGCTTTTCCCGACGAGGGAAAAAAGGGGAACCCCCGCGTCCTTCAAAAGAGATAGGAAAAAGGCCCCCCGAGGGAGCAGACGACAACGGCGCCAGGACTAATGCCAGGAGTCGGCCCAACAACAAGGTAAGCGCTACCCCCGAAAGGCGACCTTTTGAAGAGCGCCGGGGAAGGACCCTACGCCGGCGGTGGCGTCGCCAATACGCGTCTTCAACAAGGCGCACTGTCGTCGAGCCGGCGGCAGACCGGGGCGAAAGGAATGCGCGCGGGTGCCGAGCGGCTTCCGCTACAACCCCTTCAACTACAACGCTCGCTTATACAGCCTTCTGATCATGGTGTGAATCTTGTTCTTGTCCGTCTGCGACCCCTTGTGGTAAGCCGCCGTGTACGCCATGTGACTGCAGATAAGGATTCCCCATCCTCGCAAGCCCTTCCTCCCGCATGCCCCCCTGCTTGGACGACACGCGCTGGATCAGCCGCAGGGTACTTGCTGTCTTGAACGCCAATTTCTTCATCAGAGTATCCTTACTGCCGTTGCCACTGATCAGCTTGCCCAGCAACCGGATCTCAGGAACCTCAAGAATTCTATGACCTGTCTTGGTGATCACAACCAGGCGATCGCACTGTCTCGGGGGCAACCGAGGTCGCCCGGCTTTGCGAGGCGAGTACACCAGGAGATCTGAATTGGATGGTGAGCACTGCAGGCCCGTGCCGTCAAGGTGATCCTCGATAGCTGAGGCTGCTCTCTCTGCAGCGTCCTCTCAATATTGGCGTGCGTGCCGCCGGTCATCTACAGCGTAATATCGTCAGCATAGATGGTATACCGGATGCCCTTGACGCCCGCCACCGCTTCGGCGACCTGGATCATGGGGGTAAAACAGCAGGGGTGAGATGACCGACCACTGGGGCGTGCCCCCACTGCCGATATCTCGTTCTGGTGGCTCGACCTCCCCTGCGTGCAGCTCGATCTTTCGCCCAGAGAGGAAGTACTTGATATAGTCATAACTTCTCTCGCCCATTTTGAGCTTCGTCACCTGCGCCAGGATGGCCGAGTGCTTGACCCGATCAAAGGCGCTTTGCCGTTCCCATCCCAGAATCCCCCAGCTGTCTCTCGTCTCGTCCTCGATGACCTCTTGTTTCAGTTGTAACATCGCGTCTTGGGTGCTCAGGCCCCTCCGAAACCCGATCATCGAGTCAGGATACAGCCCCTCTTGCTCTAGGTAATCTTGACAGCGGTTCGCCAACATGTGCTCGAGGACCTTCCCCACGTACGAAGTCAGCGAGATGGGCCGCAACTTCTCAATGCCTGGTGGCCTGCCCTGTTTCGGGATTAATACCGTCTTCCCCTTTTTCTATTGGATCGGTAGCTTGCCACTCCGCCAGCCCACATTGTACTATCTCGTAAGCACCTTGATCGACGGGTAGTCTAAGTTTTGCAGGACCTTGTTCGAAACCCCGTCTGGTCCCTCCGCCGACCTGGTTTTCAGCTCCACAGAGCGGTCTTGACCTCGCCTGTCGCGATGTCGTGATCTAGTTTCTCGTTCGAGACCCCCGCGTACGCCGGGTGTTGCTCGGCCCGCGTTTCAGGTAAATACTTGGCGCTCAGCCTCATAACCGACTCGTCCCTGTCGAGGCTCTTTTCGGCCTCGTGCATGACCCGAGCCATTCGATTCTGCTGGAATAACTTGGTCTTCGTCTCGTCCAATAAATGCCCGATCAACGACCAGGCCTTGCCCTGATGCAAGCTACCGTCGATCTGGTTGCACAACTCGTCCCACTACTGTCTGCAGAGCAATGAGCTGTGCATCGAAATCGCTAAGTTCAGTTCTGTCACCTTCTTCCGCAGCTTCTTCTATTTCTGCTTCTTGAACCACTCCTTGATCGATTTCTTTGCCTCGATAAAGTGCGCTAGCTTGCTGTCGACGTTCCATTGCAGTAATCGTTTCCTCTAGTCTGGCGAGCCTTTGCTCTGTTGCCCCCGCCTTCTGCTCCATCACCGTCATCAGGGTACAGACAGTGGTCTTTAGTTTCTCGAGCTGGGCTTCAAGGTTGACCTTTGTTGACTTGCGTGGCTTCTTTTTGGCGGCTCGGATGCCTCGTCTTGTTCCTCTTCGTCTCTGGCGAAGGCGACCTCCATTGGCAGCTGTTGTGATGCCGCATTTTTTTATTGAGGCTGCTCTGCTTGTGTCTGCTGTTGTACCTGCTTCTTCTGCGCCGAACCACCCCCTCTGTATCCGTTGGCCTTGCCTGCACTTGATGACACTGCTGCTGCGCTTGCCGTTGTGACTGTTGACACCCCAGTCTTTCCACCCCTGCCAGCCGCTTCGCCAGCATCTCGATGGTTGACCTTTGCTTTTCGTTAGTTGCTCCTAGCTGCTCATTGGCCCTCCGTAGTTGCTCTAACCCTGGTCGTTGCTGCTATTGTATCCGTTCGCTACTGTCTTGCCGTTGCCCTGCGCGGTGGCCCTCCAGCTCACCCCCGCACGGAGCTGCGGCGGCTGCTGCTGGCCACCGCTATTGCTTCCGCAAATAGACTTGCGTGATACATCACGGGACCTTGACCGCAGGTGTTGTGACTCATCCCGCGATGCACACCATCTGCGGCTCATGTCATGTGTTTTCACGCTATCTGCGCTTCCAAGCCGTGGGACGGAGCCCGGTGCCGTTGTTGTTGTTCGACGTTTCTTCATTCCTAACGTCTTTTTCTTACTACGTAGGGAATCTTGAATCTTGATTTACAGGCTCGGTGACCCGTTGGGTGACCGTCGCCACACAACTTGCACTTGGACACACATGTATGGCCTTCCCTTGGGTGCCTGACCCCAGAGGCCAGGCAAACCTTTGTGCTCGGAGTCGGGCATACGTAGCCGTTGTGTGCAACGGCGCCGCAGCACCTACGCACCTCAATTTGCTTCCTGTACAGGCTACACTGGTAAAGCATAGACCTGTAACTCACAGATCTTAGTCTCTTCTCGCCCTCGAAAGCGACAATAACCGTCCTCGACATACCAATGCTATTGGCCCCTATTGCCGTAGGGTTGTACTTTGTCAGTCTGTTGGTTGAGCTTTCGTTCGGAATATTATTCCGGGACACCCCTAATTACTCCTCTGACGGTGCCATGTGTGGTCGTCTTGTATACGCATGCTTCTTGTCTAGAACTCTCTCTCTCCTACTTGGACGTACTTCTTCGGCCGCATCATGCTCGGCGTGCTGATCACCACGATGTTTTGAAGAAAAATTTGGGCACATCATGTCTTCTTCCCTTTCCGCTTTCTCGGTAACACCCGCAGCCGCCATGATGGCCTCCAACACACGCGCCGGGTCACTCTCTGCTATGTCTAACCCCCGACGGGGTCGCACCACAATCTTGATCTCTGCGGGCATACTTGGCATGCGGGCGGCCCGAATAACCTCTCTCCTCACGCTCTTGCCCCTGTCCTTCTTGTTGTCAAGCGCCGAAGGCTCAATGCCGGGAAGGTCAGCCAGCTCCCTTGGTCTCCTCGCCGTCTCGATATCTTGTAGTTCCCGCCGGCGCTAAGCCATCCGCTGGACTTGTGGAACTCTTCGGGCGTAATATCTTGACCCATGACTTGCACGAACGTCTGGGCCACGATCTCCGCCAGTGCTGGCGTGGTAGACGAGGCTCTCTCCATCCCGCCTGGCGAGACGCCGGCAGTTAGGCGTAGCCTTGGTCTAGAGCGTTAGGCTTAGCGCCGCCACGCCGGCGGCGAAAATGAAAAGTGCGATAAATTGGTGAAACCCGCACCTTTTGCCGAAACTCCGGTGTCATTCGATGACCCACACCTTCTCGGACACGATGCTACTAAAATCTTCGTGGATGGAAATGATTAACACTACATAATTGAACATTAATTGCAGATCCGACGTGAGCACGTTCACACTCCTAGACGACCGAGTCTTCTCTGGTTTTAATGTTCAAAACCTGGACAGAGCGCAGCAGGCATTTACCGTGCCTAGTACACATCCGTACAGACACAAAGACACAGTGAGGGCTTAACAGCCTTCATTTAGCAAGTTTTAACAATATTTTCAACGCATTTCCTATATTCCAACTGTACTTTTCATCTTTTTCCACCTCCAAATGCTACTGTACTTGCCCCATAGCTTAACAATGTACTCGAAAAAAAAAAAAAAAACTTCACTCGAGTGGCCTCTCGGCCAAATATGTAGTGAGTGTAGTATTCAATATCCGCTGCAAAACTCAGCGGTGTTTCACCAACATCGAGCCGCGAGATGTCGTCTGTATAGGATCACCTGTACCACTCGTCTTAATATTTCCAGCTACCCAATTCTTTTATTATCTTTGCTTGTATCGTTGCTGCCATTATTACGTTCTACTTACCTCAGATTTCCTAATCTAGAGCGCATAATGCCGCGTTCCAGATATTTCCCGCTTGACTCAATGTCCAAAAACATGATCAGCCTAATGTTGCGGAACAGGTGGTGTTTTTTCCGCGAGGTAAAACATGTCTGCAGCTCAGAAATTACACAGTTGAGAGGATTGCTCCGGCAGAAGTTTCAAAACCAGCACTACGGATGCTGCAAAACAAGTTTATTAGAAAATCATGCTGTCCTTCTGGTTATTCGCATCCCTTACACATCGAGAAATCCCAGGCCCGTTCTCCATTTATACTGCTCTAGGGGCGGTAAGGTTTCAGGAATGCATAATAAAGTAATCTTTAAGGGGAAGTGGGGGAAGGAGGTGTGTGGGAGGGTAAAAGAATGGCTGAAAGTGAACCTACACTGCTAGACATAGTGTTTCCCATGTGTTTTTAAGTGCGAATGCACTTCTTAAGCGAGCCTGAAGCGTCCGCCGCCGTCCGCATAGCAACAGCTGCGGGTGCGCGCGCTCCTCGTCTTCCTTGGCAACGGGGGGAGATGGGCGCGCGATGCCTGGCCGCTGACATGGCACATACCCACGTGGGGGATTGGCCAGGAATCGGGCGTGAGAAGGGCTAATGCACCCGCTTAAAGGAGTACTGATACGAAATTTCAAAGCTGAGATCCGCTCTAGCAATCAAGTACAACGACAACACAAATAGGTGTCTGTGAATAAATGCATCTTTCTTTCTTTGTAGTTGTGTGTGTGTGTGTGATCTCTCTTTCGCGAACATTACCGAACCGCGCAAATTCAACTCGTGCATTCGCACTTTCACATTCTTCCCCTCGGGGAAATGCGGGGAATTTTTTTAGGTATTGTAATTTAGCAATTTAGTAAAAACTCAGTCAGAACAGTACCTCAAGATCCCGAAATAAGTTCGTACTGGGCAACCGAACCATGTCGCATGTCTACGCCCGCATGAATTAACCCACCTGCAATATTATTCTTACCTTCGTGTCTTCTTACTCTGGGTGCGCTTCAGCTGGTGTGACATTTCTCGTAGAATTCTTTTTCGCAGTTGCCGTTAGGTAGATCACCGAGAGACTGCAGGGCGTTCATAAATTTCTGTTCTGACACTATGCCAACCGTTGGATCGCGTGCATGTGGCACAAATCGCAAACGTCTTCCATTTCCCAACACTGATTCAGTGTAGCTTCGATTTTGTAGCCATTGTTTTTACTCATTTGCTTTCGTCCAAGCAGTTCAATGTTTATATCCCTGTTCGTTGTGCTGGGCAGGAAAGTTGCACGCTGCACAGACGGATCTGGCATTCCCCACGGAGTATAGGTTTCGATGCCGGGTGCTTTAGGGATATTTGCATCGATTACTCCCTTTCGCTTGCTCGCAACGGCACAAGCCGTCTTCTTGAGTTATGTGCGCCTTCGGTGGCCACACGTGCATCGAGTGTTTTACATACATGCTATGTTGCAGATATTCTCTCCGATGTTGCAAGCTCAGCGTTCGGCTGTCCCTATCTGAAAGAGGGGAAACGCAAGAGATGAGGCAGTCTACAGATCGCAAGTAGCGGATTTTCTCAACAACTGTTCGACTTTCATTCTCTGCTTTCGCAAGCGGCATAATGCAGATCAGATATACAAGCTTGAATTCTAGCGCTTTCTGTTGGTTCGTCGGTTTTCAAGCACGAAGTAAAACCCGATACTTCGTTTAAGTTTTCTTGCGAGGCGTGTTTTTTCTAGACGATCCTTTTATGCCCAGTATTTTATTTCGATTCCTCAGCTACCCATTTGGTCGGTTGAATTATTGTTTTTTTTTCGTGCACTCTGTCTCTGCGAGCCCAGTTGTACACATGTATTTACTTTTGACACGCTCTAAGCGCTCGGAAACTTGGAATCTTATGCACGGGAAAACCTTTCGTAGAGGGCGCAGGGGTGAAGAACTTCCGGAGTACGTGTGGGAGGTAACTAGAGCGCGAAAGTCCTCGGCTATGGTGAACAATAAACGTCCGGTTGGTTTTAGTGCTCAAATTATTCTTTTTTATAAGATCTCGCGTGTTCTTCGTTTGGCGCACACTCATTCTGCCTCTTGCTGCCAAGCATATTTTGACGTCACACACTGTTGGCTACGCTGGTCCGCGTATAGCAGGCGTCACGTCTTCACAGATAAACAGGAGAAAAGGCTCCAAAAGGTGGAGTTCGCACGTGTTACATTAGGTGCAGCCTTGCGTACGGTATACGACGCCGCAGTGCAAACGTGTAAGCAGAGAAGCAAGTGCGATGCACAGTGGAGCAGGACCGCTCGTTTCATCACGCGTGTGTGGTGTTCGCGGTACCAGGGAGATAATAAATTTGATCGCAAAGTGTAAGGTATGCATGGCTTACGAAAAAAATGTATCCTTAGGCACGTGGGTGTACCGCCACACGTCACAAATTTGCCCCGCTCGATGTACCCTTAGTCTAATGCGTACTGCCTTAGGCCCAAAACCATTGAAAGTTTTAAGGTTTGCTCCTCGTCAGATTTCTAGTGAATTTAATGTATACATTCTGTAGGAGGAGGACTTTTTGCGATATGATGTATTCCATCGCCAAAAGTCTTGTCCGCATGTCCATTAGTCATTATTCTAACAAATATACTTTCAAATCTCTTGTAATAAAAAAAATACAACGGTAGCTCAGGGCAGGCTACGGAAGCCACCCGAGGGAATCTTCGCATTCTCGGCAACTTGCCACAGCAAAAATAAGGGAAGCCGTAGCGATGGAGAAGGCGAAGGCGAGGCTCCCTTGGGCAAGGGGATGAATAGGGCTCCTGAATAGACGTAGCCTGAAGATGAGGTGATTGCAACCTTGAATGGAGGAGCGACGATGAAGTCACGAAGAGTGGCCCAGCTTGACCTTTCGGGTTCTGCCAAGCGTCCTTTTTTTGTAAGACGCGTGCCTTTCCGAAAGTAGGTCTGGCCCATGCAACACCATCTAGACAAACAGGCCACTGTATGTCCAAATATCACACTCCTGAACTAACTCGGCTACTCATGGTTGCCTTTTACAGAATAGTCGAGGTTCCACAATGGCGATATTAAAAAAAAATCATGAGTGTCAGTCCAGTATTATGAGAATTATGATTGCTCTTAGGTAAAGCTGACGGGATGAATGATAGTAAATTTATTCTGCCCGCGCTTGGTAGCTGCAATAAAAATACTAGGTTATTTCCTCTTTGGAAAGAACTGGTTATTACATTACTTGACTGCATATACATGGGCTAGATTTGTAAGAGTTGAATTGTGATAGATTTTTTAATCTAGAAATCTCCCATGGATAAACGCGTGGGTTTAGTCAGAAAGCCATCGGGGCGGGCCCTTTCGTCCTTGGTGGGATCCTCACCCAGCTCACCTTTTGCGAAGTCCGGCGTTAATGGCAAGGCATGTCGTCCTTCTGTTAGTGAGCACGTTGCCATGGTGTCGACCGCGTATCGTGGTGCACGGTAGTGCAGAGAAAGTTTTTCTTTGAGCGGGTCATGAATAAACTTCCGTGATAAACACGCTTTTTGATGCATTTACTAGTGGCATAAGAAATGGACCAGAATGCCGTTCACTGATTTTGGCTCTTAAACCTACACAGAGGCTAGGTGGAGTAGGTTGGTGTTGCGGTGGGTGGTATTTGTGGCTTACATAAGGACAGATGTTTTTCATTATGGGCAGACGGGCATCACTTACTGCGATAAAAATGGCCGCCACATAGTGCACGTAATACGTTGGGACATGGTTCTTTATATCGAGATTCATAAGGTTTGGGGACAAAGCACGATGTTTATACCGTAAAATCTTGAGTGTTCAACTTTCGCAAAGGTTACTGCTGAGTTTCGACAAACGGGGACATAGATGCTGCAGACTCCATGCAGAGCAACCGGGGTCACTGGTGACGTGCGCAGCTTGGCTAGGCGGGTATGTGCTCTGTGGGTTCTACAGCTGGTATAAAGGAAAACATACCAGTTGTATCTTTTTTGGTAATGGATGTTGCAAAAATTCTGCAGGGTAGTTCTTGCGGTTTTTAATGTGTTTGGGGGCCTTCCTGTATGTGGGTTCGAAGCTGCAGTGTGCTACTGGTCAGACATTTATTTCATTTCAAATACCCCCTCTGCAGTGCTTGGAGCCTTGGCAGGGTTCGAAACAAATAAATAATCAAGCACCTAAATAAGCGCACGCTTAATATAATGGGGTGAGAATTTGGGGGGGATATGGGTCTTGCATCCCGACGAGTGCAATCGGCACACGACGTACATAAAAGAAGGCATACGTGCGTACTTTCGCAACTTTGCTTCCATCTCATGCTGTATGCACACTAGCATATGAGAGGTGAGCCCAACGGTACCGGTTTCTGAAACAAGGAGAAAATTATCTCTGTACGGTTGGCAGGCTAATCGGTGAAGCACAACTTGCAGTTGGCTGCGCCCTCTAGATTTGTGCGCCCTCGTGCATCCTCTCGAAGGTGTGTGCAGATGCGCGACCAAACATGGACGTTCTCACTAGCTTACCTAGAGTGGAATCTCGCCTATGTGATTCTGCGAAAACGCTCCATGTCTCCATGAGTGCCGCCATACCCGGTAGTTTGGACGGAAGTTCGGCGTGGCATGGCTGGCAACGACTTTGTGACTACGCAAGGGACGTTTTTGTTTAAAAAATGCTGCCAAAAGCACCGTGGTTGATAAATTTTACTTTATCTAAAACTGCTGTGTTAGAGTACACAGTTTGGGAAATGATTGGGGGGGGGGGGGGGGTTAGAAAGAAAAAAAGCAGGAGTCCTGCATTTTGCTCACGCCGACAGATACAGTAGACCGTCCCGCATATAATTATGAATTATTACATACTCACTAGATGCTATATTCTTCGTTGTTTGTGATATTTACCTGAAAATTATTTAGATTGTTTTAAACTATCGTTATGCTTCCTCACAATACTGTATTATTATCGTCTGCTTCGCTCTTGGCAGGCAAGCCAGATGCAACAGCTACAGATGCAAAAGTGATTAATCCGCGTTGTATTTATTTGTTTTGTCCAAGCAGATATAAATATAGCTCTAGGCAACGCCAATTACTGCAAGTAAGTCTTCAAGCACGCGCGCAAAGCATTAAAAAATAGCATTAATGATTCACATGGCAACTAAATACCGGCTTGCCAAGTCGCCATGTATGTTGCATCATTGTGCATGTCAGTGCATGCTTCAAAAGGTAACCACACGCAGCGACGTCGACCAGCGACGCGAAAATCGTAGCTCAATGGGAACGGCGAAAGGATAGTGTGAGCCACAGCGGCAAGCCGCATACACAGGCTGCCAGGATCGTCGCTCACTTTTGCCAGCCAGAAGCTGCCACAAGCGGCCGGCAGCGACGATACAGGGAAGTAGCGGCGAGCGACGACGACCGAGGACATTGGCGGAAGTATTTAATTTTTTTTTCGCTTGTCGATGTCACCCACAATGTCTGTTTGTTGTACCTATTGAGTTGCGTTTTTTTTCCGCACCGCTTGTGGCCATCGCTGCACGTGGTCGCCCTTTCATCTTGAGAAACTCCCTGCTTACGCGAGCACATGCGATAGGTGGTAATCACGTTGTTATTTAGACATATCTGTGATAGCCATTGAATGCCAGAAAGTGGCATGCGGAAAACTAACCAAAACAAACACTTCAGAGCCGACAAGTCTAATCCATAACCCTTTGCACTATCCACTTACTGCCAATCCGATCCTCCGGGTACCCACAATTCCCACGGCGGCGTGCGATTGCAGCTTCAGTTTCCACTCTAGGTGGTATTGAGAAATTATACGCCTCCGAATGCTCGCTTTTCCCGTGGTTCGGCTATTGTCGGCTAATAATCTGCGCTTTAGTCTTGTCTTCGGGGGAAGAACAGGCACCTGACCGCCATACGTCATTAGCACGTATGATGGCGTACGTGCGTGCCGAATGCTACATTTACCGTGTTTAAATCCAGCGCCATTAGATCATACACGTATACGCTTCATATGATAAAGATGAAGAAAAGCTAGTGCTGATTTCGGCGAAAGCCATCCACCCTTATTGACGATGCAAGAGAGCAGAAGGCGGCCCCCGTTTGTTGATACCTGAATGAGTGATGAAGTTGGGACGCTAACCTGACGTCGCACGATTTGCTTTACGGTATATTTGATGACCGGAATTGTAGATGAAGGCGACGGGCCGCTTTGGGACCGCGCTGACTGCGCGTCTTTCGGCGCTCGCTAACCGGCGTTTGGAGAGGGGGGGGGGGGTGTTCTCGTGTAAGTCAGCAGATAGTTACTCATGCATGTGTTTGCTATCACTTACGCGGGTAGTGGTAAAATGTAGGAAATTGTTTTCGCGAGATTATTTTCGCATTGCATTGCTTGCCAGAGTTGGCAAAAATGCTCCTGATGTTCGCATTCTGCGTCGTATTGTTGGTGGACGTGGCTATTGATTAGAGAATGTCCCCCTTAAGAAAAATACGTACCCATTTTGCGCCGAATATTTTTCGTGGCGCAATTGTGTAATGTAATTGGGAATAATGTTGTGATATAAACGCGACATAAACGCGAAATTCTCAAGAACGTCTGGTACTTTAGGGAAACGAGCTGCTGCACATTATTTTTTCGCCGACTGTAAGCGACACTTGATTTAACTAGGCAAGATATTCTGCAAATTTTCTTGCATCATTAATAGGTCCACACTGCCTCCCCTTTCCTACTAAAGAAAAAAAAATTACACCATCTTCCCGTAGGGGAACCCTGAGTAGTATGCAAAGCAGCCATGGGGTCGATTCAAGTGCCCATTAGTTTCCAGTTCGCCGTTTCCGTGAGGTTGAGGTACGTGGCTACCGTTATGTTTACCGTTTGGTTTCCGTAGTAACTACCACACTTTTCACTTACCGGAACTACGAAATGGGAAATTGCGTTGACCCCATAGCTGTTTCGCATACTACTCAGGGTTCCCCTACGGGAAGATGGGGTAATTTTATTGGTGGGGTGTTAGAGTGGAGAGGCATTAAAGAGAGCGAGAGAGAGAGACGTTGTACGTGGTATGAGTTTGTCTTTATTTCAGCATTATCATCATCATGTTCAACGTACGTGACGTCGAACGGTGGTTGGCGTTCCGCTTTGATTATGACCGCCTTATGGTCTGTCAAAATGTAAAGTCAAGGGCTGTTGTAGTGGGTGAACACTATAGTTGCTGAAGATGAGGTCGATGCACGTTCCCCGGATCGTTGTGGGCTGCTTGTAATCACGGCCCGCCGACGCACGCCACTGCCGACGACGATGAAACGTCGAAGGTGCGTGAAGCGTGCTCGTCTCGTGCCGGCCAAAGAAGACACCGGCAACACAGTCGCTCCAGGAGCCATAGAAGGGACCGGGCGTTCAGTAAGCCGAGCATGCGCATCGGGGATGTGGACGGCGCAACAACAACGACAACGACAAGGGAGAGACATAGCCCCGACCATGAGATGCTTCGCATCTAAAAAGCTATTCTAACAAAGGAGACTAAGGGCCAAAGGTAAATATCTTCATGTATTTGGGCATTGTGTAGCTCGTAAGCTAGAATTTTGCACCCTAAGCTTCTTAGACAAACTCCCACGTATGCTTGTGTTTGCGTAGGACGACCGAGCACGTGATAAGTTTCAGAATATAACGCCGATCGCTCATGCATAATAGAGTGCATTTAAAAGCAAAATATCGCTGCCATTTACTGTACTCCCTAACGTGCAATTTGTGCGCACCGCGAACGGAAGTCTTCTCTGTCACGGAGCATAGTTGCTGCGTCTAAGGAAGTGACCCCGTGATCATCGAATGCACGGCGGCGCGTGCTACTCTGCCCTTATCTCGCAGCGCATCACCGCCGCAGAGCATGTTGTTGTAAATCGTGTTTGAACCTCCCGCGCACATGTCACGTGGTTCGGATGAGCCGCGCGACGAGGAAGACGCTGAGGGACCGGTGTACGTGCAGCACGCAGCGCGTGCCTGGGTATGCTGCCCTCCCCCTCACACTTTCGCTATAGTTGCATCCTGCGATTTTCTGCGGGCTCATATTGGGTGGCTTCTTCGTCCTCTCGGCTCGTGCTGCATCAGCATCCCGCCATCCCACTCACACTTTCGCCACACTCTGCTCCTCTGTTTTGTTTCGGTCTTCGGTGCCCCCTTCGTTTGCTCGGCTACGAGGCCGGCGACGCCGTCAAACCACAGTAGCGGACGATTAAGTGCTGCATTCTAAAAAGATAGATGAGATCCCTCGACCTTAGCTCAACGGCTGTGTTCTCATGTTCTCAATTGCGGGAAGATATTAGCCGTGAGGAGTCGTTTTCCTCGAACATAAGAAGCGGTTACTTACCGACGGGCCTCAATTTAGATTGAGACATTTTCGAACCGAGAATTTGAGAATAAATGGGCGAATAGAAGAGCCAGTAGGGTGGCTGGGGGCTGGGCGGCCAAAACAGCTACAGGGTGGGGCATGCTTATGGTTGGGGGGAGCGGGAGTCGCCGTTACCAACGCCAGCGGCCCTGTTCATGTTGGCGGTGTTGACAGATTATATTTACTAATTTTTGTACTGTTTTCATGACTCTTGTCGACGCGATTTCCAACTTTAAACATAGATGCGCTGGTTTTTGTGTTTGTTAAAATATACTCAGTGTGTATTTTTTCCAGAAGACTACTAGCATCAGATAGTTATGCTTTTCTTCAAATGTCTCCCAGGTGAGGGGTCCTTGGAGCGAGCATTGTGGCATATGTGAACTGTGTCTCGGATGCTAGTTGTCGTAAAACTTGTTCCCCCTTTTATGGCCCCTGGGTTTTCGAGCTTTTGCCGCTACAATTTATTTTTGCCGCAGCACGGTCCTATGCAACCTCGAAGTAGGTTAAAATAGAGAGCGGAGTTAAACAAGTAACACAAAGGAAACGACGGTGAGTAAACCAACACCATCAGTCCTGCCGAGATTCGCTAAAATATATGCTTCTCATTCAAATAGACACCAAATTTGCATTTTTTTTCTTTAATTAATTACAACAAAATGCACCGTGCGTACCGCCGGGCACAAAATAAGAAGAGGCACGGTGGAGAATCAAGCGATTGCAATAGTGTTGGCCGTTACCATGACGTACGCTAATATGCAAAAAGAAAATTGGTCTGTGTATTATGAATTGCAGTGCTATAAATACAAATACGTCGCTCAAAGCAGCCCCAGTTTCTTATCGACAGCGCTAATGCGAAAAACATAACAACAGGTGTCGCCCCTCTATGCACTTTCAGGTTCTGCGATTTATATCACGTATTTTGTATGATCAAGTGCAGCATGGAGAGAGCTTGCGTAAGCATTTTTGTAATGCACTTAGTGGCCTGTAAATTTTAAATAAATGTATCCGAAAACTTTTGCTGATCATAAGATTTTTAAAAGACAGAAACCTCAGCTAGAAAACATCAGAAGATGGCAGGCCTCGTCACACGGGTAGGCTTTGCTTCAATTTGCATTACGTTGAAAGGTTACTCCTTCGTTACAAGCAGAGTCACAAGATGCGTGCGGCGGGTGCGCTAGCCAACCGTAACTACTTATACTACTTATAGATGCATCAGGAAGCGGCCAAATTAAGGCTGATCAGCACAGCCGGCTTCAAGCCAGACAGCCGATGGCTTCATTGATGAATGCGATATCATTTTTCAGCACCTTCTCCCAGGAAGCAGTACCTCACAGCAACGCTCAGTCACAGGCGACATAGAGGGGTAGGGCTTCATTAGCGCCCGTAATCATGTCAAAAGAGCACCATCATGCCAAAGTAGCGCCAAAAAGATGCTTCCTCTTGACTGCCAATCTTTCTGGCTAAAATAGGAGACAGTCGGAAGACGCATATAGGAATGGGGAAAATGATCGAGTAGAGTCAAGGATAAGGCCCCGGCTCGCTTTTGGTGCTTGTGACGTGCTGGTTAACCTCACAGAAATGGAGATGAAATGACAGAGAAAATTGCCAGGATAAATATTTACTTGTCAGCAAACAAGACGCCGTTGGTCGCCGAACGAAATCCGTGAGAGCAGCAAAAGTTATGGTCTTTCAGTTATAAGAAAAGTGTATGCGGTGTTCAGTGTCACTATAACTGATGGGTAAATACTAGCGTGGAACCTTTTTTCTAACCTTTCGTGACTGGCATATTTCCCTTTTTAACTTTGATGGCATAAAAGCTCTCTTTTATTTTGGAAATTGAAGCCTAATTGAACTTAGTCTGTAAATTGAACCCTTGCTACACTTGTTCCATATTTTTATTGGCCCGGCTGCTTTCGCATAGCGAAAGAGCAACTAACTGAAGGTTTTCTGCTCACCGTTCTTGTCTACCCCCTGCGCTTTTCTTCTTTCTTTGTTTCATTCCTTCTCTCTATCCCTTTTCATATTTTTACTTTCCTCCCAATTTTTTTGGAAACCGTTGTGAAAGAATTTGCCTCATTCTAATCTTGCCTTGAGTTTCAAGCCAGCCAGTGACTAATCGCTCACTCGGACATCCGCTGACGCCCTTAACGGATTTTGAGACTACTTAACGTGGACGTGCTAATTGCTTCACGCACTGTAGCAGGCAACCACTGCACCGATATTTTCCCGCGCAAGCTTTCAGTTAATTGAGAGCGGAAACTGAAAGTGGGTGATAATGGACGCTGTCAAGGGCCATGTTTCAGGGGCGAAGCATGTTTTCTCATCTCGTCACGGTTAATCATGTTGTCAGACGATGGACAAAAAAACTAGTGTATAATCGACAAAACCGGTTCGAAATAAACTAAGATGATTTAAACTAATTTAAACTACAGGTATAATCCGGATTTATATTCATGTAAAAAGAAAATTTGTTAAATTTTGTCTCAAAAACGGTTTCAAACGCCAGACCCGCCGCGGTGGCTCAGTGGCTAAGGCGTTGCGCTGATGAGCGGAAGGTCGCGGGTTCGATTCCCGGCGGCGGCGGCCGCTTTTCAGATGGAGGCGAAAAGCAAAAAACGCCGGTGTGTACGAGATTTTGGCGCGGGTTAAAGATCCCCAGGTGGTCAAAATTAATTCGGAGCCCTCCACTACGGCGCACCTCATCGCCTGCGCTGCGTCGGCGCATTAAACCCCACAATCAATCAATCAAATCAAACGCCAGCCCCGCACGGGGCACCTTGAGCAATCTTGGTGACGGTACTGGCGATACCGCGGACCCCGAGCCCCCAAACATAAGCTGGATCCAACCGTGGCGATGTGTTTATAGGTGGAGGGTTAGAAACCACGAACGGTGGCCGTCGGAGCCCAGGTCAAGCTCCGGAGGATGGGCTCCCTGTCTGTTCACCAGGCAGGGAGCTCCGGGACCTCTTTGGCTACCAGGGTAAGGTCAAAGAAGAAAGTACCCCCGTCTCCCTGCTTTTATACTATGCTATATGGCATTTTCAACCCCCCCCCCCCCCAAACCTGATCGGTCCCTGAAAAGGGGCCGCACCGAAGTATCTTTTCCTTCATTGCCATCTTTGACATTTCCTGAACCAGATCATTACTCTCGATTCTTGTCATGGAGTCCCTCAATCCAACCCACCCTCTTGCATCTCAGTCAGTCTTCTTGATCGCAAAATATCTTGAAGCCATAATAGGAAAATCATATAAGTGCAAAAAACAAAGGTCTGGTGAACTACTAATCGAGGTAAATGACAAGCAGCAGTCCACGAAGCTTCTAGCTCAGACTAGACTGGCTGATCTAGACATCAGGGTCACACCCCATCGGAGCCTCAACAGCTCGCAAAGGTGTGATATCCGAGACTGATCTCTTAAACGAAACGGATGCGGATCTCCTTGCCGGCTTGAAGGATCGGGGCGTCACTGCGTGAGACGCATCACTATCCGCAGAGACGACAAGGAGATTCCCACCAAACAAATTAATCTTGACTTTCGACCGCGCAGTTCTGCCACAACACATCAATGCAGGTTTATCCGTTGCTCCATCCGTCCTTACATCCCGAACCCGCGGCGCTGTTTTAAGTGCCAGCGGTTCGGGCACGGTACAAACTCCTGCCGTGGCCGAACGACGTGTGCAAATGCGCGTCGCATGACCATCCGAGTGACAACTGTACATCCGACACCCTCTCTTGTGTGAACTGCGGGGGGGCGCATGCAGCCTACTCTCCCGCAAGTCTGAAAAATTTCAAATGGAAAAAAAAGATAATTAACATCAAGGTCACGGAGAACATCACCTTCCCAGAGGCGCGAAAGAGGTTCGCCTCTTTCCCTCTGGGGAGGTACGCAGACGCGGCTCGCCGGTGGGTGGAGCGGCATCTGGTTTCCACAGGGACCCAGTTCAGCGAGTCTGACCTGGTCCCACCCCCGACCCCCCGCATGGGTTGCCTCACGCATGCCCAACCCGGCACCACGCCGCTTGCTGAGGCAGTAGCGGTTGTGGTGCAAAACACTTCTGTCGGGACGGTGCCGCTCCCGCCTCTGTCTCCCCGTCCTCCAGTCCGTGGAGGTACCGAGGTGATGGACACCACGGGCCCGCACCCGGCTCCCACCGTCACCGCAACCGCCGTGCCACCTCTGGTGCCCCGGACGCCCTCGGCGGTGCTGGCTCAAACGAAGGGCTCCGAGGGGGGGCCAGGTCCGGGGGCCCGGTCCGTCGGGCACCCCTCGGACATCCGACGAACGAGATGGATGTCGGGCCGTTCCTGCCTGCAACGCCAGCGCAAGGAGCGGCCACCCGACTTCCAAGCCTACAGACAGGCCTAAAAAGCCTAATCCCAGAGTAACAGCCCCGAAAGACGACACTCAACACATACACACACTCCATTCATTCTTAACGTAAATAATGGGAACAGAAAACATCATTCAATGGAACTGCAGAGGCCTCCTTAAAAATCTTGATGATGTGTATGATATCCTGCATGGCCAATCAGCCAAGTCTCATGTGTATCCAAGAGACTCACCTCAATTCCAAACAGACAAATTTCTTAAACAGGTACATGGTATTCAGAAAGGACAGGGTTGGCTGCACCACCTCTTCAGGAGGTGTGGCAATGGTCGCCCGGAAATCCTTAGCCTGCCACCCTGTCATCTGAACACTGTCCTCGAGCGGTAGCAATCCGTACGATAATATTTAATAGGTTGGTAACGGTATGCTCCATCTACATTCCTCCTGATCATGCACTTTCGAGCTCTAATTTCGAGGCGCTGGTCGACCAGCTGCCCGAACCATACATACTAACAGGCGACCTTAAGGCGCACAACTCTTTTGGGGCTCCTCCAGAACGGATGCCCGAGGGTCGCCTGATAGAGAAGTTTCTTACATCCTCCGGAGCATGCCTCTTCAACAAAAAACAGCCTACATATCATAACTTAGGACACAATACATACTCTCATCTTGACTTGGCGATTGGTTCCGCAGTTCTCTTTCCTTGTCTTGAGTGGGGTGTGGGCACAGACCCATATGTTAGTGACCATTTCCCCACTTCATTAACGTATATAGGTATAGGCCCGAGCAGTCCATCTTCCCATAAAAGGTTTAATGAATCACAAGCAAACTGGAGCACAATCACACAAACATCTCAACTACACCACACATCCATAAAACACCTACACGTGAGGAAGCCGCCCAACTCGTCACGGCGCACATCCTCGACGCCGCCGAAAAGTCCATTCCCAGGCCTCCAGTGGGTCCCGCAGCCCAAGGAGGCCCTGGTGGAACGAGGACTGCAGGCGGGCGCGAGAGGCCCAGAACAAGGCAGGGGTGTCCTTCGCCGGTACCCCACGTCAGATAACCTCATTTCTTTAAACGGCCAAGGCTTTTGGGAGGCGAGTGCGCCGTGAGGCGAAAAGGGAGAGTTGGTGCACCTTCCTCACTTCCATCAATTCGTACACAGACACACACAAAGTCTGGACACGTATACGAAAACTAAAAGCACAACAGACACACAGCCTGCCCCTGGTTAGTACAACAGGGGACACACTGGAAGACCAGGCTAACACACTCGCACAACACTTCCAACACGTGTCCAGCTCAGCACACTACACCAATACTTTCATGCAACACAAAACATCTTCAGAAAAGAAGCTCTTACGAGACAAGAACAAGTCGAATTCTGCTTACAACTCTGAATTCACGCTTCATGAGCTGAAGGTTGCTCTTGCCACTTGTAAGCCTTCAGCTCCAGGGGCAGACAGCATTACATACACCATGATACAACACCTACACCCAGACACTCTTGAGACACTCCTACACCTCTACAACAGAATATGGCTTTCGGGGCAGCTTCCAAGGTCTTGGAAGGAGGCCATAGTTGGGGCCTTTCTGAAGCAGGGGAAGGACCCTTCCTCTCCCGCAAGTTATCGTCCCATCGCCCTGACAAGCTGCCTGTGTACGCTCCTCGAGAAGATGATAAACCGTAGGCTCGTGTACTTTCTGGAGTACAACGGTCTTCTCGAGGGCTGCCAGGCAGGCTTCAGGGTGGGGCGATGTACCAATGATCAACTTGTTGCACTGGAATCCTACATAAAAGATGCATTTGTGCACAACCAGTTCTGCCTTACAGTATTTTTCGATATTGAAAAAGCCTATGATACAGCCTGGCGCTATGGCATCCTCAGGGACGTTAAGTCATTTGGTGTCTCCGGCAACATGTTGAACACTCTTTGTAGTTATTTGGCTGAACGAACCTTTCGAGTGAGGGTTGGCAGTGCACTTTCCAATGTATATTTGCAGGAAAATGGTGTGCCGCAAGGTGGAGTTCTAAGCTGCACGTTGTTTATAGTTAAGATGAACTCCCTCAGAAAGGCATTGCCGCCTACCATTTCCTGTTCCATCTATGTGGACGATGTGCAAATATTTTTACTGAAATGTTCTACTTTTACTTCCATGCCACTTTCATGTAATCACTATTGTTTGGCGCTCTTTGCCCTAGTCGGCCTTGAGCCATTAAACTCCAAACATCATCATCATCATCAACGATGTGAAATATCTTTTAAATCCTGTAACCTGTCAATATGCAAACGTCAAGTACAGCTCGGTGTTAAGAAACTTGCTGGCTGGGCGGACCTTAACGGGTTTAAACTAAACCCGGCCAAAAGTACTTGTGTTGTGTTTTCCCGCAAGCGCGGGATTAACGCGGACCCTTTGATTACACTTAACCGTGCACCTATTCCTGTTAAAAGGGAGCACAAGTTTTTAGGTGTCATATTTGATAACAAGCTCACGTTCATACCTCACGTCAAAGCACTTAAACATAAATGCCTCAAAACACTAAACATTCTCAAGGTCCTCTCCCACCAATCTTATGGGGCAGACAAAGAACTACTTCTCCGGGTCTTTACCGCCTTAGTCGGGTCTCGATTAGACTACGGCAGTGTCGTGTATGGGTCGGCATCGAAAACAACCCTAAAAAGTCTTGATCCAGTACTTTACTTGGGTCTGCGCCTTGCGTCGGGTGCCTTCCGCACTAGCCCGACCCAGAGTCTATATGTTGAATGTAATAAGTGGTGCCTTGAGTACCAACGAACGTATGTTGACTTTCTCTGCGCTTTTAAAATTCATCTTGAATAACCATCCTTTTAAACCTGTTTTGAATGATACATCCACATCGCCCTTTGTTTGTAAATCGCCCGTCTGTTCCTTTGCCGTTCTCACTTAGAGTGAGACAGGAAGCTCCAAATTTCGACATCTCCTTTTTAGACATTGACACATCTTCTTTTACTAACGTGTTACCACCCCTGGCAGCTTCAACCTGTGTGTTGTGACTTGCCCTTCGTGAAAATTGATAAAAGCAGGGTACCACAAACTGCTATTTTGCAAGCACTTCTTGTCCCTGCGTCTAAGTATGAATGTGCAGAGTTTTACAGTGACACATCAAAAACTGCCCCTTACTGTGTCGTGTGCGGCGCACGGACCCGATTTTAGAGTCTCTAAGACCCTGAACGCGAAGACCAGCATTTTTACGGCGGAAGCCCATGGAGTTTTGCTTGTTTTAAATCACATAGTGCAACATGAAATACCCAAGTCTATCATTTTCACAGATTCACTGAGTGTTGTACATGCATTGTCATCCAACAAGTCTTCTAAAAACAATGTTCTAATGTAGTGTATAAAACCATTATGTCAGCATATGCATTAAATCTCGACGTGATCATGTGTTGGGTTCCAGGCCACTCTAGGATTGCGGGAAATGAGACCGCTGATCAGATGGCCCGCTGCTGCTGCACATACAAATACACCGGACATAGCCGCAGTACCCTACACTGACTTCAAGCCACACATCAGACACACCTTCGCGAAACATGGCAAGCACTCTGGAATCAACAGACAGACAACAAACTACACATAATAAAGCCACTCTTGGGACCATACACGACTGACGCACACAACAGACACACTGAAGTTGCCCTTGCTAGGTTACGGATAGGCCACACTCATATAAACACACTCCTACCTGCTCACAGGATCTCCAAGACCTCTGTGCAGCAGGTGTGGAGAGGCCCTAACCGTGATCCACATCCTTATACAATGTAAGGCACTCGACATTACACGACGCAAACACTTCCCACAACTACACACGCGACATATTCCACCACACCCGTCATACTTCTTAGGAGATGAAGCCATGTTTTCAATCAAACGCGTTTTCGAGTTTCTTACCGACGTAAAATTTTTACATCTCATTTCTTATCATGCATGTTGACAACCTGGCCCTTTACACCAGTCATCTTCATTACGTTGTGTTTTACTTTGTTTATTTTTACTGAATTGTTCTACTTTTACTTCCATGCACTTTCATGTAATCACTATTGTTTGGCGCTTTTTGCCCTTAGTCGGCCTTGCGCCATTAAACTCCAAACATCATCATCATCAAATCAAACGCCAGGTTCTTTTTTCTGCAAAGCATATTTCTTAGCATGCTGCGGCGTGTGACAGGAAGACAGCTTACGGCCAGTCTACCTCCTCTTTATTTGCTAAAATCCGGTTCAACGCAAGAGAGGTCGCCTCCGCCTCACCAAGCTTGCAATTGCTCTTCCCACCGGCGTTTCTCCGACTTCCAATCATCACGTGCCGTGTGGCAAGAGAGAACTGAATACTGATACACGGCACCAGAGTCCTTCAATGTAAAGCATTGAAGGACTCTGACGGCACGCTTCGCGCCTCCCCAGGTTTCTCGTCACTGGAGGTGGCTCGGTTTCTTCCTAGCGTCGCCTTGCACGTAGGCACGTTCGTATTTATCTTCTAGCTTTAGTGCACTAGCTTTCTCTCTGCGGCAGCGCAGGACACGTGTGCCTCGTTGCGACGGGCCCCATCGTGTCCTTAGCGTATATAGTTTATCTTGCGGAGTCCTTCGTGACATCACCGCGCCTTTTCAAATGTATTTTGTTGTTATTTACTTATAATTAAGGACAAAGAGCTCATGAATAGTGACACTCTGAAGAAACTACGAAAAGGTTTTTCTGTTTTGAAGGAGCTGCTGAGACCCACGACCAGGTCGCTTAGGCACCTTCCCGGTTGCATTAAGTAAAATGGCAGTGTACAAGTTTAGTTAAAATATGGCATAAATTTCCAGGGAAGAGATCCCCAAAATGGTCCCGTGACTATGGGAAAGGACAGCAGCAAACATGTGCACTAACACAAATCTATACCACGCGCTGCAGCCACTGCCTCCCTCCTGACTACGTAATGACTCCCAGAATCTCATTATGCAGTTTCCGCCCCACCCTGGCCTGCGTCCATGCTATAAACACTTTCATCACACTACACCCTCGCAGAAGTTTTTTGCGAGAAAAGAGCTTAGTCCCTAATGAAAGTGCATGGGCTTTTCAACGGATGGGTGGTACGTGAGCTCGCTGCTCAAGAGTGCACATGATGGTGTATTGAACGTCCAGTGATCTCTACAAAAAGATCGCAACGACAAAAAAAGATAAAAAGAAGTCACAGGTAAAAAAGGCACCAAGTCTTGTCTCATAATATCGTTAATGCGCCTTCATGATGGAAAATATTGGTATTGCATGAAATTCCCGTGCGAAGTAACAGATTCTACGCTGCGATATGGTGCGGAAGATAGGCCTAGCCCTTGTGCCTCATTGCGTATTCCATGACTATTCTTGGCGCTGTCTATAGCGTCAGCCTTAGGGCTCTCTTATCGCAGTGGCGACTGGCGGCTGTGTGCAACGCAAATAGCCAAGCCCAAGCAGGCGCAACGGTGCCCCTGGCCCTAGGATGAACCGTTTTCAGGAAGGGTAGGTTACCATGTCCCCTCCTTCCTACCGTTACTAAGCTCACTTATACTAGCAATGGCGCGGCCCCTAGGTGCCGTCTCCGTGTGTTCTCAAATATTCTTGGCATTGACTGCGATAACAGTTGTGGTACTTTTTCTGGGCTCGTTTCACTCTAAGACGATCACTTCACCTGTCGCTCGCAGTTTAACGCCGCGCTGTTTCCACCTACCCTTAAGGCTAACGTCGTAAATACAGGTTTAGAGGATCACCTGCGTCCATTCCAGGTGGTGCGGGAATGGGCATCTGGAAGTACTAAGACTACTGAAGTAATAATGTCCACAGATTTTGTTCTGACAATAGGTACGATCAAAGCAAACGAGATACCATGACTCGATAAGCAATAGGGGAATAAGTAACACGAATTCATAGAGAAATAAGGCGAGTGGTTGCATGCGGAACTACAGTACGTGCGTGTTTGGTTTCCCGCGATGTCGAGACACATCAGCTACTCGAATTTCTTCCGGGGCGTTTTAAATACTCAAATCACTCAGAATATCCGTCTGTATAGAACACAGCCTATAGCAGTCCTCCCACAGTAAGGCCACTCTACAAGCTGCGCCTTTTTTCTTTAACCTTAAGTCTTGACCGCACTCATTCCTAATTGCCGAACTAGTTGTTTCCAAAGAGCGCGAAAATACACATAACTTTAAACTGAACTTCTTTTGTTTTGTCTAGCTGTGGCGATGAATGCAATTACACCAAAACAGCCTAGTCTAGTGGCGCGGTATATACTTATGCCACCGGCCTCTTTTAGGCTACAAAAAAGTTTGCAGAACTGCAAGAAAAGCGCGCGAGGGAAGACCTCAACGAAAACTGCTAAACTTTTCCTTCGTGGCTTTAGTGGCATCATACGTTTTCAATGCGAATACGAGGACCTTGTATGATTACTTGTATATCACCTTTTCCTCAGAAAGTTAGGAGAAGGGTTCTTTAAAAGCGCCCGCTTTTAACATTACGTTTCTAGCTCATGCGCAGCTTACGATACATTGCCATATACTAATTTTCAGCTGTTTAATATATGTACTAGCCCCTTTCTGGTACAGTCATCCAAGCCTCTACAGCGATGCCAACGCCGTGCGGTCGTCGGAACGTTCATTGCAAGACACGTATATCTGAGATTCTTCGGGGTGACGTTCCATGGCTTTAGAAAATTTGGCTTCTGACCATTACAGCGCCTACTCATACTGTGGCAGGTTAATTCATGCTCAGCTTTTTCAAAGGAATCACTCAGCGTGGAACACACCGCCTGATGAGTCGCAGTAACAGGTAAGAGCGTCACTAAGAACTTCAATTAAAGCTTTGTAAAAAACGTACCATTGTACAAACTTCCAAAAGAATAAGAGAAACACGAGGCTCGGCAGCTACCACGACTCGAATTGAGGAAGGGGACGGTCAAGAGAAGTAATCACTTGAACTTGTCTTCGGGAATTTTTTTATTCCGGAAGTTTGCTATTCAGCATAAGGAAAAGCTAAATGTACAGATACATTCCGGACTCCCGAGGGAATCAGACCAGGGGGTCATGGGGTGTACCTTGTATCGATGCCATGAAATCTGACGGACGTCCGGCGCGCGGGCCGCAGGAGTCAATGTGCACAAGGCGTAGGCTTCGCAAGGAAGAGCAGCTCCCCACCAAATGCTCTGCTGTAGCCTTTTCGACAGATCCCGAAATCTTCAAGCGCCACTCTTCACTTGTTCGTGGCTTGCGGCCGACACTTTGCCGCCGCCTTCCCTTCTGTTCTCTATTCTTGGCCTGCTACCTCTTCCTTGCCCTTGTAGCAGGTTGTGATCTTCAATGTCAGAATTAAGTCGTTGGTGACTGCATTAAGTTGGGGTGGCCCTGTAATGAAATTAGGCGGCCATGCCAGAGGAGGTGGTTGCGACCCCCCATTGTATCCGGGAAATCTACGGGTTGTTCTTACAGTTTTCTGAGAGTTTGTGAATGCAGAAAAAAGCTACATTTACGGCCCGATCCTGCATTAAAGGCATTTTAAGGCAGTCGTTGCTACTACCTGACGTGAATTGTGCTTTGATAGTTTGTTTTGCGTTGAAATAGCAGCGAATTTTGTCTGAAGTCCATAAAGATTCTCGTGTCTATAAAAACAACCTTACATTATTTTAGCCGCTTTATACCTTCCTCTTTGATGACACACTAGAAGAACATCCCTTAGAGAGTGAAGAAAATTTTCAGTATGGCGCGCCCACGCACCAAACCTTCACTGGGGCTACCAGACACGCTGTAATGAGCGGCCCCGCATTAATTTCAAACACCTTGGGATTGATGCCTGCGCCAAAATCCTGACGCGGAGGACTTTTGTTATTCGCCTCCATCAGAAATACAGCGAGCGCAGCCGGGTTTGAACCTTCGTCCTTGGGCTCAGCAGCACGACGCCTTAGCTACTGAGCCACCGCGGACGTTCTCAGAAAGCCAGCGCCCATAATTTCCTTTCGCATAATTCAATAATATTATACCGCATAAAATATGCCAATATTTCTGTTAAATGGTATCCGGCTTGATACATTTTCATAGAAGCGTACGCTTAAAATGCAGTAATCGAGTAGCGAGTAATTGGAGCAGCATAACCAAAATTTTCAGCTTTGAGGTCACAGCCGTGGAGGCGCTTCAATTCACGGCGACCGCTTTTGGCAGCATGAATTAAGAAAAAGAAGTTGCGCTTATGAGTAGCTGTGTTGTGCTTTTCTTCTAAATAGACCGCGGCGCATCCGAGAACCCGCGCTAGACCTCTAGAGTGGTATTCACGCAATTTGCAGTCTTTGGCAACACCGGTGGACGGTAATCCAGACGAGAAACATGCATGTCTCACATATTTCGAAGAACTGTGTTAGCGTTTTCGACAAATTTTTTGGATACCGGTCACGCGAAAATGAAATCATTTCGAAGTAAAAACACACGAACAGGAAAGGCGTCGAAAAGACCTGCAGTGACACCGCAAAGTACAAAGCGGAGAATCGCGCCACAGGCAGTATAAGAAAAGTCATTGGCCTTCGTTCTTTTCTTTTTTGCTCTTTTAATGCAATTCACCTCCGTATCGATGCCTTTTCGTCGTGACTGAGCGGACACTTAGGCGGACGGCGATAGCGCAAAATGACATCGGCGGTCTCGACTAAACTCCCCCGGAGAGATGAAATGAAATTTTAAAGGCTGCTGCTCCTCCGGACAATAATCTTGGTTTCCAAAAGCCACCCAAGAAGAAAGCGGCCTCGGTGGCCATCTGCCCTTTTTCCCTCGTCTGCCACAGTCATTTCCTCCTAGCTTACCTTTCCCATTCCTGAGTAGATTGCGTTGATGCATGGATGTAACTTACATGAGGTAGATATTATTTCTTCGGCTGCTTGATAACCTTACACAGTTCTTCTTATGCTCGACGTTCTGACTTGCGGACCTTGATTTCTTCAAATAGTTCTACCCATTTTCGATACTTCTTTTTTTCTTTTTCGTCACCTCTTTGGTTTTTATAAATGAGCCGTGGCCATCATTTTCCTATGAATTTTTTCTTTATATGGGGGAGAACTGAGAGAGGAACCGACAAGAAGGGCATTATCTGCTGCCGGCTCGGCCTTCAAGTTTAGTCTGAAAAGAATAAGGAGACAGAAGTACAGGAGCGCGGACCAAATTAGGGCCTCAGTAGACCTTTTTGTATTTCTCGCTCGAAAGTGAAGATGATCCCTCTAATCTTTAGAATCGACCCGCGTTGCCCTGCACCTAAAAGGGGAATGATGACCTGATTTTGGCAGCACTGTCCAATCGTTTCTCTTGAAATGACGCGTACTCCACGTTGCATTATTCAACCGTTGACCCAATAAATTGTTTTGTGTCTTTCCGCCGTTCTTCAGTTCCGGATACGTGCTTTAGTAATAAAAGAAGCACTGCCTTTTGGGGTTTTGAATGACTTGTTTTTGCGCAGCTGTGCCTGTATTTGTAGCCTAGTCTTTTTAACTAGATCGAAGCATAATTCGTTTATAAGCCCCGAGTAATGTCATTCTCCTTTCACGCAGTCCAATCAATGGCCATTGTGACAAGCGACAGTGACGTTTCCGGCAGTCTTTACCATGATGAACTATACGATATTCTGCGCAAAGCCGATTGTCAATGATGCTTTACAAAAGTTTACTACAGTGCAGCACTAGCAAAAACTTTCTTCGCGCTTGCCTTTGCGCCGATAGTCGCTAAAGTTGATGTATATGAGTGAGCCAGTGAAAAACTTTATTGAGACGAGCTGATCAAAATTCAAATGGTAAGCGATGCAAAGATACGTAAAATTCAGTTAGCCGGTTGATAATCATTCTGATGGCGTTGAAACAATAAATCGTCGTAACACCTAAAAGTAGGCAACACATCTTTCTTAAGGAAATTTAATTGCTGGCCCCTATTATCTTCCTTTTCTATAACAGTTTCCACAGTTGTTGTTCTTCTCGTGAAGCTGTTCTTACAGGTGGAAAGAGAATCACCAAGTTAGCTGAAGCTGTTTCCATTAATTGTATAGCACTTCTACGTATGCAGTTGAGGTAAACTGAAACTTGTGCACAATATCGCGTTCAATATTTCTGACACAACTTTGTCAGAACTGTCAAAGTGGATGCCTTGACCAGCCTAGTTTGAAACTAAGGCGAAGCCAACCAAGAACTTTCAGCGACGTCGTTTTGCCTCTCAATTCAGGCGTGTGGGCGCTTGTTTGTTCACTCGCTACGAATGCGTTAAATTAGGCTTAGAGAGGGCTAAGTGATGTAGGTTATAGAATTTACTTGGAACTTTCATGTGGCAAGGAGAGAGGAACGGGTCAGGTTTAAGGGGACAGAGTCAAGGGAAGGGGATAAAGCGCGTACCAGCAGTACAAGTGCCGGAGTAGTGCAAGAAGCAGCTGCCCTGATAACTTTGCTGTTGATCCTCTGAGAGATTTTATTCATGTCGGACAACTTGTTTAAATTATTACCCACATAAATATAGAATGTAAGAATTGCTGGCGTTCCCTAGCCATTCGTGCGTGCCCAGTTGTAGCTTGGTCACATCCTAATGCTGGGAATTTATCCCCTCGTGTGGCGTTCATTTTGAGCGCAAACACAGAATAGGCAGTCGGGTTTCGGAGCAATGGAAACAGTCATTTTATTTATATTGGCTCTTAGTTATCCGAAGGTGTTTTATTATAGTGGGGGCTAACGGGATCAAGTTGTATTGCCCATGCGACCAAATACGAACAACCAATGTGATAAAACGATGTTTTCTACGTTGATGCCGGACATTTGCTGCCCTACCCTATTGGTGGGTTTCATTGTTTGAACATCTCATGAGCACTGGGAATTTGGGAATAAATATTGGCTTTACATAAGACAAAAGAAGCCTTCCCAAGAGCGGCTAAGAAATGACCCCTATGGTGCAACAGTCCTCCATCCAAAGCCATCAAATCCCAAGCGCATCTGAAATTTCATTCCAGTTATTTTCTTGGCGTCTCAATATTACTTATTAATTGCTTTATGCATTGTTCGCACAAACATAATTCAAGTTCGAGTTCGAGTTCGTGTCCACGCCCACGACTTGTTTAGTGATGTAGAAAAAGTGGAAGAAATATTTAATCCCTACTTCGGGCTAAAAGTAGTTCTTCCTAGTGTCACAAAAGGAAAAGTACAATTTATGTAAATCACGCTACAAATTGGTGAGGCTCTCCACATAAAAAAATCCCGGGACATCTCCACTAAAGTAACACCTGGGGAGGGGCGAAGTATACAATGCATAAATGTATTCTTTGCGCGTTTGCGTCTTTGTCCACGGAGATGTAACCGTTAGGGTGTAGAGATATACAGCTTTGCTGTAAGTATTGTGTCTTTGAAGGACGAAGCGTTCTACCGCGAGGCGTTGGAAAACGAGTGTCCCGGCGTGTTCTTTTAGTACGCGTTTTCCAAACGGAGATGGAACGTTCCAGCGCGAGGCGTTAAAAAACGAGTGTCCCGGTGTGCTCTTTTAGTGCGCGTTACGTTCTAGCGCAAAGCGTTGGAAAACAAGTGTTTAGGAGTTTCAGTACTTGACTACATGAGACGCCGACGACATGAGACGCCGACAGCCCAAACCCTTGAGGGGCTTCGCCCCTAAAATGGCCGCGTGTCGTCTTGCTTCCCTGCGACGGGTGTCGAAAGACGATAGCATTTCCGCA
Source organism: Haemaphysalis longicornis (assembly GCA_013339765.2). Taxonomy (NCBI): domain Eukaryota; kingdom Metazoa; phylum Arthropoda; class Arachnida; order Ixodida; family Ixodidae; genus Haemaphysalis; species Haemaphysalis longicornis. The sequence continues at coordinate 239,417,010 of CM023449.1, forward strand.
GCTCCTGCCCCGTAAGGCTTGTATTCCTCCTTCCCGTCATGCCCCATCCTCATCTCTCCCACTTTGCCTCCCTTTTCCCCTCCGCGACCCCCTATGACGAGATGAGGAAAAAATGGGCAGTGGCGAACTCCGCTAAGCAAGAGCCTGTGAAGACGACAAAACGTAGATGGACACTTAACCATCCCCTCGTGTTCTCCTGGTCCCACAATAAATCATTCCGTCACCCACAATGGTTTGAACGTGGGTCCGAAATTTGATTACTAGGGAGTCAAACTATATTTCTCGTCTTCCGTAAACGAAAACTAAGCAGAGCGCTGTACAATCTCACAAGTGAAAAAAAATAAAAGAAACAATAACTTGGAGATGAGCCTGTCACCCCTTCCCACCTTAGGACGCACACTTCAATATTCTTCCCCTATTCGTTTTGTGACCCATTTACTACATCACGGTAAAGCACTTTCTCTTTTCGCTCACTTACGAATGCCGTCCTTCGCTTCTCTCGATTCAGTCCTTTTGGCTTGGACAGCCGAGCGGAGCCATTTACGAAACCTCGTTGTCTTTTCGCCGGTTGTTTTTGTTCTGTTCTAAGCGAGGGAGTGAACGTGTTTTCCCTGAGGGGCGCCCGCGAATGCGTAACCAATCTCGTCACGCAGTACTCGCGAGTGCGGTAGCTGTCGTCGCTGCGATGCAGTTGGCGCACGCCTTTCCACGTCAGGTACCATAGGGAACCCCGTGTTCGGAGTGACAAATGCACCAAGTTTGTCTTCGCGAACACTGTACTCCTGCGTTTTTCTTTATGTAGCTACGTAAACTAGAAAATGTCTGTTTGCCCCCCCACCCCCACCCCCCCGACCTCTCGCCTGTCTGTCTGTCTGTCTGTCTGTCTGTCTGTCTGTCTGTCTGTCTGTCTGTCTGCCACTCAGACCACCTTGTACCGCTACCGGCAGGTGTGCTCACTTGTGGGTAACTGGATTAGTGGTGGTCAAGCAGTGCCCGCCAGTAGGTGGTCATCCGTAGATCACGTGATCCAAGTGCTCCTAAAGTGACAAATTGGCGGATGAGAGACGTGGAAATGGAATAGACCTGGGATAGTGGGATTGAGGGATTGGTAAGAGAGGGTGGGGATGGGTTAGAGGAGGCAAATGAAGGATATTAAGCCTGAAGGGACGAAGTGGAGGACGGAAAGGGAGAAGGAACAAATGGGAGAAAGGAGGTCCGAGTGGAGGAGTGACAGTGAGAGAAAGAACAGGTGGATGAGAGGAGGGAAGTGGGCAAAACGGCACTGACGATTACTGTACTTCCTAATGCGAAATTTGTGCGCAGTGTAAACTGCAGTATTCTTGAAAACTGAACGGCTTCTTATTATATCGTGTCATCGACTAAATTATCTAAAAAGGCGAAATAACCCAATAAACGCGGTATTCTACTTCATTTGAGTGAACAAGTACGAATTCTTATATCTCCTTCAGGTTGAAGTCTCTCTCTCTCTCTCTCTCTCTCTCTCTCTCTCTCTCTCTCTCTCTCTCTCTCTCTCTCTCTCTCTCTCTCTCTCAGGGCAGGCTACAGAGCCCCGATGGAGGAGAGTAAGAATAAGCTACGATTTCTGAGATTTGTAATCTTTACGCTTGGAGAGAGACGGGCAAATTTTACTCCAAAAGCTGTGACTGGTCACAAAGTTAGTGACGCAGAACAGTGCCGGAGCATTTTTGCTTCGTTTTAGGCGAATAACAATAGTCACAACGAATGAAAAATTCTTTGTTAGATTTGAATTTTCGAATAATTGAAAGTAACTATTTCTCCGTGCATCACTTCAGCTTTAGTTTTGAAATAATAGAACACCGAGAAATTGGAAATTAAATTTATCCTTTCCGTTTACTCTTTACCTTTGCTCTGTTTGCCCCAAGGTGGGGACCTGTGTGGACGTCTCCAAGGTGGGGACCTGTGAATTTATTTATACCTCTTGGAATCCTCTGACAGTTTCTAAAATCGCATTGCCACCAGAAAAAAATAGCGAATCCCACGCACACGTGGGAATCGGCGAGAAGCAAAGCCTTCAATCATGTTTATATCGTCATCAAAGTCAGTGTTCTGAACGGCACAATGTAGTTCAACAAGCCCTGTTTAAAATGATTGCACGGGAGTCATGGCGAGCCTGGGTTGTGACGAAAGTGCGTCATCTACTTTGGTTCCGCTTGTCGCTTGTGAGCGTAGTTCACACGACGCCCGTAGTCTTTCGTTACCGCCAGGCGCTGCTGTAGTGACTCACGTCTTCGAGCCAGCATACCAAGCATACATTCCAGGTCTGCCCCGCGTTTTGGTGTTAGCGATGACGTTCTTGTATTGTGTGGCACTTCCTTGGAGCCTGGATGTCCCGGTCGCGGTGGGAACGTCTTTTCAAAAAAATTCAAAAGAGCACAAAGGACGAGGACAGAGGAACACAAGCATGCTGAACGAGAGTTCAACTGAGCGTTCAAGCGTGTTGTATCAATTTCGCTCGCCGTTGTTCACGTTCTCTTCTGACACATCAGTAGCGGCACCATTTTCGGTTATCACTCTCTCTCTGGTAATTGTGTGAGTAACCCAGGAAGCTCCTTCTCGACATCGGAGCTGCGGGCGATGAGCCTTGGGAACTAGAGGCGGATTCGGGCAGGGGAGCAGCAGCCCAGCAGCAGCCCCTCCAAAGGACGCGAGGGAGGCAAATAGAGTTAACAACCATTCGATCTAAGGGCCTCCTCTATTTACACTCGAAAGAAAAGTGGCCGCGGTTAGCCTGAGTGCAACCTGCCGCATCGCGCTACGCTAGCCGAAAACTCAGGATTAGTTCCACTCCTGTGTACGAATACCACAGTCACGATGTTTGCGCACTGTTTCTCTGGGCCATTTCAAAGAAACGCACTAGATGATGGCTCTAGGTGAGTGCACCTTAGGCTCATTTCAGGCATGAGGATAATTGTGACATCTAGTGCGCAATTTTAACACGGAAGGGTTTTATTCCCGGGTACACAGATTTGAGTGGCGTCATATCCATCACGGAAGTGGCGCCAGCACAACGAAGCAAGCGGCCTTTAAAGGGTGTACCCCTGCACACAGAGTGTTTTTGCTGGGAAGCAACCTTTAGTACTAAAGAGTACGTTGTGCCTAGGCTTGTTCGGGTTCAGGTTTTATATTTTAACACGAAAGTGTTTTATGCCGGGATACACCAAGATTTCACTGACGTCATATCCGTCACGAAAATGACGCCAGTCCACCCTTGCCGAAGCGACCCCCCAGAAGGACGTCGCTCTCCAAGCACACCCACAAGAGAGCCGCCGACTCGAAAATCATGCTCAGCTTCAGATTTCCCTGCACATTTCACTTTCGTGTTTTACCGATTCGTATGACATAAAGCTAAAGGGCTAAAATATAAAATAAAAGCCCAACCCGTACCACATACGTATCACGGGTCGATTCGTATGACAGACGAATCAACCACGGTTTTTTTGAAGAAGTTCGTGCCGTCACTTGGTACATGTGCGGTTCCTATGTTAAGATGTCCGGTGACATGCCACGAAATACTTTCAGCAAATACCCAACGATTGCTGGGCTTTTGCGGCGTAAACTGCATAAGGCAGTCGGGAGAATGCACTCAATGCTGTAAAATCAAGCTTGGACGGAAAAATTGGCCGTGTATCTGCTTGCTTCGGTGCAAATGTCGTCGAAAGGCGATAGTTTTCTTGCGCCTCTGCCACGTAAATTGCTCTCTACACTCCATTACCCACCTCTTATGCTTTATCCTTCCTTTCTCTCCTATCATGATAAACACGGAGGAGGTTTGCTTTGTTTAATTCAATTTTCGCGCTTTTCACTTCCTCCGCCATACCCTGGAGCCCTTTGTTACTGCTGAACTTGGAACGCTTGCACTAGGTCCAGGCTCGCCCTTGCTCGGTTTGTATTTTCGGCGAAAAATATTGTTTTCGACGCGGATTTTTTAGTTGTTATGCAAATGCCATACGCACCTTTATTTTCAGTAAAAAAGAACACTTAGAGTACCCGTTGTGCATTTTTGTTCTGCATCAAATATGCGCAATGTTATCGTTTTCCTCAACAATGTTGACAAGTCTGACGTAGGTCCTTAGATTTAGTGGTTCAGAAAGGTGTTGCTTTTCTGAAGCTTTTCAGAAGTTTCAGAAGCTTTTCGTTCAAGAATTCATTTCAACTTTTAGCAGGGTGACTGAATCGAGCAACGGACTGTCGCAAGCACGGACGGACGGACAGACAGACAGACAGACAGACAGACAGACAGACAGACAGACAGACAGACAGACAGACAGACAGACAGACAGACAAAATTTTCACGGGTTTAAGTAGCCCAAAAAAAAATATCGCCTTTAAAATCATGCTGGCAAACATTATCGTTTAATTGTTCCTGTCCTTCGTTGTTGGCAAAAGCATCCTCTGCATGTCGCTCATTCACAGAACAGGTGAACTTGCTTAGTTCTGAGGGCTAGTTTCTTTGGTGTCACCGAGCCACACATCCCCAGAAGCTACATTATTCGCCATCAGCGATTCACTCTGTAGGTAGGCCGGTCGCTGCCTTCTGAAGTCGGCTTGCCGAGCTTGAGCGGCTTCTACGGCTTGAATTAAGAATTCACTAGCTAAGTTATTTACGAACGTACGTACCTCGCTCACGTCCTTAATCCGAGATTGCAGTTCCTACCTTCCCTCCTAACCTTCGCCGCTCTCCTAAACTTCCCTCCTCTAAGCTCTCTGTGCTCCTCCAATCTGCCCCACCCCCCTCCTCACTGATGATGTCCGCGGGGGTTCCGGGATTCCCAACGCACGCGCAATTGCGGGGGCGTCTGCATGTTACGCGCGCCTACTTTCAACAGCCCTTGCTGTTGAAAGTAGGCTCATTTCAGCGAGGCAATCATGCACACCAGGACACGTGTTTCCGAAAGTAATGCAGCCAAAGTAACGACCGTTGCAGGCTGTCGCCAGGATGTGAAGTTCAAGATTGACTTGTTGAAGTATTCACGACCCATGCCTCAGATTGACTGAGTCCGCTTCCCGTTACGATGTTTTGAATCGGGTGCGTATTTTGCACGAGGTCATGTCCCTTATTCTGCCGAGAGCTTTATTTCGAATACACGCTTTCAGTGCAATTTGCCTTGATCTACTTGCATCCCGACCGACAAGGGATGCACTTTGCTTAAGGAACATAATTTCTCGCTGCAATAACTGCTGGAAGATACCACGAAAAAATGCTATTAAAGTTCTTGGCCACCTAATGGGCTTGATTATCGGACTGCAAGTCACATGTTGAATGTCACAAATGTTGTTAAACACTGGAATTTATTGCGGAAATTTTATGAAATTTTCGCTTCTCTGACGAGGTGGGAATTAATACACTACGTACCTTGGTATCTTTCTTTTAATTTAGGAAGCAAAATTTGAAGGCTATTTGTCCAAAACAGACTTGAAGATTTATTCTAAATGCCAGATATTGCTTGATGGCAGATGAAATAATGAATGGTCAAAGAGCAGAAGGAAATGGCTTGTATACCATGAAAAAGAAAACAAACGCATACTTGCATATTTGACGTAAGAACAACGAAGCCTTTCGCAAACAAATTCAAGAAATGTGCACCAAATATTTAAAAATCAGGAATTGTCACACACGAAATATAAAAAAATGGCAGGGATTCATAAGAATGTGTATGCTGGAATACTTTGTAAGGCTTGCATTGTACTATGTGCTCGGTGCTGGTGTCAGTTTCGCTTTTTTGTGTGATAATGCGTAATCACTCTGTGATGAGTACCGTAGCCACGAGAAGTGTAATACCTTGAATGTGTTCAAAAATGTGTAGTTCGTGACAAGACACCTAGAAGTTTTAATGGCGTAATTGTAAAATGTTTGTCGAATGAACACAGAAAAGAAACCGAGAGATATGCAGACAAACTAAATATTCACTAATGAAATAACAAACGTCTACCTACTCTACGTTCCTCGCGATATCAAACCAAAAATAGACAGCCCAGAAAAACTGACAAACAGAAACAAAAAAACATTCAAAAGCACCAACTGTCAGATGCCTTGAATCTGCACACAAACGCATAATGGGTATAGTTACTTCTGTAAATCCTCCCAATTACCTGTCGTAAGACAACAAGAAGCAAGCACTAGAAATGTTCTTACGAAATCAATAAGGTCTCTAACCACCCACCCTAGCAGGATTGGAGCAGAGTTTAGGAATTAAAAAAAAAACGGACCCACAAGAAAAGAGAAAAATATCATACGTAACGCCTTGTGCCTGCTAAAAAGGGTAACTAACAGTTTTTAAGGGCTAATTGTTATAATTTTGTGAATAAGAGTGATTGGTAGAAAACAAAAAAAAAACTGAAGAAAACAAAAAAAAATATAGCCAATAGTTCTCAGACGGACTTTGATAAAACCTTCAGAAACAAAAATCACCCGTATTTGGCTATTCATAGCCAAGCCTCTAGGACAAATTATAATACACTGGAAATTGCGAAAAGCGCCTAGTTGTGCAACGCTTACTCAAATGCGGCTTCAAAACAATTAAGATGATAAACACACTGATGAAGATTCATATAATCCAACGTGCTCCCGAAGTTACTCGAGAACGAAAAGTAAGAATTACAAAGATGCTACCAAAAATAAAACGTAAAGTTTGTGAAATCAAGGGGCGCCGCAAGTATGCCTACCTGCTTGTAGACACATGTACATTATGTTAATTTTTTCCTGTACTCATGGTGTGCATGTTGTTTGCATATTTTCTAGACCTCATTGAGCATTATACTATATTACGAAATATTTCAGCGATCTACGTTGGCCCGTTATTTTTGTCTTACTGTGTTTATTGGATGACTACAACGCGAAAACTCTACACAGAAATGTTTATATGCAAGCTGCATTCTGCACATGCATGTAATGCTTTTGTTGGACATCCTGAAGGTATATTTATTTATTTTTATTTATTTATTTATTTATTTATTTATTTATTTATTTATTTATTTATTCACAATACCCCTAAAGGCCCGCATGAGGCAGTATTACATAGGGGGTTACATAGCACACGTATTGTATTAGGGCAGTTAAAGGAAAAAAAATAAACAAAAACAAGTAAGAGTGTTCAAACTGCAAACGCAAATAAATACACATTATGTACTTGGAAAAAGTAGGAGGCAGGTAGAAGAAAGAGTTCTGAGCACGAAAGCAAATCTTAACGGGGGCATCGCCTGTAGGCGTGATTGTTTTGTTCTTGCCTCTGACGTGTTTTGGGAAGACTCCATGGTGGCCTCGATCCAAGGATGTATCTAGGTCAAGCAAAGGTGATTTTTAAAATTAGCGCACGCCTGAATCATAAGCCCTTCTTGGTCACCATTGTTCGGGTAGCTCAATCCATAATACCATATTTCGATGGCAAAGGCAGCCTTACAGGGCTAGAACCAGCACTTCTGTAAATTAACGCTGGTGACCGTGGGAAGAGCAAACAAGACGAGAGAGGACAATAGCGAGCCAGGAAATCCGGTTATGAGGGGGCGCTTTTGAAACAAAAAAAAATACGGAAGCGGAGGGCAATGGCGAAGCAGCCGGAAGAATTGCATGGCGTCCGCTACGAGTCCCACACTCGATACACCTGCGTAATTTAAGGTTTCCCCCTCGCAAATTGGAACAATAAAGCTAGAGATGGGGCTAAAAAGGAAAGAAGACCAAACGAACAATAAAAAAAACCCGAACGTCTTCGCAAAAATCAATTTTTCTTGTGAATACGCTTTCTCTCTGTGAACGTTTTTGCCTTCTCGGGCGCCACAAAGTTTCCTTTTAAAAGCACTCTCATTGTTCCTACTATCGCTCGGCCCCGTCTCCGAAGCCGAGCAGACAAGAGATTTACGTGCAGGTTTCAATTTGTTATGCACGGCTACTGGCGAGCACCTTTCTCGGGCTAAACACCCATGAATGAGCTTCAATACCATCAGGGAGCCATTGTTACGAAGATTAATGAAGGAGCTGTCGCTTTGAGCTCGTGTGTAAACACGCCTGGTTTCAGCAGTGTTGTTATAAATGCTAAGAAAAATGCGGGAAGAACGCTTTTCAATATCTTCGAATAATGATTTCTAATATTTAGATGTGTTGTTACGAAGTGCTGTCGCAAAACTTGCCGCTGCTTGTTTTCGTTTTTATGAGAGGCTATCAATATTATTCAACGCTCAAAGTTATCGCCATTTCCCATCAAAAGGTTCCACCCTCCTTTTGCCAGAAGAGATACTATGATACAATGAAGAGGATTAAACTATTTCCTCGAGTAGCAGTAGTCAGGATTAGTTCGTGTATGGAGTAAGTAGATTTAGTGTTTGTACTGGAAATGCGTCCACGTGCACCGGGAATCCTACCATACAAAAGAGGAATCAAAATTACAATCATGTAACATTAAGAAAATTAGGAACACGGAGCAGAGCTCGAGTACATCAGCACTAATTACACGCTTTCAATGCGATATTGAAATAATACAGTTTGAAATGGGCAACGTAACCATATTATCTCTAAGTTTTGTATTTATAACTGTTTCGCTCAATGGGCCATTTCTAGGATGAGTAATAATAACCCCAGGCAAGGTTAATACTCCTGGCCGTCTGCATCCGTAGGACAAAAAATTACACCATCTTCCCGTGGGGAACGCTCATGAATTTCCGAAGCATCATGGGGGTTCCGTGTGGTTCCATTGTGTTGCCTTTATGTTGAGTGATGTGGTGTTTCGTAGCGCCAGAGTGAATTACGCGTCCGGGTCATCACCGGTGGCAAAGGCACGCAAGTACTGTTGCGTGACGGTGCGTAGGCGGTGGTTCTCGAGGTGCCAAAACTCGTCCATCATGTTCTTCCCGATTGTCGTCTCTGTGGTAGAATCGGTAGTCTCCGTCAGCGTTGGTGAGGTAAAGGTTGTTGACGTTGGTGCACCGGCTGAGAGCAAGGTACACGCACTCCTCTTCGCGGCTTGTTTTCTTCTCCTTCTTCTTCTTCAGTGGTTCCCCTACGGGAAGATGATGACGGTGGTTGAACGCGAAGCTATCTCGTCATGGATTCTTTGGTTGGCCAATCCCTAGGGGCATCCTGCCACAATCGTCATCAGTGGTGCCTGGTTGTTGACGTTGGTGCACCGGATGACAGAAACGTACACGCCCTCCTCTTCGCAGCCTTGTCTTCTTCTCCTTATTCTTCTTCAGCGGTTTCCCCTACGGGGAGATGGCGACGCTGGTTGAACGCGAAGCTATCTCGTGATAGAATCTTTGGTTGGCCAATCCCTAGTGGCATCCTGCCACAATCATCATCAGTGGTGCCTGGCCAGGCATGCGCAGTGGGGGTGCGGACGGTGGACGACAACGACAACAACAAGGGAGGGAGGGACACAGCCACGACCATGAGATGCTCCGCATCTAATAAATAAAGTGAAGTGCATCTTGGAAGCAGCGGTTATCAAACGAGATTTTCAATTTTGTCTTGAAGAATGCTTCCTAAAATAAAGCAAAACGGCAGAAGTGCACAGGCAGAACGAAAAAGTAAAACGGAAGTCAGCGCCACGTCGAAGGAGCAGCAAATTTAGGCTAATTCGCCTAAAACACGGCCCTGCTTATACATCCCGCGAGAGCACCAGCCCGGTTTAAAAATTTATCTAATGTTTACAGTGATGCCGCACTCAGCAAAGTCTACGCGGGGTTCGTATGTAGTTACTTATTCGCTCCAGGGTCCGATCAAGTGGGAATGTATTTTTTTTCTGAATTCTATACAGCCTCCAGAAAGAATAGGCAAAAACGTGCACTAGTGGTACAAGGCTTGACAAAGGCAAGAGTTGGCGGCCTTTCTACCTTCGACGGGGAACCGACTGTTGCTCCTCACATAGATTTCCGAAATTGCCGCTGAAAGTACTCCAGGATAGGCAGGCCCGGATCGTTTTGTCCGCAGCCTTTCATATATCTTCGAAAGTGTTCCAACCGGCTTCGAGAAATCGCGCCAACCGGCTTCGAGAAATCAGTGTCTGTAACGCGAAATCGGCGTCCGTGCTGCCCACTTTAGGCGTGAATGCACGTATAATGGCCAGCAGAAGAGCACGCGAGAGATCACGCGACGAAAGCCGGGCAGAGGGTTCTCAAAGGTCCAGATGGCCGACCTCGGGCGCTCCTCACGAGGGGCGCGCTCACTTGCGCTCGGTCTTTTTTTCTTGGCACTGTTTTCTCCTAAAGCTATCATATGGAAGTAGAAGCTTATATAGGGCTGCGGTTAAAGAAGACGTAAAGTGAAAAGCCGTGTGAGAAAGGTTCCTGCACGCCAAATAATGCCTCATCGGTGAGTACTAACCTTTTTGCGCGTTATCTATTTTCCCTCACCGACAACAAAAACACAGTTTAAAGGATAACAGATTGCTTTGCGCACGTTGTTTGCATTGTCGTTGGTGTTGGTATTTTGGGTGAGAAAGCTTATAAAACCGAACGCAACGCATCATTCCTGCGGGTCAGCTTGATCATTTGCAACTCGTCTGCCTCGCCTAATGGCAAAGAAGAAAAAAATCTGCACAAATTCAGACAATTTTCTACTAATTTTTATGCCGCTTGTCTAGAGTGTGAGTTCTTTACAGTCAAGTTTTGTGGGTTTTCTAATTTCTGCCCGGCTAGTTATCTCCATTCACGCTATTATAACAATTACTGGCGTTACTTCCGCCAAATCTGCATTTGTGCACGAATGAAGGGCGTTATATGGTCCGCCATTGTTGCTATGTTTGTATTTTGCTTTTTTCATGGTATTTCGTAATTCTGTTCGACCAATTATCTCCTTTTACGCTATTATAACTATTAATGGTAGGACTTTCGTGAAATTTTCATTTTTGTGGATATGCAGGGCGTTACACGGTTCACCATTTTTGCTATTTTATAGTCGTATTTTTTGGTTTCAAACAATTACTTTCGCAATTATCTCCGTTTACGCTATTATAACCATTAAAGGTGGAGTTTACGCGAAAGCTGCATTTTTGTGGAAATTCAGGGCGTTACTGGGTCCATCGTTTTTCTATATATTTTTCTTATTCTTTGGTTTCTGAAAATTCTCTTTCACCATTTATCTTCATTCTCGCTGTTATAAACGAATAAATTTGGAGATTCCACCAATGCTGCCTTATTGTGGAAATACCCCCGCACGGGGCACCTTGAGTATTCATGGTGACGGTGAGCAGCGACACCGCGGACCCCGAGCTCCCAACATAAGCCGTGTCCAACCGTGGCGACGTGTTTAAAGGTGAAGGGTAGAAGCCGTAAACGGTGGCCGTCGGAGCCTTGGTCAAGCTTCGGCCGATGGGCTCCCTGCCTGTCTACCAGGCAGGGAGCTCCGGGACCTCTTTGACTACCAGGGTAAGGTCAAAGGAGAAAGTACCCCCGTCTCCCTGCTTTTATACTATGCTTTATGGTATTGTCTAAAACCCCCTCCAACCGTGATCGGCCCCCTAAAAGGGGCCGCACCGAAGTATCGTTTCCCCCATTGCCATCTCTGACATTTCCTGAACCAGATCATTACTCTAGATTTCTTTTCATGGAGTCCCTGAATCCAACCCACCCTCTTGCATCTCAGTCAGTCTTCTTGATCGCCAAGTATCTTGAAGCCATAATAGGAAAATCGTATAAATGCAAAAAACAAAGATCTGGTGAACTCCTAATCGAAATAAATGACAAGCAGCAGTCCACAAAGCTTCTAGCTCAGACAAAACTGGCTGATCTAGACATCAGGGTCACACCCCATCGGAGCCTAAACAGCTCGCAGGGTGTGATATCCGAGACAAACCTCCTGAACGAAACCGATGCGGATCTCCTTGCCGGCTTGAAGGATCAGGGCGTCACTGCCGTGAGACGCATCACTATCCGCAGAGACGACAAGGAGATTCCCACCAAACACATCATCTTGACTTTCGACCGCGCAGTTCTTCCACAATACATAAATGCAGGTTTTATCCGTTGCTCCATCCGTCCCTACATCCCGAACCCGCGGCGCTGTTTAAGTGCCAGCGGTTCGGGCATGGTACAAACTCTTGTCGTGGCCGAACGGACGTGTGCGAAATGCGCGGCGCACGATCATCCAAGTGACAATTGTCCATCCGATACCCTGTCTTGTGTGAACTGCGGCGGGCCGCATGCAGCGTACTCCCGCAAGTGCGAAAAGTTTCAACTGGAGAAAAAGATAATCAACATCAAGGTAACCGAGAACCTTACCTTCCCAGAGGCGCGAAAGAGGTTCGCCTCTTTCCCCCTGGGGAGGTTACGCCGACGCAGCTCGCCGGGGGCGTTGCGGCGTCTCGTTTTCCACAGGGACCCAGTTCAGCGAGTCTGACCTGGTCCCTCCCCCGCCCCCCCCTGGGTTTGCCTCTGGCAGCCCAAGCCACACCACGCCGCTTGCTGAGGCAGCAGCGGTTGTGATGGCAACCTCTTCCATCGGGACCGGTGCCGCTCCCGCCTCTGTCTTCCCCGTCCTCCAGTGCGTTGGAGGGTACCGAGGTGATGGAACACCACGGGCCCCGCACCGGTCCCACCGCCCCGCACCGCCCGTGCCACCTCTGGCGCCCCGACGGTGGCGGCTCAAACGAAGGGCTCCCGAAGGGGGCCAAGTCCGGGGGGCCCGGTCCGTCGGGCACCCCTCGGACATCCGACGACCGAGATGGATGTTGGGCCGTTACTGCCTCCAACGCAGCGCAAGGAGCGGCCACCGACTTCCAAGCCTACAGAAAGGCCCAAAAGCCCAATCCAAGAGTAACAGCCCCGAAAGACGACACATGAACACACACGAACACACACATTCCAGTCATTCTTAAATTTAAATAATGGGAACAGAAAATATCATCCAATAGAACTGCAGAGGCTTCCTTAAAAATCTTGACGATGTGTATGAGATTCTGCATGCCAGTCAGCCAAGTATTATGTGTCTCCAGGAAACCCACCTCAACTCTAAACAAACAAATTTCTTAAATAGGTACATGGTATTCAGAAGGACAGGGTTGGCTGCACCCACTCTTCAGGAGGTGTGGCCATTATCGCCCAGAAATCATTAGCATGCACCCTGTCACTTTAAACACTGTCCTCGAGGCTGTAGCGATCCGTACCATAATATTTAATAGGTTGATAACGGTATGCCTCCATTTACATTCCTCCTGATTTTGCACTTCTGAGCTCTGATTTCGAGGCACTGGTTGACCAGCTGCCCGAACCATACATACTAACAGGCGACCTTAACGCGCACAACTCTCTTTGGGGCTCCTCCAGAACGGATGCCCGAGGTCGCCTGTTGGAGAAGTTTTCTTACATCCTCCGGAGCATGCCTTTTCAACAAAAAACAGCCTACATATCATAACTTAGGACACAATACATACTCTCATCTTGACTTGGCTATTGGTTCCGCAGTTCTCTTTCCATGTCTTGAGTGGGGTGTGGCACGGACCCATATGGTAGTGACCATTTCCCCACTTCATTAACGTATATAGGTATAGGCCCGAGCAGTCCATCTTCCCATAACAGGTTTATGAATCCAAGCAAACTGGAGTACATTCACAGAAACATCTAAACTACACCAAACACCTACACGTGGAGGAAGCCGCCCAACTCGTCACGGCGCACATCCTCGACGCCGCCGAAAAGTCCATTCCCCAGGCCTCCAGTGGGTCCCGCAGCCCAAGGAGGCCCTGGTGGAACGAGGACTGCAGGCGGGCGCGAGAGGCCCAGAACAAGGCGTGGGGTGTCCTTCGCCGGTACCCCACGTCAGATAACCTCATTTCTTTTAAACGGGCAAAGGCTTTTGGAAAGCGAGTGCGTCGTGAGGCGAAAAGGGAGAGTTTGCGCACCTTCCTCACTTCCATCAACTCATACACTGACACACATAAAGTCTGGACACGAATACGAAAACTAAAAGGACAACAGACACACAGCTGCCCCTGGTTAGTACAACAGGGGACACACTGGAAGACCAGGCTAACACACTTGCACAACACTTCGAACACGTGTCCAGTTCAGCACACTACACAAACACTTTCATGAAACACAAGACATCTGTAGAAAAGAAGTCCCTGCCTGATAACAACAAGTCGCACACTTCCTACAATTCTTGTTTTTCAATTCATGAGCTGAAGGTTGCTCTGAGCACATGTAAGCCTTCAGCTCCAGGTGCAGACAAAATCACATACACCATGATACAACACCCTACACCCAGACACTCTTGAAACACTCCTTCATCTATACAACAACATATGGCTTTCGGGGCACATTCCTCGCTCTTGGAGGGAGGCCATAGTAGTGGCTTTCCTGAAGGAAGGAAAGGACCCTTCCTCTCCCGCTAGCTACCGGCCCATCGCCCTCACAAGCTGGCCTGTGCAAGACTCCTCGAGAAGATGATAAACAGGAGACTCGTGTACTTCTTAGAGTACAACGGTCTTCTCGAGAGCTGCAGGCGGGCTTAGGGCGGGGCGATCTACGAACGATCAACTCGTTGCATTAGAGGCATATATCAAAGATGCTTTCCTCCACAAGCAGTACTGCATGACGGTCTTCTTTGATCTTGAAAAGGCGTACGACACTGCTTGGCGGTACGGCATCCTCAGCGATTTGAAGTCCTTTGGCATGTCGGGTAACATGATGAATACGATTGTTAGTTACCTGTCTGAAAGAACGTTTCGCGTGCGAGTTGGAGCTGCACTCTCTAGGGTTCATGTGCAGGAAAACGGCGTGCCGCAGGGTGGTGTTTTGAGTTGCACTTTGTTTATTGTAAAAATGAATTCTCTTCAGAAGGCACTGCCATCATCGATCTCCTGTTCAATCTATGTAGACGATGTTCAACTCTCCTTCAAATCGTGTAACTTGTCTATCTGCGAGCGCCAAGTGCAGCTTGGTGTGAACAAGCTAGCCGTCTGGGCAGATCGCAACGGTTTTAAATTTAATCCGGGGAAGTGCACTTGTGTTCTGTTTTCTAAGAGGCGTGGCATGCGGCCGGATCCAGACATTCGACTCCACGGTGCCTCTATTCCTGTCCAAAAGGAACACAAGTTTTTAGGTATAATCTTTGACGAAAAGCTCACGTTTATCCCACACATAAAACAACTAAAACATAAATGCTTAAAAACAATGAATATCCTGAAGGTTCTCTCGCACATCTCTTTTGGTGCTGACAAACAACTTCTGTTGCGTGTTTTTACCAGCTTGATAGGTTCACGATTGGACTATGGCAGCGTTGTCTATGGGTCAGCCACTAAAACATCCCTCAGAATGCTGGACCCTGTGCTTCATCTAGGGCTCCGCTTGTCGTGTGGCGCCTTTCGGACTAGTCCAGTTGAAAGCCTGTATGTAGAGTGCAACAAATGGAACCTACAACGTCAGCGAGAATACACAGACCTCCTTTATGCTTTTAAAATTTCATCCATGCCTCACCATCCTTTTAAATCAGTTTTTCATGATACCTCCATGACTGAACTTCTTTTAAATCGACCATCGTTCTCTGCGCCCTTCTCTTACAGAGTTAGAGAGGAAGCGTCAGAGCTTGCTGTCTCCTTTTTAAATACCATCCAAAGTGCTGTAACAGATTTCATAGCACCATGGCATCTCCGCCCTGTCTCATGCGACACATCATTCACACATGTAGATAAAAACCGAGCTCCCACATGTGCAATTATGCAGCACTTCTTGTGTTTGCAGCAGAAGTACCAATGTTCTGAATTTTATACGGACGCCTCTAAAACTTCCACCTCGGTGGCCTGCGCGGCGCATGGGACCGGCCTTATTGTCACCAAAACTCTGAATAGTCATTCTAGTATATTTACGGCAGAGGCTTACGGTGTACTTCTTGTTGTCAATCATATACTTCAAAGCCACATCCCACAATCCATTATCTATACAGATTCCCTCAGTGTTGTGCGGGCACTGTCGTCAACAGTGCCTTCGAAAAACCACGTTGTCAATCTGATTGTCAAGGGTATTATGTCTGTATATGTACGAAAGTTTGAACTGGTTCTTTGCTGGGTCCCTGGCCACTGTGGTATTGCCGGGAACGAAGCAGCGGGCCGAATGGCTGCTGCTGCTACACTGTCGAATACAGTAGACATAGCCACAGTACCCTACGCCGACATGAAACCACACATCAGACACCAACTTCGCAAAACATGGCAAACACACTGGAGTGAACAAACAGACAACAAGTTACACGTAATAAAACCTCAATTGGGACCATACACCACCGACACACGCAATAGATACTCTGAAGTCGCCTTGGCCAGATTACGGATAGGGCACACCCATGCAACGCACTCGTATCTGCTGACGGGATGTTCTAGACCCCAGTGCAGCAGGTGCGGAGAGGCCCTATCCGTAGTGCACATACTACTCACATGCAAGGCACTTCACACAACACGATACAAACACTTCAGAGAACTCTACAGACAACATATCCCACTACATCCATCGCAGTCTCTAGGTGACGAAGCCATTGTTTCTGTTAAACGTGTGTTTGAGTATTTGTCAGACGTTAAGTTTTTAAACCTCATTTCCTATCATGCATAATCAAATCTGGCCCTATACACCAGCCATCACCATTATCTGTAACTGATTTTACTATGTTCGGTTGACATTTTTTTTTTGTAACCACTTCACTTCATTAAATAAACTTCCCTCTGGCGCTCTTTGCCCTTAGTCGGGCTTGCGCCATAAAAACCCAACCATCATCATCATATTGTGGAAATACAAGGCGCTACATGTTCCTGGCTGGGGAATTACTCGGCAAAGAATGCTACCCATTAAAACTAATGAATCTTTATTTTTCTCTCCTCACAGGCGGCTCATTATGGACGCTTAGTTGGTTTTTTCTACCACCAGGGTCGTAGACAGCCGGGAGAGCAGCAGCACTCTGCGTGGCTAATTGGGTTTGCTCGGGTCGCCGCGTGTTCTCGCGCTCACGGATCTAACGCTCTGTGAAATGGACTGGAAGATCATCAGAAACTTATGATCGGCGTGGCGCTTGTGCACCGGAGAGCTTTGTTCCGGTTTGTTCTTTGCGGGGACGGGCGCTTTTTTGGGTGTCCAGACAGACCAGGAAAAAAGCCTAATACAGCTAAGCCGGCTGGGGTGTATAATGAACGGAAATTTTTGTATAGAGGGAACGGCGTTAATAAAAAAAAAACAAAGAAGCCTGTGCTCCCTAAGCCGAATTACCGGCGTGTGATGCAGGCCAACCTAGGGGTCATATCAGACAATCGCCTCATGGTTTCGAAGACATTTATTTTTTGCGCGTGGTGACATTCGGCACGTCATACTTTTGTTTCCTTTTGCAGGAGAAATTGTTGCGCGCGTGCTTTTGAAAACCTGTATTTATAATTTGAAGGATTTGATTGCTTGGCTTGTCTGGTGCTTTTCAAAATGATTTTGTGTGATAATTTAATTACAAATACAAACTGAAAAACACATAGTTTAAGTACCTGTTCTCCCATGGAAGAAACCCTCTCCGGTTGAATGTCAACAGCTTCTTGTCTGCGCTGTCCGAATCTTTCCGCTGCCACCAAATATCATTTATCGCCCCTCCATCGAGTTATGGGGTGTCCTAATTCCAGTACCGTCTATCAGTAGCCACTAAGCGGCCTGCATCGGCCTGTCCAGCCCAACTGCATTCTTCATCTAAACTGATCTTAGACGCCTTCCACATCAGTTTGCTTTCTAATAAACGACGCTTGCTTCTTATCTACAAGCGTCGCTGCTATTATTCTTGCTTCAGTCGTCCACTGGACCGAAGTCAGTACTTTTTAGACCGCTAAGCAGTAAGAGGATTTAAGGCAGTAATACCTCCGATATTGTTGATACCTGCAGCGTTCAGCAAAACATCCCGTGCGCGCAGGCGCGAAAGAGACATTTTCTGTGGCATATTACCCAGACGGTGCTAATTAATTGCGTGATTAGAGGAATGGGAACGTCTTTTTCTCGAAGGGATGCCTTGTTGACGTTGTTCTCACTTCCACTTCTCTCAGAAGTTTTTTCCCCTTCGTTAGGTAGCATCCCCCTTTAGGGTGCAAGGCCGAAGACACCCGTCGTGGCTAAACTATTCGCGCTGCATTAATTAAATTACTGCCGCGAGCCAAGAAGATACAACCGCCGGCCACTGTGCTGCCGCAGCGGAAGCACGTTCCGCGTCTCCGTTACAAAGCACACGGAGGAAACTTACAGTTGATAACGTTATATGGCTCCAGAGAGCTTGAACACAAGCGGTGTTTTTGCCTTCCTACACAATAGTATATAATTTGTAAATACCTTTAAATACACCGCCTTTCTGCACCATCCTCGTAACCAGACTTCTGTACCCACTCCTTAATTTAGCTGGTGAGCTATTTGCCGACTCTCGAGCTCCAGCGCTCTTGTGCTTCCCGTCTTCTCTCCATCGGTCCAACGGCGCTGACAGCCACTTCAGAGGGTCTTGTGACTCTCCGCCAATACATGAATGTATTTATAACCAAAGAACGCAAGGAGTATTACCTGAGACATTGTAAATAAAAAAAAAACCGCGCATTGTCACCGTGGCGCTCTTCCTCCTCTTTTCACCCTTAGATTTTCATACTAATATATACTAGAGAGAAATCTGGTGCTGCAATCGCGGCCTTCGTGGACGCCGCCATTGCGGCTTGCCACGTTCTTTGCCAACTTGGCTTGGTTGGCCACAAGGCTTCTTTTTGTCTCGAAGACAAAATCAACAGAAAAGGGTAACAACATATTTCTCTTGTTCATCTTGCATACAGCTGCTAAATAATCCCTGACAAATAAATTTCTTTGAAGCTTCAATTTTACAATGCCAAAACAAATTCGATTATCTTCTACAGTAATATTGTTGCTTTTCTGCAGCCAAGACAACTTTCTAGCCTGTTCATGAGCCATGCCAAGCCCAAGTGGGACCTGCCTGCCCTGTACATGACGGAACGCTCGCTGAAGTGCGGCTCGCGTAGACAGTGACGTCAGATTTCCCTCTAATATATATTAGTTCCAAATCCTATGTTTTCACCATTCTCCTCGCTGCTGACGACACGCGGGTGTTCCCTCCCATGATGCTTCGTTCCACAGAGGTGACGTGTGCAACCATTTCCTCTTTTGACCTCCCCTGACTGCACCTGGAGGTGGCTGCTATCGGCGGCACGTCAAAAACACGGTTTAAATAGAACTCGTGATTACGGATGCACCGGGTAGGAATGCTTTGTCAGCATCACGGGGAATATCCTGCGTGTCTTGTTTTCTATCATGCAGTGCGTTCGCTGTTTATCTGAAAAGCGCTGTCTCATATTTTACCCCGGTGATGCGGGGCTTTGTCTTAAGGTGTTGGGGTATTCTTGCCGGCGGCATGTAAAAAAAAAAACATTTTAAAGGTGCCGACAGTTCGTGCACTAAACTCGCTGGTTCGGACCGCTTTAGCAAACCAGCGGCACACTCAAGTAGGGAGCACGCGTGTTTTGACAAACTACACTCGTATCTTGTAATCAAAAGCGGGGTAATTTAGCGAGAAAGGTTAATATACATGAACACGATAGCATATAAGTGGGCTGCAGGATGTGCTGCTTAACGAAAGGTGCCCCCGCAACCCGATAACGAGCAGACGACGCTTCTCTCCGACGGAAGTGCGAGAAAAAAGCCGTCCCCCTGCTTCGTGACGCACATGGGATAAACGTGAAGTACAAGCGTTTAAATCGCGGTGTACGAAAACACGCAGGCAGAAGTAGGAAGGGGGCGACAAACTTGGCACCGAAAGTTTCGGGTTACCGTGGCGCTTAAAAAAGTTATACTTGACACCGCTGACGATGACCACCCAATTTAACTACTGTGCTTGTTCATTTAGTGTGCTCAAAACACCTTGCATGACTCTCTTTTTTTCAATTTAATGCCTATGTCCAATTTTCAGAATTTAAGTGCAATGTGACTGTTCAGGAGCAACGATAACAAAGAAACAACACAAATAGAAAACCCGCTTTTTTTTATCAATATACGGCGGTTGTCCATTCCTGTACAATAAAAGTAACATTCCGGAAAGCAAGAAGTTTGATTTCCTGAAATACTTGTATTTTATCGTGCGGGTGATTGTCGTTTTTTCTTTCTATTTTTTGTGTATTTTGGACCCTGAAACTAACTGCGCGCAATCTTTCGGCATCGAATACGCTGTTTGTGCGGGGAACAGCGGATTACCTCCTGCATAAACGATGCCAAAATTATAAAAACTTCAAGATAACGTTTTTCTTTTGAGCGTCAAACGTTCTGAGGATACCATCTCAGCATTTCGTAAAGCTGAAGCTGCGGCGGGAAAACGGCGCGACCTAAACTTTCGACGCTGATTGGCTAACCGGTCGCGTAGAAATGCGCTCGCCCGGCCTCCCGACTGGTAGTGCGATTCTTTTAACAACAAATCGGCCGCGTGAGCACGCGCCCGCTAATTAGAAAGAGTTGTCCAAACACTACTACGGGTACGGGCTGCTCTGCTGACATGCCTTACATTGTTAGGATGACCGAAGCACTGTCTTGTACGCGACGGCGCTTAGTCCTATCATTTAGCTTTGAAGTCCACGACTTGAACCAGAGAGAGAGAGAGAAAATTATTTAATGAGACCGAAGAGGTCAGCCCTGCATAATGCTGGGCTTGCTACTTCAGATGGTTGGTGAACATGTGATAAGGGTTATATGCTTACATGAATAATACAAAGAAGAAAACGAAAAAAAACGAAATAAACTCCACCAGACAGACACATGAACACACATAAAAAAAAAACGTCACAGGCAGTTACAGGCTGGAGTCGAGTCCAGAGTCTCTGAGGAAACGCGCAAGAGCTTTAAAACCCCGCACCGCCCTCTCTTGGCTGTTCCAGGGGCCGAAAAAGTCCTCCATGCTGACAGTTCTCGCCCGTAATAAACTTCGCGTTGTCGTTTGCGCCGAGTTAAAACGTGGACAAACGCAGAACAGGTGTTCAGTGTCTTCTCGTACACCGCAAAGCGTACACAGAGGGGATGCCATCAGACCGATTTTGTTAAGAAAGGTTTTTGTATAGGCTACTTTGACGCGCAGGCGATGTATAGCACACTCTGTTTGCCTCGATAAACCGTGAGGTATACGGAACGTACACTGCGGGTCGATAGCGTAAAGGGGGGCGTACTGCAGGTCCGGGTTCCGCCAGGGCTGCGATTGCATGCGCCTTCCAAGAGTTGTGGCTATTCCATTGATGTCCTCCTTGGATAAAGGGAGTTGTACTGGTGAGCTCGTGGAATGGCCCTCGCGTGCGAGTGCCCGCATCTTGAAGGATGACGACCACAATGCGTACTTTTTTTCCAAATAGGTGCCCGCTGACGACGTTAGAACTCAGCGTGTGATATCTGTCCTTGCCATAGAGTTTCATCTGGCCCCACTGTGTAGGCAAGCCGCGCTTTGTGGGGACTCACCTGTTAACATTCCTATGGGACTTAAAACTTCATGACCACCGGGTCTAAGAACCATCGTGCACGAATACGAAAAATTTTAGAGATACATATCAATGTTAAAGAACGGGCTAGTTTGCTAATTTGAGAAATATATTACTCCTGTACTGAAATAAACAAATACATTTCTCGAAAACTTGACCACTAGCGTCATCTAATGAAAACTATATAAACTAAAATGCATTTATTATTGATTTTTTTTTTATTTCTACAAAGATCCGCCACATTTCTAGGAGAAGCAAACTAGGCCGCTAGGAACATTTTTAGGTATCCGTAAAACTTTTTGCATCGGTACACGTTGGTCTTTAAGCCCGTTGGTCATGAATTAGGGAATCCCATAGGAATGTGACCAGGGCGGTCCCCCTTTAGCGAGCGTTCCGTCCACGTACCGGGGAGGCACGTTCCAGTTGTCCTTGCCATGGCTCATGAACAGTTTGAAAAGTCGCCTGTGGCTTTAAAAATGCATCAATTTTATCGTAAAGATTACTTAAATCTGGTGAATTTTTATAAAAAAGGAGTTTCAGAAAGATTAATTTATCAAGGAATATTTAGAAACTTTATGCTGGACGAACAAAAAGAAAGGTACAAAAGTTGTTTATTTTTGCTTAAAGTGCAAAAGAAAGCCATACGGCAAGCCAAGTCAAGTAGGCGAGGAACATCGTTCGCTGCTATGGCGGCACCCAGGGCCGAATGCGACTGCAGCGACAGGTATCCCTCTAGTGTATATTAGTATGAAACACTGGTTCTAACAGCCTGTCTTTAGGCTTAACCTTACGTAGCTTTCTTACAGGCGTCGTAAACAATCCTGGCGCCGCGCTGCGCCGTCTCGTTCCACTCGGTCTGCTGGCTGCTGGCGAGTTGGCGAGTTGGGGAAAGTAAGGGTAGATTACCCATCACTTCCAAATGGTTGTGCAGCCGAATGCCCTACGAAACGTTTGATTCACGTTGTTCGGCGCACAGTACAGTTGTCTTTTAAGCAACTAAAATTTCTTGTATTTACTTCTGCGTCGTTGGTGTTCTTTAACATCGCAAAAATTCCACACATGATAAATGTGTGCTAATAAAGCTGGATATCTTTACCTGGTACAAACTGCGTACAGTACAAATGTTTTTGATAATTACCATACGCATAACGAAAATGAAGACCCTTGCTAAAGCGGGAATAATTGACACTCACTAAGCGTTGGGGTCTCACTCTATCGCTAATCAAGAAAGACGCAAATTTTTTTCTACATTTTCGGAGCCAGTATATTTCTACGACACTAGATTTTAAGCTTTTAAGGTATTTGTATTCTGCGCACTAGATAATGTATTATAGCAAAGCTTTTTACCTCTACCATCTAACGGTTTCTTTGCGGCGTGCGGGACAAGAAACTCCTAACCCACCTGAAGAGGGGTAGGCCAGTTTTCCCTCACAGAGCGCAGTGTAGATGGCGCGGCGAACGCGTGCTATCACCGAGCGTTGCCTGCGCGCCGGCCGGTGCAACGGCGGGAACCATTCCGTCAGCTTTGTCGTCTGCTTTAGCAGCGGTTGTTTTGGGCCTGTTTTGGCGTAGCTTCGCGTCCATTCTGCGCTTCGTTCGCACGCCTTGATGAAGTTATTCGAGAACACCTCCTGGGTAACCCGGACACGAGGGACTCAAGTGGTCGTACGGCAAAGATAAGCTAAGGATTGGTTTGTAGGGCGGGAAAACAAAATACAGAGACCACGTACAAACATCTGGCAGCTTGAAAAATGCTACTAATTCGGTTATGTGTAAGAGGTATTGCAAAAGGCTAAAGCATGCAACTGGTTCTGATAAATAGCGATTATAAGAGCACTCTCAGTTTAGATCATGATGGTTAGGTTCCCCAGTCTCATACTTCGAAAGACGCTCCTCTCCGTTTTCTGCTGACGCACGGCCGGCTACAGCGGCGGCGCCGTCCGCCGCTCTATCCCGGTCCAAGTCGTGGCCAACGCTCTTGCGTTCGGAATCCCGCCCTATGAATTCGGCGTGCCGGCTGGAAGAATCTCCGGTTTCGCTCTTTGTAGAGTAGCGCGTGTGCATTGAAGTAACGTCGCATGGCCAATTGTTGTGGGTGTCGTTTAAAGCGTTGCTTTCCAACCACCTTCGCAGCGTTGATTGGAGTCATTTTTTTTTTTATACCGCCTACTATGAGTTGCGCCTAGACGTACTTCCCGCCTCTGGGGGCGAAAGTACATTTTGTTTTATTTCTTTATTTACCTTGGTATCAGTTGCTACTTGACGGTAATGTTTAGATACATCCACAGCAGGAAGTTTCCTCTTATAAATCCGTAGGCACAAAAAAAAATATTTGGCAATGCAACCGCGAACGCACTGCGTCCTGTGTTTCTTACATTTCGGCCGACACCGATATTTCCCGTCGTCGTATTTTTCATGCCTTCTTGTTTTCCACGTGGTGGTTGACAAATACCTTGCTGTCACCGGGCTTACAATCGCCAAACTTGCGTCCCACTCGACACTACTAGTACTAGACGTTCCGATTCTGCATGCTACGAATTTTACGATGTGGTCTTCCGTAATGCCTGAACGAAATAAGATGGCTGTATTGCTATTGTATTAAGGTTATAAGGGGTATTCAAAATTTTATAAGCTGTACGAACTGGAGCGGAACAAAAACCCCATAAGGGTTGTCAGCAAACAATGCTGCCACAAAGCTCTGTCGTTATTTTCTTGCGTCACAGCCCTGCCAGCGTTTGCAACGTTGAGAGTAGACACCTGTTAACACGTTAAAAACAGCAAAGTTCGATTTTATCGGCGAAGAGTACCAACGCCGGCGCTGCTTTCGCATGAAAACGGATAGCCCATTTCCGCCTTTGTTAATGGCATTGCGCTGCAATTCGCCCTGTTCAGTAAGCACAAGACCACAAAAGAATACGACTTTGTCGAGTCAGTGATGCAAGCAAGTTTATTGACCAAACCGTGGGAAGCATAAAGAACGCTTTGTGGGCAAGCATAATGCTTCACCGCTTCGGCTTTTATCATATTGATTTTACGCGCGTTTTTTTGCCCCAGTGCTCCTAAACAAAAGCCATCGACCTATTGCTAGGTTTCGGATGAAAAACTGAGACGGCTTTCGTTGCCCGCCTATTTCCCAACAAAGTGGCACGTGTAGCTCTCAAAGGGTCTTCGGAATCTCTTCTTCGGCCGGCTATATCAGAACATTCAACTGATTGAAGGCCGCTTATTTTACACCGCCGATTGCGTACATCATTGGACACGTGTGAGTTGACCTCGGTTCTTTGACGGTTCAGCACTACCATTGTCGAAGGACTCACCTGTTGCTTTTGCTGGTAGAAGTTTCCTAACTACCCATCTTTCGCTGTTCTTTGTTTTTAAATGGTATTACAAAGCTTTTCTACCACCAGATTGTCAATCGTCTGACTGGCGGTATTTCGTTAAACACAGGCTTTCATGCCGGCACTCTCCACCAACCTTTTACCCTTATTACTAAGTGTTCCGGTTCTCTTTGTTGTAAATTTTTGTCTACAGCGTTCTGTCCCTTTGTATGGCGCCAAATAATAAGAGGGCCGTTCAGATGTCTTTGTTTTTTTGCGTGTGTAAAGGCTCCGGGGGAATGTAACGCGAAATTATGCATACCTTCCTTTTCCTTATTTTCTACTTTCATTCTTTTCTTATTTTCTCCTTTTATCCTTTACTCCTTTCCACCTTTCCTCTTTTCTTCTTTTTCCCCCGTTTCTCCTTTTCTTTATTCTCATTTATTATGGTTCCCCCTTTTCTGTTATGCCTTCCCCCTTACTCCTACTTTCCCGTTTTTCGTTTGTTATTTCCCCTTTCTCCTTTTTTTCTTCTTTTTCCTTTTTTACTTCCTCCCTCCCTTCCTTACTTCTTTCTGGTGCCAAAACTATACAAAAGGCACAAGTTGCGGCAACTTCATTGGTATACCGTTCTTGCTTCTTTCGAATGCGGGTGTCGCGCCGTGTTGCAGCAGGCAGACGTGACCTAAACGATTGCCATAAATAAATAACTCACGGTATTTATGACCTACGTTTATCGTGAGAACATGGCTATCTCACGATAGTTTGGCGCGCAGGAACCATGTATCCTTGGCAGCGGGCGCTTGCATGTAATATTCATCGCCGAAATACGTTGCCTCGGCTTGACAACAGGCACACTGCATTTCCCATCAGTAGGTTCTCAATCAGTTTCGGGCAATTCTTACCTTTTTGACGCAGCTCCCTGGTTGAATGAAATTGAAGTCGGGTTTTGGAATCAGCTAAGGTTTATGGCTCAACAGAAAACGACGGGTTGAGAAATATTCTTTGTGAAAAATGGGCACTGCAACTATGCCGCCGCATTGAAAGGGGTACTTTAATTTAGACTTATAAGAGCATCTGTTACGCCCACAATTCTTCAAATGCATTCCATTTCTATAAAGCGTAATTTTATCTGGCTTCCGTATTATGGCGACACAAATCGGGAAAGTGTTTCTGGCCTTTTTGTGTTTTCGAAATTCCTGTGTTTCAAAGCTTTGTGGCATTGTGCTGCTTTGAACGCAAGAAAAAAGAACAAATCTGTTGTTCCCGGCGCGGAGTCTAATTTTTCTTTAAATACGTGGCTTCATGAAGAGCCCCTGAAACACCTTCGTCAAGATTTTTAAGGCAACAAACATTTTGTACTCTTGACATACAATACTAACTAACGCAAGTACGTCTGTCGTGTTCAGTGTACCAAATCTCGTCTCTCTCAAAAAGAATGATCAACCCGACGCGGATGCTCAGCTACTATGGCATTGTGCTGCTGAGCCCAAGGTCGCGGATTCGATTCCCGGTAGCGGTGGCCCCTTTTCTGATGCAGGCGAAAAGCGAAAACGCCCGTGTGTTTAAGATTTCGGCGCACGTTAAAGATCCTTAGGTGGTCAAAATTAATCCGGAGCCCCATTACGGCGTCCCTCATCGCCTGCGTGGCGTCGGTGCGTTAAACCTTACAATCAATCAGATGGAATGATAAGAGTGCTTGGAAGAAGAATTTAAAATATTGATGCTTTTCCTACCGCCTCGAGATCTTTAAGGATTCCTCAAAATGGCCACCTGCAGGGGGTATTGCTTTTATGTGAAAGCCTTAATTGCGCCATTGAGTGAAAAGGATGGCGTTGGCATGAGTGAATGTGACAGCGAAGGAGCTCGTAAAGCACGTCTTTTAAGCCGCGCTTACAAAAATGAATTTTGATAGCCATTCAGTTCGTGTTGACTTTTTGAGTCAATAGAAACCTATTTCAAACTCACGGGGTCTTGAGTTCTGTCATCAAAAGTCAAAAGAATTCTTATTGAGAAAACGCAACACAAAACATAATGACACCAGTCTATTGAAACTCTTTCATGAACCAATTGACAAAACTCACTAGGCTGAAACGTATACCTTTGAAGGGCTGTGTTTTTCAGCGCTGCCCACTAAATCTACGGAACTCTACCGAAATCTACGGAATAATAATACTACTAGGTTATTTTTATGCTCTTTTATTCTACGTTCACATTTTTAATGAATGCATTCAATAAAAAGTCAACAAAAGTTCAATAGAAGAAAAACTCAACAGAATATCGAAAGACTTTTTAAAATTAAAACACAATGTTTCTATTGCTAAAACTCATTTGGGTAATTCAGTAGCCTTTACCAGTAGCGTCTTTGTACTAATATTAATTATACCTTGATAAGTGGAGAAATAAATTATATTGGACAATTTTTGAATGCATTTTCTCGACTACTGCCGCAGCATGGCTTGCACAAAAGAATGGAGCAAGTAAACATTGACAAAACTCTGGCGGATCATCTGTTCTGGCAGAAGACTCCCGCGGAATCGGTTCCCTGCAGCAACAGCTGATTTTCTTCTTTATACAAAAAAAGAACGGTCGTGTGGGTGATGCCTTACCCCGCACTGTGATAATGGGCGACCAATCTCCAGTACTGCTAAGCTGCAGCTTAGGCGCGACTTTGCGGCAGTGGAGGTATTCGAAGTCACTCTTTCAGAAAAGTTGGAGCGGAAGCATGCAGACCTCGGCCGGGCAAAAACGCGAAGGCTAGAGGATGGGGTCTACACATATTTCGGCTCACAGTTTTGGGGGCAAAAGAAAAAAAAAACTACCTCATATCCATTTCCAAACATTATTCTGTGATACGTTGTGTTCGGGGGGGGGGGGGGGGTGCGATTTATTCAAGCGATTTAATCTGCTAGACTTACAAAACGCCAAATGCCATCGCATCCTAGTGTAATGATTGAGTGTTCCTCTGGGGAGCCATGATACTAACAGCGCTGTTTAGCAGTATCTCACAAACCCAAACGTTACAAGAATATTCCACTCACGAAAAGACGCCTATGCATACTCAGCAAAAGAAAAAGAACAAAACTTTGGTGTAAATCAGTAATCATCGAAAAAAAGAACACCAATTAAATGTTTACATACAGCAGAAATTGAAAACAAGACTTAAAATTAGGTAGGCACAAGCTTGGCGTCATCATCGCTCGCTCGTGATTATTTAGAGCAGTAAGAACTCCAAATATCCCTCGCACACCCCGCCGTGGTGGCTCAGTGGCTAAGTTGAGCTGCTGAGCCAATGGAAGCAAGTTGGATTCCATGCCGCGGCGGCAGCTTTCCTGATGGAGGCGAAAAGCGAAAACGCCCCTGTGTTCGAGGTTTCGCCGCCCGTTAAAGATACCCCGGAGGTCAAAATTAATCCTGAGCCCTGCACTACTGCACGCCTCATCGCCCGTGTACCGTCTGCGCCTTAAACCTCGTAATCAAACAAACAAATATGCCTCGAATAAATCACTTTCGTTGAGGATAACGTGAACTGCACATGATAACTACTGCAGAACTGCAGTGTGGAATACAGAGAATCCCGCGAAGAGCAAACGTGCATCTACGTTCTCTCTTAAAGAAGTGAAAGCAGTTATTTCAAGTGAAAAGAACTCCGTACTCGTAAGCGGAAGAGGCTCTCAGTTCATGCACACTAACGCGGATCACACTAACTAAACGAACAAATAAAAAACACAACGCGCTCGTTACACTCAGAAACATTCTCTCGCCAACAAAAGTTTTTTTCTTTGAAGATGTCACCGCGTTCGCGGACCGTGTTTCTGAAACTCAAACGCCTCCGAATATTCTGCGCCCGCAAGCACATCAGGAAGTTACAACTATTTGAAAGGGTTGGACTTTTAAGAATTTTTTCGTCCTGTCTTCTCCTGCCATTCGCTGAAGCAGAGGCAAGCACAGAGGCAAGCGTGTTTAACCAGTAAGAGACGTGCGGCAAAATATCCTGACAAGCTAATGTGCTGGCTGCCGGCAATATATCCGCTTCGTAATTTGAACGTCTGCTTGGAGAAAGAGCGTTCCGGGAGTGTACAGCAGTGGCTCAGGTGCCGAACGTGGCTTTAAACGTACTTAACTCAAGCAAAGAAAAAATAACATGAATATAACAGATTAAATATATAACAAATACAATATAACAAATATATAACAATATACGAAAACCAGGATTATAACATATTCATTTAGTGCTTTTGAAAAATACATACGATTAAATTCTCCTTGTGTGTAAATTTACATCAGGAGACCTTGTTATACTGGGACAATCCCCGGGCATTGTTACGATTAAGGCAAAAATGTGGATATACCAATGTCTCATATGATCCCTTCAAGCTGCTCTTCAGTGCTACTTGTTTGTTAAAGTGTACTGCAAGGCGCACACAGTACTTCAGCGTTACAAGAGTGTGAAAGACTGCAAAATTTTAGTCACAAATTATTTTTGTTTCTGCCGCGTTCTTTCTGGACATTTCATGTATCTTTTTCCACTAGTCGGTAAGCCGAAAGCACCATATACTCATCCATTCATGAAGCCATTTGCAATAATTACCTTTGTATTGCACTACCACCTGCAGTACCACCTGGCACTAGTTTTTTTTTTGTCAAGGCTACAGTTTTGTAAACCAGTTAATGCAAGTTGACAGTTTGCTCTTTTTTTTTTTGAAATTTCAAGAAACAGAATCTTCAGGTGGAGAGGTATGCTTTTGGACAGGTTTGGTGTTTCTCCTGTCATGTCGTGGCTCAACCAGTCTTGATAGGCCTATGTGGATTTCCTGACGGCCTGAAAGATAACGAACTCATGCTGGTGATTTTGCGGCTCCCTGCTTGTCTTCAAACATACTCCTTCCTCTAGATTTCAAGCGCTTTAGCGGAAGGCATACAAGTAAAGGCATTCCACTCCCTACCCATGGTAGAATTATTTCATGTAGCTGGCTTGTTTTAAGACACTAAAACCTAAGAAAAGATTATACATTTGTTGAAATGATGTCTCCTTGTCACGCTCTGCCAGACAAATAACGCAGGATTTGTCGGGAAAAGTGGTCCAGCAGGTATCAGATCCACTCCCTGGCAACTGCAACATCATAAATATGGCGGGCTCGTAATACAACACGTTTTTTCTTTACACCGAGCTAGCAACGTCTTTGCGTTTTACACCGAGCTAGCAACGTCTTTGCGTTCAAAAGATTTCTTGTTTTGTTTAGTATTTTCGTTGATTTATTTTAAAAACAGTTATTGCACAATGAAGTAAATAATGCGAATAGGAAAAAACGCTTTTCGCCTCCTCTCACAACTTTTTAAAGTGCCCCGGGCGCTCGGAACGAGAGGCGAAAATAACGGCATGCGAAGCATTTAAATTACGTTCGCCATCGACGATAGGAGCGCGCTCCCGAAATGAGGTTTGCAGACGCGATGAGAGAGCGGATAAATACCAGAAATAACATGATGCGGGGTGCGTGTAGAGCAGTTGGATAATAAAGCTCCCGGAATATACAAACACGGCGATGTTCTGCAGAACATAAATACCAGCCGCAAAGCAAACATTTAAGAGAAAACATTGAGAACATTGAGAAAAAGAAGATAAATAAACAGGTGGTTCAGTTTTATCGGAGCGAGAAATACTAAAGGCAATATTACATGCGGAAAATGTGCCTTGTGCCAGGAACGGGGGGATATAACTGAGGCGTGTAACTCGTTGCAAACACCGGGGAAGAGGGATAAAATTCGATGGGAGAAAAATATCAAAGTCAGAGAGACAGATTTTGATAGCAACAAGCATAACAACAAAATACAATAAATCAGTTGAAGAAAAATAATGCCGGGGAAAAAATAGAAACAGGACAATAACGTGAGGGTGGTGTGACCCAGCCTGGTTTCATGTACGGAAGCGCGCGATCTTACAGCGAAGCCTAGTGGCTGATTGGAATTCCATTCTGGCGTTGCCTCTTTTTCCTTGTGTTCAATTTGGCGCATATTGTCCTCATTCTCTAGGCATTACGTGCTCTGGCAGCGATTGACAATATGGCACAAACAGTAACCACTACGTTGCCAGAACATGTCCTCTCATCCACATCCGACTCACAAGAGACGTGCTGTTTAGGTACCCCTTCACCACGGCTTAAACCTGTGCACAGACAACATTGAAACCAGCGCTCGAGTGGCCGCCATTGGAGAAGAATACGTTACGCGCAGCCTCCTCCTACCCCGCAGGCAAAGTCCTGAAATGAGAGAGTAGGATAGCCCACTAAAGGGAGGGGATGGGGTGGAACGCGAGGGGAGGAGAGGTAGATTCTTCCTCTGCGTTAGATAGAGGCGTGCTCTGCGTCAGCAACTGCGGAAACGGTGTAAGTGTTAGGCGGCAAACAGAACGCGGGAAAGCTGGTGTTGTTGTCGTTGCGCATAGAAACGTAGCCTGGTGCTTACTCCCTGCACAAACCCTACCGCACAAGACCTACCTTTCGGGTGCATATTTTTTCCCCTGTGTGTGAGTCGGCCTTTATCTCACTGCAAGCTTTTGATCCGCCGCCATCTTTATTTGAGGATGGTTAATTTAAAGGAGTAATTCTCAATTTGTTGTGTTTTTTTTTTCTGGTATGAATATTTCTTAGACTAAGAAATATTTTGCATAACAAAAAGGTAACCTGAAGAAAGTTTTTACATGTAGTCCATATTTTATGGTACTAATCCTGAGGAATTGTGGCACAGAGCTTATGTTTGTCGGCTGAGAGGACCATATTTGTTAGTGTTGCATGCGTTAGCAAAGCTATTCGTAGGCCATGTTCGGATATACCATGAGGTGTTTCAGGTCCCCAAACATTACATATTAGACTAGTGCCTCAATTCATTAGCTCGGTCGGCCCCCTGTATTTCTATATTCTTTCTTTTTCTCATCATTTGTGTAGCCATACGCGGCAAGGTGCCCTTGCCCTGGGAACGTGATCATCCCTCCGGGTGGCGACGGTATTTTGATGACCCTGTAGCATCACAGTACTGTGGAAGCCACACTCATGAAGACCGAACGCCACTGATCAACCACTAGGCGCTGCAGCCACTTCTAGGTCGAAAGCCTATATGTACAGAATTACGGTACCGTTAGGTACCGTCCGAGCCGGCCACGCTTGATATCGGCCTTGTGGTTAAGAGCGACGGCTCCGTGTACATATGCCGGTTGACTATATCAGGTAGAGAACGCAGCGCATGAACCCCAGGGTGTTGAGCGTGCAGTATGCTTCTGCCGCCCCCGTCGTGTGGGGTGCTTGTAAGTGGCTACTTTTCTTTCCCTATGACACTTGGCGTTCATCAGTACAATTACAGTATAAGCGTGAATTTTGGATATTTAAAGTCTGTTTGTCTAAACGAGTGAACATAAGTGGCCACATTCGCTTTGTCAGCTGTAATCCCTACTAGGATGCTCCGAGGGAGAAGCTTGTGTCCCCGCTAGACTAATGTGGCAACTTTTATTTTTGCCGCGCAAATAATTCACTCGTCATTCATTGTTTTTTATGCTTTATTATTGTATTTGCTGACGCACTCCCAATTTTTTTCCTTCTATGTTTTCTTTCGGTCTCTGTACTTAAAGACGTGCAGAGTAATAGATCTTTGCTATTCCCAAATGACCCTTCAGTGAGTAATATGGTGGAGCTCTAAAAGTGCAAAAAGGAAAGAAAGTACAATGGTTCTCTGTTCCGAGCAGATGCTCGGAGTATCTCAAATATATACCGTCACAATAAAGTTCACCAAGACGTAAACCTCCAGTACCAGCAGTTATGAAATACCGGGGGGCTGCACAGCTAAAAATATCTACGCCTGCAAAAATACCTAGGCTTACACCAGCCCACTTCTACGCAGAAGTGCGCGCCCGCTTCCATGATGCGGCATGGCATTGTGAAATAGGATTTTTTTTCAATGGAGAGTGCTTCGTGAAGGGGGTTGTTGCGGCCAGGAAGGGGCAGTGCGAACTACAGTTCAAATAATAATACATATAGGCCCAGAATAGTCGAGAAAAATCACTGCGTTTTATTCCTGTCGCTGCGAAACCATTATGTAAAGTGTCGGCATTTATATTCCTTTCTTCTCCAGGCAAAGCCCATATTGAAGTCGACGCTCCTGACAGGTGACTGCGGCTTCAGCACAACAAAAGGAGAAAAATTCAGATTTCCGAGTCGCCACTTTCGTTCGAACACATCGTCGGTTGGGAGCGCTTGAATGAGTGTCAGCCCGCATCAGTGCATCTTTCTTGAAGCTACGGGAAAGCCGAGGGATGATGGCGAGGCCGTCCCGAAGCCAGAGATATTTCCTCAATTGTCCTCTCCTCTCATCGTTATATTTTTCTTGACTTCTGCTACGTCAATAAAGCGTCCCATTTTTCGAAGCTTTGCATAAAACCCTAGCCGTTTACCGCCGGCACATTGCGGCAGAAGAACAATATAGCAAGTAGGTAGCCGCAGAATCTCTACTGATGGTCTAGTGCATGAAAAGTGTTGTATTTAATCTTGCACACACTGGTGCTGTCTCACTTAGAAGACTAAAAATAGCATCCGCTTGCGACATGTCGAATATCTAGCGGCGGTTATGCTATTACTGGTAAAATGAAGATGAAGACAGATATTGACACGGTGGTGGGAAGAAAAGGAGGTTAAAGAAAAAGAAGTACAGACTTTTCTAGCTTACAAAAATGTGTGAGCATAGACGTCGTTTTTTTTCTCAAGCCTAAGTTTTAGCAAATCGAACAGTGGGCATAAAAAAACAATACATTGCTTGCTTTCCTAGCAAGCAATGTAGTTCAATGTAATGTAGACGACACGCTTATCAGCTAGCCTCCGTAATATATTTTTTTTCTATTCATTCGATCAACACGGTTATCTTTGAATAATAGAAGTGTTCACAAGGTCGGAAACGCGTTTGTAATCGGTGACGTTAGCCCAGATACTTTAGCATTTGGTAAGTAGAAGGGACAATCTTGTGCGATACGTACGCCCCCACTGAACGCTCAAAGGCATAAAGCATCTGTGAAGGCTAACACCGGACTAGTTTCTTCGGTCTCGTGGGCTTTGCGAATCGCCCCAGAATCACTAGCTTTTCATGTCGAAAGAAATTTAAACTTAGAATATCATAACCGGTGGACGAACTTGTATCGGTGTTAGTAAGTCCTGCCTTTCGGCTCTGCCTTTCGGCTCTGACTTGTCAGGCCTCTACCTGAACTCTTGTTGGCCGTCTTTCGGTTTCTGCGCACCTCGACGTGCGAGGAACACTTCCTGCAGCTGAGCTGCACGATCCCCAGTATTGACACAAGGCTGGTCCCCCAACCAGTGCCTCATGTTTCCCGTAGTTGGCGGAAAAACTCTTCTAGACCGATCACTCAAGCACCTTGTCGTGCTCTCCGAAAGCCTTTGCCTCTTTGAGCCACTCTTCCATGTTAGCCCTCAGCTTATAAGCGAACGCCGAGTATGACTCGCCCTTAGCTCTCTGAACTTGACGGGACTTTTGGCGAAACTCCTCTGCTGACAGCCTGTACTTACCCAGGAGGCTAGACTCCAATTTTCATTGTCCTCCGCATCCTCTTTTGGCAAGCGGGCCATCAGGTCGGGTGCTTCACCCGGCAAAAGCGTAAGCAGCTTTTGCGGCAATATGTCTCGGCTAAACTGTGCCTTCGCACACGTATGCTCAAAATTGTCCAAAACATACCAATGTCATCTCC
Source organism: Haemaphysalis longicornis (assembly GCA_013339765.2). Taxonomy (NCBI): domain Eukaryota; kingdom Metazoa; phylum Arthropoda; class Arachnida; order Ixodida; family Ixodidae; genus Haemaphysalis; species Haemaphysalis longicornis. The sequence continues at coordinate 239,451,536 of CM023449.1, forward strand.
TACCTTGTAGGGACGTATTAGGGCACTAATTCACAACGTAGGTCGCTCAGTCGACGCAAGCTGCATGTTGCTGTCACCCTTACGCCTAGGTCATGACGCCTCGACCTCTAGACGCTTCACCTGCAGCCCATGCTGCGGCTTTTCATGCTCAAGTTGTGCCTCTCCAGCCTGACGTCTGGCGGTGTCTCGTTCATTGATCAGCTCAATGCATTCCGACAGCTCGTCGTAGTCAGCCCCAACCACGAGTATAGCATCTGTCAGCTCTGGCTTTCTCAGCGCGTACAAAACATTCAAGCGCAACTCTTTTGTAAGCTCCAACAGCTGCGGTTTCTTTTTTTCAACGTTTTCATATGCATGGATGGCGATAGCAGTACTTTACACTGCACTATAATACTTTTGCACGAATAACCCACGCGGCAAAAACACGCGTCCTACCAGCTGTCCTCTGAAGCGTGGTAAAACTCAGTGAACAAAGGTCCCATACTCACCATTGACCGCTGTGATTTCTGCGAAGTCCGAAGCCGCCTTGACGTCTGTGGGGTTGAATCTATCAGCGCTGCCACCAGTTGGTACATTCGGGAAGGCGTCCCCGAACCGTGCTCCATCGCGTCCGTCAAGCTTTTTAGTGTGGTGAAGGGCGGGAAGCAAAAGTTGCTGTATGGCTGATGACGGCAAGAATCCGAAGGGAAACTTGACTGTTTTACTCCATGGCGAAAGATGAGCCGAAGCAGTGGAGGAACAATCTCCTTTAGTGCAAGGTTACAGCGTCACTTTACAGAGCAACAGCATGGATTAGCTGTTGCAAAACGAATCGAACTATCTACCGAAAGAGTGCGTTTATATACACAGAAGCCGTAACAGCTACGTGGCTTTCCCAGTGCTTCGGTGCTCGCGGCCCTGAAATAGTAGACGCACACAACACCGTTTCAGAGTTCGTAAGGCCAGCAGTAACGGTGCTCGTTGAGTTTTAGAGGGGGAGAAGAGATATCGGCTGCGGAGTTCGCTTCACCGGGCTACGTCTGTACATGAAGAACCATTGGCTGCGTTTTTGGCGGATGCTGGGTCACCGACAGAGAGGCACCCACGCGCCGGCCGTTCACCGGCACGTTTTGACCTGTCGAGGCAGGCTTTCTTGCACCCTGGATCACTCTGCGAAACTTGCAGCACGGGCGAACATGGTAGCGGCGCACTTCAAACACCCCGTTTGAACAAAGCCCCTTCCACAGCTTTAGACCTGCTTCCACAGAGATAGGTGTGGTTGGCGAACCATGCGGGGAGGTCGGGTTCCCCTTTATGCTAATCGAGTCAATTATCTGGAATTCGGTGTGCGTTATAGCCACTGGAATAAATGTGAAAGACCCTTCATGAGGAAACAGACCCCGCGGAACTCATTCATCAGCGCCCATTGTTCCTGCCAATTACGGCGCCTCATTGAGAGCCGGCCGTCCGTGCCTGACCGGGCGCTTATGACTAAATGGAAATGCTGCAGAACAAGGGTGTTGGTGTGTTAGAAGAAAAGCCAAGGTTAGAGGCAACTTGAAAGCACGTGACCTTCAGAATATTCGCGTTACTTTTTTTGGTGATGCCAGCGCACACGCGTATTCATCGACTCGGCTTAAGATTTTAGCCTGCGTACAATTACCATAACGATGCTTTGGTTGAGGACACCGTCTCTTGAATAAAATAGTTCGCTGTTTCGCTCTCTCTCTCTCTCACTCACTCACTCACTCACTCACTCACTCACTCACTCACTCACTCACTCATCACTCACTCACTCACCTACTCACTCCCTTAGTCAGTCAGTCAGTCAGTCCGCCAGTTCATTATAGCTGTGTCATGGCACTAAGAGTATTTTTACCGGCTACTTCTCAAAGATAGCTACGCATTGGCAGCGGTAGAAAAATTTTAACTCGAATAACGAACTGCCACAAGCAAAAGAGAGGCCTACCGGATTGTAATGCAGAATTTCATTGACGAAACTACAGTGCTGCTTTTTTGGTGGTCTTTAGCCTTTTTCTGCTTCTTCTTGGTGATCATTCAGTTGTTGTCCACTGTTATTCAAACGCGTTCACATTCGCGCGCCCACGCGTACCCAGGATTGATGTCTGGTTTTTCCTTTTCGGCAGGGTATGATAGGCCGCTGTAGTATTCATCATTTGCTCCCCACCCCCCGCCCCCTCCTCCCACCCGGAAAACTAGAATAGCGGGAAGGCGGGCGGGATGTCAGCGTGTTTGCATGCGGAAGTTTCGCGCCCTGGGCAGAATGGCGCCTCTAGAGAGTTGTATGGGAGCCGGCGTGCATACAACCGCTTTACAAAAAGCGTGACTTGTCTGGCTAAGGAACAACCGAATGACGTAACAAAAACCGGGTGATGGATGACCCTCGTTCGTTGCTGTGATCATCGAGCAACGTTTTCGCTTACTCCGGGTTCTCAAGTAACTGTTTGCTTTGTGCGTTTGCAAGCGCCAACTTACTAATGTTCTTTTATTTTGTTTTTTATTTTAAACGCGTAACGTAAATGTCCAGTGTAGCAAGAAAGCTGGAGACGGCGGCGGCGTCGACCGCGAGCAATAAATCTCCTACCGCCACCTTGCGGCGTCCATTGAAACCCACTGAAACAAAAGCGCGGAAAGTTTGCACCAATCAGAAAGTTTTCATCCGATTCCAAGAGGACACAGCAACGCTTTCACTACCCACCCTTAAGGGCGCAGATTAAGCGTCCTTGATATCTTTGTTTATACTACCTGAGTATTGATATGGGCTTTTTCCGGGCTGCCTGTGCTTTTTACCGGGCACGTTCCAAGGTTGGTGCGCACTGCATCCTGTTGTGGTGACTCCTGTTCGCCGAATGCTTTTTAGCGTATCTGCAGTCCGGACGCCGCCGACAGCTTTCACCTCTAGACGCCCCCTGGACCGCCTGGTAGGCTCGGAAATTGGCTAAGCATGATTGCCAACCTTCTCTGCTACCAGGAGCCCGATTCTCGACTTTATAAATTCACCTGGAACTGTGAATTCTCCGGGAGCCTTGTCTGGTTGGCTTTCAGTTCTGGTCACGTGCTTCCGGCTGAAAGAGCGGCTGTGTGGGGTTTTTGTCATTTTGACGTTTCACGACGTTTACTAGCTCCAGTTTTATGTTTTGCGTAATTTTTTGCCGCTGAAAGCGCATAATTCTTGACCATCAATGAATAACTAGACGGAATGCAGCAGACAAGACAACGCCAGCCTGTCTGTGCTATTCAACAACAATATGACTTGTACGTTACGCCCTCTTTGTGATTGGAGGCGAAAAGCAAAAATTACGCCCACCTCCCCTCGCGGGAACCCTGGTGTGATGCGACGCTGAAGGGGGTTTCATTGGCGTTGCATCAAGTAATCGTCGGGCACGGCAAGAGAGCAAGCGCAAGCGCGGACGACCGTCGACTGAGAGACCGGCCGGAGCGCGGCACTCCGCTTCTATGCGCAACGCCCCCGAAGGAGAGGAGACCGCGGAGAGAGAGAGTACTGCACATGCGCACAGTGCGCAGCCGCGCGCAGCGCGACCGCAGATGTTGGGAGAGAGTGTTCGCTATCGGAGAGAGGAGAGGTGGCGAGCGGAGGAGAGACGCAGCTGTGCGGACGCGGACGACGGACGCACGCAGGACAGGGCCGCCGGCAACAGATGCTCCTCTCAGCGCCGCATCTAAAAACACCCATGTGTACCAGATTTCGGCGCACGTTAAAGATCCCCAGGTGGTCAAAATTAATCCGGAGCCCTCCACTACGACGCGCCTCATCGCCTGCGTTGCGTCGGCGCGTTAAACCTTACAATCAACCAATGAAACTGTTTTCTGGCGAGAGCAAAAATATTTTTGACTGCTTCCAAGTCAACGATAACGGCGCATAAAAAGAACGTGCCTATGAACGCAGTGCATCCAGACATATATAGTGTTTTAATTATGTATGCTCTGTCCAGTAGGGGCAATAAATCTTTATACCAACTGCGATGACTGAGCTAGGGCGAGAAGTAAACCAGTGCGGCGAGGAGTGTTGCAAAGTTTCTGTTTTTTTTATCTTCTTGCGCCCTAGCAGGGTGGCACGTACGGGGCTTTAGCAGTCGATGTTACGCATTCCATAAGTTTATTTTTCTGGCGAATTAAGCCACTGCTTGTGCGAACAATAAACGGCCATACGGGACACCTTCTAACTAAAGAAACCTTTTCAATTTTAAGGTAAGAAATACATCTCTTCCGGTAACAGTTTTTACGGGAAGAGGTATATTTCTCAATTATCTTTTTTTCGTGTACAGTGTCCTTCAAAGGTCACTTGTTTATGGTCCGTGTCCGTGTTTATGGTCCGTGTCCGTGTTAATGGTCCGCATATCACCACCCCGATCAACGATTACGCCAGTTGATGTGTCTTGCAGTTATCTTTTACTTGTATTTTCAAGTTAGCATCGTTTTCCCGGAAAGGTTATTCAAATTAGAGGCGAAAAAGCTGCAAGTGATCCCGTACGGACATTCAGTGTCATGCTCCATCTGCCTGCAGCTCTGCTTAATGATATTCTGCCCTCTTTAGGTGAATGGATGCATTGAACCAGCCTGGTCACGTTTTTTGTACGACACCTTCAGCGAATTATCGGGAAGCGGCTGGGAATACAAGACCGCAGTTGCGGTCGTTCCCTCTCAAAGTTAGCGACCTTTTTGTTTGTATACCTATGTAGCGTCGAACACAAGGAGATTAAAAAAAAATTGCTTAACCTCCTTGGTCGAACACGACGTCGCTCATTTTTGAACGCTGAGACTTGCCTGCAAAGGATTCTCATGGTCCTTTTAGAAATTACAACCTTTTTTTTTTAATATATTGATGGGGCTATGTTTCAGTTTTAACTTCACTGCCTCTTTTATTTAACGTGATTCTGTTCCCTCACTAAATCTAGAAAGAACAGGAAGGACTTTAGAGTATTCTAGATTGCGGAAAACATATATCTTGATAGACTGTGGGGTTTAACGCGCGGAAGGTGCTCCCTGGGCTATGAGGCCCGCCGTACTGGAGGGCTCCGGATTAATTTTGACCTCCTGTGGATCTTTAACGTGCGCCGAAATCTCGACACAGGCGCAAAATATTTATCTTACTACCACGTTTCGGTACGATTGTGGTGGCTGTGGTAAAACATTTCTTTCGGTTAACAGGAGGTCGGCTCTAGAAAGCGGCAGAAGACCTCAGTCAAGGGGTCCTGAGACGGCTGCAGTCCTGCGCGAGCCTTGCACAGCGTCTTGCACAGCGTCTTGCACAGCGTCTTGCACAGCGCCGCCTCCCATTGCTCGAGGGTGGGTTTTCGAGTAATGGGGGCTGCTGGTGTGTCCAGGCAAGACCGGTGCGACATATTCCTACCATTTCCATATGTATGCATGTTTCATAACGTAAAATCACTCACCGGCAAGCTTTACGCTGTTTATATCAATACCAAAGTTTTCTGGTAGCCTTTCCCGCAAAAGCGTGAGTAAATAAACACTACCAAAACACGCCAAAACATGCGGTGACAATAGCATGGTTGAACGTAATATGGCATTGTTGCTCATTTTTTGTAATCACCAAAGCAGTGTCTTATGTTTACTCAAGGCCCTCTTGTTCTGGTTTACATCAGCCTAGTCTTAGCCCTACAGGGGGCTTTCGTGTTCTGGTTTACAATTAGGTAACAAGATCCTCTTCCATTGCCGCATTACGGAAATTTGAGATGCTCTCCACTAAATTTGCGCAGAAAGTACCTTGTTCCTTATCGTTATCCCCACGGCGAAGGAACCACTCTCGGGTTCAAACTGATTCTTTCCTCTGTCCTTTGAACCTACCGCTAGTAAATAATTCCAGCTTTTAGTTTCATTTCTACCCGCTTTACAATTGATGGTAACAGCAGGTGTGCTTGAGCTAGCATACCATTTTAAGCTCATTTTGCGAGGTCATTTCGGCAGCGTAAAAGCCTTCTTCGTAACGTGTTCAAGAAAGCTAAACTGCAACAGATATCTCGAAGCAAACAGAAACGAGCCAACTTTTTGTATATCCGTGGTAACAAGCAGCCTTAACACGAAGGATATACAGTCAATTCTATTTATAATGAAGCCCTCCGGACTAGAAAGTGGCTTCGTTTTGAGCTAGAGTTCGTTCAAAGTGGGTATGATTTGGTCTCAGTGCTCTGCATAGGCATTGTGAAATATTTCAAATACAGCGAGATTTCGAATAAAACCGATTCCTTTTAACGTACTTTGAACCCCCTCCTAACGAAATTACTGTACTTGAGAACGGTTTTCACCCAGGTTCATTATTTTATAATCGCGTTCCTGCCTTTTTGAGATCCCCATTTTAGGGGCGCTTTTCTGCCATAGCCTCTTTATTCGCTCCCTATAAAAATCTGTGCCCGAGCTCTTACGAAGTTCTTTCTGCTATGGCCGGAGTGGGGCTCCAAATAGTGCCATAACAAATTCCCGTCCCCTAGACACTTGAGAGGTGCGTAAGGTTGCTGTTCGGATAAGCCCGTAATAAAGGTCTCTTCTCTCTAGCATGGACACGTATCTGTCTCCTTCAGATCCATTTTGTTGTTTGCGCGTGGAACCTCTTCTACCCTTCCGTGTAGTGCGTATCTGGCGTCGCTGGTGGCGGTGTTCACTTCATCCCCTTTGTGGCTCGTTATCTTGCTTGTTTACGACTCCCTGACAGAATGAGACTCGACCCGAAAAGCCCTCATCAGGAACATTCCGTGCGTCTGTTTATTATTTCTGTGGCAAATCCTACAATCACCGCCATTGGTAGTATTGCGCTACCTTGTTAACGCGACCTCCTAAAATCCTAAAAATGTTAACATAAGATCAGTTTTGAGTTAAATGGGGTCACATCCAAGGCCCCTATGTAAGGCAGGGCGAAAAAAAGATTCTCGTTAACCGATATTTCATGTTATCCACGTTAGACCTAACGAGACATTAGAGAGTTTTAGTTAAGCGTTTTTACGCTCCGCTCTGCTCCGGGAAGCCCCGCTAAGCTGCAGCGGAGCGGCGAGCGATTTTCTTGGTTTAGTTACGCGTAATAATGCGCACCTATGCTCAGCGGACCGATCCTGTCGGACTGCCAGCGCCGTCTGGCCAAGTTTGGCGTAATGAAACAGAACCGAAAACCATTTCGCCACTTTAACAAAGTAAAACCAGTACGTATTGGCGGTGAGCGCGAACACAGGCGGCGCTGCGAAGCGCGCCTCCGTGACGTCAGCTTAGGGATTCTCGCATTTGTCGTCTGCTTCACTTAGGATCGCTCTCCCTGCTGTTTCTTTGCGCTCGGTCAATGTCTGATGCTTGTCCGCACCAGAACTGGCGTGTGGGTAACTTTTTATCATAATAATAGGCTTAAAATCGCATACACTAGCTCATGGTGTCAATTAAAGTATAGTTTTGGATACCGCTACGGGAGAGACATTGCCGGCGCCACCCCATTCCTTGCGAAGCCGGTCCTGTGCGGAGCGCGAAGACTCGGAGCTAGGCGTGAGCTTCTCATGTAAGCATTCGAACAAAAGGAACAGTCAGCTGCTAATGACCGACAACAGCGAAAATGGAAGGCCAAAACAAATTCTAGGCCTTCAGGGCTGTCGGCTTTGGCAGAAGGCATCACGATTCCCGGTAATCATATGTAAGGTAAAACAGTTTTTGCAACCTTTCCGAACGCTCGAACACGTTTTGTCTAATCACTTTACGTTGTCAAGGCATGAAAGTTTGCCGACATGCACTATAGACTGCAAAAACTGTAGGTTGAGTTCCAAGAGTTCCAAATATACGCGCGTGCTGATTCTATACCAGGCATCTAACCAGTATGGAGGTTTAGTGAGCAAAACGAGTCACGTCTTCGTTAAATTTATAGTAACACATATATGTTTGTTAAGACCTGGAGGGATATTTCGGAACATTTTGCACAGCCATATCTTCGCGATATTCGGATATGCGTTATAGGAAAACTGCACTCAAGAGGAGGAGGAGGAGTAAGGGGAGGAGGGGAAAACTTTGTTTAACAATTAAATCGATCTGGTTAGTGGTCCGGGTCCTCAGTCCAGGACAAAAGAGTAAAAGTAATTTTCTTCAAATCATAGAACGCCATCCCGAGTAGAATAGGATTTGTTCTTCGCGCCTGGAAGGGTTGCAAAGCAATAAAGAGCTACCTGGAATTCTTCTTCGGTTTCGAGTCTTGTAATATATGCAGGTATACTATTTATTACGTAAGTTAGCGAGTATATGATGCCTTCAACACCGTAATAATGTCATCATTGTTCGAGTTGAGAGTCAGTCCGTTATGATATAATTACGATAGAAATTCAAAGCACAAAAGCCGCCATCGAGTACTGTGGACCACGTTGTTTAGGGCGCGATCGCGGTGGCGTAGCACAAACCTTCTCATTGTATTTGCATGTGAATAAACAAAGCACGCTGCGGATATGCACCTTCTTGCACGCAGCCGTAATGAAAGCCAATTTGTGAAGAATGGGATGTATGCCATACGAAATGAAGGAAATATGCACACGACCTTTGTGAGGCTCCCAAACATCCCGAAACCTCCTAATAAGAAGTTGGTGACGCCGCAGAAAAATTAATGCGTTGGGTAGAAAAAACAAGCAAGAAACATTAATCCAATACAAGACAACGACGAAAGAAACAGAAGAATGCCGCTTTATTTCCTGCTGTGCGATTAGCGTGTAGAGGGCCGCTGCTTGGTACGTAGTATAGACTGTGGAGTATTCATAAGAGCATCTCAAAAATACTGCAGGGAAGCCTACGCATTTTGAATACTTATCGAGAAGCTCTGATCGCTGATCCTCGCGAATAAGCAGGAAATGACGCGTTACACACGATCTTCTGACCGATACTCTGAAGAAAGTTGTTCTCTATCTCTTCGTGTGTTGCAAACTTGTGGGGGATACAGCTTCAAATTATTCAGATGCGTCAGAAGCTGGCAAAATAACTGAGTCGCTAGAAATACGCTTTTTAACGCACTACAGCAACGAAGCGGGCGATTTCTAGCCCAGGCACTGGTTGCCCCTCACAAGCGGAGTGTAGCAGACGACAGCGGCGCGAATCCCTAAGCCGACGTCAGAGCCAGGGGGCGCCACTCAAAGATCTCACCGCCAATAGCTGGTTTGTTTACTAAGTATTGACACAGGCAATCGTATTGCGTTACTGGTCAGTTACAATGAATGAAAATAAATTTTCGACTTGACGATAGCCACATAATAGCCAACAAAGTTGCGCTCCAGATCCATTCGAATCCTTTTCGACGGCAACGATCCAACGCGGCGTTTTGTTGCAGTGAACTTGAATAGTTATGTGTAGTTTTTAAATCGGTTCGCAGTCGCCACTTCTCTCAGCAAGCACAAGCCGTCGTCGATGCAGAACCGCTTTCGCGGTTTGCGCGTCAAACAAGAGCCTGTAGCCGCGGCGCTCGTCGCAGGTGTGGCAGCCATCTTAGAAGTAAGCAAAGTCGTCGCACGCGCGCGAGGGGGCGCCCGCATCGCCCAGCCGCGCTAGCGGAGAGGGCCCGCGACGGTCCGCTCAGCCTGAATTTTAGCGGACCGTGCTTCTCGCTCCGCTAACCCGCTTAGCCGCTAAGCGGAGAGCGCATGCGCAATCTCACTCCCGCTCCGCTTAGCTGCTGAGCGGAGCGTAAAAACGCCAAACTAAAACTCTCTATTACTGTATTGTACTACAATTCCGACTATTACTATCATTACTTCTACCGCCATCACGACATCTACTATCACTAGTGAAATTCCATCTTTTATTGATATTAATAATATTATTGTTCATGTTACTGGCAGCCATCGTATCGCCACACTTAAAACGAGACGCTTAAGAAAGTACTGATATATCGTGAGTTAGGTAGCTGCTAGTTGCCATAGCTCATTATCCACATTGCGCCCATCCTTTCGGAGGGATTGGCTTCAATCAGGCGTCCTCTAATGGTGTGACAAGAGTACGAAAGTAATGATTTCGGTACAAAACTCGTACGTTTTTCACTGAGAGCCTCCTACCCACCCGTGCGTGCTACTCAGCGACGCCATTGCTAACATCTTTTTGTTTGACATTAATGGTCCATTGCTTCTCCCAATAAAATGTGACACAACTGGCAGTAGCGCACGACAAAACAGCGCAATCCAGAGGAGGATATTACTTGGAATAGATACCCCCTCTTGCACACGCATCATAATTTATTTGAACCTTGCCTCTGATTCCAGCGCTGAAATTACAAATGTTGTTGTTGTTGTAATCCTTTATTTCAAAGGGAAGGCCACGCGACCAAAAACCGGAAAAGGGGGAAATTACAAAGAGAGTATCTTGTGTTGTACTAACAACTGTGCCAACATCGTTTAAATAAATAAATAAATAAATAAATAAATAAATAATAAATAAATTATAAATTAAAATGACTAAACCTTCATTACACGTCGAGGGGGACAATACTGCTATGCAGCGGTATAGGGCCAGTTCTAAAAAAGAAAAAAAGGGGCTGGATGTCAACAATATTCAGAAGATCATAATGCCATGCAAATGTGTTTGAAAACTGATAGTTTTCGGGACTTACCTTGACACCCACGCTGAAAGCTTTCACCACAAACCGCCGCAACAGGAGTCACTTATTTTTTATGTCGCCTATTTTAAAAGCTTTTTAGTAAGCTGTTTTTAAAATTTTGCAATTGTGAGCATGCACGACTGCTCCCCTTAACGTTTCTACTCCAGATGACGTAGGCTGACGTGTGTCCTACGACATGAAAGCAAAGCCGTCGTAGGAAGCGCAGCCGAGCAGTTTGAGAGTGAACACAAAGGATGCTACTGTATTTGGAAAGAGCTGCGGTGGCACATAGAGACGACCGGAACAAGCTGTCCAGCCGCCTCGTCAATGCCTTCCGTGGATGTCGTGTTCTGCTTCAACACTCTGGTCACGCCTTGAAATTTTCAGAAGGGAGCGCCGACACGTTCCCGCTTTTTCCACTCCCCGCGCTTCGGCAGCTTGGCTGCTGCTAGGAGCACAGGCATGTGGGGCTGCGCTTGCTGTTGACAGACGCCGGTAGCAAACCGAACAAAGCGGCCTCTAGTGCTTCCCGCCAGAGCATCTGGCTTAGACGCCAATAAAGTGCTCCTTTGTTGCTGCGGTTCCTTGTGGACGTAAAGCACAAAAAATAGAAAGCATCGTCCAAGACGGCGTTGCTTTCTCGGGTCCCTTCTGGGTGTTGCAGCTTGTGTTTTGTCTTTTTGCACTTGGAGGCACCGCTGATGTTAGGGAACAACATTTGGACGTGATTGGTCTGAAGCAGCATTGGCTGGCACTCCAATGGGCGTTTTCTTGCATGTGAAGGATGATTTTTTTACAGCGATGCTGTATGCGGCTGGCATGGTAGGATTTAGTTGTGTCCGCAAAGGCAAACCTGCTCCTTACACGTATCCACTTCAGCCAGATGCACCTGTGGCGGCGTTTCCTATAAGTCGATAAAGTATAATAATTAGAGTTAAGATAGTATATTAGAAATAGTATTACCATATAATAGAACTAATAAGTGGTATAGAATAGTAAATATGCACTGGGAATTTTATTTAAATGGGTCATGCATAGGCTTAACCAGGTGTACCGTTGGGCGAGTTGGTAATACATTTAAAAATAGCCACAGCGCAAAAAAGAAGGACATACGATAAGCGAATGCGGGGGATAGAAAGAAGCGGAAGCCAAACTACGAGAGATAATTGAATCCTATGAAATTGATTGGTTGGGTAGCAAAAGTTTGAGCAGGGCGTGAATCTCTTTGTCCGAAAAAAGAGATTGATCTACTTTATAACACGTGCTGTGCATCGGGTACGACATAACCTGGTATCTTATAGATTGTGCCAAGGGGCGGTAATGCGTGTTCATGGGGGGGTTTCAGGGGTTTTGGGTGTGTTTTGATTTTTCATCTTTTATTTCGCACTCTTGTAAACTTGATGGGTGCGTATAAAAGTTGCAAGTTTCTTCATAATACAGTCAGGTGGACGTCAGTGGTGGTCCTGTAGTTTTCTCGGGTCCTTGTTTCTTTTCGGCCTGTAGCTATTTCAAAGTCTTCTATAGGCTTAACTCTGCCTCCGCAACCCCCCGCCGCCTAAAAAAAAAGAACCATGCAACCTTTCCTCGCAAGAATACCATGACACTAACTGTGCGGATATCTGGGCCGTACACATAACATACAAAATTGTGATGTCCAGGGTGGATACGTATCCAGGCACTCGCCAGTGTTATATCGAGAAGTTTAGGACCACGCGCATTGCATGGGTTAGGCATTCTGACATTGCCCTGTGGTCATTGGTGGATGCTTCAATCTGAACATTTCAAAAACGAACTAGAAATGGTTCACTCTGCGATGGAAAAGTTTGGGTTTGAGTGCCGCACCACTCCAGTTACAAACTACTGAACTTTGGCCATGCGTCCGACTTTCGCTTTAATCGAAACAGTGATGTATGTCACAATAATAACGAATCTTCTTCACTACCATCAATTGTCGTGTGCTGCAGTTTGCTCCGATACTCCACACTCTCCTTACCGTCTTATAAATTTGAGAAGCTGATTTATTCTCACTAGAGCATAAGTGTTCCTTGCCTGGCGAGTTCCCGGAAAGCACACATTACGCCTCAAACTGGTCCTCTATTTTAAGAGGCAGGATAAAATCCCTAAATATTCCATAACGTAGGCCCCTTCCCCAGCTCCGAACGAACATGAGAAAGACGATGTTCTAGAAAGAGCGGAAATTAATTATGCGCGCAAAAACGCATTAAAACTGTGATGACGCCGAGCCGACCGAGAAAAGAGGTGCTTTGGCTTCCGTCATCGCCTTGCTGCCGTTGCGGCGGTGCATAAAAAAAATCCGCGAGACATGTCGTTAGTCTCGTTAGTCGTTAGTGTAAGTCGTATATCAGCAGTGGTTAGTCTGACAGAAACACTTGCAACGGAAAGAATATGAGGACGAGTTTTCGTCTTTCTTCGTTCGCGTACACGGGGCAACGAATCTGTGCAGAAAAGCTAGGAAGCAAATTTTTTTTTCTTGCTGCCCATTGAATGCGGACAGTGATATAGGCTCACATGAGTAATTAGTTGTCAAGAAGTCGTGAAGCTTTGTGATTAAAGTTTTGATGGCGCTGCCGAATTTATAATTTCTCTTCGGCAATTTCCGCGCTCTTTATATGCGGATTTTTTTTTTTTTTCTGGCGGTTCTAGACTTCCATTTATTTAAATATATCGCTTCTTATTCGCATGCTTAACCTAAAAGGACCCGCGTTTTGGAGGGACCAATCTAATCTCGGGGAACCCAGAATAAAGGAAGTCAATTCACGCTAATAGAAATATGGCGGAAGCGCTTAATACCTCGGCAAAGGTTAGCAAATACGTGACTGCTGTCATAATTCTTGTCAGACAACGCGGCTAAAGCCTCGGTACAACACACCGTAGTGAAGGGCTCAGTCTGGTTATTAGAAGATATACATGTGCTGGTAGAGGGGCATTGCTAGGCCGAAGTGATGGGTAGGTGGGAAAAGCGGGGATTTGTTTTAGGGGCGAATCACCTTAGGACCTCGCTTTGTCCGTGGCTTGTCCCTTGGCGTCCGTGTGCACAGTGTTGCGCATGCGCGATCAGCATTGGATTGGATTGGATTGGATTGGATTGGATATGATTGGATTGGATTCACGCATCTCCACGAAGTGAATCATGACGAGTGGGCGAAGCACCGGGGATCGTTCTTGCCGTAAATCAACCGTGGCGTTGCCCACTCACGCATGTAAATGAGTGACAACGCGTGTGTACCGTATATACAATTCCAATCCCATCCAATCCTATACAGTTCAATTTAATCCAATTCAATCCAATGCAAATCTAATCCAATGCAAATCCAATCCAATCAAATGCTCCTAGCGCATTCGCAACACTGTGTACATGGACGCCAAGGGACAAGCCACGGACAAAGCGAGGTTCTAAGGTGCTTCGCCCGTAAAAGTAGACATATAAACACCACCTACGAAGTAAACGTTTTGCGGGAAACCAGACGATCGGGGGTATCTTGTAATGTAACTTCCCACAGACCAATCAAATAAATAACTCTCGCCCACACCGGGCCGCCTTATCAGATACCAAAACACTCCTATGTCCTCGTGGTAGGGGTTATATTAACTACTCTTCGTCCTTACTTTCAGATCCGTGGGTATTAAAGAGCATCCCATTTGAACGTGCGTAAAATATTCGCTTCCAAAACTTCCAGGAAATCCTCTGTGTGCTGTCCTTTAAAATATGAGAGGCGACCTAAATTTCTGTTCCAGATCACAACCACTGACCTAAAAAATTGACGAGGCTCGCACTAGTGGTGCGATGCTGGAGAAGCAGTCGAGTTTGGCCCCCCCGGGCCCCCCCCCCTTTTTTTCCCTTTTCAGATCTTTACCCAAATTTCGATGGGTTAGAGCTCCAGACTGCCACAGCAACCGGCTTTTGCCGCACTGTCGTTTTCCCCAAAGTGAATTGGGTTTCCCCCACGCCCCGAACCCCACTTGAACCCTGGCTTGAGAACAATCGGCGTCACGCGTGCAAACGCTGGTCACACTCTTCTCGAACGTCGATCTGGCCGACGTTGTGGGATCCTCATAAGGTGCACGCTTACGTGTGTCCAGTGTTTTTACTGCGAAGCCACATATGCCTCATATATGTCTCATCCCCCCCCCCCCCCCACCCCCTAGTTTTCATTCCGGTGAAGCCGCTTTACTGGGCGCTGCTCCAGGGCTCCTCCTCGCCACCGCCGACCCCTCTTTCACAACGGTTATCGCAACGGTTAGTCCGCTCGCCACCTCCGATGCCTCTTTCACAAGTTGCGCAGTCAGCTGAAAGCGGCCGTAGCGCAGTTATCAGATGATTCCGGATAATCAACAGCAGCGCGATAAGGTGTAAAAAAATTCCCCGCATTTCCCCGAGGGGAAAAATGTGAAAGTGCGAATGCACGGTTGTCGGCCCGCTTGCGGCGCTTGCGCTCGGCCCCCGCAGCCACCGCCTCGCCGCCTTCTCTTCCATCTCCTCCATCGTGTTTGTAGTATCACGTGTACACCACGCAGTTATCAAGCCGCTATAGCGCCGCTGAGTCGCCAACGCACGCCGCTGACGATGTAGTTTGAATGCGTAAAGATATAAGGTGCGTCACTAATCCACTGGATTCAGCGTCGCGTCCGTTGGCTTGGTCGTTAGAGCGTCGCGCTGCGGCCGCAAAGTCCTCGGATCGAACCTGGCGCCGACGATGCGTTTCTTTTTTAAATTATAGAGGAGCACTGCGGACGCCGCCGCCGCCGCCGCCGCCCCGCCGGCGGTGGATTGGTTTGGGGTCGCTTATAAAGTGCATTCGCACTTAAAACGCCCGAAAGACGCCGCCACCGCCGCCGCCGAGAATGCAGCCGCGGCCTTTCCTGCCTTACATTCCACCTCGCCCACTAGCTGCGGACTCTTGCTGGTTGAAAGCAACTTGCCCCGTTGGAACGCCGGCGTCGGCACATAATTCTTCCTTCGCCTCAGCATACGTCGTTTCGCTAGCACGTCGATTTTATGCGTTCGTGTGGTTGGGCTTTAATATGCCTACGACTTGGCAGCGAAAGGTAACCCACGTGCGTGTCCGCTAGGATAGATGTCGAGGCCTTCGAGGTGTTAACTCGCTGTGGGACGGACGCATGTCATTCGCTTGGAGGAAGAAGTGCGGAAACTGAAGAAGCTGAGCTTGAACAGAAGCGTGAATGGACGGGAAAACAACAGAAAGCCACAGCCGCGGCCATTGCCGCCCTAATTTCCAGCTGGTCGAGTAGCTGCCAATTTCTCAGATGAACAGCAACTGACCCACTTGGAACGCCCACATGTTCGACAGCGTCTTTCACCTCTAAGGACCCGCGCATGACCGGTTTTCAGATTATGCATGAACGGGTTTGAAGTGGACGGACGGGAAGGGGGGGGGGGGGGGCGTGGGGAGGGGTGCAGCTAAAGGATTCATGCCTTTACTGATGACATGTCCGCTGTGTTGGTGTGAGGTTTAAACGTTGCCGTCGAACATCCCAATGCGACTGGCCAGTGTTCTCAGTGGTAGAGTGGATTGGGCTGGCGGGTTAGAGAAGCAGTAAGATTCCTATAACGCGGGAGGGAAAGAGACAGCTCTACATTTGTCCACCCGGACAAAGCTCGGGTCTTTCCAAATTTCGCTCAGGTGATTTGCTAGGAAGCATGCTCAGTCGTAAATTGCAAACAAACGTGTTTCTTTGGTGCACTCCGTGGAGGGGGTGCAGCTTCGCAGGTCATCCGTCTTCACAGAGTGGAAGGACAGTAATTTTTTATTGGTATTCTTTTTTTTCGAGTCCTGACTTGGCGAAAGCCCACGCGGAAGCCTGGAGGACGCCAAACGCTCCGCACGGCTGGGCTGAGCTGTCTGGCAACAATCTTGGAAGGCGGAACTAAAGCATAAACAGCTCTGCAGTTAAAAAAGAAACGTTGAAGTACTCCATGCCCAGATCACATACTGGAAGTTCCAACAGATTGAAGGTTTTAAGCTGGGTCGGTTGGTACATGTTTCGTTTAACAGCGCTAAGGCGCGCGGCAATACACAAGTAGAAGACAATGCCTGTAACAGACACTGCATGTAGCGCACGCACAGAAACACCCTAGGAGGATTTGCTTAAGGTGACATTGTGGGTAGTTACAAACACTATTTAAGGGCTTTATTAGATTGACCCCAACAACTTCGGTGGATTTGGGATCGTGTTTTTTGTCCCCGTTTGGATTAAGAGTTCAACAGCTTTGGCATGATCTTATTTTAGAAAACTTCAACCATCAATTATTCAATGACCCGCACGTGTGGGTACTCTCCTAAAACTTTACGTGCTGAACAGGCTTCAATAAAACAAAAAAACCGCACCAAACTTGCGCCAAATATGAGCAACACTAAATAAATCTAGTGCGCTTCCGCTATGCGAAGGATGATAACCAGCAAAGCTAGGCGCAGTCCACGGAGTGCACGCAGCAAAACCGGTTTGTCTGTAATTTGCTATTAAGCATAGTTCTGGCTGAATGAAGCTTGGAAGGACCCGAGCTTTATTCTCGCGGACAAACAGGGAGCTGTCTGTTTCCCTCCCGTGTCGTAGGCATCTTAGTGTTTGTATAATACACCAACCCAAGACGCTCGACTACTGAAAATACACCGGACAGGGTCGCTTTAGCAGTTTGATTTCTCCGTTCAAACCTCCCGCCTGCACAACGGAACATGTCATCAGTAAGGGAATGAAACCTATAGTTTTCCATTCACGTGCATCCCACCTCCCAACCCGTGCGCGCCGGGAACCGGTTATGTGCGCGTGCTTAGAAGTGAAAGAAACCATCGAAAATGTCGCTCTGAAAGCCCTGTACTTAAGCTGAACAAATGATATTGGCCTATGTCGGCGTTCAAAGTGGGCAAGTAGCCGTTCATCCAGGAGGTATTCGCAGCTACTTGACGAGCTGGAACACGTGGCGGCAACGGCGGCGGCAGCGGCTTTCCGCTGTTTTCGCGTCTATTCGCACCTGTGATCGGGCCGACGCTTCTTCAATTCCCGCTCTTCCATAAAAGGAATGACATGCGTCCGCCTCATAGAGAGTTCACCCTGGAAGGCATCGAGCTTTATTTCATCGGACAAACATCGCTGGCCGTTTCCCTCCGCCGTTGTAGCCGTCTTACTTTCTCTGTAACACACCAACCCAGACCCACACCACTCGATTGCGCAGAACAGCTGACAGGACGCATTCAGCCATGAGACCTCCAAGTTTAATTGTCCCACCGAACAGGCATGTCATCGGTAACGACACGAATCCCAGTTATGCGTGCACGCCCCACTCCTTCCACGCCCAACCCATGCACGCATAAACCGGCAACCGCCGCACACTTAGGCGTGAAGTACACCACCGAAAATGTCGCTCGGAAAGCCGCTCAAGCTGAAGAAGAATTATGGGCTCACGCCGGCGTTCCAACCGGGCACGTGGCTCCTCAAGCGGGAGGAATTAGCGCCTACTCGGCGATGCGGAATTTGAAGCGGCAACGGCGGAGGCGGTTTTCGGTTGTTTTTACGCCAATTCGCCCTTCTGTTGTTTCTCCGCAATCATCTGATGACGGCGCTACCGCCGCTGTCAGCTGATTGCGGACCTTGTGAGAGAGGCATCCGTGCTGACAAGAGGAATAACATTTGTGCCGTTGTGAAATAGGGTCGGTGGTGGCGAAAAGGAACGCCGGAGCCGTGCCGAGTAAAGCAGCTTCACCCGAATGAAAAGTGTGGGGTGAGACATATACTGCGTCACAGTAAATAGTTCATTCAGCTTTGAGCAGCGCCAGAAATGTTTATTTAACTACGGTTTCATGACAACACTGCTGGAAGATATGTAGTTGCTGTATGTAGTATTTTTCCATTTTCTGTCATCTTAAGGCAATGAAAACTAAAGAAGCAATGCTCCCTTCTGGCCTGCAGGTAAATTCACACCATGTATTATTCTAGAACTCCATTTGGTAATACTGCCACAGTTTATTTCTGGACAGGAGTTTCAGGATGACAGCTATGTTTGATCCCATCTCAGCAGCAGATAGCGGGCGCAACTAAGCCTTACAACTGGGAAACAGCTCGACGAGGAATTTCGGAAGCATTACAGATTTCACCGGGATACAGAGCAGTCAGGTGGATTCGTGTGAGAGAAGGGTGGTTGGGGGTGATAAAACTTGTTTCACAACGTGAGTAAACACAACCCGCTGAACTTCCACTCATCCACGTTTTGAAGAGTGCTGTGCGTCAACGTAGACCAGTGTTTTCGGTTTTTCTGCAGAAAAATAGGGTGACGTTAAATCGGCGCGCGTTAGAATCGGGTAGTATGGTAGTTCATTCAGCTTTGAACAGCGCCAGAAATGTTTATTTACCTACTGTTTCATGACAACGCTGCTGGAAGATATGTAGTTGCTGTATGTAGTATTTTTCCATTTTTTTTCATCTTAAGGCAATGAAAACTAAAGAAGCAATACTCCCTTCTGGCCTGCAGGTAAATTCACACCATGTATTATTCTAGAACTCCATTGCGTAATACTGCCACAGTTTATTTCTGGAGAGAAGTTTCAGGCAACAGCTTTGATTGATCCCATCTCAGCAGCAGATAGCGGGCGCAACTAAGCCTTACAACTGGGAAACAGCTCGACGAGGAATTTCGGAAGCATTACAGATTTCACCGGGATACAGAGCAGTCAGGTGGATTCGTTTGAGAGAAGGGTGGTGGGGGTGATAAAACTTGTTTCACAACGTGAGTAAACACAACCCGCTGAACTTCCACTCATCCACGTTTTGAAGAGTGCTGTGCGCCCACGTACGAACCAGTAAGTTTCTGCAAAGCGCTACATTAACGGCAAATCAATCAAAGGGTAAACAATGCCAGGAATTCCGTATGTATTATTCGCAGCGTCGTCCCCTGGCCATTTCCGATTGTGCGGACACGCAGATTTCTGATAGGCGGTTTGCCCGGGCTGGTTAGTACCGGTGGCGCTAACTCATTCTGTGCTGCCCGGAAAAACAGGAAACTAAACGCTGGGTCTGCACGTCGGGCAATTGTTTTCCCGCAGCGGCTGGCCGTCAATGCTGCTTTGCCGGAACGAATCTGTTGTCCGCTTCTTTCTACTACAAAATGAGCACTTAGGCACAGGGTAACAGAAAGATTCCATGAGCACACAAAGTTCCGCATGCAATTAGGGTCAAGGCCAAGCGGGCTTTCGGTAAGCGCAAACAATGTTACGCGTGAAGCGGAATAGAATGCTTGTTGAAAAAAGTATCAGGAAAGATATAACGAATCCTGAAGTTGTTGAATGCTCGTGCGCTCGTACTTTAATGGGTCTTATCATTCAATTTGCGAATGTAAGCAAGGCTTCCTTGACAATCAATCAGGTTTATCGCAAACACCCGCATAACGCAAGCACCAAACTGCATCGCCTTAAAATGGCATCTCCCAGAACTTCTTATTTTTGTGTGAATTGAACTCTTCTAGGCAACAATCATGACAGCCATATTACTTACACTACTACGAGGCGCTGATTACTCTTTTATTAACGCATGTATTAATATTTTTTTATTTTCGGCATTTTGTACATGGGAGATGCTCTGCAGAACGGGGTGCAGTTTCAGGCAGGGGGACGCGCGAGCACTCCGAAGGCGGGAAATATTAATTGTTCGCACGATTGCGAACGACGTTCATAGCTGTGCGTTTTCACGGTTTTGTAGGTAGATTTAATCAGAAGTCGTAAGGAACATTTTACTGGTTTACGCTAGTTGCTTACGGATTGTAATTACGTTTGTACTTGAAATTCATTACAAATAATCAAAAATTGCACACCAGGAAACACCAACTTCTGGACAGACACTTACATTCTGTGTGCACTAACTCGCACCCTCATAATCAAAGCATTGCCGCACTAATTCGCTACAGATAATAACTGACGTTCACTCGGTTGCCCAGTGGGTGTGAGTGTAACGCTTGCTTTCGCTTCTGATGAACGAATGGGATAGGTATTGTTTTAACATTATCCTGATCGTTATGGCAGGACCCAAGCTATCACCGCGGTCGTCACTTGTTTATAAAGCAAAAGAAGGAATCGCGTCATTATGGCTATTCCTTAGGCACGGCCTGAAACACATCTGCGATTCGCTGCCGAATGCAAACATAAAAATTCTTATGAAGTAAATGCTTCCACAAGCAAGCAATCACCATTTAACAATGATCTCACCACAGCTGGTCTTACCACATTATCTTACCAGAGCTGCTGGAACCCGGGATCACGCTGTCGAAAGATGAAGACAGCACTGAACGCAGCTGTACACATGGTCATTTCCCATGGCTCATAACATAATCATGTGTGTCATAATTGCAGAGGCAGCTGAGTTACCCCGTATTTCCTGTTACTACATCAGTTTTTAAGAACAGGGGCCAGCGCCTCTCGTGTTCTTCCCTCCGTCCTGGTCAGGCGCTAGACGATTATACGAACATGCGTACAACGAACAACGCCCGTTCTTTTTTTTTCACTCCCACCGACTGAATCCACAGTACGGCCGCGACATCTGTTATGAAGCTACAATGATGTTTTATGATGCGACAGCACTTTAGGGGCTCGCCTTGTCGTCGTAGCTCGCTCTACTGGACCCAAGTGGAAGCTACACGGCGTTCCGTCGTAGCGGCTGTCGTTGCGTTCGACAGCCGCTACCCAGAAGCCAAGGGGTTTATATCAGTCATAAGCGTTCGAAAGTCGTGAACCGCTGGCGCGTGTCATACATCTCCCGGTTGTTTAGTGGAAAGAAAACTGTAGGTACATTGGAGACGAAATATACGTAATTACCCGGCAGCACCCGCGTTCATTTAGTTAGGAACGCTCGTTGGGTTGGTTTTTACGATAGTATAAGCGAAAAAAAGGGGAAGTGCAACGCCGGTGCGTGCGGGAGGAAAAGCAAGCACGAAAAGAAGAGATCTCCTGCTGGCGCACTTTCAGGGCAGGGGGCGCGCGAGCACTGCGAAGACGGGAAGTTTGAATATCATTGGGTGGTAGCAGAGAGCGGATAACGGCGCTACAGCCCATTATGGCGAATCAATGCTCTGCACTTCCGACAGCTTTCACATTTGAATGGAACGGCCTGAGTTTTTCCTGTAATTACTCCGCTGGATTTCGTCCTGGCTAAAGGCTCCCCCGTGGGAGCTACATCGCGCGACGCGTCGGCATGCAGCGATGTCACAGCGTCAGCACCGGCTTTGGCGTCAAGAACATTTTGGGGGCAGGTAAAAAAGATTGGATCACCTCTGTTTTTGTTTTGTAATCGTCGGTATCGATCGGTATCAAAAATCCGTCCACAAACGCACACGCATTTCCACTTCTCCGACGCGCAGATTGACGCTGGGGACGCAAGATAAAGCAAAGGAGGCAACAAACTTTGCAGCCGAACTGGGACATTTCAGCTCTACGGGAAAAAACTATTTCTTGGTGTGGTGCTGCTGGAGAGGTGACGACGTAGCCTAATGAATGCGCTGTTCCTGTTGCCACGTCCTAAATATGTTTCAGGACTCCATCAGTCGTCTCAAAGTGCTTTCTAGGGGATCCAGGGCAACTGAGTTCCAAGACGTTTCTTTCGCGTACGCAGGGCGGTGTTGCGCCTAGCGTAACAAAAGCAAATCTTGTGGTGCGTGGTTTATTTCAATGGGAAATGTCCGTGCACACGGGCACAAACCCGAATGCAAGAACTGGGGCAAAGCAATGCAAAGGGGAAGCTGGGAAGCCACGGACGGAAATAACCAGTGAAAGACAGTTCCGTTGAGAAGGTTTCTGGTAGCTCGAATGAAAGTTGCGAGGTAAATCAGCCCCAGTGCCGGAGCATCAATAACTCCTTGGAGAGACCGCATACCGGCGGAAGAGGCTGTCGTTTCCATCTGCCTTCGCGAATTCCAGTTCTACGACGCTGCTAACCGCTGCAGATTCCTACGCGCTTCTTAATAGGTATTCTTACTTGCTTGGAGAGCACAGTGGCGGACGGCTTCAAAAGGGCGACCGCATTATACGCGTTCTGAGCCGTCCGCACACAGCCACAGACATTCCTTCGTATGCTGGCTCACACACGAGGATAATAGCAGTGTCGTCAAACGATACAAAGCGACACAAAGAGCTGTTCTGCGACTCCTTCGAAGAATTAATGGAAGTTAACAATACTTTGAGACGCTGACGTGTTCAGATAGCCACAGTTGGTATTATTTTGTTCCAATCGTAGTGTGGGCAGCGGTACTCTTCTTCGGTGAGGAGTGCGATGAAAGCATTATAGGCGTGTTGTCACGTTAGGATGAAATGTGATTCTGCCCGTAAACGCTGCTCTGTCAGCCAACGTCCACAAAGTTCAGGTGCAGCACTTTGGCATTATAAAAGTTGTGCCACTCATTAGCTCTCAACATGAGTTTTATGTAGCTGCAGTTCTGCTAGGTTCGCCCCTCCATGTTCGGCGCTGGTCCACATCAGTAGGTGTAGGCTACATCGCCGCATTTTGAGGCAGAACGTTTAGGGCTAGGTTGAAAGGCATTCTGCATCTTTTAACCAACCGAAGTTGCAGTCGATCTGCATTCACGGAGACCTCAGCATTGGGCTAGGGCTAACAAATCTTTCAATCCGGAGAAGAAGTATGCCCAGAAATAACATCTCTTTATTCTAATAAGCTTGAAGAGACGGGAATATGCAGTTTTCTGCTTCAGGTTGTAGATCTTAGCGTTCGAGCTATGATTGCTCGGATGTGGCAAGAAACAGGTATTAATGGTAACTAGCTCCAAAATATTGCAGGAACAACTGCCACAAAGGAGATAGGAAATGTTAGCCGCTATAAGAATGCACTTTTCAGCTGCTCTGCTAACTTCTAACGTAGAATGCGCTTAGACTTCTGGTCCAGCAGTTTGTGTAGCAGATCAATACCACGCAAACCGCCTCGGTTCCCCCCTGACTCCTTAAGAAGTATGACTCACAGGGTGATGACTGGTGGGTAATCACTGTAGGGCGATACCGCGGGTGACAAGGTTTTAGTTACCCGAACCAACGCCGCCTGTATAATCCTTGCCTAACGCGTGAGCGAAAAATTGCCAAACAGCCACTCTCCTGTTGCTCTCTCTTACCCTTTCCCTCTCCGTAGGCTTCCTGCGCGGCTTTCATGTCCGTCAGCCAGCGCCACTTCTTGGAAACTATGCAAAATAGTTGGCAGTTTTTGCTAGTGTTCCCCAGGCGGCGCTCCCACGCCTTCGAGGCAAGCTGACAGACTCGCGGTGTAGAAGTGGGTGCAGTGTCCGCGACTCGCGAGCAGTGACGCAAGGCGGGACGTCCGCCGGCGCGCGCCACATAGCGGATGAGTACCTGAACTAAGCGTCCCTACCGCTTCCATTGGAAAGCGGGCGACGCGTTAGCCAATGTTTATGCAGGAGGCGTTGCCCGAACCCGAATAAGGCGTTGAGCTGCTGAGCACGAGTACGCGGGTTCGATTCCCGGCTGCGGCGGACGCTTTTCCGATGAAGGCGAAAATAAAAAGCGCCCATGTGTACGAGATTTCTGCGCATGTTAAAGATCCCCAGGAGGTCAAAATTGATCCGGAGCCCTCCACTACGGCGTGCGTCATCGCCTGCGTTGTGTGGGCGCGTTAAACAGTACAATCAATTAGTTAACTGAACCCGAACAAGCATACCCGAAGATCGCTAAAACTACCACGCGGACATGCAAAAACCTCTTAACTGCTAAGTTGTAACTCCAAATTAAGAGAGATTTTGAATGCAACAGGACCGAAATATCGGCGAGTATTAAAGCATCCGTGTTAAAGTATACCCTTAGAACACGGCAATATTCGGAAACATGAAACGGGCTAACAAACAAAAAACACCTCTGTCGTAAATCTCCTCCCTCTCATCGCAGGCTCATCGATTTTTACATTGATGCGCTACTATTATCTTTTTTGTGAAAGTCACGCACTTAACTTTGACCTTTTCACATAATGGAATAAAACACAAAAAAACAATTAGATAAATAAATAGCCTTGCATGGCAACGTGTCTTCTAGAGTATGCTTTTCCGCCGTGTTTTCTTTTGTTTTTGTTGTTGTATACCGACATTGGTATTGCTGCTTAAAGGGACCATGCAGGCAAAATACAAGTTTGTTTTATTCGAAAGATTTCGTGCTTTATAGTGCCCCCAGCGCTTGTCCTGAAGCAAAACGATGCTTTGTTCACTAAGACATTAATCAATTTTAGCTCAAATATTCATTTTCCCGCCAAACAACGTTTTCATGACGTCTGCAATGACATCACAAGAACAGGTCTTCGTGGTATACTTGGTTGCTGCGAAGACTTGTTGACCATTAGTCAACCTAGACGGCGCCACCATACCACGGCGGGCCGTTTTCTGCTTTGCTTTGTTTTTGACCGTATTTATACCTGGCATATTTTTGTTCAGGTAAAAAATAATAATTTCGTGAAACATGGTGCTCGCTCGACAAATATGGTCACGTATGACACCGTTGCTTGCGTCAGTCGGCCAGTGTCGTCTGAGACTGCCCCAAAGCCCCGCAGTCCTGTGCAGCTAAAACAAGCATAGTGCGTGCAGCACCGAAGGCAGCAGTATGAATCGGCACTTCTATGTTTACGCGTACTTTCGTAACTTCCACTGTTTATTGTCACCATTCGTACTGCTATAAAAGGAATGTGCCCTAAATTTATGCGCAAATAGCTCGTTCGGCAAGCTTATGAGCTCTACCTATTTGCGTTTGCTTTTGCCGGCCTCAGCCAACCGCAGGGCTGGCACATATGATATCATAGGTCCTGTTGCGGGAAATGAGCTAGTAGGTCGCATGGCGATTTCCTTGTTTTTCTAATTATATAGCTTATTTGAGCGAAGTTAACATTAAAAGCGGTGTCAGTATCAATCTAGCGATGTAATCTTTAGAATGAAACAAACCTGTGTTTCGTCTGCATGCCTTTTTGAGTGTGTCTGTCATGGTGAAAAATAGACACGGCAGAAAGCTACTTTTAGAACAAGACAGAAAATTTACGAGTAGCTGTTAGAAGAAGAATATTCTCTGCTCGTGTAGATAGCGTCGTCAGCCGGCAGCCGCGTAGCTGAAGGCGGAATAACCTATCCGTTTTCCATCTACGCAAAAGACGAGAAATATCTGCTTTAAGCTCCACAGAAAGCAACCTCGCGTATGACAGGTTGAGCGACAGCATCTATACAGGAAGGCAACGACCTTGCTGTATAACCTTAGCTCAGCGAAATATTCCACGGACGCTTTTCCTACATTGAGAAACGCGCAGAACTGCAAGAGTAAGTTGCGCGCTGCGAAATACACTATCCCGACGCAGCACATCATACTGATTCGGGCAGGACGCAATACTTCATCTCCCTTACTCGGTGAAATACTGAAGCCCCGGACCGGAACGTCATCTCCGCTCACAAATGACTCGGGCTATTTGCGGTGTGCAGAGGACGCTCGCTCCTTCAGCGAAACACACAAACGGAAAAGGAGGCTCACTTCGGGGAAATGTGTCTCCCCGTGGCTTCGGAAATTCTTTCTCGTGGGAGCAGACCGACGAAATGACGGAGAGTCTCACAACTACGGGGCGGGGAGGGTAAGCATCGATTTGCGCGAGCTCCTGGGCTCACAAAATAGCCACCTGTCAAAAGCACTGCCTATAGGAAAGTTGAACCCACCGTTTTCTGGAGCCTATTTGCGTATCGCGCTTAGGCCTATCAGCAAGCAGCAGGAAGTATAGAACTTAGAAAAAGCCTGAAGATTCTACGAATGGCAAACAGCTGCTGATAGAAAGACTGTGGCGCATAACACTTTCCATTTAAACAGCGGGACCTACACAACGCATATAAAGCACACTTGTCGACTTCATATCTGTCTCTTAGCTTGCCATAAAAGCAGCATAATTTTAGCTATGCTTGCCTGGTGCCGCAGGATCCACGCTGAGAAAGGGATTTTATAGGATGGTGTTAATAACTTCCTCCTTACAGCGCCAATGACGTCGGATGTCAGTCACTGGCAAGCGTCATATTTGAAACCCGAGATACGAGGTGTGTGCTGACTAATTCACTTGCATTTTTATTCGTAAAATATTAAGTTTCTTTGTAAATAATGGCGCAAATAGCACGGCCAACAAATAATCAGAATGAGTGCCTGTATAACAAGATATTGCCGCTCTGATGTTTGCTGATTATGTTGGAGGGCTACTTTGTGTACATATTCGGAGGAAGTTAAGCGTAGTTAGGCGTACGATAAATACTACCGCCGCGGCTGACTCACACGGAAAATAATAATTACACTTGGACATCATTATACTATGGGGCCTCCCAGAGGGGCTGTTCATTTCTCGCATTTAGGGAAGCGTTAAATACAAATAGCGCCTATTCTTACCAGAAAGGAAAAAACTTTTGTGTCATCTTGTTGTCCGTAGCTTCTGAAACTTAAAGAAACTATGCCCACCATAAAAGGCGACTAGTACAAATTCTTGCAATCTGAGATGGTCAGTGCACGGCTTCCCGAACTTGTGTGCACCAGCTGCATGTGTTTGTACATTGTTTCCCCTCAAATTCTCATCGCAAAAAAAGCTTTCTCCGAAAAACAGCCACGTGGGCATGTTCGCAAGGTTTCCAGTTCCCTTTACACCGCTTCATTCGCCGCAGGGGTGTACTCTTTTCTGCAGCAGCAGAAGAGGGCGGGTAATGAGGTGGCGGGGGAGGTATCTGGCTGAATAACTTCGGAACTTTGTTCCAATATCGGGCTTGTTATCATACTCTGCTGAATTAAAGACGCTCCATAAAGACAAATAAACCGCAGCACAGATACCGCCCCGCAGAGACAGAACCAGTGTTTCATTCAAAAATGTGATCAAAGAAAGCCTGATTATACATCACCATAACAAGTCTCCAACTGTTGATATCGTTGTGTTTTTTAATTGCGGTTCTTTAGCCGCTGGGCGTTCTTTCTCAATCCAAAGTGCGCTATTCTTTGTTTACTTGTCTCGGTGTGCTCCTTTTCCTATCCTAGCTCCTTCCCTAGCAACCCTTTTTCTCTCTCTCTACTTTGTGCTGTTGACTGCATTCTATAGTGTTAGTGCGGAAGCCTCACCGTTAACGGATGCGTCTTATTTCCGCACGTGTTGCCGTGTTTTTCATCACCTTCAAAGTGAGGTTCATCCATGCGGCGCAGCTGTATTTGATGAGCCTCAAGGCACCCGACTTTGAAACGGACGTGGTGGTCCGCTTGTAGCTTTTATATTCGACCTGTTGCTTTAGTGGTATCTCTTGAGCCATTTCTTTCACGAGTGGGCGTCCTTCCACGAATAGCTCAACTCCCAGTATCCTTGTTCAGTCATAAACAATATTTGATATTCAGTACCTATGTTCTTCTCTACAATAAAAAGAGGGGCGTAAAGATGTTTCTCATGGTTCGCACGTTCGCGTAGAGCAAAGCACAATCAGATAAAAGGCAATTCCCGTAGTGGGATCTCCTCCGCCCATTCACAGTCTGAAATAGCTCGTTCTGCGTTAGAGCCGTCCGCCTGAACACTATAATTCGACTTGCGGGAGTAGCCACGTTCAACCCGACTTCCACGGCAATTAGTGTTTTTGTTTCCGTACGGGAGAGGATCTAAAGGAAAGCCACTATCAACTGCAACACATAAACAAGTGCAGCCCTCAAAGGAATGTAATAACCTGAATATTAGTGCACACGGCATTTCAAACGAAGCTCATTCCTATAGCCTTCTATGTAATATAAACTACGGGGTACACGTGCAAGAGAAATAAAATTTGCCCATACCATTCAACTGAATTGTGTGTCACCTGTACGCGAAAAAAAGCGTTTCTGGTAATCTACCCCACATAGTGAATGGCTCACGACTTTTTCTACCGATCAGCGAAGGTAGGCATGTTATTGAGGTTTACACGTGTCATTCGACCTTGTTCAGCTTCATCGGCTGGTCTTTATGCTCCGTAATATTATTAACCTTCCCACTGTTTTACAGGTCGTATGTGAAGGTTTTGGCTTACGTGGCTAGTATATAACCAAAGAACAATTTATGTACTCAATTTCGTATCACACAGAGATAAAAATGGTACTTCAAGTGTGTTTGTTGACTAATGGTACAGCGTACCACGTAGGGCGGTACTACAGTATGTTCTCGATAACCGCGACCTTCAAGGGACCGAAAAAATTGGTTCCGTTTAACATGAACTCCGTTTACTGAGATATATGTGTGAAAGTGCAAATTTATGTGCGTAGACACTCTTAATACGAATTAATGGAATTCTAAGCACTAGAAGGTGAATGTGGCTGATAGGTTTTCAGAAAGCAGGGACACTACAAGAGGTTTAGGTAGAGCATTCATAATTATTGATTTGGCAACAATGAGTCGCTGTACACTACAAAATGCATCAATTAATTTTGTTTGAGCCCTTGCAACTGCATCTTCACGGAGGCTTGACGTCTCAACTTCGCGAGAGCTTACGATCCACCGAATTCAGAAGACGGTAACGCAGTAATGAAGCGCTGATAGCACCACGATGGCACGAACGAGGCGGCATGAGCTCAGTCCTACCTGTAACCTCGACGTCTTGAATCGAGGCCGAACGACTGGAACAAGAACTGCGATGTTGAATTCATTGCACTAATACGGCTGACAACTAACAAGACGAGACTTACGAGACCAACGAGGCTAAAAAACAACAGGGAGGAAGAAACAAACCAAAAACCAAACAGGCGGAACCGTAAAAAGCTGATTCTCATGCCAATAGGTTTCACAAGAAGTTCCATTTCTGGTTCCGTTTACACGTAACGCGGAAATTTAGTCCGGATTACCGAGAGTTTTTATTACGTTATCTGAATACAGAACCAACCGACTTACAGGCTACTGTTCCGTTTAAGCGGCAATTACGTTTAAGCGATTTCCGTTTATCGACATTCTACAGTATATTTAATCGATTGATTGCGTTTCTGAAGAAGAAACCGAGATACAATCCTTGCGTACATGCAAGTGCACATAGTATTCGCAGGATTAGACGGTCCTCAATTATAACGCGCCCCTATTTTCAACACCTGGAAGTGGAAAAAGAAATATTCGCAGTTACTTCTGCCGTGTGCATTAAACAAGGCCACACGGACACACGCGACCATCATGAGAAAGTTTTATAAGGTACGTATCGACATCCGAACACACACACACACGCCAGCATCAATGCGATGAAAAACATGTCGGCTTCACCCCGTCTACCACTGGCGACTGACTTTTGTCACTGAAAATCACAATGATGAGTTCAGGAATCATCAGAAACTGTTCATTGCGCAATATGGCATCGTTTTCTACGTGTAGTGTGTAGCGAGCAGAGTTTGTGGAATACACACCTGCAAACAAAGCCCGGAGTTTAATATGCGTCTTTCTGATTACTGCATTCTTCATATTATTATGTATACTTCTCGCGTTTCTCTCTGAGTCAAAATTTCACATTTTTGCCGCAACGCAAGCTTCTTATGAATAGCAAAAGACAAACAGCAAGCCCAGATCCAAAAATAAAATAAAAACTGACAGCAACAACTGTTAGCTTAACAAGGCTGAAAATAAAAGCTACGTACTTTGAACTCCAATGCAGTATCACGTTTCATATATTTGATCCCCCGTGAAGTAAAAAAAATAAACACGAGCTGATCAGGGAAAGATCGACGGCGGGTTCAAAGCACTTCCGGTGTACATGCGAAGCATCATATTTACTTCCGCGTTTGGGTTGGGCCGTTCTGTTTAATATCCAGCTTTTTCTGCTTCGTTGCACTTTGCGGCGGCCTAGTGATGGTGCTCGATAGCGGTCGCGATGAACGTATTGCTAAAACATTTCTTCGTTGCGATGGCGCCAACCCAGTTCATGTAAGCACTCCTTTACACCTTGGCGTTGCCTCTTCCTTTCTCTGCAAGCAGTTGAACGCTGTGCATTCACCTGCCTCGTAGGAACACAGCAAAGCCGTAAAGCACTAAGCTGTGGGCTGCAAAATCAGTACTTTCCCGCAGTTCAGTGAACTATACTTGAAACGTTAGTACCCGCTGCTACCAACGACAGGACTTGCGTTGGAGGCGGAAGAAACAACAACAAAAAGGAAGCAGCTTAGCATGTTGGTGTATGCGCCGTTCTCCGTAGTTGGAAAGAAACGACGCCAGTTGTCGTCCCCGTCACGACATAGGGCGGCCCCTGTCTGAAGCTGAAAGTGTTCAAAGGGGTTTGGTTTGGGCTGACGTCATCCCGCCGAAGAATCCCTTTTTGGCAATGGTTCATTTTATACCCTATGTGGATATGGTGTTATATGAGATGTAGAACGGTCACGTCACTAACATTGCTACAGCAGAATGGCGAGTTGGGCTAGTTGGTGAAATTGCATTTCGAAACCTTCAGAAAGCGCAACACTGAAAAAACGCGAGACGAAGAAAGGGAACACAGGACGAGCGCTCTTCCGGTGTCCCCTTCCTTTGTCGCGCCTTTTTCAGTGTTGCGCTTTCTGAAAAAACTAATCTTGACATTGTGTTTCGGTATACTGTCTACGTAAGCAGCAACCACCATCTTTCAGCTCATAGGCACGTTTTCCTAATAGAAGACTTCGTAGTATATCCGAGTGGGAACCACATGCACCCAATTTTAAGCGGGGTGAGTGGATGTCCTTGTACTAGCGCTTCCAAGCGTCTAAGAATTTGTCTGTGGATTCAACGAGGAAATATCTCCGTGCGTTTGTAATTTATGACGTGCCAGACTTTCGCCGAAAGCAAAAATTATAGTAATCTCCGGCCCTACGGCATTGCGTGCTATATCAGAAACGTTATATGCCTAGAAAAATATTTCTTGCTTGCAATACACTTCTGCCTAACCTGTGGAGAAAGGCCTAACTTTAGAAAGGTTTGGTTTATAGGGTTTAATAGGGATGCATTGAGGCATCTCGGACGTATTTAATAAAGACCCTTGAACCTTCGCAGTTAACTATCCGAAAGCTTAAATACGTAGTGCTGAGTATGTGTTTCCAGCAATTCGTTTGAATATAGTAGTGAAATCCACTTTAAAGGTGCTCAGTGTATACTGCAGCGGCTTAAGCATTTTCTTGATCATTTCGAAACAAGGCTTTCTCCAGTTTTTAATGCGTAGCTTTCTTTCCCGAGTAGCCCATACCTAGGACCATGTATAACGCCCTGCATGTCCACAGAAATACAGATTTAGTGGAAGTAACTACTGTAATTCTTACAACAGAGTAAATCGAAATAACTGGTCGGACAGTATTTGGAAAAACAATAAAAGAAACATAAAACAAAGCAGCAAAAATGTCGAACCGTGTAACGTCCTACATTTCCACAAAAAGGCACATTTGGAGGAAGTAACACCTTTAATCGTTAAAAAACCACAAATGGAGTTAGTTGGTCGGATAGAGTTATGAAAAACCAAGACATAATAAACAAAAAAAGACAAAGTGGCGAACCGTGAAACACCCTCATTTCATCAAAAATGAAGATTTGGCGGAAGTAACACCTTTATTCGTTATAATAGCCTAATTGGAGATAATTGGCGAACAGAGTTTTCAAAACCGATACATAACAATCAAATAGAAAGAAATAGCGAAAATTGCCAACCGTGTAACGCCCGCATTTTCACAAAAATGAAGATTTGGCGGAAGTAACACCCGTAATTGTTAAAATATCATAAACGGAGATAACTTGTTGGTCAGAATTTGCAAAAACGAAAAAATTGTCTGAAAAGAACTCACACCCTAGAGAAGAGGCGGAAGAATTCTACGCATTTGTAGACAGTTCTCTGAATTTCGGCCGATATTTTTCTTGTGAATTTAAATTCTGAAGCCAGAGGATTTCCCTCCAAAGCCACTTTTGATTTTATTTATTTATTTATTTATTTATTTATTTTATTTATTTATTTATTTATTTCAATGACATGCATTGCAGAGAGGAGTGGTGAAAAACGTTCTACCAAAAATAGAACAAAATGAAGCAACATCAGAAAGGGTACGCGTGCATGGTCATCTTGAAGTTAGTCGTGTTGATGATTGATGTGATGGAAGTAGGATGGTGGTTTCAGTCCGAGCTTGTGGTGGGCACGAATGAGTTAAAATGAAGATTTATTGGGATGTTTGGAATTTAACGCTGAAGTGATGATCCCCGCGGGATGAAATATAGGATGGCGGCGAGAAAAGCGTGTTATTAGTGAGGACATTGTATGATAAACATTATGGAAGAGGCATTATGCCTGAAATTTTGCGGCGAAGTGATAAGCTGGGTATATTTAAAGTTGATTTCATGTGAGGTACGCTTGCCATATGGGAGTAATTTGACAAAATCAAGCCTGGGGCACGATTTTAAATGGATTCTAAGCTGATGATATGCACGTTAACCTGTCGGTCCCATACAGATGACGAATATTTATACTTAAGCATCACTAACGTTTAATAAAGGGCCACGTTAGTAAAACGTTTTATAACGTTTTGCTAGCGATTTATTAGCCCTTGCTAACGTTTTACTAAACGATGGGCCACCTTTTATTTTTCTTCTTTAAGGTGTCCTGATGATATACTACATTAAAATAGGATATAATGGCAAAACAAATATTGAGTTTTTTACATAAACCTTGATCACTTTCTTTGGTTGTCTTATTTTCATAGATATTACGATTGTCTTCCCTCAACGCGCCGCGGCCTCTGCGTAAATTGACTTTTTTCTACAAAAAATTTCACCATCTTCCCGCAGGGGAAGCACGAGTAGTATGCGAAGCCCCATGGGGTCGACTCAAGTTCCTATTAGTTTTTAGTTTATCGTGGCGTTGCGGGAGGAGCATGAGGGAAGCGGAGCGCGCGCGTGCGTCATTTATACCGCGGAGCTCCAGTGGCGCCCCCAGCAGAGTATGCAGCGGCTACCGTCACGTCTCTAACCCTAAGCTGCTTCGCATTATCGCGCGTGGAGCCGCAGGTGTTCCCATTCGTTGCGCAATCTCGGAGAAGAGAGGAGGCATGCCGGAGAGGAGAGGAGCGTCGGAGAGGAGAGGAGGAATGCCTCGCATGCTACTCCGGGTTCCCCTACGGGAGAATGACGACGGTGGTTGAACGCGAAGCTACCTCGTGATGGATTCTTTGGTTGGCCAATCCCTACGGGCATCCTGCAACAATCATCATCAACGGTGCCTGGCCAGGCATGCGCAGTGGGGGTGTGGTACTCAGGGGACTCCCTACGGGAAGATGATGACGGTGGTTGAACGCGAAGCTATCTGGTGATGGATTCTTTGGTTGGCGAATCCCTAGGGGCATCCTGCCACAATCATCATCAGCGGTGCCTGGCCAGTCATGCGCAGTGGGCGTGTGGACGCCGCACAACGGCGCCCACACAATGGCGCAGGGAACAGGCTCGACCATAACTGCTTCGCATATAAAACAGAAGTATTATAACTTTGCAGAGACAAATTTTTGCCAAACGTTCAAAGGCGGCCCGTCAAATGTTTTGCATTTTGAAACTGACAATAACCCACTCACCCCATAAACAGCCTCTTTCTTCTCTTTCCGCAAAAGGCAATCTTGCTATACTACTACACGTGGAGTTTCCCGAACAACTCTTGTATTTGTTTTTCAACCTTTTTTAACAATTCTTCGATAAGAAGGAAATTTTCATCCACTGTTGCCTTGTCCGCAAATGCCGTAAAGCATGGTAACCTCGGTTGCTGACCCCGATGCAAAACATCCTGCTGCAGTTCTCACAACTCAATTTACCGAAGTTAAAGCGTGGGAGGCGAAATCTCAGCTTAGGCTTTAATATAGAATTCATTTTTGATATGGGCATTGCATCGAGAACTTTAAACCAATGCAAAAAAGGCTAAATAGTTCCGAAGGCCGCTTCGCCACCGGTAGATAGCCTCCAACTCCCTCTTCCGTTAGCCTTAGGGAAGGAAGGCGCATACATACAGGAGCACCATTTTTATCCAAGATAATTATAGGCGAATACTAATAATAAGAGTGAAATGCGGAAACGCCGTGCCTAAATACCCATAAAACGATTAGGACGCATATACAAAAAATATTGGCCATGTACAGCACACTTATTTCTTCCCGCTCATAGACGCTGGAGATTTATTCAGTAAAAAGTGCATAGACGTTTTGTTAGTGTTATTTTTTTCTTATTGATATTATCATTGTTATTTTTTGTCCATTGTCACGTTATTTATTTTAATGTTTTCTTTCCCATTACAGACCGAATCTTGCAATAAAGTTTACAACAAACAACTACTTTTATACGCTCTCCACCATAGACGTGGACGTGCACCATTCTACGGAGAGGCGGTGCCGCCAGTGAACTAAGCTTGCTCGGTACGTGTTCTTCGCAGATACCAGTTCGGTCCATCATTCGAGTCTGTTGACAGAAAATCCATTGGCAGACCTGTCCGAACGTCCGCCTTTTATCCCATCTGGAACCGAAGACGCGAAAGCTTTCGTCTTTCGTTCGGCGGCCAGCAGTTTCTGCCTCGGGGTGAAGCCATCGTCTGAATAATGGATGACCAGGGCAGCAACTTTCGGGTGTCTGCCATACTGCTCGCTGTTTAACCATTACACATCGGGAGCGTTTATTTCTGTTTTTTGTTCCGTATTTTATTGCTTAAATGCTGAACGCCTTCTTTTACTTTCTGGTTCTCAACACTGGAAGTTATTCTTCCACCTCCAAAGTGCATTCTTCGTCTTCACTGGATTTACCCCTCTGCACATTGATGAAACCTATGATTGTGTGAAATGCTTTAGTGGTTCACCACCTTAGTCGAATTGCGCGTTGACGTTCAGTAAAAGATTGAAAAAAAAAGAGGCGGATATGACTTTAACGCAATTCCTGAGAGTGCGTTATAAAATAAAGTAGCATGGCTGTACATTCGTATACAAATGGAATGCGAACGCCAATATATCAATTGCAACACGCGAAATTGAAAAATACTCTCCGCGGAGGTCCAATAACGGTGCACTATTGGCATATTTGGAGAGCCACATTTCCCAACTTGGTTACTGATTTGAACCCAAATGTCAATCTGACTTGCATGTAAAAAAATCGCGCCGTTTGTGTGCTCTGGTTTCAAGAGCCATTTCCTGCATCCGCGGTGTCTGTCCACATGCTAGACCGGCTGCGACTTAACGTTGCATACACCCGCAGTTTTCCCTTTACGCTAACTGGGTAGAGTCGCCATTGATTCCAGTGTGCTCTACTACTGAAAACATGGGGCACATTGTATGGCGCTGACCGCCATATGCTAGTGAACGGGAAACAGCCTCGAAGGCACGTGTGCGACTCCGACATGGAAGTGCTCTAGAACTTGAACACTTGCTTAGACCCTGGCGGAATAATGGCGAGGCAGAGCTGGGTACAAAAACTCTGCTTACTTTTCCTTGCGGAAGGAGGGCTGGAAGAGGTGCTGTGAACCCTGTGAACATGTACATTTTATATATGTGTACATATGCCCTCTCCTTCCTTTTTTCTTTTTATTCTTCTCTCTCTGCATATATTGCTTCTTTTCATCTCACTGTATTCACCCCCATCTAGAGTGGCAAACCCTACTGTTAGTGAGGCTGACATCTTCAGCATTCATTAAAGCTTTTCTCTCTCCTCTCTCTCTCTCTCTCTCTCTCTCCTCTCTCTCTCTCTCTCTCTCTCTCTCTCTCTCTCTCCTCTCTCTCTCTCTCTCTCTCTCTCTCTCTCTCTCTATCTGTCTCTTTGATTTATATTTTCGTTATCGCTATCTATTTGTCAGGCACTGTACGTACTTCCGTCCGCCCCGACCTACCTTTTGCTGCGGTTTGGCTCATTTCCTCACACGTGCTTAAAAAGCTACTAAACGGCTTCCGAAATCGGACTTAACCTCAAAGCCTTAACCCTGTGCATTAGAGAATAGAACTGGCTGCGCCAAACACAAATAAAAGCTTCTTGTAGCCACGTTTAACTTAACTGCGTCTGCATTTTGTTGAGGGTAGTCAGTCCTGAAACCTTTAGACTGTGTGGACTGCCTTAGCATTTCAGCAGCGCGTGCAAAAAATCAGTTGCTGGACAGAAAAATCGGATGCACTCGGCATGATCGAAGGTGGCGAAACTAAGAGCGTCGAGAAGCTCTCGTACCCAAGAAAGCGTTTGATAAAAGTCGCCGCGAGCGCTAGTGTTAACAACGCGCGAACGCGTGGCTTTCGATACGTGCAGCGCAACCTGATGATAGCCACCGGCGTGACCAGCAAGATTAGGGTACGCGCTGCGGCAGCTAGGTGATCGAAAGCTATTGCCGATGCTTCCTTGTTTTGGGGGAGAGGTTCGACGCGGAAAGTTCCTCAGCACGACTGCCACCAACGCCTATATTAAACATCATCTGACGCTGATAACCAGTCCAGTCTCGTTTTGTCCTTTGGTATGGTTCCGATGTAAAAGAAAAGTTGAATGTTGGCAGGGCATGGCCATTTTAACGTAGGATGTGCAGAAAAGGTGTAAGCATAAGTTGATGCAGCTTTATATGGCCTGCGCATGCGTGCTAAAACTTCACCGCGCCAATAATCAACGTCTTGAGGCAATTCCTGAGTCAACGCTTATGTTTCCTCCTTTCCTGCACAATTAACCTACGTTAGAATGGCTGTGCCCGACCCAAATTACACTTGTATTTATATTGGAACCATACCAAAACCGAAAACAAGACTGCACTGGTAATCAGCGTAAGATAACATTTAATATAGACTTTATCGGCGGTCGTGGTGAGGAACTTTTGGCGTCGAACTTTGCCCCCCCAAAACACGGAAGCATCGGCCATAGCTTTCACATGCCAAGCCACCGCAGCGCCGTCACCTAATCTCGTTGCTGAGGCCGGTGGATATCAGCAGGCTGCGCTACACGTATCGAAGGCCACGCGTTCGCCCGTTGTTGGTAACAGTTTTGACCTCTGTACATATTGTTGTTTGCACTGCGCCCGTAACTCAGAGGCCAGGCGACCACGAAGAAATGGCTGTGAATCATGTTTTACGGCGGGATGTGTTTACGATGGACAAAGAATAAAACGTGCAACATGCACAAGATGACAGGAAACTATAAACTTCTTGCCAGAGCGGTAGCTTGGGCGAGTTGGTAATACATTGCATTGGCAGGAAGCGCAAATTAGCACGAGGACAGAGAAGAGAACAACAACAGCGCTTCGAAGAACGAAGAACGAAGAGCGCGTCGTCTTGTCTGTGTTGTTGTTCTCTTTGTCCTCGTGTTAATTTGCGCTTCTCGCCAATATAAACTTCTTTATAAACAAAATACACAGGTTATTGGTTGGGTTGAGAGCGCAAGGAAACCTTGAGATGAATGTGGCAAACCGAGAAATGTGGACGCCAGAGAAAGAAGTAAATTTTGCAGTGGTTAATCTAAACCATGCAGACAGCGAGGTGGCGTTCGTGCGAGACCGCATACACTTTACTGAACGTCTAGCTGAACGTCTACGGCAACTTGAGGATTGCGCGACAGATTTCTACGGATGTGGGAGGCAGATCGTTTTAGGAAGGTGAACTCCCCAGTGGAAGTAGGGAAACTCCAGCTTGAGGGATCAGTACGCAGATTAATCAAATATGTGAATCAAAGAAAAGACACCTATGTAAAATTACTGACTCTATAAACTTTCATGGCGAAAGTAATCGCAGAAATGGCAATAGCTTCAAACACACCTCAACGAGGGGAAAATTGACGTGTGCGCCCTGACCGCAGGACATGTGGGAAATATGCAGCAGCCAATAACTGGGTGGGAAAGAGGCACAAAAAAGTACCCTTGAGGTACAAGAAAGTGTGAAGTAGAATGAGGGATTTGGAAAGGCATAATATTGCTGGCACTTACGTTTTCGAATGCTCAAAGGGGCCATGAAGACAAAATAAAGTAAAAAATACAGAATAACTCTGAAGTTTCGCGCTACAGTGACGTAATAAGGGCAAAAGTGTCGCACTTTAGACGAGCACTAAAAACAGTTATCGGGGTGTCAACTGAATGCTAGCATTCAAATAATGCGATCAAGCGGAACTAGAAACCCCACTGCAATCGCCAAGCCATGTTTCTTTCTTGGCTATGGCTTTGGCCGGTGGCGGCCAGTCATACACACAAGGATCTGTGACGTCATAGGGACTTCGACAGGAGTGGCTGGAGTGTCGACACTGCTTCTTCTGTTCTGTTTATTATCGAGAATTATTTATCTGAATTTTCTGAACAAATCGGTGTCACTGTTACCGGGACAAAGCCGTCGTTTTGACGAACTAGTATTTTGTCTTCGGGGCCTCTTAATCGAGTAGCAGCCCGTCGAACATGCACTAGGTGGTCGCGGTTAGACGACACTAAGGCCGCCAACGGCGATATTAGGTGGGCCTATTTTGAAGCTGGGGAAGTACAACGTAAAATACGTTCTGGAGAGATGTACTTGTATTTATTCGAAATGGGCAAAGGTGTACAATTTTTAACACGGTAGGCAGTCGATGGCAGAAGAGGACGAAAAGGTTAACGCCAAAATTAGCCGACAATCCAACTGCCTGGAGCAGTAAGAAGATAATGAAAAAAGTAGAGAAGCTTTGGTTCAGTCATTGTAACCTAGTGTTTAAATTATAATTTTTATAACGTGGTGTAGCCCTAAAACCCCATTAAGTGTCTCGTTTTTTGCTTGCACTTCCTTGCTCCGCATTTCCATAGCAGACAAGGAACGGATTCTATTGGAACATTCGTTCGCTATACAAAGGTAGTAATAAAGTAAGAAATGAAGAAAACAAGAGAGTGCGGTGGAACATTTAAAATGCGCATGTTTCACGGGTCACGAAACAAAGTTGGGTGGGGGATATTTCAATTTCAATCCACGTCTCAATCACTAGCGCCGGTAAACAGAATGGCCCAGAGAAACGACGAAATGGAACGGGACATGTTTCGCTGCCGGGCGTGGCGACGGAGAAAAACGGCGACACGATATGCAATACTGTTTTGACTCAAAAAATATCCTAGACAATGAGAGTAAAACGCTGAATACCACGGAAATGAGTTTCGTCCGGACGAAACACGAGGGCCGTTCATTGTCCTCTGCGAGCATGCGGGGCTCGACTACACGAGCAGCGGAAGGGTACGCTGCCAGTAGCGACAGTAAATAAATGGAATAAAAGCAGAAAACATGTTTGTATATGAATAGTGCAGGTAGAGCGCGTCATCTAGAAAGTTGATAGCAAGAGGAAGACATTTTAAGAAGGCGGCGGTACAAAAGCACTCCTTCAATTCCTTAATTTTTCCGAACTCCCCCGGCTGATCACCTTTTCGTTGAATAGGAAGGAATGAAGGAAGCAAACTTTATTAAGACAGTCTATTCGTTGAAAAAACAAAGTTTTGCATTTTTGCAGCCGCCCCTTTCCATTGGGGCGATTTCCCCGTGCAAGACGGGCGAACTTTCCAAGCGTTGTAGTCCCACACCAGGGCCGAGCCCCAGGCCGGGGAGTCGCTTGTACCTATTTTACCAGTAGGTGCCCGTCGCCATCAAGGCGCACCAATGCACATGGTGCCTTCCACAGCCAGGGTGGACGCTCAACTCACAACCGCTTGTCGCACAACATGCCGCCAGGCTCTTTCACCCCCGGCAATTGCGCAACGCGGCACGATGGCCCGAGGCCCTGCCAGATGTACAAGGTTAAGGTGCCCCTCGCAAGGGTAAAGGCAGCTTTGCAGTCGTGAATTCCCGTTTCAAGGGTCCGCACTCGACCAGAGACGTCTGTACCCAATAAAGAATCCGGTGGGTGCCCAGTGGTACGTGGATTCTAATTCGGCCCCACCCGCATACTAGGCGAGTGCTGTACCTCGGAGCCATCGCTGTGGTCAGGCGTCCGATAAAAGGCAAAGCTATTGATAGCTTTGCGTTTTGGTGTTTTTTTTTGTCGATCCGAAGTTCTGCAGAAAATGTGCTCACATGAACTAGCCGCTCGAAGAGTTTATAAACAAATAAAAAGATGAGAAATACCCACTTCTTATGGAGGTCCTTTCCGTAAAGACCAACAAAGGCGTGCTCGTCAAAGGCCCTGCTTAATGTCCGCTGCAGCCGAATTCAATTTTCTTCGTCAATCCCTGAATGAATGGAGAAAATTGTATGTCATGTAGCCTGGGATGAAACTATAAACGAATAAACCAGAGAAAAATATGTGACAGAAGACAAAACAGCCGAGCGAGCCCCCTCAGTACTTGATGATTTATTTATTTATTTATTTATTTATTTATTTCATAGTACACTTGAAGGCCCTCAAAGGAGGGTATTACATAGGGGGGAAGGAGGGGGGGCATACACACTTAAAATACACCTATGTTGACAGAAGTATTAGAAAAAAATCAGATCAGATCAGATCAGATTAAACTTTATTGTTGCCACGGGTGGGACCGTTTTCAGGTCGACTTTAGTGTCCTTCCGGCGACGGCAGGATTCATGTAGATCTCTGCGGCGTCTTCGGCCACCTGGGCTAGTGAGACCTGGGTCATAGGGTCTGTGCTGAGCAGCGCGGCCTCCCACTGCTCCTCGTTCGTAATTTGTAATAAAATGGGGTGCTTTTTAAGAGTTTGAAGGGGTTTTTCTTCACAGGACCAAATCACGTGTGGTAGGTCTGCGTATTGATTGCAAAGAGGGCCAGTATAGAAAAAGATAAAAAAGAACAAAAGATAGAAAAGAACGAGAGAAACTTCGGTACAATAGAAAAAAAGAAAAAACAACAGAGAAAAGACCGAAAAAGAAAACTTCGGTGCAACAAAATATGTCAGGAATGCAATGTGCTTCAGTAAACACCATTTAAACAAATAAACAAAATGCGCTTCCGCAAGAACGCACTTGAAGAGAAGGAAATTACTTTACAGAACTAATTAAATACAGTGAAATACAGAAAAGCGACGAAGGGCAAAAATAATAGAGAAGAGCGCGGGTGCGCAACAATTCATTTTAACAAACAACGCAATTTAACGCATCACAATTGGTGAAGTTAGAAGTTACATTTCTATAATGATGATAGTTGGATTTTTATGGCGCAAGGCCAACTGGGGCAAACAGCCCACTCAGTGCCTTTTTCTGGTTTGATGTTGCTGGAGTAAAAATCTGCATTACCTTTTTAACAGCCGAGCTGTTTTAAGCTCTTGGTTGCACCTTCCTCAAACAAAAAATACCAAGAAAATACTGAGCGCTCGTGAGCGTGCGCCATGTGAGGAGCGGCCGGTGTTGCCTAGGCTTGCGGGTGAGCTTGCGCCACGTGAGGAGACCGTAAAAAGAAAACAAGAAAATCCCGGTCAAAGAAAATACCGAGCGAACGTGAGCGTGCGCCTCGTTACGAGCGCTCGGCATCGTCCAACTCCAAATTCGAGATCACTCTGCCCAGCGTTTGGCGCGTGATCTCTGGCGCGCTCCTATCTTTGCGAGTTCACGCCGAGTACGCGAAGCTGGTTGTCGCCGGTACTAGCGCGTGCTGGCGCGGTTCACTTTGGGAGAGATGTGAAAGGCTGCGGACAAAACGATCCGAGCCTGACAGTCATGAGAAATTTCGGAAATCGTGTGAGGTGCAACAGCCGGGTCTCCGACGAAGGGACAGCGGCTGCCACCTCTGCTGTTTCTCCAGCATTGCACCACTAGTGCGAGCTGCACCAATTTTGTTCTACTGTCCTCATATCGTTCATACATCACTACTAAAACACTATTACCCTTCCACTGCTTGTTTTGGGTTAAATTTGGGAAACCTGCCCCGTGAGGCTGGTTTCATAAAGTCGGTTTTATGAAGTCCTTTGAGTATAGCTTTTTTGGAGCACCCCTTTTTGAAACCGGCCCTATTTGACAATTTAAAACTCGCTCGTGCTAGGGTTGGTGCGCAGCAGGAGGGGGGCGACGTGGGACTGCGACGTCCAATCCTTTCGCCTAACGTCACGTACTGGGATCAACGTCATCGGCGTCTTTCTTTAAAGCATACATAACTTCATGTGTTATCGTTGGGATCAAAGGTGTTAAATTAACTCTGCCGGTGACATCTGCCGCAGCATTTTTTCCTGGCCTCTGTTAACAGTTTGAAAACCCACGTTTCGTCGACACAGACAAAGGAATTGTAATTTTTACCAAAAACAAACCATGGATATTGATTGACAACACTGACCGTAACACAACACCAGTTCTAAAGGCACACGAGAAAGTGCCCGTAAAATGCTCTGAACTTGTGGACGCGAATTTACAGTTTTTCAGCCGTAAAATTTAGGCGTGATTCGGAACTACATTTTTATAGGGGCTATTTCATGGGCGACGCTAAGGGATTTTGTAACCAGCCGTGCTTAACAAAAAAAAAGTACAGTGGTTTAAGCGACTTTTTCTCCCTGGTGCAGTAGTTCATTGAGCAGGCTCCAAGAACTATGGCCTGTACACTAACCTCCCATCTTGGATTCCTGTGGCTAAATTCTCGTTGTTCGCTTTTTACCTCGTGTAAATGATAATCCTGATGGCTTGGAATAGGGAGACACACATTTTATCCGGCACATTGAGGGCATCAACAGCACAAGAAAAAGAAATCGTCACTACATACCGGCAAACCATGCTGACTCCGACATAAAAGAAACAGCACAACAATAAAAGAAGGACAGATATACGACTAAAGTCATCCCCCCTCTACTTCCTCCTCCTCCTTCCCCCAAACAGAACGATGTCTTCACAGGGCCGGCTGGGGCGGCAGCTGCAATAACTTTCCTTCCGAAATGAAACGGGAGTCTGCGGTGATGCCATAAACTAGCCGGCCTTGACAACCTCTTGAAATCTGCCTCGCGTACTTTGACTTCCACTTCCCCTTTTCACCGGCTGCTCGAGAATTTCCTTCGCAGAAGAGCCTAACCAAGACTTTACTCTTCTGCAAGCTTTTGCGCTTGGTACACACTGTCTCCTAAAAATCTGCAGAAATTCAGAGAACAATGTACTAATGCGTAGCATTGGCAGGCCGCTTGTCTAGAGTCGCAGTTCTTTAGAGCCAAATATGGCTATGACTAGGAAAAGACGTTGGAATATTTTAGTCTTTTCAAGTTCCCTTTTGTTTCTTTTCGCCAATAATGTCACTTTATACGATTATAGCGACAAAGTCCCTTTACTTTGCTAATTATCCGTTTTTTGAAGATGCAAAGTGTTCTGCATATGTGTTCGGTTCACGCTATTTTTAATTGCATTTTGAAGGTTCTTTTGAGGAATTTTAGTTGATTTTTGTTTTTTGTGGGTGATGTATAAGTGGCATATTTTTAATTTTGTGGGAACATGTTTGTTGAAATTTGATTTTTTGCTTTATTATTGGGTTTTTCAAAATCTGTATGATCAAGTATCTCAATTCCGGTTTATAACGATTAAAGTTGTTACTTTCGCCAAATCTCCGTTTTTCTAAAAATACAGGGCGTTGCACTGTCCCGGATGGGTGGAGGGGGGTACTCGGCAAAGAATGCAACGCACTAAAAACCAGGCTATAACCAAATAACCGTTAAAACCATGATTCGCTCCCGCTTTTACATTGTCTGTTCATGTTAAGCCGCAAGCGAAAGGGGTATGGCGCAGCAAATTTTGCAATAGCCTCTAACTTTAGTTCGTTTTTGAGTCAGGCCCCTGTTGCTTTCTCTGGAACCGCCAAGCTCACCCAGGTGAAAGCTTG
This sequence comes from Haemaphysalis longicornis, assembly GCA_013339765.2. Classification (NCBI taxonomy): domain Eukaryota; kingdom Metazoa; phylum Arthropoda; class Arachnida; order Ixodida; family Ixodidae; genus Haemaphysalis; species Haemaphysalis longicornis. The sequence continues at coordinate 239,495,808 of CM023449.1, forward strand.
CTCACATTTCCGCGAGACGAAGAGGTATTTCGGTACCAGTCACAAGTTTTTGAAGCTTTGAGGATTTTTATGCCTAATTTCATGCTTTTCGAGTGGGTTTTTCCCCTACGACAGCTTGTAGAGAGCCGTGCGCGGATTTAAACTTCCTATGTTGCACCGCCAGGCACCTGCCACTGATATATGCGTCCCGAGCATCAGCGCCAGTTTGCACTCCATGGTCGCGTGGGGCGCAATCTTTGCAGCGAAGCTGTTTATGCATAGCGTGCGTGGATAAATCGGCGGAGAAAGGTAATTTTTGGCACTCGCGTTTTTGGACGTCCCATATTTTTTCGAATTCTAGGGAAAGCGAGTCCTGAGAAAAAGGAACCGGAGACCAGAAATGGCAGGGCCGTGCATGCTTTCCCACTAACTAAACAAGAGTACGAAGCAGCCTTATCAAAGTACTCGACCCTCCACATAAAGGATGAAGGTCTCTCAACTTAGTGTGCATTCCGCACATACAGTTCCTGATCGCGCGTCAGTGTTCGACGAGAGTACTACAGAAGCTGCGTGCCCACTGTAGAGCTCCCACCACTCAGAGGCGGCCAGCGTTCAGACGGACTCAGTTAACACCCGATTAGATACCCCGCTCCCCAAGCGTACTAGGCAGCGTTGGTTTCGGAAGATTGAAGACGCTCCGCTCAGCCTCGTTAACTCCGTGGCGCGCATGGAGCCTGAGCCAGCGGCAGGGACTGAACAGGCTTGCACTCCATGCCGACGGCATTAGCCGGCCGCGGACAATGCACTTAGGCAACTGCTGGCTGTAAAAGAGGTGTCGAAAGAAGAAGATATCTGCGGCTCAATAGCCTGTGGATTGCCTGTGCTTAAATGGAGGGAGGCATATTGGGCTGCAGGAGCAGACGCTGCTTTGCTTGTACCGAAATAGGAAACAATACATAAGAACAAAATCCAGAAGGCTGTGATTCACTATAGCTCGGCGCTTGGGCATGATGGATGCACAAAGTGTGTGTAGGGGAAACGCCCTTAGACGACCCCAGAGAAAAAAACAAAAAATTCCGTTCAGCGTTCCATCTCTCAGTAATGCGTGACAACATGAGCATGTATGGGCCATACGGGCATTCAGTAAAAGAGTATAGTGTGTTTCCTTACTAAAATGACGGATATTTCTTAAAGAGCCTTTAAAGAAAAGGTCCTACGCCTTCCGACTCAGGGTCTCGAATGTATGTAGGTGTATGCTCGGATACGAGCTCCTGTGTTGCGCACAATCCGACAATTCCCCGTGAGACATTTTGACAAATATTTTGCAACATGAGACTCAATGACAAGCTATAGTTGTACCTGGAGCGGCAAAAAAAGAGCAGAAATCGACCCAGGACGTGTTATTACACTAATGGAAGCCACGATCTTTACTTATCAAATGAATAAAACAGGTGGTTGCGAAAATGCATGCAATTTCAAATTCAAATTTTGGATGTTTCACGCCCTTAAGATAAGACTTTTGCTATGAGGCGCGCCGTATTCGAGAAAAAAGGATTAAGTTGGACCACCTGGAATTTTTACCTTGCACCAAAGTCTCCCCATGATAGCATCTTCGTTTACTGCTTCTATCCTAATATTGTAATCGATCTCCTATCCTTGGCCGAATCTGCACAGCCTCTTAGCAACTCAGCCCTTGCGCGGCAAGTTAACGATTTACTTACTAATACGTCTGGAATGATAAGCAGTGCTTTCTGAGAAACGGTTGCACGACTGGTTAAATTCGAACATTCCCTACGGATCACCAACGAGGTTTTCGTGGCGGTATTAACTAACGCGGAGCTTTAGTGTTCTCACTATTGCGTCTGTAACGCGAAAACGCCTTGCTGGAAAGCCACCATTCTCTGACTATAATGATGAATGATCGTTGGCGAAGTGAAAGAAAAAAAAAAAACTTCCCGAGGCCGGAATCGAACATGGGACTTTCGCGTTATGAAGCCGGTACCTATGGGATTGCTGCATTTCGACATGATCGAAGGGGTTAGAATTTGGAGACGGGTGCATGGTGCTCCGACAACATCCAAACATTCCGTCAGGAGAAAGCTTCACGTTACTATCGTCGTCGTTAGACGGACGGGTGCATGATTTTTTTATATAATGTTGCCGTGAAATCTTTATGGATTCTTGTCGTTCTTTGTTATAATCTTAGATTCCAGAAATTAGTGTAGTGTTTGTTCATTAATATTCAATAATAAAATTCGGAGCTAGGAACAATGGCTGCGGCATTCTTGTTTAGACTGTTGCCTCGGTGTACACAGCGGAGTTCAGAATGCATGATACAGAGGGCATAATGCAGTGGTCAGAATCCTTCGGACGTGGCATGCATTCTGGAAGACGTAACCAATTTTCTGCAACATCATATTGTTTATCAATCTGCTATTTTCTGCTCTATGACAACACCATTTCCAAAAAAGATCATAGCCAGAAAAGCAGTTTACTTCGAAGAAGCAAGTTTTCATACGTCATCAGTGGCTGTTATTTCACCGTAACAGAAGGGAAAACTCGGATAGTTGGATGGAGTAAATTGCTTTAACAAAAGATCACCCGGGTAGGAGTAAACACACAGGAAGAGGTCCGTCCTGTGCGCCTGTTTACTCGGTCTATCGGTGTGTTTACGTAACCTCGTCTGTTTGGCCCTCTTTGTATAGTCTTTGTGCACCGTTAAAACAATGCTATTTCACCGTGCAGAAAAAAAATCGCAAGACATCTGATTCGCATTAATTTAACTCCAATAAAGAATTCCACAAAATTATGCACATTTCATGCATGTCAACCACTCGTTCCGTGTTACTTGGCTCAATCGGCCAGAAACGGGACGTTTCTACACCACCATAACCCAGTGGCGTGGCCTGAAGCTGTCAGAAAAGCTAAATACCTTTAAAACTCAAACCTTCCAACGACCTTCACATATTCATACAACACTGCCGCAATCACCGCTACAAACGCCTTCGCGTAAATTAATTTGTCTAAAGTAGAGCAGCCGACTTAAAGAGATTGATGGTCCTTCCGTCTAACGATGACGATGGTTGAAACGGGAAGCTTTCCTGCGCAAGATTCGAATGGCGAATCGCCAAATCAAGAATGAATGTAGGGGAGGGATTAGTGATTGTAGTATCTAAGAGTTATGGTGCATGATGACATATATTGAAGAGATGGCCTTTATTAAATAAAAAAAATATCATTCATACGTTCCCACTTGCATCGACGACGTTGCACTTGCGCAGCATGGTCCTGTGCTCGGCGTGGCAGACGGTTAGAGGTTCGGCCATTTTGAAGTGACACAGCTCCATGTTTATATCGGCAAGAAATAAAAAAATCTTTGTATCGGAATGGCGCAATCGGATATACGTCGGATTCACAACACAAGCTACCCAGGTTCGACACCTGCCACGGGAAACATTTCTTTGAGGCGCATGCGTAACTTTGGTTTTCCTGTAGTGAGACTTGCCTTGAACCAGACGCATAGAAAGCTTCGCGTTAAAAAGCTAGGTGCAACGTTTATTTTTGGAAAGCAGGATTTTCTACCGTTGTAGTTGCAGAGAAAAAGGTTCTTACGTGTTTTGCGACACCATCAAGACAACAACTTCAAACCCAGCGGCATATCTCGGTGACGTAGCTTTGTGGAAAGGGATTCTCACACATTATCATACAGTCTAGGAAAGCTCAGGTGCCCGATGATTTCTGTTTTAATGGTAATATGCCCAAGCACACAGAAAACCGCTCCCGGCATCGAACCGGACTATCACAGGATAGGAATACATTGAATGTGGCGCACCCTACATTTACTCAGGAGACCGCCTTTGTAGCAACAGGCTCTCTTTTGCTGAGAGCGTTCTACTATTGATTGGTTGGATGGAGTACCGGCATGCCCGTTGTAAGGTACGTACTCAAATCTGCACCAACAGATCCCTCTAGGCTGTGCGTCTCCTTTCTCATATTCATTTGTCATGGGTACCCTTAGAACTTCAATGCTGGTCACTTTCTCAGCCATTCTATCTGCCTTCACCTACCAAACATTAACTTTGATTATGCCGTCTTTCCCAAATGGTAGAGTGATAATTGATCGATGGCCTTGAACATGCAGACTCCTGAACTCTGGAAGACTTCTCCGTATTTTTTTCCCAAGCTTACTTTCGGGTCTCTATTGACGCATTTCAAGCGAACTTATTATGGCATTGGCCTTATTTGGTCGAAGCGTCCGCTTTCGCCGGCACTTCACTCCTCAGCGAGGGTGGCGGTGCCATTGTAATGGAGACGCACCGTGGGTGCCTAGAAGACAGGCCCGTGCAGTCAAAAAGATTTATTTATCTATAATTTCACCCCCTCCCTAACTTGTCCAGGTACCTAACCTAACGTGCAAGAATATCATTTTTCTCGACTATCAAACTCGCCTCCCCAGTAAAGCATTGCACCACCTCGTGTCGGGCGTAAGAAATAATTCACCCGTATTTGCTTGCTTTGGTTAACTGGAGTCCGACTGCATGGTAGGAGACAACAGACATAAAATAAAGCTTGAATAACACGATTATGCTATGTATGTTCCGCAGTAAATGAAAGTCTTAAGTGTGGAGTTATGACTACAGTAATAGAGCCGCCACTTCCGTGTGTGCATCTGTGTTCGAGTGCGCTTTTTCTGGGCGTCCCGTCAATGCAGGCCTACGTAGAGTGGGGCTGCCGTTCCGTTCTTGTATTACGCTCCTCGCATAATATTGAACGGCAGGATGAAATACCCCTGCCTCTTGCGGAGAGAACATGACGACATATGCCCTGGTGCCACATACCGTTCATCACAACAGGAGAATTCAATACAGTGTTTCCGTGAGGAATACTCGAGGCAAGACTTCTAGCATTGCACACCCGTGTGATTCGGAAGAATGCTTAGCCCTGCCTTTTACTTTCTTCCTCGACCATGACGAGACGACGACGAAATAACGTCCTTTTACTATAAAGCGGCGCTAAATCATTGGGTTTCGCAATTTGAGTTGCGTAACTATTATTTCGGAGCTGTTCATCTCATGCGTCTTTGCCCTCTTAACTCACGAGCACCCTTTTTCGGCCATGTCTTCGGATGATATGGGGTTGCGCCACAAAATGCACCGGGGTCATATATACTGCGCCAGATCTTTTGAGTTTTAGCAGTATAACTGGCACATTTCTTATACAAACTCTGATGAAAGGAACTCCGCCACCCGGTTGTATGCAGCGCTCGCACTGCGCTATTTATCTACGACCACGCAAATGTCTGCGTTCGGTCTCAGAACGGTATCGGCTCGGTGAACATGAAACCCATCGGACTCTTTTTGGGTATTCCGTACAAACGACCCATTGTCGTGACGCACTGCGACAGCACTCTGGAGTTGGGCTATTCTCGGAAGACCGGTGCTGCAGAACAGTTTCTTGATTTGCCGCCCAGCATAGGATGCACGACATGCGAAACCAGGCGAAGCCTGTATGTCTTATTGTGCCAGGATACCGAGACGGGCGAAAGAAGATGGGGTATAATCGAGCCGAGAAAGGGATTGGTATGAGGCGTGGCTCTGCTGCCTGTGACGCAGAACAGGATCCCAAACAAATGGCTCAGGACGGAGTTTATACCCTCCTGCTTTCTTTACTGTCACCTATCCGTGGCTCCATTATACCTGTCGTATTAACGCGCAAACAGCAACTAACTGTGAACCAGTGTCAATGGCCTCTGTGTTTGGTTCCATTCAACGGCAACAACGCTCTTCATAGGCTAACTCCTCGTGTCTATCGGAAATGCGTACACACATATACGCTGCAGCACCAGCAGTAACAGCATTATAATCACCTGTTTAATGCTCATTGCAAGATGTTGGCTAGCCTCAATGGATTGTGCCCCACCCTTCTGGAACGATGAGGACGTGCGCCGTTCATGCTGCTTTGTGGACGTCTAGCCACAAAGGTAGGTGTAAATGCCTCTCGCAGTGATATCCTTCGTGACCGCGAGTTCATCTGGCGTGGAAGGCAGCTCGCAAGTAAGCAAACAACAGACTGAGAGAACCCAGCAGCGCGATGAGCTCTCAGCTGAATGATTTATTGGCGAACAACGTGCCTAGTAAAAAAACAAGGGCGCATGTAAGCAAAGCACCGAAGTAAGCAAAACTTTTCCCCGATCATATAAAGGCTAAGAAGGCTCTTTATGACCTTTGGATAGCTAAGCCCCGAAATAAATGCGGAAATGAAGCTTATAGGTGTGCACATTAGAAGAGGATTTACAGGCAGATTCAGTTCATTCTTGGTGAAGCATGAGGGCCCTCGTTGGTGTGTAGCATGAGGGGCCTAGTGTACGGGTCAAGGGCTTGTTTTAAAGCGAAAGCGTCCTTTGTGCGACCGATGTCCAAAAAACTAATGCACTTCCCATAGACCGAAAGGCTGGGATATGATCTTCAGACACACGCGCGTGCGTGAAACCGCGTTTACATTGTGTGAAAATTGCGACAAAGGAAGGGCTCTAAATAAGACAGTACCCGCACCGACCATAAAGAAGGAGCACAATAGTATAGCGTTATGTAATAAACCATGTATGGGTATAAATTTAGATTGTCCGTAGAAGCGTAGAAAAAATTTTCGCATGGGCTCGTTCTTCGTTTGCAATTTCGGTCTTTGAATGTTTGTCGATGGACTGGACGCCCGTTCAATCGAAGGTTGGGCAAACTTTTAGCGAACGTTTTGACGCACTTTTGATGCAATTTTCATGTTGGAAAGCCTTCGCTCTTTCAATTTTCTTTGGAAAGGGATGGTAATTCTTTTTCTTCTGAACGCAGAACAAAACATCAACGTTGCAATGTTGACCAGTACATGGATGCGCGTGCGTCACTGGCGTAGAAGGGGGAGGGCAAAGGAGCGGCCGTCTCCTAGCAATTTTCCAGGTTATGTGGCAGGGAGTATGGACGAGGCTACTATAGTCCTACATGAAATATTGACTACAGCTGGTTTCTGTTCTGTCGCAGGCAATACACCAAGCTTACGCGACTACGATGCCCCCTCCCAACACAACGACCAGTCATTTTGCGATACCCGTGAATAAATACAAGTTGTGCGCATGTTGTATCAAAACATGTTAGTTTCAACGAATTCTTTTAGGCGACTCCACCGCATTGCTTAATCATTCACTCGCGATTTCTGACGACTTCCATTACGCTCGAAAACAAAACAAGAGAATTGGGGAAGAGAAATACAGCCTTTAATGTGTATTTTTTTATCATCAAAATGTTGTTTGTTTAATTTAAGAGGTCTTTTTTGCTAGTTTTTTAATCTCTGGTGTGACTAAACAAGTCCAAGTAGGACAACTTCAAAACCAAAACGTAGCCACACCTGCACCACCAATTTTCTGCCCTCGTTACTGCCGATGCAATCACACTATGAAGTTCGATTCTTTGCAGCATCTCTTTATATTTTCATTTCCCGAAAGCGAAGCAGGACATTTTGGTCCTTCTTGTTTCTTGTACTTTTCGGCTCCTGTTGCATCCTTTATCACGACTAAATACCCTGAGGGGATAGTTTTGCACCCACGCTGGAAGCAAAATGTCAAAGCACAGCAGGACGATAGGGTTATCGCATGCAGAGGGCCCTTTAGATGCTCTAGAAGAGGACCCAATTGGCTGGCTATATTTTTGCGCCAATAGTGAAACTGAGCCATCCCTCTGCAGCTAGCCCCATAGCTTTGCTTTTCTTTCATGCACCAGCTTCATTCTAAGACTTTCATTTTCTCCCCATCCCGTTTGGCCCCTGCTGGCGTCTACAGAAAATCGCGGGCTGTGGTGCTGGTTGATTTCCCTCTATCCAAGATTCTTCTCGCCAATATCTCCAGGCGGTTGCACTTTCTATTACTCGTTTCCTTATCTCGCACAGCCAACATGAAATGTATCCTTCTGCTTCATTAAATCTCTCTTGTAAACACGGAGCACTTTAGGTGTCCGGCTTGTCGTCGTCGTTCGTCTGGAGTCACGGCGCCACTTATCCGAAGAGAGGATTTGAAGACAAAACCGCTTCCCGTGGTAGGGATCGAACCTGGGCTTCTCGCGTTAAGAAGCTAATGACTATCCCATTGGGCCACAGAGAAACACGCTACCCATAAGCAAAGTCCTGAGGGTGCTTTTTGTGCTGCGCGGTTGCAACTGATGCTGCCGTTGCCACGCCGATTACAAATGCACAATAAAATAAAATGAGAAAAACATCATAAATTATCGTAGTGTCTCGATGCAGTGTCTGTTCATAGGCGCTTTCATGGCATACGGTGCCCTCTCTTGACTACTTTCGGTATCCAAGATAGGCTGATACGCAAACTAGTCAAAAGAGGGCGCCACACCCCTTCTTGATGGGAGGGTAGGAGCGACGCCACCTGTACCAGGCAATGTTAGATAGGCGGCGTTGGTAAAATAGGCCTATAAATGCAACCTGCGAACAGTCAGTCTTTCCCCGCCATGTACGTCTAACAGTGGGCTCGGATCGAGCGACAGTGGATGCTTGCTCGCGAAAGACTGCGGCATCGGAGGGTTTAAACCATGTGGTTATTGCAAAAAACAACATAAACGCAACGAAATTACTGGCGAATCCCTGCTCCGCCTTCCAACCACTTTCACTTTGAGTGGAACTGCTTTAATTTTTTTTTCTCCCTAATTACCTCATAGGTGTCTTATACCGCGGTGCTACGTCACATATAGGGCTCAGTGCGTTATCCGGTCGCCAGAAAAAAAAGTCATCAGTGAGCGGCGTGAACTATTCCGAAGCCTACCGAGCACCTCAGGCGCGGGCTTTAGAGACACACAACCTATTTTCGTGGAGTGAATACTGTCTAGCCCATATGAAAGCCAGCATTTTATACAATGGTTAACCACAAGGAATTTCTCAATAAACTGGCGAAAATAGTTTTAATTTTGCGCAAAAATTTCTGAATTCTGACATGTGGCGACACGGAGTGTCTAAACGTCACAATAAGTTACCTGTCCGAACAGTTCAGTCGATTTTAACGCGCGATTCAAAAACCGCAAGATCGAATGGAAAAGGTTGCACGCTGTTGTTGCTTTAGCCGGGGACAACTTTTTTAATGGCTCTGTTAATCTCCCGAGCAGTTAAAAGTGTGTTGTCGCGTGGCTCACTGTAATGATTGCCAGCATTCCTTTTGACGGGACACGTCATTACAAAAAGCAATGAGAACGCATCAATAACCAAAGACCGGAGCTGTAAGGAGGCCAATGAAATATTCAGAAGCAGCGTGTCCCGATAGAAAACTTTGCATTGCGGAACGGGAATCTAACCCGGTGCGTCTTGTCATCAGAAAGGATGAAGCAGAGGGATATAACTGGATGCCGACAGAGGCTCCAAAAAGAGAGAGAAAAAAAATAAAGAATACAGCTTGACGGCTACAGCAACATAAATTGGGTCATCGCAAACTAATGGCTGGCAGGAACACGCCAACAAGGTGTCACTTGCTGTCCTCTTGCGCTGGCGACTCTTATCCGTGCTATAGCTGCTCTTTTTATCCCTCAATGCAATTCAGGATTACCTTTTTTCATCTCTCTAGGAACTCATTCCAGCAATACTTCTTTTTTGCTATTTGGGGAGTAGACTAGGTGGCGCTTCCCACACTTACTGTTCCCTCTTTTTCTATTTGGGGGCGGGGGGGGGGGGGAATTTTGCTAAGTGGTTTGATTAAGAATTCTAAGCGGAAGCTAAGGACAGCTTTCAATTTTACCGTCTGAGGGCTGACACAGTCGGAATTCTTGAAGTGACACTTGTAGAAGACGCTCATCTTTGCAGCTTCGGTATGAAAAAATGTAGCCCGGCACTACCGGTGAAGCGTAATGGTTGTTCTTGAAAACGGCAGTGTTGGTTACAACGGAAAGTGACCGGACAATGGATGGGGCTTTTTGAGATATTCATGTTTCTGGGCAACTATACATACAAACTTTTCAATAAAAATTTCTCGAATCAGTCTATTTGAAAGTTTTATTTCCTCTTCTAGTTATTTAGTTCACTTCTATCACGCCGTCGCTCTATTCACCTACCCACGGAGCCACGCACGTAAAGCAATTCTGTCGTCCAACATCGCACAGCGAAGCGTCCCTCAAGCTTAAAGAAAGTCATTCCTTTCCATCCCTCTTTCTGTCTTCTAACTACTCGACTGCCCGGACCAAAAGTAGTGCTGGAGTCAAATACCCACTGTTGAAACAGGAGGAAGAATGGAAAGGGAATATAACGCGGCGGTCGGAAATCATTGAGGGATAGCAAGCTTCAGTCATAACTTCCGAAGCTTTGTCTCATCAGCCTACTAGGGCAGTGTAGCGAAAAGCTGTGCATCGTCCCATCCCTGGTTTCCCCTTTGGTGACAATGAAGAAGCAAGCGTGAGGCAATTCACTAACTTAGGACCCAATTAAACGGACGGTTCAAGATGAGAAAACATTAGCCGGGCGGAGAACATGAGCCTTCGAGGAAAATGAGCAGGCATAAACACTTTAGCTAGGCGAAGCTGCTCAGCACAGGCGGGTGAGTGGACGTGCCCACGTTTGTTTGTTCCGGTAGCACGAGCGTCATATTAAACTTGGACATGTTGAATAATCGGGCCCGTCACCCCTTCCAGAGCTGCCGTCAGCGTTAGAAGGGGTATCAAACTTGATGGGCAAGGACTGTGGGAGGAAAACTGTCTGTTTTAAGAAGGTTTGGAGAATCCCGCAACGCGGTGAAATCTGAGAGGCAAGTGAACGTATACACCCGGTCGGCTGTGGAAACGGGTAGGTTCTAGCAGGGCGGGTCAACGCTTTAACTGTGAACACTTCATCGTCGCAACGGTGATATTTCTAGAAAACCAAATCATGGCGTAAATTTTCCATATAAAGTTACATCTGTTTCAAAGCGAGAAAGTTCGCGCTTGTTGAAGTTCGTCGCACAGTAACAATGGTCCGTGGTAGCACTGTAAACTCTAACGTCTACCGTTTACCCAATTGCAAGCAAAATGGCGCCTTAAAGAACAATGAATTGGGTTTGAACTGCACGGGCTTGTCGCGCTTAAACTTAGGGTAGGGGGAGTGGAGCGCGTGCAAGCTTTCTTTCTCACGGACCGGGGACATCTGATGGTCGAAGCACTATAAGCACCGCGTTTTAGCAGTCGCCGGTGTTAAGAACAAGAAAAAAATCATCCGTAGGAGCCCTCTGAATCCCTAAGGGGACAGACAGCCCATTTTTAAAGAGCATATTTTCTTAATGTAAAATCAAAGAGCATTGCCTAAAACAACTTAACCCGAAACGATTTTGCTGATAGCTCCTGAGAACTTTTGAAATCGGAATTTCAAATCTACCTATCTATCCGGCTATCGATACACTCATCAAGCACGTGTAATTTTGACTTTCTTCTTCAACTACCGTTCTTACATTCTCAATAGCATGTTCTTTTTCAGAAGATTCACAGCTGAGACAATTACACGTCTGCACATGGCCTCGGCATTCTCGGCCTGCGTCACTTTAATACGCGTCTTTCACTGATGTGTCGTGGCTCCCGGCTGGGGACAGGATCTCAGGTCACGCGGTGCATTGCTCCGGCTGCGCGAGCTCGGCTGCCGCGGCTGAGCTGTTACGCATTTGACCGAATCGACCTGATTGGTTCGTGAAAAAATTTGCACAATCCCTTTTGCTAAAAATAAATAAACAATTCTGCCTTTGCATATACCCTCATGTAATTTGTCATTCCATGGCGGTCATACTAAGGCTCAAGTGACCCTTTTTTCTTATAAGAACTGATTAAATATATACCAAAATACGGCAGAGAATGTCGAGCTGCTCCTGTGTTCGAAATCAAGCATTTCGCAATAATGTATAACTTTCCCAAGGCGCCCATTACTCTACCCCACACCGATACAAAAGATCATAATAGCAATAACTGAATGAGGAAAAAAACGCAAGCAAAAAACAAGAGCGGCTGTTACAGCGGGCACACTATAGTTTCACTGCATTGGTTTCTGTAATCTCAATGTTTATTACTCGAAGTTTTTACTTTTTGTGTCATACTGAGGAATACGCATTTCGGAGGAAACATTTCACTATTATACGTGACAGTTAAGTAGTTGCGCAACCCTTAATTATAGTGCAACCATGTTACCCCGCCGACTCAGTAACCCCGGATGGGAATTCGTCAGTACTGCTTTTCCAAGGTGAGAAATTTTAGGACGGCAAAACAAATAAAAAGGTTGGATTTTGGAGAATGCATTTTTGAGGAGAAAAACCCTGACGAAGAAACGAAAAATAAATTCCGCCTCCTCATGACGCACGAATTTTCGGGCGCCCCACGGTTTAGAAACCGCATTGCACAACACAAATATCTCCTGCAAAGGATAAAATAAAAGGTACGGAGAGGAATGAGCAAGCCGTCTATACGCTATAATATACATGACCGCTCGGGGTGCAATTACCGACCGCGAGACAGCCGTTTTTGCAATTAGCGCCGCTGGAAATTAGAAGGCTTGCCCTGAGACGAAAATCAGCGAAACAGCGTTGTGGATCACACCCATTGAATGACCAACTAAAACGTCTTTGTTCAATAATAATTTTGGGCTTGCTATTCTCTCTGGGGACCAGTGACGCTTCGTGAAATAATTGACTCCGTGAACTCGAAGCAAAGTTATCCCTCAGCAAAGCAAACAACTCAAACCATCCACGTTTGGAACTACCTTCGTTCGTTGGATTAAACCGCGTCTCGAGACTAATTATTTCACAGGTGACACTTAAGTGCTAAGTATCGAATGAAAATCTCTGTGTGGTGACCGCAGAGCCGTACAAATAAAAGGTCAACCACACTACCCTATGTGGCGTGCCTTTTAATTCTTAAATTATTGCTCTAGAAAAGCTCCCCGTATTCTCACTATTTTAACCCTTTTCTGAACCTCCTGGAAGTCGTTGCAAGCAGATCTGCTGTTCCGGCCCCGCTGAAAGAGTTGCCATGTTTTATTTACCCTTTAGTTTAACTCTCACCGCTTTGAAGCGCGGACCAGATACTCTCACCGCCTCAGTAGCGTCAGTGCAGTGCCATCTGCTGAATGTCACAAACGGCGTTTCGAAGACATGTCAAAAAACGCCGGTTCTCCTAGTCTGTTTAACATCGCTCACAAGGAATACTGCACATTACAATAGCAATTCTCCGACCCATCCTTCGTACGTGGGTGGTGCATGAACGGTTGCGTACAGCGCAAGGCTTTCCCTCTGTGGAGGCACTTATTAAGACTCGCCAGCCTAGCCGCTGTCGCATCGAGCTGTCCACGCCAGTAGCCCTCCACCGCAGTGAGTTTCAGGGAAATCTCAGGCTCAGTTTCTTTCGAGCTTTCTTAAGGTAGCAATTGTAAGTGTGCGAGCGTTATGCCTTGCTGAGTGCGTTATCCCAGTCCAGCCTGCCGTAAATTCAACAACTTCTTGGCCAGGCTGACAATTTGTTTAATAGGAAGCCGTTCTTCTCCGGTATTTTTCCTCTCTGTTTGTTCGCCGTGTGTGTTGTTTAAGATGTTACTTTTGGCATAATATCACTCAGAAGATACGACGCTGAACACGCACAGAATGTTTGGCCCAGACGTGTTAAACTTGTAGCTAACGTTACTCTCTTTTCGCATTATTCTTCATGATTTCAAGAAGTGAGGACCTGTTATGCTAACAACCACAAAAGAGAAATATTCCTCCATCCGCTTTCATTTTAGTTTTCCCATCCTTACAGTCCACCCCATCCATGCAATCCCCACGGAAGGTCAATGTCGGGAGCACACAGTTTCCTACTGATATACACTCAAGGTAAAACTGTAACTGCAGGATTGTGCTGCCATGGATCAGGCATACCAGCCGACCTACAGTTGTGATTCTGTTTGGCCTGGTTTGCAGCATCGCTTTACATCACTCCTGAAGACAGAAACAAGAAAAGGGACGTTTTCTTTCTTGTACGTCTCACACGAACCGTGCCAGAAAAAAAAAAAAAGAACGAGCTCACGAATACATCTTGTGTCGGCTGCGCTGTTATATTCACGCAACAACTCTATAGGCTTTTTTAACAACAGTGTGATGGGCTTTGCAGCCTCATAAACATTAAAGCCTTTATTATGAACTTTGCTAAATAAAAACACGACGCTTCGTGCGCTCGTGCGTCAACTAAACTGATACATTGGCGAAACGACTCTACAGTCTTTTAAGAACAGTGTGATGGGGTTTGCAGCCTCATGAACATTAAAACCTTAATTATGAACAATGCTGAGTAAAAACACAACTTTTCATGCGGTTCACGATTCCACTCCCATAATAGCGTGGCTCCCCTACATACAAAAACTGATAGGAAAACAGAAGAAAGAAAACCCCGCATCGAGGAGAAAGCCAGTGAACCAGAACATGCCATATCGTGAGACGTTCTCCGAAACGGAACCCAGGGTCTCGGTACAGAGCTCTACCGCCAAAGGAGAGGATGCGAGTACATTATTTCGGCTGCAGAAAAACGATAACAAATTGCTATTCGACATAAATAACGATAGCGTCAACTGCAACAAATCGGCGTCCAGGGATATTTGTTCACTTCGTGCCACCTGGGAGGGGAAAAGGTAAAAAAAGAAGCTCCAACGTTCACTATTAGCTACAAAAAAGTATCACCTACACTCGAACTGCTCCAGCAAAGGCCCTAGAAGATATTATAGCCCCCAGACCGCATGTGTTTGCTTCCTACAATGATTACCCGGAAACGATGTCTTCAAAGTGTATTTCTCGTATTTTATAAACGTTGCCAGTCTATTTTCGCAACCGGCTAAGTAATTTAAGGGACATAGCATGCTCAATTAAATTGCGTTACTAATCCGTCAAGACGAGAGCAAGCAATCTCGTTCAATGTATTTCCGTTAGAAGGTTCTGGCTGCTACGGAACGGTCGCCTGTTTACAACTTTATGGAACAGTTGAGCCTGCGGTCGAAGCCCAATAGCGGACGCAAACCGAAGCGGCGTGGTCTATAATTTTTTTTATGACCTACTGAAGATGTCAATGAGCTGCAGTTGGAAATTCAAGCCCACTATAGTGCTCAACTTGCGCTCCGTCATTTTAACTTTGCTTGCTGTGTAATCTTTGCTTGTGTTTGTTTATGGAATGATTTATTCAGTTGGTGGATTTTTCCCCTTCGCTTTAAACATGTGCTGGTCTGAAATGTATGGGCGATATGCCGAAGTAGCGCCTTTCAAAAGTTAAGAATAGAACCATTAACTCGAACATCTGTTTTCTGGAATGCGCACTCGGCGATGTCTACACATCGTATCTGCCGTAAGCAACTCACGTACGCACCAAGGCAATCACAAGTCTATCACGAATCGGGTATAATAGTGTTTTTAAAAATACTGAACGACTGACACCAACTGATTTTTTCGGTTTTTTTACCCAGATGGATCCTTGACAGCCCATAAAGGGCGTATTGAAACCCGCTGGCGTGCTGCCGGTCAGGAATTACGGTGCCATTCATGTAATCCGTTTAAGTTTCAATCACGTTTCTTGTACTATTAGCTTTTGACGCAGCCATTTTCTGCAACCGTAGACGCTGTTAGCTATATTGTTTATATCCAAGTGTTCAATTAACTGGCTCACACCCAAGTTATTCTAATTTAAGCAGGCGTCGAATTAGAGAAACCCTGCTACCCATTCAATTAGTTCTGCAGCTTGGTAATTTGCCCTATTCTTCAAAATCCTCCTCACGCTGTGGGAATCCGTATGTGTATGAAGCCATTCGGGAACACATATAATGGGTTTTTCTGTGTGTTGCTGGTTCTGTGTGCTTTTACTAATTTTGGTCCTAAATTATGCAAATGACAGTCATTCGCAGAATCATTCCACTTCTGGAATCAACCACTTCAGCAAAAAAAAAAAAATTCTGGGAAGGAAACTAGAGGAAAGGAAAGAAACGGAAAGCAAATGAAAGAAAACGAACAGAATGATTAATCACTGTGAAGAATAGCCAAATAAAGCGTTGAGGAAGAGGGAGGAGCGGCCTCATTACGGAATATCCGCACTCCCCGCACGTAGCAACTAATGCACCGTTAGTAAACTGACCAAACAAAAGAGAACACAGAGTGTTTGCTGTTTGCAACCACAAAAAGCAAAAATACGAGGAGGCACTGCATTTTCTTTTCCCTCATCTGTTCTCGCGAGCTGCGCCCATAACCACACGACATTCCAAGTCTTCGTCTTTATACGCCAGCGCCCGCGATAAGTGTAAGTTTTGTTATCGGGTACAAAAGATTCAATCGTCGCATTCTACTGCCTCCTTTTCTTCCGACTCGATATCACCACAGTTTGCGCCGAACGTGCAGTGAGTCGTGAATCGCGCACCCTTCTCCACAGATGCAGCCGTCGGTGTCGATGGGAGAAACTCAAAGGCGGGTCTGGTGGCGCTAGCGAGAGTTTCATGCTGGCGAAACGCGGATGAAGGTGCCAATAGAAACTTGTAAGCCACAGACGGGGAACAGAGTCAAAAACAAAAGCACCACATAACCCCAAAATTAAAAGAAGGAAAAAAGTGACTGCAAAGGACGAAGGAGGACAAAAACGGGGATTTAAAAAAAGAAACAGAACTGCGAATATGCTAGGTGAGGGGAGCACTGGATAAGGAGTAGTTTATACCAAAAGCCTTATTAGAACCATTCGAATGACCTCATGTTGGCGTGTTTCTGCGTGACGAACATTTTCGTTTCGTCCAGACTACTTATCAGGATAGCCCTGAATTACCCCCGAATGCATATCTCAAACTTCCCATAGCATGATTGAGACGACGCGCTCTTTCTTGCGACGTGTTCGGCCGCAGACGAAGCCTGAGCGCTTAAGCAAAGAATAAGTAGAGATGAACGCCGTTTCTTTTTTCCAACTTGAGTTGCAGGTGATGCACGAACGAGTGCCTAAATCTTAGTTCATGAGTGATCTAGGACAGAGATTAGGAGCTGTGTCGATATGCGCTAATAAGGAAGCAAAGCACTGGGAGAGAGTGATAACAACAAAGTTTTTATAAAACTACAAAAAATGTGTTTGGCGCAATCTCTCGCCTCACAGCGTATAAACCTATAGGACAGGAGAGAAGTAAAGTAATAAGAGCACCACTTTCGAAGTCACTGCAACTAAAGCAGAAGGTGGGAATATAAGCGAAATCTATCCCCGCGTAAGACAAAAAAAAAATCGCGTAATTTGACCGGTTGCCGAAATAGGTGTTTTCGTTATTGCATATTTTGCGCGGTAGTTGTCATACCATGTAAGAGGAAAAGAATTGGGACTAATTACCGAAACCGCCGGGAAAATATTACGGAATCAAGTGTAAACGAGAGGTGGGGAAGAACACAAAAAATGCAACCACAAGAAGAAATAGCCGTGAAGCGGAGAACGTTGAACTCGAGGTGTAAACGGCGAAAGCAATCGACGATAATACAAGAAGTACCGTATGAAAGGGCCAACTCTTAATCCAAGTTTTCCTCTTTGCGGAAGGCGAGACCGTGTCCGACATAATCCGCAGAATTGTGAAGTAAGTGCAGCCAAAAACAATTCTTCACTACTGGAAAGCTTAAAATGAACAAAGAAAACTTGTCAATTGTGGAGTGCAAGTGAATGATTTAGTATCCGAGCTATTGAACTGCACTATTTTTGATTGATTGTAGCGTTTAACGCGCCGACGCAACATAGGCGAGGAGGTGCGCCGTAGTGGAGGGCTCCGGATTAATTTTGACCACCTCTGGATCTTTAACGTGCGGCGAAATCTCGTACACGCGCGCGTTTTTGCTTTTCGCCTCCATCAGAAAAGCGGCCGCCGCAGTCGGGAATCGAACCCGCGTCCTCGTGCTCAACAGCACAATGCCTTAGCCACTGAGCCACCCCCGCGAGTTGCACTGTTTTTGATCTACAGCGGGCGTTGTGTGGAGGTCGCCCGACCATCTACTGGCGAAACCGGGAAATTATATTTCGCCTCGCTTTTTTTAGCATCGGAGCTGCTGTTACTGGCTGTAAGTTTGGTACTGCAGGAAAAAATACAAGAAAATGCCGAGCGCTCGTGAGCGCGTGCCTCTCGGCGACCACCGAGTTCCCGGCTCGCGCAGTGGCTCTAGCAAAAAGAAACAAAAACTCAAGCGTTCTCCATACTTGTGGCTCAGAATGAGAAAGACGTCATAGTGTACGGCCTCATTCATTCGTCCTCGGGTCGTCGTGCGCATACGCTGGGAACCGTAGAAGAGCCCTCGTGCGCGGCAGCGTCTAAAAGACACCCTGCGTGGGAGCGGTCACCGCGGCCGCCACATTCTCTAGAAACCATTATGGATAATTGGATACATGGCTACTAGTGTGCTACTCATTCCCGAAACGACTTGCAGATCCCGGCACCGCTGCCTTGAGTCGATGACGAAGAGCTGGTGGAAGTCTACAATGCTGAGGATGACCTTGCAGCCACCACTCGCCGCGAGAAAGACGACGACCTCTTCGATGCATATGACGGCGATTACTAGCACCGCAACTATGCAAATTAACAATGATACTGAAAACTTAGCCATGTGTCCTGAAATGTTCACCTACAACAGCTTCGCTAATCAAGTCTTGCGCGTGAGTGCAAGTTTCCCTGAGTGTTTTTCTTCATTTTTGCAAGAAGTGGGATTCTACGAAGTTGGCAGCGCCTCTGCCACGTTATGCGAGCGCCCTAAAACGTATGAGCACGCACTGCGGGGATAAACAGACAGACTGAGGAAACGCTCTGCTCATAGTACAAGCGCTTGCCACAGACGGCGCGACACGACAGAAGTAACTACACAAATTGGGAGGGGCAGAACTGGGACCCCAATGCAACCAGAAGTAAAGAAATTTCCTTTCTGCTGTAACGAAGCTCCTGGAGACATTATTCGGTCCACCCAAGACACTTTTCTTATCCCAGCCCGGCTTGACAGAAAATACAACAAGTACAGCACTAGAAAGAATTTCTTTACCTGATTTGAATAGGTTCTTGTACGAGTACGAGGTGCGTGGAAGCGATTATACTGCGCAAACAAAAATAGTCCCGAAAGGCAGCGTCACCATTTAGTCATTACGTACATCGCCAACGTGTTCTTTTACAGTGAATAAGAACAATGAGTTTTTTGGAGTACATGTATGGCCAGTTTATGTTTACACATAATTACCAAGAACACTGCGTCGCTGATTATTGTGACAGTTTTCCATCCTGAAGACGTGCCAATTAGTGATGCGAGCAGCAACATGAAGAATTTGCGCAAGCGAAAGATATAACAGCAGCTTTGCTTTTCCGCGTCGTTTACTACGCCACTTCAAAAGTACAAGGTGTTCATACAATAAATGAGCGAATACCATTGCGCCAAACGGGAACCCCCCGCTCGTGGGAGACAAACGAGGTTAGAAGGCGTCGACGGTTTATCGCGGCGTACTTGCCGCGATGTTGTTCAGGCTCGTTCTACCAAACACCCCGGAAACACACATTCAAGAGCGCCTTAAACTTGCGGCGGGGGAGCTACGAATGGCCCCTTCATATTGTCGAGTGGATTAGGTGTTAACAAGAGGAATCTTGTTTAGGATGTGTGCGAGTCACTCTGTTTGGTACAATCTCTGACTGACGGATACGTGGCTGTTCCTTGGTAAGCGGGTAGCACGAAGACGACGACATAAACGCATGCCCAGGTCGGCGTTAGCCATTCCGTTAGACATTTGCACTGTGACCTGACCTGCTGTCTCGCCCCTCCATTTTAAGCGCCGCGGCTAATAAATCGATGCAACACCGTAAAACCAATTTTTCCGGCATCTATCGGGACGCAACAATATAAAATGAAACATTTAAAACTTTAGGTGGGAATTTGATTTCCTTTCGTTTATTGAAGCTTAAAAGCCCGGAGGCAGTTGCAAACGGCATTATATTTCTTGATTATTTCATACCGCGAATCAGATAGCAAATGTTTTCACGCTGTCTTGAGTGCGTATTTCAATTTGCAGACATAAATACGAGGTGTATTATTCTCAACACAGTAGTCCTATCAAAAACCGTTTACTTTGATATTTAGTTTTTGTCTTTGTATATATCTAAGAGGATAGAACTTATGAAGATGGCGATACTATGCTGTACGAGTTCATAAATAAAAAGCGCGGCCTAAGTTTAAGTGATGGATAAAAGCAATATTTAGCCAACCTTCCGGGTACAGTTAACATTCAAAATTAAAACGTAATACGAATGAAAACTAGCAAGAAGGAAAACTGCTCTGTTCTAATAAGCTAATCATGTTAATTGTGAAAAAAAATTTCTGCCGGAAAAATGTAAAGAAAAAGGATGGAGCTTGACACTACGCAATGCTGCGCAGTTCGAAGAACTAGAAAAATATAGCAAAAACGTTTTACAGAAATAAAAGAAATTAGAAGTTACGTCAAAGGTAGGGCTCTAAATAATTATGTTTCAGGATGATCACGCACGCAGGTGGGTAGCCAACAAGTTTCTATCTCGCGCGGAGCGGGCCTCACACTGCTTATTTTGTAAAGGTTTATTCCTTGCAAAACCTCAAACCCTGGTAGTGCCACGCCACTGGCCGGGGAGCTTCGATAGAATTAACGAGCTTTGAAAAATCTGTGCTTTGGGCGCGGCCCACTTCATCGCTTTTTCTGTAAAACAAAACCTGCCTCCCTCTTCCGTAAGTAGTACTTGCCGTCTGTTGATTTACTTTTACTGTGAACCTGTACATAGCTACCCTGCGATGCCGGTTGATGTCCGTCCTGTGGTAAACCTGTGGCCACCCACTTCATTAAGATGGCGCCACACATCCCACCTGTGCTTTTGCAGGAGCTTGGACATTATTTTCTTGCGGTATGCAGCCTTTTCCGTGACATTTGCGCCAACATTGGCAAGCAGCGGCCTCACAAACTTGGCCATCACTACGGACAGAGTGGTTGCAGCCTTTTGATCTCTTTATTGGCACGTGAGCAGGAGACAACGTTCTAGATGAGGCAAAATCAGTGCTTTCATCGGCAAAAAATCTTTCCTTTTCCGTATGTGCGGCAGGGCGATATCAAGAGTTTTTTTAGAGCTGCCAGGACAGAAACATACTCTGGCTTTGGGAAGTGTAAACCTCCTCGTACCCACAAGCTAATGAGTCCCAACACCGTGTGAGCAGAACTTCGACATATCGTGCCCTCCTCAACAACGTTCACTAAAAAGCCTGCAATCTAGGCTACGCTTGCATGTTCCACAGTTGAGTGTGTCCGCCGCACTGAAGCAATTGCACTGAACAATATGATATGAAAGCGACATTGAAAAAGTGGTTATGAAGAGGTTAATCCCTGTGTGCACTATTTGACACACCAATGAGGTACATGTGAAAGCACACAAGAGTTTACCCTTACGAGGCACGAGTTGCGGTATCGCAACCCCTCCCTCAACTTCTGCCCCGACATCTCCAGGTGAAGTAAAACAGGAACAAAAGCTTATATTGTGTGACATATATGCGGATCAAACAGCCAAAAAATAGGCAGCACCGCTTTATTTCACGCGAACCGCAAGAAATTAATCAACCATGCATACTTGGATGGAGAAGCCTGTGCTCTTGAAACAGCGTTCAAAGCTGGCCCTGAGGTGAGCGATGTGCCGGCATCACCCTGTAGGCTGCATAAATGAATATTGCAGGAACTTCACATTATTATTTTCAAGCGTGGAAGCTAAGTTAAGAAGCGATGAAAATGCGGCACCTTTTACAAACTTCCCGAACACCTAAGGTGTTCTAATGTGCTAATGAAGCTGTATATAGCAAGGACCAGAATGGAATGCACTTGGTTTTGAGCATTCCATATACTCATCCTAAATTTATCTCGCTGCACCCAACATTGAATGCTTGCGATGCACACATGATGCCAGTTTGCAATACCTTTTCGAGACCGAAGGTGACAGCTCTGCCATTCAGACACTCATTGCCTCCCTTCCCCCCCCCCTCCTGTCGACGGGCCACTATAAACAAGCTCGGCAGGATCACTTGAAAGGTTTCTTGTCAGCACAAAAGAAACCGCTCCCAAAGAGGACCTTCACACTTACCACAGTGGACTTGCTGGTCAGGAGCAAAGCTTCATGCGTTTCATCGCTAAGGGATTTTTCCCACTCCTCTTGCAAGCGGTGTGCAAAGTTGTAGGTACTAGGTAAATTCCTCTTCAAGCCATCGCGGGTGTTTTTTTGTTGCCCGGAAGCACTGCATTTGATCACGCCTGTTTAAGTGCAGGTGTGCTGTCCTCTTGCCGACATTGTGTATGGAAAACCGCTTCTGCATTGATTTCATGACTGTAATTGTTGCAGCTGCATCTCTTAAGGGCACAGCTTTAGAACTGTAAGATGGGTTCTTTTGAAAAAAAAACAGCTACTATCACTTCATCCAAAAAAGCAGCACTGCCGTGCCAACATTCATCTTTTCAAAACTCCTTCCCTTCACATGCTTTTTTGTTAAAAAGCGAGCTCGCATGAGGACATCATGCTTCTAGAGCTCGTACTGCCCAATTTCTTGGCAGGCTCCCGATGGTCATTTCACCGTCAATAAAAAGATTCCACATATTCGTGATGATGTGTGATTGTTGAAAGGACAGAAACAGCTCTTTGTCTGGGTCACTAGGGATCGACAACAAACAGGCCTACGGAACCCATTTCCCAAGTGTCACATCATTGTCACATTAATCTTGTGATCATCTGTCACAATTCGCATGACATTTAAACCGCACTCGTCAACATCCAGAACCACATGCTTCATTAGCTGGTGGAGCACTTTACCACGTGATTGGTTCGTGAAAAAACCACACAACATTCTGTATGAGGTTGACAGCCCCACTGCCATGAAGCAAAGCCTTATTTCCAAGCAAAATGTTGCTAATAATTTCTTGCCCTTCTGGCTCGCCTTTGGTGGTTTGCTGTCCAAAGAAGCAGTCCATCCTGCGATCATACATGCATGTTGAACTTACGCCAATTTCATCAATGACTATTGAGCAAAGCTTCCCTTCTTTTGGCTGGCCCACTTCCAGTTGCATTTTTTTCTTCACCAGTTTTGTGACGCTACTCTCGCAGTTGTATTTTCTAGCATACCGCAATAGGATGCTTTTAAAGGAAAGCTTTAAAAACCCTCGTTTCCGAATCATCGGCAGGCCTTCGGTGAAAAGTACTAGAGGATGACGCACTCTCAAACAATGCAGGTGACCAAACAGGTCTTAGTCTGGCTGAAGCTGCAAGCTGCTCATACGCAGTCCTATAAGCTGACCTGTGGTGTCTTCACCTTTATAGGCACCTTCTTGGCGTAGAGTAGAATCTGCTCTTCTGGAAGCCACTTCGTGTCTTCCTCAGATGATCATTATCTTGTTGTAGTCTTCTCTAGGAAACACCGCTCCTAAAAAGATATACCCTTAAACCGTTTATTTGCCGCACATCTGCAGGATTATATGACAATCTATCTTGGCCAGATTTGATTTGTGTTCTTCTTTCTGCGCAGCTGGGCAATTTTCGTTTATTGCACCTTGAGTGTCTGCCTGTAGGTCCCCAGCTGGGCAAGAATGCCCCAAGCTGTCAGCAAAAATTACAGGGGGGACGTTTGGTGAACGTAAGAGGTTTTCGCTATCATCCTTGTGTTTTGAGTTCTTTTACTGGTTCCATTTGGCAAGGACGGAGCGTACTGTCTGCATTCGCTCAAACTTGCGTTGCTTTGGGTGGTAGTTGTGGCTGCATGTAGCTTGGGTATCCAGGGAAAACACTTGAAATGATATGTGGCTTCAGGACGCCGAAGTTCCGTGAATCGTGAGAATGACCACTCTCCTGGAAATGTAGGCCGCAGACCACACTGCTGTTGAACTTGTCATTTGGTATGAAACCCCTCCTGGATATAGCCTTTAACCAAGCCTGCCGCACGCTCACATCGGAAGAAAACTCATGGAGACTGACTCAAGCTTCTTTTTATCCGGCTTGCACTTTGACACACAGCAATAAGACATCTTGTCTGAAAAAAAAAGTAAAAAGTCAGGGATGCTGAAGTCGTGAATGCAGCAAGAAAAAAAGTTCAAATTTTGCACCAGGGCCAGTGTTGCCTTCAATCCAGAGGGAGAGATAGGAGGCATGCACATCACACCTGTGGCATGGCATTTCAAGCAGATACAACTAAATTATCCGTGCAAAAACAATGAGGGCAATAGTTTTAAATTTTTCCCAACCACCTAAACAGCGCGCGAGCTGTATACCGGACCATGAACTCAACACAAACAATCAACCCGTTCGTATCGTTCCCCACCTCCGAATTCTGGTGCTCACCATTCCGGAAAGACCGGTCGGGTGCCCAAACAATCCTACCACCCAAACGTACTCTCTCACGATTGCTGCTCCTTATCCATCGAGTCTCTCACCGAAGATTTGGCCTTGAAAAATCAGGTACTCTGCGCATAACCCAAGCCGGACTCCATACAGTGCTCCCTACCTAGCCCTAAAACACTCCGACCAAATCAAACTGAATACTACGGTGCGGCAAGCATACAAAAATGCCTTAGGATTACCCTTAAAACTGCAACAAAAAAGGTACTACAACTAGGCGCCCAAAATATGTGGAAGAAATCGAAGTCCATCGAATTTCTCAATTCACACTCCTCCAACTAACTACCACGGGAAGAACCACCCTCGGCCGGCTAGGGTATTCAACCCAACAACAGCAACACGGGAACACACCCACTCCCGGGCCAATTCGACAATAAAATATAGTGGCACCAATCACACGTTACATGCATCCGACCTATATAAAGGACGACGAGCAGCAAGGGTCCATGTGCAGTATATCAGCTCCCCTTAACTCGCTATGCAGACGCTTCTTCATACCCCCCCCAACTTTGCCCATGCTTACAGTCTCACCGACGCCAACGGAAAAGAATTAACCGCAGTCACGACCATTAAAATCTATAGAAACAGCTGAGGGAAGTTGCTATCGACCTAGCCGCCACCTCTTCCAAATACTATGTACTTATACTGACAGACTCCGAAGCTGCATGCCGCAATTTTCTGACCGGACGAATATCCCTACCAGCATTGGCTATACTAAATCAGATTAAACAACTTCTAGAACTGCAGATTGTCTGGTTACGTGGCCACAAATCACTCAAAGGAAATGAGTCGGCACATGTCGCTGCCCGCGCCCATACACACCGGGTCGTTTCCCAAGAGGGTGATAACTTACAAGCTGACGACATCCTCAAGCCTAAGCCTGTGCGAAAATACGCATACATACTAGTCCAATATCGGCACGATCACCAACAGCACCCAGTGCCCCACCCACACCTATTAGGATGCATGCGAGGTGGAAGGAAAACGGACAGACACATGTTTGTACGCGAGAATACAGCAAGGGATTCCAGATTTTAAATAGTTAGTGGGAGGGACGCATCCGTTCGTTTGGAGGAAGAGCAAGAATTGAAGCTTTGGCGCGAACACAAGCGCGAATCGGCTGCAAAAACAACATAAAGCTGCTTGCACCGTCATTACTGCCTCAAGCTTCAGCTCGTCGAGTAGCGGCGAATCCCTCCCGGATTAACAGCAAATTGCCGGCTTGGAACACCGGCGTGAGGCCAATATCACTTCTTCAGTGGACTTTCAGGGAGATATTCGACACTGACTATCACTTCTAAGCACGTGCACATGACCGGTTGCCGGTTTATGCGTGCGCAGGTCTGTAGTGGAGAATAGTTGGAGGTAGGAGGGGAGGCAGTGCACGCGCAGCTGTAGGTTTCATGCCCGTACTGATGGATGGCATGTCCGTTGCGCTAGTGCGATATTTAAACGTGGACGTTAATAGGCGCAATGGGACCTGTCCGGAGTCCTTAGTGGTAGAGCTGATTGGGTTTGTGTGTTAGGTTATGTTCAGAATATCGACACAAAAGCCGTATCGTGACCTATTGATGTAACAAATGGCATGTCACGCAGTTCGGTTGGCTGAGACGTGAAATGACGTCATTCTTTAAAGTTATTACAACAGTTTCGGCAACAGTCTGATCCCGGCCTTACACAAAGAGTGAGGTGCTTACGACGCGGGAGGGACACAGGCAGTTCCATGTTTATCGGCAAAAACAAAGGTTGGATCCGTCAGCGATTCATTCAGCTGATTGGCTAGGAAATTCTCCATCGCAAATTATGATAAACGTGTTTTTTTCGCGCACTCATTGGGCTGAGTCCAGCTTTGCAGGTCATCCTTCTTCACAGAGTGGAACGGCACTAATTTTTTATTTCTGCCTCCAACGCGGCCGGGTGAGGCCTTTACACGGCACCATGCTTGTCCCTGCAGTCTCGGAGATGACCTTTTCGCAGGCGCCAGAGGATAGCAACATAAGAATTAGCTGCTAGTTTCGAACAAATCTTGGCGACGTTGTCGCTTTATGTTTCTTCGCGGTGCCGATGTCTTGTACAGCTGCCTAATTTTAGGTGCAGAGCATTTTAGGGGCTGGCCTTGTCGTCGTAGCTTCCCGTAACGTGTAACACTAAGCCGCAAGAATCAGGCAGCGCAGCGAGATAACGGGCCCAAGCAGAGCCCGGCGTCTACAGAGGCTTCCAACACCAAGTGGTTTATATAGTCATAAGCGTTCGAAACTGGTGAACAGCTTGGCCGCTTGTCATACATCTCCCTGTTGTTTAGAGCAAAAAAAAACTGCCAGGTACATTTGCGTCGAACTATACGCAAGTTAACCGGCAGCGCTCAGCGTTGATTTAATTAGGAATGCTCGTTGAGTTGGTTTTTCTAGAGTACACGAAACTAAAGTGTCAGTGCAAGAACAGAAATGGCGCGTTCCAACATGCGCATTAAGACCCCGGCGGCGCCGGCATGTGTGGGATGAAAAGCAAGCACAAAAAATTAGTGACCTTTCACTCTGTGGAAAAGGATGACCTGCAAAGCTAGACACAGTCCACGGAGTGCACGACATAAAGCACGTTTGGTTGTAATTTACAATGGAAGGATCTTTCCTAGAAAATCAGCTGAATGAAGGTCTCAAGGATCCAGTCTTTGTGCTTGCAGAAAAACATGGAGCTGCCTGCGCCCCTCCCGCGTCGTAAGTATCTTACTGTTTGTGTATTTACAATCCCAATCCGCTCTACCACTAAGGACTCCGGACAGGTCCCATGTGGCCGGTTAACGTCCGCGTTTAAACCTCGAACGAGCATAACGGACATGCCATCCATCAGTACGGGCATGAAACCTATATCTGCGCGTGCACGCCCCCGCCTCTCTGTGGAATTTGAGCGGAAAGAGTGACGGCGGTTTTGATAATTTGAGAGGGAAATCCCTTTCTCAGCCGTTACCTGGGCTTCGAAAGGAGTGGTGTCTGCTTATGCCCGCAGTAACCGAGTGAGCGAGCGCAGCAGCGACGAATGAAAGAAAACGGAGAGGAGTGTCTAGCGAAGTGTGAGGTGACGCATGCGGCTACGGTGTCACCTCTCTCACTGCCTTTTCCTCACACGTCTCATGCGTTGCCACGAAGAAACGCCCTCCGCCTGACACTTTCTCCAGACGCTGTTCCATTCTCCGCTAATCCAAACTAAGTGACTTTTGTGCGGGAGGTTTAAACACGATTTGCAACAACATGCTCGCTGCTCCCTTGTGTGTTGCTGCTCCCTTGCGCTGCGTGGTAGCAACAGAGTAGCGGACCACCGCTGTTTCGTTCTCTGATCACGCGAACACTTCCTGAGACGCATTAGAAATGCGTCGTGATCGAGAAGACTGCAGATTGCGCTGCGCAAAAATTTCGTATTTTTGGAGTATAGTATCATCACTGCATTTTACGCCCATCCGCGCTTCCGTTTATTTTTCGCAATATCTGATAACCGCACTACCGCGGATAGGCTGCCGACTGCGCAACTTTTCCGAAAGGGCATCGGTGAAGGCGAATGGAAAAACAGTTGTGAAAGACGTGTCAGCGGCGGTGAGGAGGGGCCCCGGAGCGGCGCCGAGTAAATCGATGAGACCGGAATAAACACGGGGTGGGGGGGGTTAGACATATACTGCTTTGCAGTAAAAGACCAGAACTCCGCTGCTGTGCTGTTCCAGGCAGTGGGTGCCTGAGCACTGCGAAGGCCGGAAATTTGAATTCCATTGGACAAACATCCGTTCCATTTATTAAGGGAGGAGTGACACAGCGGCGAAAAGCGTAATGGGTGGTAGCAGTGAGCGGATAACGACGCTACATCTCATTATGGCGAATCACTGCTCTGCATTTCAGACAGCTTTCTTGTTTGGTGAAACGGCTTTCATTTTTTTTTATTATTATCGCGGGTGCGTCAACTGGCCATAAGCTCAACGCCTCATCATGGTAGACAGGAGCGAAATAAGTGAGGGTAGTTCGCGCAGTTCGCATGCCCATAACGATTCCGCCAGTGCATCCGTCGTCTGCTGGGCTGTTCCCGCAAACACGACACAAGCGCTTTCCGCTGGTTATCCGCCGTGTTGCCCTGAGCAAGGCGCAGGTGAAGTTTCTATCACCGCCCAGCAATGAAGATCGCCGGCTGATTATAAGGGGAAGGGGTTGTTTTGTGCTTGCGCGAGCAGCCTAGCCGATGACGGAAGCACTGACGGGATCCGTCTGCGCATACAAGTCCTCTCTCGTTTCGCCACCCTCTACCCTGATAAAGCGCTGACACCCCGGCTGGTCGACGCTACCGCTATATTGCTAAATCATTCGGCGGATGTACCTTGGCTGTTCAATTTGGGTCAGGGATGGCAAGAGACTACGTAATTCCGCCCAGGAAACGCGACGCAGAAAGCAGAAAAATTTGGTTGCATAGAGTTGAGCGGGCAGACTTCAAGCCGACGCTATCACCGCCTTTGCGAGGTAAGTTTGGGATTTTTGTTCTCTCTTTGGTAAACTCTGCGCACGTTTTAGCAATCATTTACAAAGGAATGCGTATTCACTCCGCAACGCTAGTCCCACCCTCGGTTCTGAGTGCGCATTACGCGCAGCGGAGAGTTTTTCCCGTCGCAAGCTTTGCTTTTGACCTGAGGCCGCGTATTTGCTGTATGCGCGCTTACTTTGTAGCTTAGTTATCAGCGCCGTAGCATGTTCAGTAGGCTGTCGCAAGGTTACCGTGCCGCAAGTAAATATATTCACGTGAATTCGTGCGTGCTTGGTGGACGGGAGCTTGCGTACTGACCGTGTACAATGTGTGTGCACGAGTGCGTGTGGGCTCTTTGTTTGCGTGAAGTCGTGTTTTGTGTGTACGCGCCCAAGGTATTATTATAGGCCCGTTGTGAGGACAGTGGAACGATTTGCTGCGCAATATGTGCTCGGTTGGTTCGGCGCACATTATGGCAACAGAAAGAAAAGTGTTCGGCTAAATAAAAAAATTAAGACCAGTTAATTTAATGACTGCGCCTTTGACGTACGTATGGATTCGCAATTTATGTTATCGCTATGTTAAATTCGCGCACGTTTGAGTGGGCACTTGGAATGCCTAATCGCACCACCACGGCTGTACGGCCTTTCTTCCGTGTATACATAGTGCACAGAGGACCGTTCATTACGTCTTGACGTTTCCTCTGCACGCGAGGCCATGCATTTGCAGTGCACGCGCTTACTTCAGCTTAATTGTCAACGCGGGCGCGTATCCGGTCATTGCGATGTGAATCAAACAGACTGGGCAAGTATACTTTCAGCAGACTTATTTCTCTAGAGCAAGACTTCTTTTAACGCATTTAATGTCCGCCGGTTGAGCGTGGATGTGGCACTGAAAAGATGGGCGAACAAAAATTTGGCTACGATTGAGCCGTCACGAACATTCTCTGCATTGCATTATCACCTATAATTACGGATTGTTTGTGGCGCATCTGAAAAGCGGTGGGTGATATTTTTTTTCGCTTCTCAATAGCATCATTTCACGAAGGCTCAATTTGAGCAACAGATATTGGAGAAGCTTGTCGTTAAAAACTTGAAACCAAACGCCACTCTTAGCATTTTTTCCCACAAGAAGTCCACCTCGGGAGCCCAAGCTCCCTGAATGGATGTCATTACCGACCTTTGTGACACGCCGTCCATTTCTGTGATACACCTCTTTATTTTCTCTTGTTGATCATTGTAATATGGTATTCTGTTGGAGATTTTCCCGATGTGGTCTTCAATTAGTGCCATGTACAAATATGCAAGACAATATCCCAGTGCAAAGTAATTGTGTATCTGCCTCATTAAAACGCCTTGCATGGGATCCCGCCCCCCGTAGGAAAAGATCGTGCAAGAAGAAATATCTGCAACAATTAATTGAATGAGCTATTTGTAAATATCCATTGTTCTTGGAGGAACTCGATCTTTTTGTTAGCATGGGAACTAAGAGGCCACAATCTGTAATTTCACACATTAACCATCGAAGTGATCACAGCCTTCTTCTGGTGTCTGTTCGAAGATTACGTGCATACGCTAAAGGCGAGTTTTTGCCTGTTACCCTCCGAGGGTTCTGTCACGATCGTGGTGCAACAGAAAACTCCCCCGTACGTTCTCTTCCTTCTTCTTTGCTTCCTTCATAAGAGAAACCAAACTCGAATGTATAATTCTTAATGATGGAATTTTTTCTTTAATATAGGACAAAAGATTCAAAACCTTCGACGTAGTGAAAGTCAGAGCCACATTTTGACCAGTCTACGGCCAGTGTTGTACAACCTTGAAAACACCAGGGACACATTTTCACAGGGGGCTGGGAGAGGGGAGGTAATTATTTTCGTGGACACAAAGCACACGAAAAACCGTTCGCATTCAAATCGCACACGTCGATCCACATGGGAGATGGATTCTGCCTGAGTGCTTTGTTTCTAGCTCAGAAACACCACACTGATTCACAAATATTCGCGGTTCTTTGTTTTCCCCGAAGCTACTTATTCTCGCCTGCTTCACGAAAAACAATGCCCGCAAATACAAACGGGTAGGTTTGCGTTGAGAGGGATAGACCAATTAAATCAGTAGCCACCTTTATTCCGTCAAATCTGAAGGAAAGGACGCTCTGTGTCTCTTCCCTTTGCGACCCACACAAAAGACCCTCACAAGTGATTTTCTCTATCTTCGTGACGCGGTGCTTCTCTCTGCTACAACTGACAGGACGGAAGGCGGAGGGAGCGCCGGGGATAACGATGGCAGCATGGAGTTAGTAAATTCGGTCACAGTTAGGCTCTCCCACTTAGCCGCGTCCGAGGATCGACCCTTATTTGCATATTGACGAGTGCGCTTCTTTCTCAAAGCTGGCTGATTGCTCTGATCCACTCTATGCAGGTGGCGGTGACCTGCTGCAGCACTCGGCACACGCTCCCACGTTCGCTCTCATCTCCCTAGCCGTATGTCACCTTGTTCCCTCTAACGATTTTACAACTCTCCAACAGGTGTAGAAAGTTTAGTTTAACTAGTTTTCGTGCAGACAGGAGCCCTGCTATAAGGTTCGCCGACGTGGAAGCATAAGTAGATTAGAAAGGAAACTATGAAAGTGTTGTATTGTTAAATTTGCTGCTTCACGAGTACACCACCTGTTGCACTCGGTGAATGCGGCGGGAATCGACAGATTTCATTAACTAAAATACTTAGTATTCTTTTTCACTCTTACGTGTTGGAAATTCGGTTATTCCGTAAGGGCTGCCAAGAAATAAGTACTAGTGCATGCATTTACGCACTAGCGATTGTAAAATCATGGCCATCAATCTACTGGCAGCGTCTGGCTTTTTGAAGGAAAGAAAAATTCTTGACGACACCAGCATTTCAATGTTTGTATATGACTAAATGAATCTTTACGAGGAGAGAGATGCACGATGTTTACCATGCACTAGAAGCTATAAAATAAATAGTAGAGGGAAAGAGTAAAAAAATGGGACAGTTACTTTTGACTCCGTTGCGTACAGTGAGTGTGTTGTTCTTCCTTGTGGGGGCACCTACAATTGCAACCTGAACGATGCATTTAGAGGTTTTGATGCTTTTTTCTGAGGTTTGTTTACGAATTACAGATTTCATTCCGTGCTCAGAACTAGCCTTTCGTGGCCTTGAAAGCCAATCGCATTGCCTTGTGGGCGAGCACTGTGGAAATCATTCGAGCCTCTCTGTGATGTTAATCATGTTACGGGACAACGTTACAACACAATAGCGGGACACACATGGTGACAAATATCAACATGCTTAGGCACGCTAGATATACGTACATTTATGCTGCACAAGATGAAAGGACGGAGCGCATTATAAGTAAAAAACAAATACAGACAATATACGCAAAAGATTCTCAGTACGGGACGGGATAAAGCAAAGAAGATCACAACGGGGGAAGCGGCCTAATAATCTAACAAAGTATAATAACAGCAATAAAGATACAAACCGTCTTATGGGTGCATATGGTACGCTTTTGGTTAATGCAATGACTTTGTTAGAGGTAGAAGGGGCGGTGCGGGGTGGCCTCATGCAGGCAAGAGCGAGGATGAGGCAGAGGCTGGGGTAAGTCGTTGTTGAAAGTGCGGCGAAGGCTAACGAGTGTTTGTAGCAGAAAAGTAAGGCATGCCACCGCGTCGCCGGTGCTTTGGGGTTGTGACGATAGCCGCGGAGCAACCAATTTTCGGGGCCGTCCAAACGAGTCCTCAAACCTGAAGGACACTCCTTGCAACTGTAGAGAGAGAGAGAGATAAAGAGAGAGAGGGGGAGAGAGAGAGAGAGAGATAGAGAGAGAGAGGATAGAGAGAGAGAGAATAGGCAGACCGAGACACACAGAGAGAAAAGACAGCGAAAGAGGAAAGTTTATTGCCCGCCAGGCAAACCTTCTTCAGCGCGGGCTTCCTTTTCCTTCTTGCCTTCCCCGGCCTTACCGGTGGTCCTCTGTCTGCATCACTTCTGACAATGACGATGACGATACCAGTGGGTTGTCCACTACGATGTGGGCAAAATCTTTGCGCTGGGCGTTCCTTGTTATTTTCGTTTCGATTTTCTCTTCCCTCATCACTCGCTCCATTATAGTAATTAATTTTCACGGCACCGCCACTTCCTGCAAATAGTGCCACCCCTTGCCGCTAATAGTGCCAACGTTCCTAAACCTTCAACTGAAATTCAAGATGTTGGCTCAAGTGTGCAATACAAAAGTCTAAAAATTGCGTCGCTTTTATCAATAATTATCTATGCCCTACGCTTGTTTATATTTGTTTAACACAATATTGGAAAATAAAGGAGCATATCATGGCTCTCCATTAGCTACGAAGCACTTGCTGAGTGGAAGTGACGCTTTTCTGAATTGTATCTCCGTTCACAAGCTGCTCCTGCAGTGGCCATT
This sequence comes from Haemaphysalis longicornis, assembly GCA_013339765.2. Classification (NCBI taxonomy): domain Eukaryota; kingdom Metazoa; phylum Arthropoda; class Arachnida; order Ixodida; family Ixodidae; genus Haemaphysalis; species Haemaphysalis longicornis. The sequence continues at coordinate 239,529,114 of CM023449.1, forward strand.
TGACGGCTACAAAGGACTTGTGCCATTCTCGTAAATTTACGTACGCGTGCATCGTTCGTCTGCGCGTGACGGCCTCATTCGAAAGCGTCGCATTAACGCGGGCCCGCCAATTATGTGACCGTTGTACAGAAAAAACCCTCGTCCCACGTGCCTCGAAGCTAGTGGTAAAAGATCGCCACAATCATGTGAAGCACGGAATAAGGCGCTTACGACGGGTATACGAGCGGACGCGCATACGGGGACGTTTCTCCACGCCTCCACTTGTAGTTTCTGGGGTAATGTACTGTGAGTATCGCAGGGAAGACCATCTGGACATCACGTACGTTGGGCGTATGATGGCGGTGTTGCATTTCAAGACTGCTTCACGACGCCATTTAGATGGCGTCGGGACGGCACTCTCATCATGAAAAGAACAGGCATTGTGTCGATAGCGTTGTGGGCTGCATACAAAACACGCGAGCGGGCCGCCGTTTTTGTAGCACTCGGCGCAGATACAAAGCCGCTCTGCTGTCCAATGTTTCGCTGCAAAAGTGGTGAAAAATTCCCAGAAAAACCAAGCACGAACCCTTAAGACACAGCACCATGATAACCATGGGAAGAGCAAGCTGCCAGGGGTTAAAAATAGAAATGAATGCGGGTCAAATTTAAACAAGCCTGTAAATTAAAAATGTACGGTTGGGAATGTGGTAAATGGACTAAATTCTGTTTCTTTTTGCGTTACACTGCCAGCAGACATGTTCCGTCTTCTAGTATTAAGGTAACCCGTATTTAGACGGCGTCTGTTGTCAAGACTACGCCTTCCGCATGGACGCGCAGGTTTGGCGGGCGTGGTAAAGACGTAGCGGGGAAGTAGGGGCGTGATCGCGAGGGAACGTCGTCACTCTGCTCTACTTGTTGCCGTTGTGCTATACGCATGGCTCCACGCATGAGTAGTCTACCAGGGGCTGAGTTCTTTTCGCATGGTAGATCTTTTAGGAAAAAATCGCTGCCATTCGCTCGGCAGCGGGTGCAACCGCACTGCGTTCTTTGGAGAGCGTTATTGATGAGTGCACGAGTGGGCATCTATATTGACGGATGGTTTGTTTTAGGGAAAATACCAAGGGGTGCATTCAGATAGAATGTGATAAATGCGGAGTATTGTATAGGGTTAAAAAGGGGAGCCGTAAGAATTTGCAAGCCCTAAAAATAACGATGTTGTGAAAAAGATTGCTGTTCTTTCTTCCTTCGTTGAAGAAGTACGTCATTTTTAGCCGCCACGACATGAATGGAACTCCGAGCAGGTTTGACCGCAGAAGAAAATTGTGAAATAACTTTTGCACTTTGTCTTTTGCTGGGCTCATAGCCGCAACACTTTGGTTAGATGCTTCGTGGTAATAGAATATAACGAGTGGGCGTGTTCATTCCCGGTGTTCTAAACCTGGTTCAGGTGCTCAGAACCATGCTTGCAATCATGTATCAACAATTAAAGCAACGATATAATTTGAGTACCTAAAGTGGTAGATAAGGAACTATTAATGAGAATAGACGTGTTCAAACCCTACACTACATGCGGTTTAGGGAAACCAGGGGTCAAGTCCTTTATGTTTAGGTTACATGAAGGAACATTATTAGTATGAACGTTTATGGAAGAAAGGGGGTTATCGGTACCGTGGGGGACAGATTGTTTTAGTTGTAAATCACCCGAGACGATTGATCATGTATTTTTGCATTGTTGGGAGGGGGTATGTCTTTGGGATGTGCTACAGAGTACATTACACAAAGACTTTCCACTTGATCCTCACGGTATACGTTTTCTTGCAACAGATAATGAGGATGGAGTGCCTTACGATTTAGTCATGGCACTGGGTCTCCATAGTATTTTGGCGCTCACGTACAGCAAGGTTGTACAATGATGTTGATGCGCCATGTGCAAGGGAGTATTTCAAAGAGAGCATTGGGCGATTCGTTGAAGTTAGTAAGTTTCACCAGGAACTACCTGATTGGGTGCCCGAAATACAGCAACTAATCGATATTAGGGCATTTTAAATTGATGAAGTCAGCCCTGTAGTGGATGGCAAGTCAACCTCTTGTATGTGTACATATTTACGATGTTGAGATGTAATCTGTTGTAAATTGTCAAAGACAGGCAATAAATACAAAAAAAGTCGAAATGGAGCAATCAGGTAGACGCCGGCTTCGTAACGAGAGGGACCCAGGTTTGATTCCGGCCACGAGTAGCGTTTCTTTTCCTTCACTTCTCCCACGATCATTCATCATCATCGTCAGGGAATGTTGGCTTCCCTGCAGGGCGTATTCGCGTACACAGGCATCAGTGACGATTCTAAAGCTTCGCTTTGATAATTGTCGCAGTCGTCTTCTTACATGCCTATTGACATGCCCAAATAATCGCCACCACACTAAACGTCGCCTTCGGCGATGTACGAGATTGCCCCAAGAAGCTTAGTTAAAACTGTCATATAAGCGGTCGTTTTCGTGTGCACCGTCTGCCGCGGTGCCAGCCACACAGGTTGTTGGAACCATGGCGTTTAGCAGCCAATATAAACCCATATAAAATGATTGGATAAAATAAAAAATATTCATGTTATACAACCACCCCAAAAAACACAAGAATAAAGAGAAAAAGTCCGCAAAAAAAGTCCCAAAAAAGTTTAAAAATACAAGTAAAGAAATGAAGAAAATGGCGACAAACCGTGTAGAGCCATGCATATCCAGAAAAAGCCAGGTTTGGTGAAAAAGAACAAATGTAATCGTTATAATAACGTAAATTGAGATAATTGGTCAAACAGAACATTAAAAGCAAGAAATACAAACAATAAAATTTTCATCAAAGTGATCTGACAAAATAAAATATATGCATCTCCCACAACTCTCCCCAAAACGAGAGAATAAAGAAAAAAGTCCGTAAAAACGTGCAATATATGAAGGGAAAATAGCGAAAATGGCGAAAAAACCTTTTACGCCTTGTATTCCACAAAAGTGCAGATTTCGTGGAAAAAACAAACAGCTGTTGTAGCTGACCGTAATATGTGGCGCGTACCAGGTAATGCGCAACACATTAAAAGTACGAAGAAATGCCGAGCCCTCATCAGCGTGTGCCTCGCTGCGACCGCCGACCGTCCCCGGCACGCGCAGTGGCTTTAGCAAAAAAAGCAAAAAAGAAAACAGGCGAACATCCAAGGAGCGAGAAAATGCCGAGCGTGCATGTGAGCGCGTACCTCTCAGCGACCGCCCATCGTTGTCGGCTCGTGCAGTGGATTTTGCAAAAAAAAAAAAAAAGAGAAACAGGTGACGAAAACGCTGAGGAGCGGCTCGCGTTGCTTAGAAACCAATAACGGCACAACTGGCGCAACACCTGCTCCACGAACCTCGACGCGATTCCAGGAACGCCGCGCATGCGTCGTGCACGTACGCGCTGCCGCTGCGCTCCAGCGGTCAAGCGCTACCAATCATGCAATGCTTGCCTCACGTAACTCGACGATATTGATGCATATGACTATGACTACTACTAGCAGAGTGGAAAGCAAGGACGGAACATGTAAATAAACGATTTCGAATTTGTACGATTGTGTGGTGATGTCTCCTTCAATGCTCACGGAGAAAGAAATCCTGCAGCTTCGCTAGAGTTCAAGCCTAGCGCGACTTGGTGCCAGCTTCGCCAGTTTTTTCTGTACGTGGTACGCTTAAATGACTTCCTTCCTCAACGGTCTTTTTTGCGCAAAACGATTTTAGCATCTTTGAATACCGCAGCGCACCCGGGTAAAAAACAATGACCCGCGACATACGTGTACTAATTACTTTTTAGTGCACGATTGTGTTTGCTCAATCTAGTATTTATACGCTGAATTGTTTGACAAATGTAAACATTACCCCAAAAATATGCCTGTTCATAGATAACTCACACTTTACAAAACTCGAACGGGGACATGTGCGTAACTGCGCAATTTTTTTTGTACCGATATCCAGATTCGACATCAAAGATTTGTATCCCGATATCGGTTTCAATGAAAAGTTTACTGCTACTAGCCTGATTAGATTTCTTGGTATACCGATAGGGTTACGATTCGATTGTAGGGTTTAACGCGCCGACGCAACGCTGGCGATGAGGCGCGCCGTAGTGAGGGCCGATTAATTTTGACCACCTGGGGATCTAACGTGCGCCGAAATCTCGTACACACGGGCGTTTTCGCTGTTCGCCTCCATCAGAAAAGCGGCCGCCGTGGCCGGGAATGAACCGCAACATCGTGCTCAGCAGCGCAACGCCTTACCCACTGAGCCACCACGACGGGTGATAGGGTCACAAAGGAGAAAAAGAGAACAGAAGTGCACTCGAAAAGAAAACTTGCAAGAGCAGATTCTATTGCTTTATGGGTGCAAATATTTGAGTGAATATATCTGGTTCTCACGTAAGGGGCACTTGTAATCCAATATCCCAGCGGCTATATGTAGTCACCAGTGTCCTCTTAGCGATCGCATTGCGCCTTCTAGATCAGAAGTGTTCGCTCTGTTCACGCTCCTGTCTGAAAAATCGTTTCATGTCTTTCCCCTTCCATGACAACCTACTCCCTCCACCTATCCCTCGCTTCAGGGCCAGTTCAGCGACTCCATCTGAGGCATATTGGGTCGACTAGCTGAGCACGTCAAGCACATTCTTACTGCTTACTGCGTCCCTCCTCTCTCTGTAGCTCGCTGTTTACGTATCTACCATCTTGTGCCACCCTTCCACACCCTTGTTCACCGCCATGCCTTCACCGACTGTCTCGGTCCTCACAAGGGTCGCAATAAAACCATTAAACTACAAAAATCTCTCCCTTCACTTCATTCCCATCATTTAGTCAAACATTAAAATTTGAAGTATTTAGTGAACAAATTCTTTAATTGAAGATTAGAATCGATACTCTAAAGTATATGAACGGCCTCATCAAAAACCCAACCACGGCAGAAAACTCACGCTTGCATATTCGTCCGGAAATTGTTCCTTCCTTCTTTTCCGTAGGGCCATTTTTCCTGATAAAAGTGCGACTGGCGGCCACAATAAAAAATGAAAGTTTCAAAAAATTTTTCGTATTGATGAAAAACTACGTCTTTGCTCCTGCGTAATTATACGCAATCCTATTTCAGCGTTTACGTCTTCTAGTCTCTCGTGAGTTAAAGAAAGAACGTAGGCCGAAAGGGAGGCGCAGCACAGTTATCACTACTGGAGACCTTTAAAGCCACATACTTCATTCGTTGTTTTTTGTTGTGTTATTGCCTTTAAGTCGCGAAGGCAATGCAAGCATTTCGTCATGGGAACAGCAAAGACTCTAGAAAAGTACATTAATTTAGAGCTAGCACATACAGGTCGGACAGGATATAAAGCAAAAAGAAAAAATTAGTAGCAGCTAACCATACATCGTACTATTCACGCTCACGCCTGGAATACACGACTATTGCATCTCCCTTTTACCGGGGCATAGAGCCGACACAATTTCTACCAGTACTTTGCGAGTATTCTCGACGACTTCCGTGGCCTTCCGCTGCCATTACTTGGTAGGCAGCAGAGGGCCCCTTTATATTTTTCTCCGTGTCTGATGTTCAAAGGCAGCCGCCGCGGCAGAGAGAATAAGCGGCATTTAGCTATGCTGCCAGCACCCCTATATCCCAGGACAACGTCTCGCCATCCAACCGAACAAATAACGCAATAGAGTGCCCACCCACACTCTCCTTGCCCTTACATCCTGTGGCTCTCTTCTTCCTTTCCTTATCCTAACCTTCATCCGGCTGCAGAGTTGGCCCCAAGAGACGGGCCGGGCCGTTTGCCGTGGAACTTTATTATCGGGCGGCACCTTTCCGCGACGTGAGTTTATGCAGCTGATCAAGGGAACCGTTTCCCCTTTCTGTGCTCTGCGCGACGCAACCCCTTTCTCCGTTATGCACTTAGCGTTGTGTAAGTTATTATTAGTATTACGTGGTATTAAACGTAATGTTCTTTCCGTTACTGGCGAGTTGTCGTTCTTATGAATATGTGTTCAAACTCTTTTGTTCATATTTAAAGTAATACAGACGCCGATGCGTTCTGCATGGCGTTTGTGTAGGGTGGTTTGTAAGTCATTGTCCCGTCACCTCGGATCCTTAGTTTTAACTCCAGTCTCATTTACGGTTTTTCTTATCTAGGTGGCATAATTTCTGTGCGGGCGTGTCGGAATGTGGGGACGAATTTTGAGGATGCCTTTTGCGGACGCAGCCTAGCCAAGTAACGCTTTCCCGTTAAAAACATCGGGCGCAAACCTTCCCCAATTCTACGCATATTGTTTCAAAATGATGTTTGGCCACGTCTCGATGCACTGCTGTGAGGTAAAACATCAGAGCCCTCCATGCATATGGCTGCAGGGAGGGCGGGAGGGGGGGGGGAAGGAAGTGCAAATGTGCCTGTTCTTTTTTTCTCTTTTAAATGGGTTCCTGTAACTACTACTAAAGCAAAAGTAGTAATAAAGGCCTGGCTATCATTTACGTTCGGCAGACACTTTCTTCTTCTATTATACAGGCCTGCCATTTCCGGTTCGAAATGTTAATTGAGCTTGTAATATCGCCGCCAGGTTTATGTGTTATATGGTGAAGGCTGTTCAACCCGAGCAATAAATGCGACACCACGTAACCTTAGGTAAATTGTATAAATTATAAAGCTTGTACTTTATATCACACAGCTGGAAATTATGAACAGAATGCGACCGATACCTGCGTTATGCGGCTAAATATTGTGAAGTAACAAATTTTTCTGGACAGCTGCCAAATTCAAGGCGAGTATACCTGTACATGACGCTGTCCATTTGGAGAGCTGGCGTGCATTGACACAGTGCAGCGGGCCACACATCAAACAGACTAAGATATTCGTGGGGTCAACACGGCAAGTGCAGTTGTCAGCTGAAAAAACGAAATCACTGTTTCAGCCAAAGTTCGTGTGTAGCTCGAGAGGACTGCGTCACTGGCACACCGGTCTCTTCATGCTATATAATCGTGTTAACCTTTGTTGAAGGTTAGCGCTGTGTGTAGAGTGCGCATCCATTATACCTTCACCCATTATAGCCCGCGGCTGTGCTCATAAATTATCAGTGAGGCAGGTAGTGTAGCGCAGCCGCCAGGCGCACAGCAGACCTCCCGTCCAGTAGCCTAAGCTCGATAAACGGCACGCATTGTTTTGGTTATGTAAGACGGTGTGGTCTGAATGGGGAAATGCGAAATTTATGTACCTGGTTGATGAGCCTTATATTATACGTTCAAAGCAAAACCAGAGGGTACACTGGTTATAAAGGCTATTTTTATTCGTTCTTCAGTCTTCTTTGTATTTTGCGATTAATAATACATTCTCTGCAGCTTCTTTTTTTGCTACTGCCAGTCGCATATTTTAGCGATCGCCTCCTTTCAGAGCACCTTCTGTTTAAGGCGTCTTCCCTTGTTTCATTTCTCCGCGTGTATGGGCAGCAACTGAACTCAGGTCTAGAGAATACGGAACAGAGCGCAGTCAAGTAAGCATGCGCCGTCAGCCAGCTCACGGCAGTGCAAACCTTTTCCGTGCATATGTGTCCAGCCTACAATATGTATTAATTGGTTTCGAACCCTGAATTTCGTAATGGTCGATCAAGCAGGCTATCCGCGGTGCCAAAGGTGCACGAAGAGTTGGAGGTGACGGCTAACTAAATGTCGCGCGCTGTTTTGGACGCCGTGGTTGCTGGAACGCGCTGCATGCTGAAAGACCAGCATGTAATTAGCACATACGGAACTGGACTGGAACCACTGAAGTAGTCAGAACCATTGAATTTCATACTAATATATGGTAGAGCGAAATTTGTCGCTGCAATCGTGTATTGCGGCGGGTGCAGCCTTAGAAAATAGCAACGTTTATCTCATACGCGGCTTGGCCAGCCGCACGGCTTCTTTGCTTTTGAAGCCAAGTCAACAACAAAAAGAAAAGCGTAACATTTTTTCTTGTTCGTCTTGCATGAAGCTTCCAATTAAATCTTTGGAGCTCTATCTTCACATTATCAAAACAGCCTCAATATTAATTTAAAATATTATTTTTATATTTTCGTACCTACTACGCAACTTTTGAGCATGTTGACAAGCAATGTAAAGGACAAGCAGACCGTTCCTACCCGGTACGTGCACCGGCACACTCGCTTAAGTACGGCTCTCCTATACCGTAACCCCAGTTTCTATGTAGTATAATTTATTATCTAGGGTTAGACCCAGTCACCCGTATTTAGCAAATAGCATCCCTTCTTGCGAACTTGTAGTGTATGCAAAGCACACATCTTGCAAGTTATCTTCGTGTTTGCGTGGTACATCTTATCAAGGTCATGAAGTCGAGACAGTGACAGAATCCCGTCTGGCCGGGAGAATACATTTCAAACACACCAGACGCCGACCAGTCAAAAAATCGTTCTTGACGTTTTGGCTTCAGGCACGGAAGCCTTTTTCACAATGAATACATCACCAGAAATGGATCGTTTAAATTGGGTTGAGCAACCGCTGTAAGGAGCGCGCGTAGATTGGATTTAGATTTCCGTCGTTACGATTAACCGTGTTAGATGTGGTCTGAATGATTTGTGATTCCCGATGTAGGCGTGAAGTTGCCGATTTTTCTGTCGCGACGATTCTTACACCGTCCCAGTCAATCATGTGGTCATTCGTGACGGCGTGCTCTGCTAAAGCGTTGTTGCGAACGCTCTTATTCTTTACGTCACGAGCTTGGAGACAGGGGAACTCCTCAAGGCTCGGTACTGTCTCCCTTTTTGTTCAATCTAGTCATGTCCAAATTAGCTAGAACACTTCTCGATATTGAGGGGGTTGAACACACCATCTACGCTGATAATGTTACCCTGTGGAGTGCTGGGGGCAGTGACGGTGAATTGGAGGCTCGATTGCAAGAAGCTGTCAGGGCCACCGAGCTACACCTCGCCCCTTCGGGTCTTAAATGCTCCTCAAAGAAGTCGGAGTTGCTTTTCTATAGCCCATCTAGACCAGGGCGCAAGCCCAGGGGTTGGGAGCAGGACAGGAGGCCCAACGTTGCGCTTTCTGACATGCACGGCAATCGCATTCCGGAGGTCAATTCCATCAGAGTTCTGGGCTTAATTATCGAAGGAAACGGTTCCAATAACTTAATGTTAATGTTACAGAAGATTACTGGGGAAGTTGAAAACGCGTTACGAATGTTTCAACGCATTCTCAACAGGAATAGGGGTATAAGCGAGGAGTGCGCCATCAGGCTTATTCACGCTTTCGTCCTATGCCACATTTCTTACGTCGCGGCTATGCTCAATTGGAAGAAAACCGAAGAGAAATGCCTCGACACCATGATTCGTCGCGTTTCTAAGGTAGCTTTGGGGCTTCCTATCAATGCATCCACAGATCTCCTACTGAAACTAGGGGTTCACAATACGTTATCAGAAATCGCAGAAGCCCAGCACACTGCGCAGGTACGTCGACTGTGAGGAACTAGAGCAGGAAGAGACATTCTGGTCACTCTGGGCATCTTTACCGAACAGAATAAGGAGAGTGTTAAACACCTTAGCAGAGAAATCAGAGACTCGATCGTGGTCCGCCCTTTCCCCAGAAACGTCCACCCTGTCTTTAATCAAGGAAGGAGACTGTCTCGAGCCAAGGCACTTTTAGCTGCAGCTCTCGAGAGCCCTACGGAGTCGGCTTTTGTAGATGCTGCTCAGATAAATGGAAGACAGGCCTTTTCGATAGCCGTCCTTGATGCTCAAGAACGGATGTGCAACGCACTTTCCGTGTTTACCAAGAATCCGGAGGTTGCTGAGCAAATGGCCATTGCACTTGCTCTGCTTGATCCTCAACATAAGGTCATTTATAGCGACTCTAGGGCGGCCACTCGAGCCTTCGCAAGGAGACTGGTTGATGCCAAAGTCTCCAAGTTATTGGAAGATAGACACATTAGTAATCATTCGATAGTCTGGTTTCCAGCCCACATGGGCGACCTCGGGGGAGGACAGCGGAACTTCAATGAATCGCACACGAGGCGGCGCGAGGACTTATCAGCGCGCACCCCTCCCAACCACCCCCGTCTCCAAAAAGGGCTTTCAAGGATCAACTTCAGACCTACAACGAGCTCACCAAGCACTTCTACTTCAATCGACGGGAATTTGCGCTCCCACACAAAGGACTCAACAGGGAGCAGTCAGTCACTCTCCGCATGTTACAAACGGACTCATACGCCAATCCTTGGAAGATGAGCCACATCAACTCGGACTACGACGGAACTGCTACCTGTTCAAAGTGTGATGAGCGTGTGAACTTGGGTCATATGTTGTGTGGTTGTGCTACGCAAGCCTCCTATCTGGAGGATAAGGTCAAGTGGGACAGTGCTCTCAGGAGCAGTGAACTTAACGATCAATTCTGGGCTGTCCAGAAGGCCCGCGTAGCGGCGGAGAGTCTCGGGCTCCCCGTCCCGACGTGGGAGATGCCCTCTACACCTTTACACCGGCCAGGTGTCCTTCAGGACCCTTTTTGGAAATAAAGTTTCTCCACCACCACCACCACGAGCGTGTTGCTGTAATCGTTTCTCGTATTTTCCTGATTCCCCGATGTAAACACCGTCGCAATCTGCGCACGTAATTTCATACACAACTCCGGGGAAGCGTTCCTTGGGCAAGCTGTCCTTCACTTTTAACAGCTGGTGACACATCCTTCTTGCCGGAACGTGTGCCACCTGTACGTCATACTCCCGTAAGACACGTGCGAGACATTCGCTTGTTCCAGGAATGTACTAGTTGTTATATGACATCCTGTTGTTTTCATATTATTATTAAATGTGTTGGGAATTTTCGTGCATTAAATTTGTTGTAAATCTATCTCTGTTATTCTTTGCAGAAAAGTGTGTTTTGCATTCTATGTACGTACCCACTCCTGCGATAGCCAAATTGGGCTGCAGTATGTATAAATAAATAAATAAATAAATAAATAAATAAATAAATAAATAAATAAATAAATAAATAAATAAATAAAATAAATAAATAAATAAGTGAGTAAGTGAGTGAGTGAGTGAGTGAGTAAGTAAGTAAGTAAGTAAGTAAGTAAGTAAGTAAGTAAGTAAGTGAGTGAGTGAGTGAGTGAGTGAGTGAGTGAGTGAGTGAGTGAGTAAAACTGTGTAAATAAATAAATAAATAAATAAATAACAAGCTAACAAAAAACGCGGCGCTGCATGCGGTCATGACACTACGAATAGATAGATACGCGATATGCCTATACAGGCATACCGGTGCAAAGCGGCGATGAATAAAGAAGTATTCGTAATTGTTCTCGACCAATATAGCCTGGAATTGGTACAGCGGGCGACGAATACGGTCTGTTTGTCGGTTTCCTTTCTTCTCTCTATCGCGTTATCGATCCGCGGAGAAGCTTCGGCCTTCACAGAGGGCTCCTGTGTTATTTATGAGCTCGAGCCGTGGCCTGCACTCTACGTGGTCGCGATGGTGGTTTTGTGGGGCAGTCTTGCGTCAGCTGTGCATTTCCAGCAGCTCGCCGTGGCTCCTTGCGGGCCGTCAACAGTTGTCTGTGTGAGCGGCCTTTAATTAAGAGAGCAATGCGCCATTGAAAGAATAATCCTATACGCACCATCCTTCACTTATTAACTGTCTCGTTCCTTTGGCCTCACCATCGTCCTTCTCGAAGACGGTGATGAAGGAGGGCGCGCTTGTGAAGCGAATGACGGCTCGTTGAGTTAAGACCGCCAAACTTTTCGTCGCGTTAGCAGTTCTGTTATAAAAAATAAAAGGAAGTTCTTGGTTGAATTGAGGGAAGAAAGCAGCGTCGCTTAGCATAACTGAACATCAAGATGCTTTTCTTAAATCCTTGCCAAAATAACAAAGTGTTCGCTATCAGCGCGGCGTATTTTCGTCCCATTGAACGGTTTAAGAGAAAATAACCCGCAGTGTCGCGTTTTTTATATCTGATGCTATGAAACGACTGATTGTAACACAAGCAGAAAAATACAACGATTTCATTTTTTCGCCAAATGTCATTGAAAATTTCAATACCATGGCAGGTTGTGAAAATCATTTAGGTGACAGAAGCCAGATGTCAGCTTCATCAATATATTTCGGGATTTAGCTCGATATCACAAGTGAAAGAAAACTTCCCACCATTACTAAAAGATGAAGCCAGGGAACTTCACAGCAGGCGAACATATCTTGCGCTCCTCATATGGCGTGTACTGGCGATATGAGACCTGCATACACCAACTGTAGGCGCAAAATTTCAACCCCAGGCCATCTGTTCCGCTACTTAGTTGTGTGTGGTTGTTCAGCATCAGCCAAGCTGATTTTCACCTCGGCCTGCAGTGTGGTGCTGTTTAAACAATGTTACGCTTGTTATTTAGGCTTATATTTATTTTACTCCGTTTTCTTTTTGTCTGCCCCTTTTTACTAGAAGACAGTATGTGCGAATAGAGAATATTTTGTTTAGGGGGTTTATTTAGAGGACCTGCATTAATATGAACCTTTCCCTTCTGTTGTGGTGGGTGACCAGCGGGGCTGCATAAAATACACACCATATGCATGGGGAGAGTGTACACGCATCATTTTTTTATCATTTGGTAATGGTAGCCACCATGGTTTTGTAATTATCTAATAAATCTTGGAAGAACTAGAGCTTTGTCCCTGCAGACAAACCTGTGGCTGTCCGTATCCATCCCGTAGTAGTCCTTGTGTGAGCAGCAGAGAGGAATTGTCTAACGTTTGGGACTTCACTGGAAAGTAATCTATGGCAGGAGAATTACACTCGTGATAATGATAGGGTCGTTTTAGCGGCCAACTGTAATATAATTGTTTTTGGGAAGTTTTCAACATACGGAAGTTACAGCGGTGTTCTGCTTAGCATCCACTATAAACTACAATTTTTCGCTTTTCGCACACGTTTTGTTCGCCCAAGGTTTGTGAAGGGACACGAAACTACACGGAACATTAGCCATCAATAGCTTCGCCCTTAACAACTGCAGGAACTCAGAGAATTGCTTGGCTACGAATAGCCCAAGGCGTTGGGCTGTTTTACGATTTTAATTTTTTACTTTCTTTTCGCCAATGATGTAAATATATACCATTTCAGCAATTAGGTGTCATTGCTTTACCACTTTGTATTCTTTCCGCAGATGTAAGGCGTATGGCAGGGTTGGCCTGTTTTTTTTATTTGTTATCCATATTTCAAACGTTTTTTTCCGTGTGTTTTAGTGAAGTTCTTATTGTTGGGAGCACATGTATAAGGTGCATATTTTTTATTGCGTCAAATATTTTTTGTATTTTTTTGTCTCTTTCTCATCTTTTTTGTTTTCTCAAAATTCTGCTCGACCAATTAAGATCTTCGTGTACGCCATTATAAGAACCACAGTGCTACTTCCGACATAATTTTTTTGGAAATTCATAACGCTACACAGTATCCGCATGGCGTCATTTTTTGTATGTGTTCGATCGTTTTCTATGCGGGTATTTTGTGCTTACACTTCGGTTTTGTGGGGCGATGTTTAAGATGCTTATTTTGGATTTTGTCAGATTATTCGCGTCAAAACTTCATTTTTTGTATTTTGCTCTTTTTCTTTAACCATTTCTCTACCAGTTATCTCCATTTACAATATCATAACGATTAATGCGTTACTTCCGCTAATTCTGCTTTCCTGTACAAACGCAGGGTGCTTCATGGTCCTGGCTGTAGACGTACACGGCAAAACGCATTCAAAACTGCTCGGAAAGGTCGGGGCACAGCGCCGGTAAAGGGTGCAGTGGCACATAAGTACAACACCTGCGGTAAAGCAGACTTCGGAAAGACGTATACCAGTCCTTGTCTTCTTTGAAGAGTACATCTGTGGGGTAAGAGCTTTCCCCTCTCTTAAGGAGCCGAAAATGACGATAGTTTTAATTCAGTTCAGTTCAGGACGGATTAAATTGAGTGCCGTTGACATCACCTTCATTGTTCGCTCCTTTTTTTTGTTTTCTGCGTAAGAAAGATTGATTGATTGTAGGGTTTAACACGCCGACGCAACGCAGGCGATGAGGTGCGCCGTAGTACAGGGCTGCTGGTTAATTTTGACCACCTGGGGATCTTTAACGTGCGTCGAAATTTCGTACACACGGGTGTTTTTGCTTTTCGCCTCCATCAGAAAAGCGGCCACCGCGGCCGGGAATTGAACCCGCGATATCGTGCTCAGCAGCACAACGCCTTAGCCACTGAGCCACCGCGGCGGGTCGTAAGAAAGATAGTTACACACCTACTGTTACGCTTGTCTGGACCCAGTTATAGTAATGTCATCCTGTTGAGACGCAAAGAATTGAGTGGAAGGAAAAGCGACAAACAGGAATTGCAAACAAGCGCTGCTCATCACGTAAATGGAAGCTGTAGGGAAGAAACCGGTGAAGAATCACTCAGGAATTAGGACACTTTCAAAGTTTTACTAAAAAGGCGACTGTTTATGTAACTGCGGGTGCCAGTTGGGGAGGCGAAAATTTGTAAGGAAATGGTGGTCATGCGTGCTACAACATTACCAGTACGAATGATGGCATAGGACCTTGGACGCCATTGTTCATCACTTCAAGCCCTTCAAAAGGCGAGTGTTATTTCTTACGGTTCATGTCTGTAACAGCGCACACAGTCGGAAAATATCAACAACAAACAACGCATCGTGTGTTGCTTCCCGTACCTGCTTTTTGAGCACTTCTAATCAAAACCATCTTCGACTAGCCCGGCTTTCCACGATGCTTCATTTTTACGACTACACAGTACAGAAGCACCCTAACTAACCCGTATCTCGGCGTCAGTGAAACTTTAGTTCTACCAGGGGAGAAGGTACACCCTCGCTTATTGACTACGCCATTTTTTGCCATAGCATTAGCATGACAGCCTCTATCTCACCCGAATTTTCAATTAAATCCCATCCAAAATATCAGATGCCAACTTAAGGCCCTAATATTAATTACGGAGAGCTGTTCCGGGTGGTTCAACGTGCTTCAGCCAAGGCGAACTATTATTTTGCAAAAAAGTATACGCTGGGAACTTTTCCGCTCTGCCACAATTTGACCAACCGAGGCGTGATGCATTACTGCGGCAGCCAGCGTAGCATAAAAACGACTTGCAACGTGTAGTTACGTTCACCCGAACTTTGAACAGGAAAGCTGAGTGGTTTACGGAAACCAGGACGCACGAAGTTGGACGCACTCAAATCGGCATAAACTATACCTAACTGACAGCGCAATACTGGGTCATGGCTAAAGTGGCCCGAAAATTTCTATTATCTGAAAGCAGTCTTGGAGTACAGCGACTGTCACTGTCATTGTCTTTCTTCGGTGCCCCACTTCATGCATTGAAGCGCACCATGGCTTGGCAAACCGTTCCATTTGTAGTCTGCGTAGGACCTCCTTAAGTGGGGTTAGAAAAATATTCACAGGGCGGAATTACGATCAGCAAAGCATAAAAAACAGGACATGGTTCGTGTGCAATCTAAACATGTTTGTTCAGTATTTTATGCTGTTTTTCATCCTGAAAAGGAAACAGTAAAAGAGAATAAGGGGGGGAATGTCGTCTTTACAAGTTGATCCCTCTGGAAAACAAAACAAGGTTTACTTAGGTTGGCCTCTATCAGAGTGAGCTACAAAATGTCAGAACACTGCTGACACGACAGAGAAGTTGAGGATGTACCATAGGAGACGCAAGCGAAGTAGAACTCACCAGGACAGGCTTCTGTCCCGCAGTAAGCATACATCATAGAATACTGATGCTGATTATGTGTTTTCATGTATTTCTGAAAGCTGCACCAGTGGAATCCTATAAAGGGTAGTTTCTACGGAAAGACAGGATAGTGTAGGATTGGGACATTGTTCTTCATTCGAATGCGCATTAATAAGACAAGCAGAAATGGCTCACAGAGACAGGCACTTATAAAGAGAATAATACAGACAAACCCGGTTATAGCGAACTGCAATATGCGCCATGATTAGTTCGATATATCCAATAGTTCGATATAGCCAAACCCGCCTACAACGAGTTTATCGTTACGAGTTCGCAATACGCGTGAATCTCCTTGCCATCCCCGCATTCGGAAACGAGCAAAATAAAGTATCTTATTACCACACACAAAACAACCGATTTATTGCAAATAATAAAGATACTTTCCGCCATAACGCCTGAACTGCCTACTTCAAAAAAAAAAAAAGCGGTGATTTTTGTTTTCCCTTTCGTTTTGGCAACGTCAACTAGTACGGCATTCTTTACTCAAGACAATGTTTGCAGCAGTTCGAGTCCGTGTCCTTCAATGGGGAGAAAAATATTGGCGGAGGACATCGACTGCCGAAAGCACTTCATTAAGCGTGACGGATTTCACTCGCGACATCCTCTGCTCCTCGGTGCTTTTCATCAGCATTACGACTGTGCTGCTGAAGGTGCCCGCATCCGAGGGGCTTGCACTGACGGCAACGTCGTCTGTCGACACTCAGGAATCTTGGAAAGGACACCCTTTTAAGCATCGGGAAGGTTGGGAGTTTGCCGTTTGGTCCGGATCAGACTGGGCTTCCGTCGTGAGTTAAGCGCGTCGGAAACAGTTACAGAAAGTCCGGGGATTCACTCCATACGAGGCGCAATGTACTCAGCCAGGCGGCTTCATGTCGGGGCCAATAACATCTCAACCCCATGAAACCATGCATTTGGCGGCATTCAAAAGGCACGCAGTTCGATTATCAATGTGTAGTTCGTTAAAGGAATATGTTTTGCGGTATTTCCGTTGATTCTTCTTTGATCGTAATAAGCTTTAATTCGCTCTATCGGTTACGTAAGCACTTTGAGATGTAGTCATACGCACAAGGTCGTGCGGCATGTGTTTGACACCTTCTGCGTAACAGCAAGGTGAGGCATGCGCCATAGGGGTATTTATTGTAGCTCCACTATGTGTTCTCGTTTCGTCTGTTTGGTCCTCTTGGGGGAATAGTGCATGTAAGCCGATTTAATGTGCACGTGTGTGTTGTCCACCTCAGCCTGGAGGTAGCCACTGACACATTGTTCGGGAACCCCGTTCAGGCAATAGCAGAGCACCACAATTTTCCCTACAATGGGCTTCTGGCATATGGCATGTGCGGAGAGAGTCGCAGGATTCACTGTTCACCGAGCCGTGTTTACGACAATGCACGGAGACGGAGACATGCACGCCTATCCTTGAAGACCGTTGTGCATGGGGCCGACTGCCGAGATTTTTTTTGGAAGTTTATGCAAGAAATGGGAGCGGTGCGTGTCCACAGCACGGAAGAGTTGCGATGCATTATCGGCCTCCGCTAATTCCGTATCTGAACTTAGTTCCGTTCAAGGGCAGGCTCGAAGCTGTGTGCTCATTTGCGAGATGGACAATATCGTAGGTTTGGGTAGCTTCAAAACAATGGCTACACTGTTGGTATTGCGAAACATAATGTTCGAAGCACCGAGTTTCTATATCAGCGACTGTATTCGGTGCCCTTCACTTTCTGTATACGCAATAGTGAAGTTTAATTTACCGGACAAATAACGACTAGACTGTTTTATGCGTGACACTGCCCCCCAATATTGGGTAGCCTCTATCATGCTTTTGAAAGAACGATCACCTATACAGAAACGTTTAAACGTATATTTTACACATTCAGCTTATAAATTGCTATCAGATGCATTCCGAAGTATGTAGGACACCGTCTACTGGGAAAAGGAAAGCAAATAATTCTGAGCGTGTTTTTGTTTTGAATACTACGCACAGGTAATGTGTAAGATACAGTAATTGGCTAATTAATTGTTTAGGTTGCAGGTTATAGCTACATTTTTTCTTCATATTTGCCAGAGAAGTGTTTTGAAAGAACGCCTGCTAAGTAAGATTTCATGCTCGCAGCTTACGCTTCCAATCTCATTTTGGACATGCGATTGGCCAGACACGCCCTGTTTAAGCCTGTGGCCGTAGCGTTTTCGTAAAGTTTTTTTAAGCATGAAAACTCGCACAAGCAGAGTGGCTTTCGCTTTATGAGGCCTTGGTCATGTCTAAAAGGTGTTGGTTCAAACAAGCTCTCCCTTTTTCATGCTCTCCGCTGCCCTGTTCTTACTTCAGCTGTGACGACGCCCTCAATACTCGGCTGGTCTGCATTATCTGGAATGCGAGAAAATATATCCTCTCGAAATTGCATATAAGCAAATCAGTACGCACACAATAAGAAAATTTATCCATGTCGTGTTGCGGCGGTTGTACGTTAAATGACAGCAAAGGGACCATGGTGTTTTATTTTTTTTCACTTTAAAAAACAAACTACTGAAATCTACTTTCGCTTCACAGCAAGGGCGAAGAAATACGCGGATATAAATAAACGGTGCTCCCTTTAAAGGAGCTCATTCAATTTGTCTTGTTTGCTCTTGCCTTTTGTGAGGTAGCCTGATGCGTATTTGTAAATGCTTAGTGCACGGCACCCGAGTAGCGGTAAATGGCGCACAGGGAATCCACAGAAAAAGGATCCCGTTTTGTGCGGGGTGCCTTTCTTCCTCCCACTTTGATAGCTTGCGTAGGCGAGAAGTCACCGCCGTTGCAGGAGTCCACTGCTACTAAGGCCGCCGCGGACAGGAGGCATGCAGGTTATTCAACGCAGAAATTTGGGCTAGTTGGTGACACGACTTCGACATGGTTAAAGGTGCGACAAAACAGGAACAAAGGAAGAGACAGTAACAGGGGACGAGCGCTAGGGTCCGGGAATAAGAAACATCAACAAGGCGGAACACAATGTTCAATGTAAACAACCTCAAATTACTAAAAATTTTACATGTGGCCTTCCACGCAAGTTCAATTCTTAGTTGGGGGTGGGGCAGGAATTTTGCGTAATCAAGGCGGGATAAGGGAGGGCAAGCAGGGTAACTAATAGAAAGAAATCATGATGCTGATTTTATTGTTACGTGTCTAGATGGATTCACTTTTCTATTAATTATCGCATTTGGTGCCACTACAGCGTCATTCACGCTAAAAACCAGGAAGAAGGGGCTAAAACGGGAGGGTTGGTACACAGGCCTAAAGGCACAATAACAAGCGTACGATATTTTCTGTCTACCTAAACCATGCCCGCGACAACAATGGACATGATTTGGCGGTTGATAGTGTGGCTGGTAGAAAGAAACGAAATTTCGATACTGCAATGGCCCGACTCAGGAAGTGAACGAGTAGTCGAAAGAACAAACTAAGGGGAAGGCGCCTCGCTACCAGTGCCAAATTGATCTTCGATGTATCGCCGTCGCCATGGTAATGCCATCGAGCTCGAAGCGCAGCCGAAAAACAGAGTGCTGGCTGAAGCGGAAACTTTATGCAAACAAGGTTGGCGCAAGGCACAGGCGCCTATAGAAAGGCCGGCGCCACCAAGCGAATAATGCAACCCAAGAACGAGAACGCTCGAGCGCAGGATAAGGAAAGTGAAATTAAGAAGCGGAAGAGGAGAAACACCCACAGATTTGTTTCCGCGAGGGGATCGATCACGGGTCACTTCTATCGTCTAAGAAAGCGGTGTAATAAAAATGAAACTTTGGTGCCTCTAGACATCGCCGCCAGCCCGATTCCGCATCCTTGGACTGTATGACAAGATAGTAAACTCCTTGGAGTCGAGACCTCTGCTTGGAATGAATGCAAAGTGACATTCCAGGTGCCCGGCAACTTTCACCGAAGAATGAATTAAGAGAAAACTGTATATGCAAAACCTGGCGGAGGCTCTCCGGGAACGGTAAAATGTGCCTTCGGGGGCAATTAAATGATGATGTCTGCGATTTGCCAATGCTATGTTCTTTGTTTGACATTCACACCGCGTTAATCCCTACGCGGACAAAAGTTTACGTAAAAGTTTTAATCATTCCTACCCGGCTCCCTTATCCCCTCTTGAGATGACAGGTGGGCCCCGGTCGTGTTAGTCACTTACTCATCACTTTCGAAAAGACAGGAGACTAGACAACAACTTATTTGTAGTAAGGAAATGAATGAAGGTGGTGAAGATGCAAAACCGTCCTTTGTTGTTAGCCTTTCTAGACATTAAAGCGGCGTAATATAATGGGGAGAGGGAGCGGCTATAGAAATATCCTGGAGGACGAGGGAGTAGGGGCAGAATTTATTAATTTATTCAGGGAGCTTTACCCGGGAGAATGAAGTGCCAAGAAGTGTGGGAGGGGATAACATGAAATAGGCCTGTATACACCTTCAAGGGTTTGAAACAAGGATGTCCTCTCTCCCCACTGCTGTTCATGGTATACGTGGCGGGGTTAGAAAGGAAGCTTGTCATACATAAAAAAAATGGCCAGGCAGGTGATGGAACAACGGGTTCCAGGATGAATGTAGGCAGACGACGTACTGTTGATGGCGGATAACGGGATTGGTATTCAGGGCTTGATAGATGTATGCGGCGACGAAGCGACACACCAAGGGCTATCCTTAGCAAAGAAACATCGAGGATCATGATCTTTAACGACGAAGCGGAGCCAAAACAGTATCAGTGCAACAAGCAGAAATACCAGGAGGAAAGAAGTATGAATATTCAGGAGTTTGGCTTAACGATAGCGAAGATTACATGCATGCGCATGAGGCTCACCCTAAGACGAAGGGAATACGGAACGCGGCTATAATGAAGCATAGAGCCCTCTGCGGATACAAAAAATACGAGGTGGTAAGGGGAGTCTGGAAAGGTGTCATGGTACGAGGATTGACTTTCGGCAATTTGGTTGTGTGCATGGCAACAGAGACAAAAGTGGGCCTGCAGGTAGATCAGAGGGCGGCGGGGAGACGGGACCTACTTGCCCTCAGCAAAACTACGAACGAAGCGGTACAGTGGGATATGGGCTGGTTGTCGTTGGAGGCAAAAGAGGCGCAGACCAAGATGAAGTCTGAGGAGCGACTTCGCCACAAGGAGAACACAAAATGGGCCGCGAGAGTCTTTAAGTACCTTTATATGAGGAGCATGGACAAGCGGTGGAGACGGAGGACCGGACAGCTGGCCAAGCGCTACGAATAGTTGGTAGAGGAAAGTGGGGCATGAACAACAGTTAAAAAGCAGGCAAAAGCAGCAGAGGTGACGAAGTTGGTACAGAGAACGGAAGCGAAAAAAAAAAACCTGGAGAATTATAGGACAGAGAAACTAGAAATCAGGAAGGGAGGGTTCTATTGCAGTACTAAAATACAGTGCACAGCTCTTTGAAGCACTGGCGGCGTGCATGAGAACATGGGCATGCACCTTTTTCTACAGGCAGCAGGATGAAACTTGTAATCGCTGCGGCAATGATCCTGAAACTCTAGGCTAAATTATCAGGGACTGCACAGATGTACGTCCGCTGTGGGGCGAGGGGAAACGTCGTCGGCGGAGTCTGGGTTTGGGGTGAGGTGGAGCCTCAACTTCAGGCAGAAGAGGCGGCTGGAATATGGTAGATGATATATAGGGAAGATATGGGTACCCAGGTGGGGTAATCAAACGGATGAGAATTTATAACAGCGCGGAGGAGGAAAGAAGTCCGGAGGGAGCGATGGGAGTTTGAAGCAGGGGTGAGGGCGAGATTGAGAGTCAAATCTATTAGGATAGCTAGGAGTCGGGCAAGTAAGAGGAATAAAACAGGCAGGTTGGTTTCTGACAACGGACGCCCGGATTCAAAGGTAGAACCACTAATCATCATCATCAGATGGCGTTTTCTTTATTTGCTTGCGCAAAAATCAACCATCCATGTATTCTTTTATTAAAAGAACAATTCAAATATCCCTAATGTACTACGTCTTGACTCAAATATGCCTAATGTTTTCTTTTTTGCTCAACAGCGTCCAAATGATAAACATTGCCACCATAATTAGTAGTTTAGAGAAACTTTGCCTATATAAGCGTCTCGCTCAGGATATTTCTAAACTTCCTGTATGTGTGCTTTGCGCTTGCTCACCTCCTCGCTGAAATATTCCCTTTCTGCATTGCTACGACCGCGTTGCCACATTTCGTTTTATGAAAGTCTCGGCCAAGAGCAGCTTCACTGGTAATGTAACGACCCAATTACTCCACGCCACCCACTGGTTTCATGGTCGTGAGGACCTCCGGCAGGTCCTCAAACTGGCGTTCTCCCCAAAAGAAGTCGCCGCACGAAAGCCGTACTACGGACTAAGGTTGCTTGTAAAATGAAGTTCGGTTCTCTCGCTCTGTCTGTCTGTCTGTCTGTCTGTCTGTCTGTCTGTCTGTCTGTCTGTCTGTCGGTCTGTCTGTCTCGTGCATACACCAGAGCATCGTGTGGCGGAACGTTTGTTATCGTCGCACCCACAGTCGAGCTCATCGTTTGTGCGTATGTTCACATCAGAACTTCCTTTACGTCTTTTACTTTTCTTGTTCACCCGCAGCAATGGCTCAGTGGCTAAGGTGTTGTGCTGCTGAGCATGACGACGCGGGTTCGATTCCCGGCCGCGGCGGCCGCTTTTATGATGGAGGCAAAAAGCAAAAACGTCCGTGTGGTCCAGATTTCGGGGCACGTTAAAGATTCCCAGGCGGTCAAAATTAATCCGGAGTCGTCCACGACGGCGCGCCTCATCACCTGTGAAGCGTCGGCGCGTTAAACTCCGCAATCAATGAATCAATGAATCAATGAATCAATCAATTAATGAATCAATGAATGAATCAATCAATGAATCAATCAATCAATAACTCAATCAATCGATCGATCTATCGATCAATCACTTTTCTTTTCCGCACCAAGGTGCTTCCGGCATGTTATATAGCCTATTTACTGCCGTACTCGGCCTCGGCGTTCCAAGCGGGAAAGCTGCAGTTTATCCGGGAGGGATTCGCAGCTACTCGACGACCTGTAACTTGAGGCAGTAACGGTGGCGTCAGCGTTTTTTGTTTTCGAGCAAATTCGCGCTTCTGTTCGGGCGAATGCTCCTTCAAATCCCGCTCTTGTTGCTCTAGGCCAATGACATACGTTGGTCTCACAGTGATTTAAAACCTGTAAGGCCGGGAGCTTTATTCTAGAGGAGAAAAATGTGACCGTCCTTCTTCTTCTCCCGTCGTGGGCATGTTACTGTCTGTGTAACACAGTAACACATGAACCAAGACCCAAACCGCTGACAGGGCACATCGAGCCATGAGACTTCCAAATTTAAATCTCCACTAGCACAACGAGCACGTCATCAGCAGCGGCCTGAATTCCAGCTGTGCGTGCACGCCCCCTCCTTCCACCGCGTTCCCGTGCTAGCAGAAACCGGCAACCTGTAACGGTAGCATACTTACACTTTAAATACACCGGCGTTCCGAATGGGCAAATTTCTTTTCAACCACGAGGAATTCGGACCTACTCGGCGAGGTGGACTTTTTGGCGGTAAAGACGGTGGCGGATTTCGGTCGTTTTTGCGTCCATTTGTGCTTTCGTGGATTCTCCGCAGTCATCTGATAAGGGTGAATCACCATTGTCAGCCGATTGTGGAACTTGCGAAAGACGCATCTTTGGTAGCAAGGAAAGTAAAATTTCTTATAAGAGGGACCGGGGGTGGCGAGGAGGAGCCTAGGAGCGGCACCGAGTAAGGCGACTTCACCGGAATAAAGACCGGGGGGGAGGGGGGAAGGTTATACATAAACTGTTTCGCAGCACAAACGCAACAAAGGCGGTGTCGAAGCTGGCGGAATTAAAAAAAACAACGGCTGGTGATTGCAATACCCCCTAATGCGACATTTGAGCGCACCGCAAAGTGCAGTCTTCAGGATGACGGCGCATCGCTGCTGCGTCTCGGGATGTGTTCGCGTCATCAGTCAATGGTGCGTGCTGTACTCTGGCGTTACTTTGCAACGCGTCGCCGTCGCCGAGCATGTCGGCATACCACACTACCCGTCATACTTTTCCCTCTTTCCTCCTCCGATTTCCTGATCGCTATATCTCGTCTATCTTTGGTGTCCTCTTTGTTCGCTCAGTTACAACGAGGCCGATGGTGACGGGAAACCACACTAGCGGGCGCTTTAGAGCTGGGCTCTAAAAAACAATAAAGCAAAACAGCTCGAGCTGTGCCAAGCCCAAAAGAAACGAAAAATCCCCACAAATAGCGAGCGAATAGTCCAGACACGGAAAATTGAATCGAGTTTGCATTCACGATGGGAGGAGTGGAAGAGCATGAGGAACTGGAGATGGGGAGTAATGAGAGGGGGTAACGATAGGGAGTAACGTGGCAGAGGCGGCCCAAGGATTGTAATCTTGCTACGACATTTCGATCGAAGCAAGCACCGGCTCTCGTGGGCATATGCACCAACGGAGTAACTGCTGGTGGTAGGAGCTTGATTTCGGTGGTGAGTCTCAACTTCATAGTGTTTAGCCGAAATATGTTCCTGAACCTTCTGGTCCGCGCTGTACCAGGTAATTACGTTGTCATTTCGCGCTTTCTAATGCGCCGCATTCCTCGTGATTTAGTCATATTTCTTGCGGTTTCTGCTCAATAAACAAACCAGCGAAAGGAACGCTGCACGAAGAGGAGAACGAAAGGCACAAGAACAGTCACCTGTGACTGTACTCGTGCCTTTGTTTCTCTTCTTCGTCTATCGCTTTTTTCTCGCTGATTTGCTTATTCAGCAATCATGAACCAACGAGCCCAGGCTGCACCTTACTGAATGATTTTTGCTTCCTGACCACTGGTCTTCGCCGGTCCGACATCTCGAACTTGTGAAAGGTAATCTTAACGCGTTTCTTGTACGTTACAAGTTCTTTTCTCAATGACATCATGAGAAAGCACAGTAAGAGTACCACATAGAAGTAAACGATGATTTGCTAGGGAATTCCAACTATAGCAAGAGGTTATTGCACTTTCAGCTTGTAGCATTATTTATAACTATATGATTATCGTTTTCAAGTGCGCGCTTTTAGGAAAATGTTAATAGCGTTTACCTTAATCTGCTTCCCGCAGTGGCGCTCCGCTCCCCGACGGCACCTTCAACTAGACCTACAAAGCCCCCTTTTCAATGCCTCGGATTCAGTGGGCATGGCGAAAGGGCGCAACAACTACCCTGAGAGCACGTGTCTCCTTTGCCATCCAGGTTAGTTACTCATGCCTTTCTGTCAAATGCAACTAAAAGTGTCTGGTGATCCTGGAATACCCACGCACATGTTAATATATTAGATGCGACTGCATCTAATTCACTCGCCTTGTCCCTGCATCCGTCGTCGTCGTCGTCGCCGTCCGACCCTCCCCCATTCTCATCGCCGCGAGAGCTGCGCTCTCCGCCGCTCACCCCCTCTCCTCTCCGATGCCCCTCTCTCGCGAGGGGCATTGGATTGGATTCGAATGGATTGGCTTGGCTTGGCTTGGCTTGGTTTGGCTTGGATGGATTGGATTGGATTGGATTTGGATTGGATTGGATTAAAGTGGATTGTGTTGGATTGTGTTGCGTCATAGCCGCGGCAGACGCAACTGGCGCCGGCGCATGTGCAGTACGCTCTCTTCGCGCGGTCTCCTCTCCTTCGGGCGCGCTGCGCATATAACCGGTGTGCCGCTCTCCGGTGGCCTATCGGTCGATGGTTGCTCTCCGCTTGCGCTTGAACCCCCTCAGCATTGCATCACACCAGGGTTCCCGCGAGTGGAGGTGGGCGTAATTTTTATCTATGACTGTGTTTCTCTGCAAACGTCTCTTATACGAAGATGGTGCAACTAATCCCGGTCTCAAGACTCGCTCCGCTGACTTCCTTGCTCTTAAAACCTTGCCCGATGATCCCGCCGTGCAAATGAACAATATGTTTCACCTGCTCACAGACCTGCAGTCGCGTTCTATACATACGGCAAGCAGTCAGGCTGATTCGGAGGCTGGCCTTGAAACCCTCCAAGCTGGTCAAAAGAAAACTATGCCAGCATACAGAACCTCCAAACGCGTCTCTTGCCACTAGAAGAAAAAACTGAAGCTTTGGAGCATAGCGATCGTGTGATAGCGTCACTGGCTACTCGCTACATACCCACTGGCTACATACCCCCTCGCACTACATTGTCTAATGACTACGCGTCATGGTACTCTACACACTTAAAATGCTTATCTAACCGAAAAAAGCGTTTGTACAAGGTATCCGCGCTGTTTCCTAGCTCTTTTCGTTTGTCTGCCCACACGACCGCATCCAAAGGTTATGTCAACGCTCTTGAAAAGGCCAAATAATTTTTTATTATTACATTTTCATCGATGCTAACGACTGACGTAAAACGTTTTGGCGAGTTAAAACCGTCCTCAAATATGGCGAGTTTAACGCTTTCTGACATTAGTAATACCTGTATTCCATCAAACCGGTGTGCTCAAGTTCTGAAAAAAGTATTTTCATCCAATGTTCTTGAAATTAATAATGGCCTACTACACTTATCTCGCCATGATAATCCCAGCCAGATTCCTCCTCGTACCAGCGATTCTTGTCATGTAGAAAAACCTATTATATCATCAAAATCAAGTGCACCTGGTTGCGACCAAATCGGCTAAACAATATTGATCAGTACTAGTTTCTTTTATTCCATAATACTAACAAACATTTTCAGCCGTCGCTTAATCATGGGGTCGTACAATCTCAATTTAAAATCGGGAATGTGGCTCTACTCCCCAAATCTGGTAAAAGACACTCACCCCTTAGCGACCCCCCATTTCATTACCTATTATATTATGCAGACTAACAGAACATATAATATTCTCTAATCTAGGTAAAGTTTGAAACACAACTCCTATTTTTCTCTATCACAACATGGCTTTAGGAAAACGTACTCATGTGAAACTCACCTTGCGTTGTTCGCACATAAACTACATACTTTCCTAGACCAGTCCTCTAGTGCCGATTGCATTTTCCTCGATTTTTCCAATGCTTTTTATAAGGCGAGTCATTGTTATTTACACTGCATCAGCTTAACCTCGATTCCAAACTTTTATCTTAGCTTGAGTTTTGTTCTTAACAACCGTTCTCAGTTTGTGTCTGCTAATAATGTTAACTCTGAGTTAACACATGTCTATTCCGGTGTGCCACAAGGCTGAGCGCTTGGTCCTCTTTTCGTTATTTACATAAACGATTTGGCTGCATGCGTTTCTTCCAACATTCATTCATTCGTCGACGACTGTGTTGTGTACCGGGAAATAACTTGTGACCATGACATAACCGCCTGGCGATCCTATCTTAACGTTAATTTTTTTTTGGTGAGAAATTTGGCTGATGGAACTGAACGCTAACAAATGTGTGTCCTAAAATGTGTGAACGCTAAACATTTGTGTGTCCCCAGAACACCTCACCAGCTACCTACTTAATTTATTTATGACTCCCGATTAGATCATGTGTCGTCTTATAAATACCTCGGTGTTCACATTTCCGCCGATCTCAATTGTACCAGTCACACCGAGGATGTAATTGCAAATGCTAGCCTCACGTTAGTATACCTGCGACGCAACTTCCCAAAAGCCCCTCATCACTTAAACAACTAATGTACAAAACATTATTTCTTCCCACGCTTCAGTATGCGGCACCCGCGTGGTATTTATATCACGATACCCTACCTCAGTCCCTATAAATGGTACAAAATACCCTGTTCGATTCATTCATTCTTTCTAACTTTATTCGCACTGCCAGCATAACTTCGATGAAATGTAGCCTTCAACTGCCTCCGATATCTTCTGGCCGAAACCTTTTACGCTTCTGTCAGTTCCATAGGAAAATTTATCACTCACAGCTACCTCATCAGCTTATTTTACCTCCACACTTTAGCTCGCTCCGCTTGCATCATGCTAGTAAAGTAGGAATACCATCGTGAAGATCAAATGCGTCCTTTCAGTCTTTTGTACCCAAGATTTCAATCGAATTTAACCACCTTCCTGCATCAACCGCTGCCATTATTATTCATGAATCATTCAAGAACACAGTAGCTAACATTGTATAATTAAGAGTCTTTTTTTTTCTTTTTTGTCCTGTTGGTGTTCATTAGCTGATATTGTGAAAAAAGAAGTCAACTTATCTTTCTACTTTCCTCACTACGCGTCAGCCATGAATGTATGTTTAGAAGCCATTTTTGTAACGTTTTTTTTTATTTTACTGCCTTTATCAGTGCTTTACTGTATGTAACCACTTCCCTCTCTAATGCCTTATGGTCCTGTGGGTACATTAAGTAAATAAACAAACAAAAAATTTACTTCGTGAAAGTCAAGAGCGCACTTTCAAGGCAGCTGTGTGCAGTAGGGAAGCCAAATTTAGAGACGCCATTTGCGTAAATCACTTTAAGCATAGATGGGGCCTTTTGGAGAGTATATTAAGGGGCGGCATGAAATAACTTATATTGCCACAGGAAATAAAGTGCGCCCTGCAAAACGTTTCTAAAGAGCAAAAACAAATGAAGGAAGCTCACATTAACGCGTAAGACGGGAAGGTGGCGAAGATGTACTCACCTTCACTACCATCACGAATGTTTAAGCTGACGATTGCAGCCGATTTGCTTCTTCTTCACTGCCGCAATTTTAATCCATCTGTGTTGCTATAACGGTGAATAAGAAGCAAATCAAAGAAGCAGGGCGAACGCACGGAGTGAGCACACCTAAACTTGGCGCCCGCAGGTGCAACGTGTACCCTGTCACGTTTCTCTGTCGAGCAGGTGGCGTGATTCCTTTCGCGGCTTCGCCACAGTCCCAGCCGAGTGAGGGAGCCGTTTGACTCTCGAATACTAACTCAAGGTCGCAGCCGAGTGAAGTAAGACGACTGAGTAACTCCGTTGATCTTCCAGACACAGGTACGAATCCGATCAAAGCCGGTGATTTCATTTTTTATACTGTTATACTGAGTTTTGTGCAACACCGGGAATCAAGGAATTGCTAAACAGCTTCGCCGTTAAAACGAGGTATATAGCAGAGCGGCTGACTCATTTTCCGATAATTCCCACTTAAAGGGAGCTTCTACTATTTCGTTTCAGATAGTAACGACACGTACGGTACGTAACAATATTTATGGTCCAGTGCATCCCCATTCTCCTGAGTGCATAACGAGGCCACTGCCCCCCGTTACATTCGTTTCAACTGCGAAGGCCTTGTGGCGCCTGTATAGCTGCACTAAAAAGAAGGCTGTAGTGCCTTACGGCCAGAAACATTGTCGCCACCATTCAGATAAAGCGGCTCACTTTGTTTAGTCACCATACGGAGCAGCCGCTCAGTCGGACGCAGGCGTTGTCTGCTTTCAGTTTATACAGATTGTCATGAAAAAACATTTGGGCATAACTCAGGCACACGGGCCTGCTGAAGACACAGCTCAGCCGACCATCTGAAACTGGTTGCGAATGCTCCCTCGTTAAAACAGGACCGAGTCTCTGATGTGTGCCGCCTGCGCGTCCTCATTGGGGACGACGTTGTGCTGCGCCGAGAGCGAGCACTCGTCGTTAAATACGGTCGGGTAAAAAATTGGTAGAGCAAGGACGACCTCTTTTGGAAGGGGGCGGAACCGGGACATGATGAAATGGGAATGCCTGTGCAAATATGGCACGCCAAACCAGTGAGAGAGAACACAAAAAAAAAAAAACAACAGGGCACTATGTTTAGGTGCGGCAACAATCTGCAGACTATATGCAGGGACGATGTGCGCACTCTGGTGTTCTTCCCATTATCGCGGTGGTGGTCGCGTGGCTGTTAAGATGAATGGCGGCTGCTTGACGGTTGCAAAACGACACAGTTTCAAGGCTTATATTCTGTGGTCGCGACCAAAGCTCTTGGTACGTCTACGAAAGGCGATATTAGTGCGACCGACACGGAATGGAGGGGTAGAGGCTGTTGAGGTAGCAGAAAAATAAAAAAAAAAGCAGGGACCTGAAAATTACCCATTCATGTAGAAGCATGGCCGGAAATAGAAAGGGAAACTCTGACAGCACGTGGAGAAGGCTTTTCATATTGAATATGCTAGGTGATGTTTAGAATCGGCTCGCTTAGTACGGCCGCCTAGCACTTTTTGGTTTAGCTCGCCTTGTGTACGTCTTGACACAGTGTGTGTGTCAAGACGTACACATTGTGTTGGCTTCTGGAAGGTCTCTGGCGCATCGGAGGATCTAGAGAAAAGCTGTGGATATTTGGCCTGTGAAGTACGGTAATAGTCTGATTGGCAGTCGGTTATGATTATTGTTTCCCGGAAGCAGAAACACAAGAAACTACGATTTCTCTTCCAACAATCACCGGCGAGCGCCAAAAAAAAAAGAAAAGTGGCGCTCAAAGGCTACGAACTTACGTGCCGTTTTTCTTACATACTGGCTCTCTAAATGCCCGTTTGTTACCGCTGCTCCAAAGTTTTAAACACCTATCCCGTTTTTCATGCCCGAGCGCTTTATAACAGCCATTTCGTTACCGGTTCCCAAAAGTTTTAAACCCGCTTAGACGTAATTAAGACAGCAACAAAAACATTAGGAAGGCGTTGAAACGAGAGAGATAAAAAGTGGCACTTTATGGGGAGCGCTGAACCTGTCGAGCTTTTTGCACTTAGGCGGGAGGAATACCCGTAAGGGGTGTTAAAGTGAGAAGCGGCAACTGTAAAAGGTGCATCGTGAATAAATTACATCGTAAAACGTTTTGAGCAAAAAGAAGAACGCGGCTAGAACTGCCCGAGGTCATGAACGATTGCGAGTTAAATGTTTCAATACACCGCGGGCCAGTCCTGGACTAAAGCTTCGGTGATGAAAATGAAGAAAAAAAGCAGACGGACTGCCTAAGTGAAGATTGTTCAGCCGGCTTCTCCTTTGTTTATTCCTATGGCTGCAGTGTTGTTTCTGCGATTTGCCTCGAGCCTGAAGTCCTCGCTAATAAGAAGAGCTGACTAAACGAGGACGTTAACCTTGTTGAACTTGCTTTTTTAATCGAAAAGTCTTCGAGATTACGTCCTTTTTTTGGTGTTCATTTCTGCTTCGGGCGCGGGAAGCGAAATAGCCCGAGGCAAATGTTACAAAACAGGTATAAAGACATTGTGCCCCTAAACCTTTCTTTGTTGCACACGGATTCCTTCCAAACCAACGTTGTTGTTTCGAAGAAAAGATGTTTATCCAGGAGAGAGAGAGAGAGAGAGAGAGAGAGAGAGAGAGAGAGAGAACGAACTTTATTGAGCATACTAGTACCATTAGGTGCTTGATGGGGTGGTGCCCTCTTCTCCGGCCCCAGTGTTTCCAGGAACTCCTATCCTCTGGTGATCAGCGCAATCTGTTCTTCCATGGCGGGGCTTCACAGCAAGGTCTCCCATCGCTCAGGAACAATGACTTTGTATAAAGAATACAGTGTACGTCGTACGGCATTAAGGCATAATAATGATATTCGGAAAAGAATACAATGAAAAGAAAAGTAGCAAGCACTCAGAACTTTTGGTTGAAGAACAGTGCGAGTTTCGGCCTTCGCCTGCGTACTTTGCACTGCAGTCGCCCCTGTCCGTGAAGATACCCCAATTCGATATTTAAAAAAAAAAAAGCCCTATGAATGCTTGTTTCATCAAGAGAACTAAAATGCGGGGGTGCTGGTTCGGGCCTGTTGGTATAATATGACGGAGAATTGAAGCGCTAGGACACAGGGACAAGCGAGTAGGACACACAAGGCGCCTTGTGTCCCACTCGCTTGTCCCTGTGTCCTAGCGCTTCAATTCTCCGTCACGTTAAAATTCGGAATGATATGAGCTTATACAGCGCAGATTACTACATCGAGCCTGAAATCCCCATTGACAGAATAAGAAAAGGTAACTTGGGCTACTGTTGAAACGGTTTAGATGTTGCTTTTCACCCGTCCGGAAAAACCACAGGCGATCGTTCTAGTGTAGACAAGAAGTGACTGGAACAGCGAACTAAACGTGCCTTGATAAAATCGAATAAAAAGGGGCTCAGTAGAGAAGCCGATTCAGAAAATGTCTTGCCGAAATGCCAATCAACATCAGATGTTGATTGGCATATGCATGCGAAGTGTAAAGGCGGCGACCCTAGGTTACGCTGTGCATCCTATCCTGAGGCTCGCAGCATTAATTACAGCAGGACAGGAGGGATTTCGTCTGGTTGGGATTAGCGCAAGTTTGACACTGAGAGTTTGGCAAGAGCTTTTTGGGGACGCAATGCCCGAATACCCGTGGCAGCAGCCAAGGGCGTTCCGAGTATATGAACGTCAACTATACATAATGACTACCGGAAGAAGGAAAGCGAACCACTCTGGATGAATCAAGGGGCCTTTATTGCTGAATACCACTATATAGTGGACCCTCCCTGATCAGAACTGCTTCGCCCATGATAATGAACTCAGGACATAAGAAGGCGAAGAGGGACGGCAGATGGTTAATAAATAAAACATTGCGCTAAATTTTACTAGTATGTGTCCCCCCCCCTCCACCTTATATTTTGGTTCCGTTGAACGATGCGAGTTGAAGACATTCCGAAATCCGACACTCTCGTTCCAGGTTGAATCGCATTACAACACTGGCGCAATGTGCTTTGCTGAACCTCGCCGGTCATCTACCCCTCGCCTTCACAGAGGCGAAATCCTACGCCATGGCATCCGCTGAGCGCCCGGTGGCACTAGGTGATACAACGGTACCGAACTGAGATGACATTCCGACCACCGTTGATCGTCCGGGAAACGACTACACCAGGATCACTGACGTGGCATACGATGCCGCTCACCGGCTAGGCGGCCAGTTGAAAATCACGAGCAAGGTACCGGAACCACCTTTCTTGCTGTTACCTAGCCTTGCGGGGCCGAAGCGGAAACGCCAATGTTTATAGATGTAAACTTGGCTGGCCTCTCAGCCAGCTGTCGGAGACCTACACGACGAGCTGCCCCACTAGGCGCACACGGCTTGCTCTGAACTTTACAGCGGAGCTGCGATGTCTAATCCTACCAGTTATCACGCCCACGTGGAACGAAAACTCGGCGTGGGGGACGAAAACTCTGGGACTTGAGTTCAGCGTACGGAAAAACCGTCAAATAGGCGAAGGTCTTAGGGCCTCCATATTTTGATGTCCTAAATTTCCCCTGAAAATAATTTCGTTGCAGGAATGTAATCATCTGAAGGGGTGAAGCCGACTTTAAAAATGTTGGACTGAGCTTTGTTTTTGTAAGCTGGCTTCTCCCTTTGTATTGCGCAGTGAAGCATGGCCATTTTTAGACGGAGTATGGCTAGATCCCCACTTTACAGCCCTCCTCCACCACCTCTTTCCGGAGTCGTGTAGACGTCTCGACGCACGCGGCGTCTATCTCCCCCCTGCAATTTTTGAGCGTGAATTTCGAGGGACGAGAGGGGGGGGGGGAGGTGCAGGCAGGCTTGACGCGTTCACCCTTGAGGTACCCTTTCTCCTGGGGGGATGCGTAAACATGGACTTCTCGCGGCCCGATGCCACCTGACTGCTGCCCACCGTAGAGTTAGACTATCCCGGGAGCTCTAAACTAGCAGTCCGTTGTGGAAATAAAGTGACTTATTGTGCGGTCGAGTGGTCTTGGTTGGTGTTTTACATAGACAGTAAAATGCCTTCGACGGAGGCGAAAAAAGGACAGCCCCGTCTTTGGCACCTAGGGAAAACCTTTAGTCCTCCTAAGTTTCATTTAGCTAATAAGCTAAAAATTATGCTCAATTTCGAAGTAGAAACACACGTTTTCTTTTTGTTTCGTGGACTTTTTGCACTGCACCCAGCTTCTCTGCTCATCCTCCTTCAAAAGTTGTAAGGACACTGAAAGTTTTTTTTTTTCCTTTTTAAATGAAAGCGCTGTGGGAGCAGCGCTCTAGAGTGTGAATATGCGTGTCCCGACGGGTACATTTTTCAAAGACAAGACAATGATTTCGGTCCTAACAGCCGATCTAAATGCAAGACGTTCTGTTACAGGTCATCTTCGTGGGACATTTTACAAACAATGCAGCATTTTGTGAAATCAAAGACGTGAGAAAATCTCTAATGGAGCTGTAAGGGCAACATTGCTTCCTTGACGTGTATTCACATTAACCAGATCAACGCCTCTTTTTCTGAACGCAAGCGAAAGGTGATTTAGCAAATACCCGCAGGTCGTGTCTGTGCCTCCTCTATTCGTTCGTCGTCTTCTTGGAGCGTGGACGCTACTTGTGGCAAATTACGCCCTTTCTTGTAGTCCCCGCTTTCATCATAGCTTTGTTTTTTTTTCAGTCTGTGGCGACAGAAAATGGCCCACGTGACACAGCTCCCAGCTCTCTTCCATGACGACTCAATGACTGACCAGTGACCACTGAATGATGGTTGCCAAGCAGTCCCGCCGTCCTTGTGTCTAAACTCTGCTCGGTAGAGGCCAATCGCACTCTTTTGTCACGAGTTTCTTGCTGTAAAACCCTGGGCTGTCAGTGTTTACTTCTAATATATAACTTTATTAGGGTTATGACAAAGAATTTCAGCCATTACGATAAATTATAAACAGTTTATAAGAAGAAGAGTGGTAAGGAAAGACAGGGAGAAGGGGCTGCTTCAAGCTGACGAGGTATGCCCCACTTACGGAAGGTCTTTCTACTTTATATGGAGATGAGCGAAGCTAAGTGAAAGTTAGAAGAAAGGAAAAGAATGGCGCACAGCTTCAAAACATATACTTTACAATATAGTGAAACACAAAACAACACAAAACTGCAACAGAGGTGTGGACAACACACTGCTGGAACGTGAAATCGGCGTTAATAACTGGAAATATGCGCGCCGAAATGAAAAAAAAAAAACTAGAAGTTCATTAACACCACAGCAGCTAATCGAGTCCTGAGGCTCTGATTAAAGTAAAGGAAAATTCTGTCCCTAGCACCAAATTCTCATATTTGAGCAAGCGATTGATACCGTCGGACTTTCACTATTGCTTTAAACACGGTTGCTCGTGCATTAGCACATCTTGGGAAGAAGTACAATGTCCTTACATAAAAGTAACCGTAGGCACAACGTTGATTCTACACAGACTGGCTTAAACAAGAAGCTACGGCTGTATGACACGCTAGTTGTTCTGTATTTATTCCACCTTCATTTCGCCTGGTCATATGTTGGAAAAGAGGAAACGACATTGTGGGTCTATTTCCTGAAGAGGCTTGTGCCTTTTTACAGGCTCCTGCGAAGCTGACAGCTGGATTTTCCATCCTAGAACAAATACGGCTTCCCTGTCCTCATCTTCGGAAAATGTTATTCCAGGGGTCGATTGCAGGTTGTGGATTTCATTTGGAGACACATCGGAGATGATGATCTTCCTTTTCCTTTCCGTGTCCCCCTCCGAAAAAAAACAAAAAGAGTGGCGCACAACACCCGCAAACGCTAAAGTATGTTAGGTTTCCAGACAATTAGGGAAAAATGAACACGACCGAGCACTTAAACTCCGAATTTTAGAAAAAAAACATCGGTATAATAATAAAAAACACATAAAATGGGGCTCTCAATAAAAGCAGAGCAGAGGAGCAAAATACTCACTCCAGTGTAAAAGAGGTACCGTAAATTTTGCGCAAAATCTTCGGTTTGCGCAAAACAAATCAGCAGCTAGATGTCAGCGGCAGGAGTCTCCCTCTCTTCATCTTTTAAGGGGAGGGAGAGGAACTGCCCCTGCGAGTCCACTGCGCCCTGTATCTGTGCATCTGAGAACCGCCGACGAGGCCGTTCCTAGACCCACCGATAGAGGCCGCTGGCGAGTTTGGAAACCGGCTCCTACCCGTGCGTGACGCACGATCTACAGCAGACGGACGAAAAGGCTTGACGTACAACAGCTCCGCTGTTTAAAAAAACGGGTGCGGAGTCGATAGGCGAGCAGATTCAATGAACGACATTTACACGCACCGACGTCCAACTGTCTCCCGCTCACCCATTTACCCAGTGGCGTCATTACCTGCTGGCTCGCTCGTTGATCCATTGCTCACTTGCTTTATGGTGAATGGCTGGTTTCTCTTTATGTTGGCTACTCAAAGTGCTTGAACCCCGTGCCCGTGGTAGCGAGTGGTGTGCTACGCCTTCTTCCTGCGGTATGGCCAGCAGTCCTGCGTGGGATGTGTGTCACTGAAGAGACACTTGGACGACTCTGACGCCTCTCTGCCCGGTTCACCACGCAGAGGCAGCATCTCTCAACCACACACAAAAAGTAAGCAGCCGTATACAGCACAGACTATTATGCGGCACAAGCGTTGCCAGTAGCAGTCCCAAACTGCCACAAAAGCCTACTTTGCTTTTTGGAGGTGTCAAGTTTGTCTTAACGATTACAGGGACATTTCCAGAGTGCAACGTCCTTCGGTTGCCCATTTGACCGGCTTACATGCTGTGTTCTATGCTTATTTGTTGTCCGCTGGTTTGTCTCTGTACTTACATTTCCCCGTTCTCTTTTTTTTCGCCTTCTTCCTCTTCGAACCTTTTTTTTTCCTTCAATCCCCCAATTCCCTTCATGAAGTGTAATCTCCTTCCCTTATTGCACTGTTTTTTTGTTATATTCCTTCGTCTTCCTTTTGCATTATCGCTCCCAGCAACGGCACCAATAAAGAATCGCCTTTATGGCATGGTAGTGTTTTTCAACTACTTATGATTTAGTTCCCTCTATTTGCCTCGTTGTACTAATGCGCTCTTTAGTTTCACCTCATTCTAAGATACTGCTAAACAAAGAACGTTCCAAAAAAGTTGCAAAAAAAAACGGTGAGACGGAAGTTGGTGGCAGCGGGAACAGCGATGAGAACGATTAAGGCGAGCCAGGAGGGAATGGGACCTTTTAACAAAGATTTACCGTTGTACTTTTTATTCTACAAGCGTACTGGATAAAAGGAGGAAGAAGCCAGCTCTAATTTAGGAGTATAAAGCCAGTGTCGACGCGTGTCCTCTTATAAAATTGGTTTATCCAACATATTTAGTTGTCTTTTACTTCGATATGCTTGGGTTAAGTATAACGGGCCTTTGAACACTGCCACTGCTGCTGTGATATAGGGAGGTCTTTTCCAATAAGACCACCCTGGAAAGGAAGCTGGGGTAATTACTCTTCCAAATGTCACTTCTCGGGCCCTGTGGGACGCCGAGGAACGCCCTCCATCCTGTCTAAGGTCACATCCTGCGGAAGGCGGCCTGAGTGGATTTGTTGCACGGCAACTGCTGCGTTTGCAGTATTTCACAACCAGTGTCGCTGGGCGGCTGACTTTGACATCCGTTGGTTTTATATGGGGCGGCCTTGAATGCCTCACACAGAATTCCTCGCTTCCTGTGTTGCTCAGTGATTTGACAGGAAGGACAGGCCCCGTAGTGCTTGCAGTTCATAGATGTTTGTCCTTTTTGGCTGTACTGTTCCGAAAGTCTAGGGATAAAATAAACAAAAATGAGGACACATTAGGCTCACTCTGTTCTTTTCCTTTAGTGTCAATGTTTTTCTTCTGTGCTTTTCATGTAGGTTCTGCTATACCTCAATTGTGACGGCTGCTGAAAAAGCGTTTTTTTGGGGCAAACGCACTGTTAATCATTGTTAAATACGTGTACGAAGTTTGTTACAAATCAAGACGAACAAAACGGCGCCCTTTCACTCCGTACCATTATCCATTGAAGCTGTAACGTACATCCAGTGTTTTACGTAAGACACGTGGCCTAGCCAATTTGCAGTAATGCGGTGCCGGGGTTCGTCATTTGCACGATGGAAGCTGGTTCTCCATACCAAACCTCCTGCCTCTACCGCTTGAGCTGTGGTTTGAGCAGTAAGCTCGCATGCGGAGCGCGCTCGCACTGCAATGAACCCAGCACATCTGTCTCTCCTTGCTTCTAACTCCTTTCCAACGTGGCTTTTTCGCGCAATGCGCTATCGGATGATAACGCTCGGACCAATTTTGCCTGCGTACGATAGAACATTTTCTTTCCAGGCTGGCATAAAAGGCTTTGCTTTAAATGAGCCATAAACACAAAATACAACTTTATTTAATTTGAAAGAACTCAGCTTCGTACCTCACTTAGCTCGATTCAAGCAAAAAAGGATGAGTTTTAGCTGAAACAACGCAAAAAGCACTTCAAAACTCAAATTTCGCACTACAGTGACTTTTTATTGGAAGGAGTGAAAACATATGGGTCAGCACTAACGCCATAATTTTCAGCATGTTAGCTACACGCTAGCATTCAAGTGATTAGACCAAGCAGAACTGGAGGCCCCACTACAACCGTCCGGTCATGTTTCTTGGCCACCAATCGCACAAACAAGCTTCTTTGACGTCATAGGATAAATAATGACTAATGGTTGAGTTTCGACTAGTTGGTTGCATGACACATCGGTAAAATCAGCGCCGAGCCGGAAATCTTGCCTGCGCTGTATCGCGGTTGCGTAGCTCAAACTATCTCATTGTATTTGCATGTGAATAATCAACGCATGCTTCGGATATGCGCCCTCTTGCACGCAGTCATAACGAAAGCCAATTTGTAAAGAAGCTACTCTATGTAAGGGAATGTATGTATGTGAACAAGAGAATGAAAGGAAAATATCTACAAAAAAAATTTCAGCCTGCTAAATATCCTCAAACCTCCTCAATAAGGCGTTTGCGATGGAGTAGAAATATTGAAGCACTGGGAATGAAAAAAAACATTCATCTGACACACAGTAAACAACAACGAAAGAAATAGAAGACACCCGTGTTATGTCCTGCTGTGCGATGTGCGTGTAGGGGCCCGCTGCTTGGTGCGTAGAATTACAGACTGTTGAGTCTTCATATCCGCATCTCAAAAATATTTTAGGCAAGCCTACGCATCTTGAATACTTTATCGAGGAGCTCTGAGCAGTGAACGTCGAAATAAACTAGAAAGGACGGGTTACGCAGATCTTCTCACCGATGCTCTTAAGAAAGTTCTCTCTCTTCTCATGTGTTGCAAACGTGTGCGGAATACAACTTCAAATTACTCAGAGGTGTCAGATGCTGGCAAAATAACTGAATTACGGGAAATAAGCTTTTTAATTCACTAAAGCATCAAAACGGGTGATTTCCAGCACAGGACCTGCTGCCCCTAACGAGCGGAGTGTAGCAGAAGACAGCGACGCGAATCCCTAAGCTGACGCCAGGAGCCAGGCGGCGCCACTAAAACATCTCACCGTCAATAGGGCAGGGGAGCGCCGCCGCTCCGGAGCATGCTGGCAACACCTGCTGGTGGCTCCTTGGTGTGCGATAGCGCACCACTGCGCGGGCGCAGATCTCGAACATGCTTGGACCCGTCATTGCTTTGCATGGTTCGGTTTATTTTTCAGCCGCTCCTAGCACCAGCTGCGCTTGTCTTCCGCAGTACCAGCCGTCAGCAATACCAGTGAGTGCAAGAGCCAGAGTGAGTGAAGAATGTATATGATGAGTGAAAAGTGTAAGTGTGAGTGGAGCCCGCAAGTTGTGTAAAAGTGAACTAGTACAAAAATTGCATACTGCCTGGTTCAATTGCATAACATACTGCATTGCTTATATTTCTGAAGAAGAATATTTGTTATAAAGAAGAGATATATAAAGAATTGTTATAAACAACCGAGATGGCGTCCGTAAAAACCTTTCATGCGACACTCAGCTGTTTGAATTGGTCACCGACCTTGATGATTCACTTAAGAACTCTCGCTACACTTACACAATTTTTATTCATATCTCTAAAGCATTTCACCGCGTGCAATACAAACGGTTAATGGCTAAAACCTGCAATCTACACCTAGATGATAAAACAACTCAGAGATCAACGGTTTTCTTACTAAAAGGGTTCAGTCAGTTGAACTTGAGAACGTTATCGTTAGTCCCAGCCCCGTCAAGTCCGGGGTACCCCAGGTTCCTTACGAGGCCCTTTATTGTTTCCAGCCTATATCGAAGAAACACTGAAGTGATTTGTAAACATTGGGGTATTACTAGCGCAAATTGAAGTCTGGAGTCTCTAGGCCATGTTTCGTCCACTCTCTTTGCATTTACGCGACTTTCTTCACTAGAAAAATCCATTCCAAAATGCAGTCCTCTCTGCATCCTCCTTGCCGATTTCCTATGATGTTTCGTATTACGTCAAAACCAGCTGGTGCGGCTTGGCTGCGCTACTGCTCGGCTCACCTTTAGAATCAGTCGGCCAAGCGTTTAGTCGGCCGACCACCGGCGGGTCATCGCAATTTGTTCCCTCAGTTGAAACTAAGCCACGACATGTTTGTGCCTGGAAGAATCTACCTTTAGTTTGTTAGTTTGCAAACTGTATCCAGCTCTAACTGCAAGTTGCTCCACCCAAGACAGCATGTGACGCTTCGTTGACTGGTAGGTTAGTAGAAAAATGTAAAGCCAATTGAAGGCGGGAGAAGAGTTAGTGAAGGTAATATAGGTACTCAGGAATTAGAATGTACGGACACTTTTAATCAAGGTGCCGGAAGTACTTTTTTGCGCTGGGTGAAATTGCACAGCTGTCAGGAGCACGACCACACATCTGCGAACGCTTTTCCGCCTGATGAATGCAGTCGCTAGAGACGAGATGTTTGTGGAAATTCGGTGGGCGCTACTGCGCGAACGTTGTTCAAGAAATAGGCATCTAAGATTCTTGGAATGCTAAAACTAAATAAAAATGCAAGCTGGCTATACAAGATATGCTATATATTTCCGCCCCTGTGACCCCTGTCTTATGGCCGAGTGGTCTGGAGCCCTAGGTTTGTTGTTTTGAAGTCGAAGTTTGAGTGCCCGATAGGACATGTTTTTAAAGTTGATTTATTTTTTTGGGGGTGAGGTTTTCTATACTGAATTCCCTGTTTTTTGCTCTAGCGTCCATTGCTCCAAGAGCGAGTTCGCACTACGCGTGTATAATGACACTGACGTGCACGCCAGTTCGCTGGTGTAGTGTTTCCATAAGCTTCTTTGGCGCTCTTTGCCCATAGTCGGCCTTGCGCCAATAAAACCCAACTATCATCATCATCATCAGTGTTTCCATAAGCCCCGATTGCTTGCGGGCACAGACCCGAATGAGTCGACCGTTGGTCTCCTGCAAACGCGCCTCTTGCGATACAGGCACGACCCACGCAAGCCCCAAGGATGGCGGAAAATGGCATCGCATGTGAGTGTCTGCAGTGACGCGGAGGGTGTTCATGCACTGCGTACGCCTCGGCTAGTGCTTGTTACAATTCTAAGTTCCGCTGGAAGGCTTATCTGACGCATTTTACAGCCCACAACATGGCAGAATCGCGGTATGCCGATTACTGAGATATCGAGAATGCGCAGCCAAAGAAAACGCCCGATACCAAGCATGTTTCACAAAACCGGAACCGAAGCAAGCTGGTTTAAATGCTAATCGGTCCAATCACGCAGCACATTCTATGTACATCACTATGTATATCACTTATATGTACAGACCAAGCATGGTGGTTTCTTTTGTTGGCTTTATTTGTTTATTTATTTATTTATTTAGAAAAAAACCTTACAGGCTCCAGGTGGAGCATGGGGTAAGGGGGGTTACAGAAAGAAAAGGCACTTGATGCCACATAGCCAACACACGGGAAAATGAAATATACACAAAAATATAAGAACATCATTATACATTCATTAAGAAAAAAATACCCTCAAAAATTTAAGCATTCAACAAAGAGCAAAATACAAGGAAGGAACAAACAAAGATGCAAAGGCATCGTCATCAAGTAGGTTGGAAGCACAAATATGAAACAAATATATTAGGAAAAATGCGCATTTAGTTGTTCATGGAATCTGTCAAGGTTTGATATAGAAGCGATAGCGTCAGGAAGATCATTCCAATGGGACATGGCACGAAGTAGAGCTGGTGAATTGAATGAAAGTGTGTTTCCATAGATACACTTAAAGCTGAATTGATTGTGTAAGCGTGACGACATGCGGGAAGGGGGTTCAAGGGGGAGTGGGGATGGGTTATCACTATGAACGTATTTGTGAAACAGACAAAGAAGAGCGACCACGCGCCGAATATGTAACGGTTGTAATGGAATGTCACGTTTTATCTGTGTGATACTTCAATTGTGATTATAGTTGCGAGAAATAAAACGAGCGGGTCTGTTTTGGACGGATTCGAGCAGATTAACTAAGTAATTTTGATGAGGTGATCATACATATGATGCGAATTCTAGCTGCGGGCGGACGAATGTGCAGTAGTACAATTTACGCATGGCTGTTGGTGCCATTCGCAGGTTACAGCGCAGGTATCCTAAGGTTTTACTTGCTTTTGCGCAGATTGAAGTAATGTGAGTAAAATAAATACCGCTTAATCAACCGTATAAACGATGAAAAGTGTGTTTATTTGGGCCAGTGTACACAGTACAAGCAAAATCAGGAGCTTCAGAAATTCAGTTTCAGTGTCCCTTGAATGATATAGGATCCAACATTCGCCGGCCATTGCGTCATATATAAAGAAATCACTTAACCAAACGACATAGCCATCTTGCAGTCGGACGTGACAAAAATATCACAAGTGCTGACGTTTATGACAAATGAAAACAAATGTTAACAAAGCCAAGCACGTATGTTTTTCACCTGTTGCAGATCCTTCGCCAAGTGAGTATGCCATATATAAACAACTTAGTCATTCAAACAGTCATATCTAACAAGTATCTCGGCATTTTATTCCCTTTTTATCTAACCTGGCTACCCACAGAGGAGAAACTGTAGCGAAAGCATTAGGAAAAATTGGGTTTTTTAAGCGCCGCTTGAAACTTGCGAAGAAATACACTAAACTCCACACATACAATACTGCAAACAGACCAACCCTAGAACATACTGCCATACTACTGGCACCCTCACACAGCAATCCATGCTGAAAACAAAGCCGCGTGGTTTATTTTATAGTGTTATTCTCGCTATGAAAGTGTGTCATTCATTAACTCTCACACCACTTTCCATGCGCAGAAAATGTTTACGCTTATTTTTCTTCCACAGATTGTATCACAGTGGCTCGCCGATTCGCCGAAGGTTCATTCAACCTGCTTCGTACATTTCCCCACGTGTCGACCATGAT
Source organism: Haemaphysalis longicornis (assembly GCA_013339765.2). Lineage (NCBI taxonomy): Eukaryota > Metazoa > Arthropoda > Arachnida > Ixodida > Ixodidae > Haemaphysalis > Haemaphysalis longicornis. The sequence continues at coordinate 239,571,967 of CM023449.1, forward strand.
CACAAGATAGAACCTATATTTTCTCGCACAAAGAAACCCCAATATTCCTTCCCCTCGGTGTGTCGATAAACGAATGGAATTATCTGCGTGCTAGCATTGTCACCCATACACAGCAATCAGCTTTACAGACTGCAGTTGCATTATTTGAATGCGATAGACCATCTTAGCCGTTGCCATTTTTGGCTGCTAGAGAAGGTGAAAAACAGCTGCTTCAATGTGCTTGCTGTCAAACCTTCTTGTGTTCTTTCCTCTATATTTTTGTTGACCGCCTGTGTATCCTGCACATGTTTGCTTTGTTTGATTGATTGTAGGGTTTAACGCGGCCAAAGCAACGCAGGCGATGAGGCCGCCGTAGTGGAGGGCTCCAGGTCAAAATTCGGAGGAGGATTTTCACGTCGACATAGAGCGCGAGTTCCATGACGCGTGGTCCAAACAGTACCAAAACAAATCAGTTGAAGCATTTATTCCATATATATGCGGGGAAGGCTTTCCGGGCAAAAATGTTTTTATTGCAAGCTGAAAATTGACTGCGAGAGGAACAATGAGAATTTGAAGAGGGACTTGGGCGAGGTATGGGACAATTTAACGAGCAAGAGAACTGCGTGCTGTAAGGAAAGCCTGGCAATAAACTTAAGGGGTAGTATTGTCGAATGTGCCACGAGGAGTACGACGTATAGTATAGGTGCCGTCACTCAGAGGACGAAGCAAGGCTGTAAAAATGTCCACTCACTAGTGACGCATCTTGACCAAATGTCTGTCTCTTTGGAATGTCGTCAACATAGGGTGGAATTCTTTGGCATATAGTACGCTGGAATTGGTATCGTGTCTCAGAACCGTGATGTTATGGATTGGAGAAAATGTCCATGGTGGCAAACGAGAGAAGAGCGTCAATACAGAAGCTTGTTTAGGCACAGAAAACGCGGAGGGGGGGGGGGGGGGTTGTTAGAATGCTGGATGCCTTTTGTCACGGCATTGGTCCAAGTGACAAGTGGCTAAATAATCTCCAAAATGTGCTTCCCCTTGATTACATTGCGTTCACAACCACAGCCAAAAGTGTTGACTTCTGGCGCCATGGCGCGGCTGCAGTACCGGCGGCCACCAATCAAAGACAGGGAACGATTTCTATAGGGCAATGAACCACTGCAAAATCATTGCCGCTGTGTTGTTGGACTTTAAACGTTTCAACGTAGCTTCACAGAGAGCGTATAAAATTTGAATAAATTACCTAATGGCGCTAATTTATGCATATCAAACTATTTTCGATATGCGTCTTTTTGTACCTGTAGAAAGGGGGGAAGGTCCATTGCGCACCAAGTTTGGCTCTTTTGAATGACCAGATAAGGAGTTTGGTGAATATAATGCGGGCTGATCAAGCCTGTTTTTGTGAAGCAACGGAACAATATGCTGCAAAAATTGATCGGACATTTAAAATACATTTTTCGTCGGGGGAGGGTAGGCAGGTCAAGTATTGGGACTGGCGCCCTGGTTTTTTTTTTTGCCCCTTTCCCTATTCCCTTACATCCTTTCCTTCTCGCTCTACTCCCTCTCCGAAGCCCTGGGTTGTATGCAGATGAGCTCTCTGCGGTGCTCAATATCATCCCCAGCTTCTTTTCATTTCAGAGCGAATCACTCAGTCAGTCAGTCAGTTGTGAATGAATGCTCCGTAATTACCTCAGGGAGTCCAGTGTTGCTTTGTGCAGCACCCTGGGGCAATATCTTGCGTTTACAAAAGTTTTCTCTTCTGCAAGCCTAGGCTTAAATTCCGGCCGGATGTTCATTTTAACCATTGTTGGGTATCTTTGCTGTTTTAGTCAAAGTATTTCCGAATGTCTCCAGCCATGTGTTCGGTTTTCTTTTCAATATTTTCTCGCTAACCCCTGATCCTCGCCTAATGCGATAAGTACATCAGTGCATTCAACAGAAGGCCATAAATTTATCGAACAAAAGCAAGCACATCCAATTTAATTTATTCATAATCATTTTCAGCATAACACTTACATTGGGCCTATCTGAAACAACGACAACAAATACAATTCGTGCCTTAAAAGAAAACGTAACAGACTTCATAAACATTTGATACACTGCTTGCGACCTTCCTTGATCTCCTGACTGTCTGGTTAAAGGCATTTACTGTGCTCTGGTCATATCGCCTGGAATCCACCTTGCGAGTTATATAATGGACTGAAATTCTCTCACTGTTGATAAGAAGATGATAACAACGGCGGATAAGAAAAGCTGGTGCGTGTTTCGTGTTAAGGCATATTGGATGCGTAGAGCTGTGATAAATTGGTCTTTGCCCTCCGGCATAATAATGTCGAGTAGGTAGGAAAATAGGGTTACCTACTGCTGTCACCTGTATTTTGTTTGTGGCTCTTTCCGAAGTTTGGATCATAAAGGTGTAAGAACGGAGACATAAGCACACTCAAAAAAGAGGTGCCTAGCATGAAGCTAGAAAACGAAAGAAGAAGCATCGTCGCAGTTATTAATTTTATTTTTAGCATCCTGCGAGTTCAGGAACTTCCAGAAAGAGCCTTAAAAAGTTCCGTGAACAATAAGCATGCCTAATGCAAGCAGGTACTTGCTGAAGGATGGATGTGTGTCGATAGAAAGCCGGGGGCTTGGCTGGCCTTGCATACTTCAAAGGTCAATAAATTTCGACTTGAATGCAATGCAAGTAAAAATACTGCCAGGAGAAATAGTGTTCTGGCGCGAACACTTTGATCAATGACGTAGCGTAACTCTGAAAACGATTGGCGGAGATTTACGTCGCTCGTGCTGTGGTGTTGCGGCACTACCATTGACAACTTCCGCTAGCTTAAGATAAATGACGAAACTATGGAAATCAGACATTCGGACGGTCATCTGCGCTTCTGTGATAAAGGGGGCACAAACAAATGAGAAAAGGAAGAGCGTTGTGTTTTTACACAAACTTTTAAAACACGCATTTGTGCCATGTTAAAGAAACAACGTGAAATTAGCAGTCATGATGTGGAATCGTGGTAAGAAATCCTGTTGACGAAGTTTGGGACACTCGGTAGCTGATTGCAGAGCTAAGCTAGAGGTTCTGCCATACAGTAAACCACTGTTTAACTATGTTAGAGCGATTGAAGAGCTTGCAGTTGAGAAGCAAATCTGTGACCATAAGACAAATACCCTCAGTTAGGAAACCAATTTTTAATAAAATAACGCGAAGGTCAGTTGAGATTGTAGGAAAGGAAGCCGTGGACTCGGTGATGCTGTGGCTCTCCTACATTTATTGCTGGCGTGCAAGCCCCAGGTGGGAATTGGAGAGCGTCGATGGCATACGACCGCCCCTGGAGCGCAGCCGTGTTCGAACGGCTTCCTTTCCTACAAGTGGGGACCCGGACGTGATCCCCGGCAAGCGGCACACCGACATGGCGACGTGGGGGGACCCGCCAATACCGCTTTTCGACGCACAGCCAGCTCGGAGGATGGTTTTTCAAGCTTGAGGTGACCTTCTCGCTGAACTACGCCCCCATTCAGCCGCTCAAGCTCTCCATCCTTCGGGAGACGCTTCCCCTCGAGCTCCGCTGCGTCATCGGCCTACCACCGCCCAGTGAAACACCCTACGATGACCTTCGCGCTGCGGTGCTCGCGCACTACGGCTTCGGGGACGACTGCTTTAGGCCTGCAGCAGATAAGGTACCCGCGCGGTCCGCGCACGCTTCGCCACCGCACATCATGCCTTCTGCACCATCGGCGTCGTTTCCTGCCACGAGTGTCGCCATCGTAGACTCCACCTCTAGCCGGCAGCCCCACCTTCACCGGTCCAGACTTGAAAACGACGACATTGCACGCGCTCACCGACCACCTCCCGCCTCGCCCGCTTCTGCCATCACCGCGCGAAGGCACTCGTGAGCCAAGCAATACTGAAGCTGCGACCTCACTTCCTCCTCGGCTGTCAGCACCACCTCCACCCACACCCTAGGCGAGCCTTTCTCAGACATCACCCCACGACCAGTCCGCCTCAACGCTGCCCCCTTGAAGCAAGCCTACCCGGCAGGCACTGCGGGCCACCGGTAAGACACACATCGACGCACCCACCATCTGTCGTTGCGACATTGCGTGTCCCGTCTCGGCGAAAACAAAGGAAGAAGCATGAGTCTTCCGCGCAAGACTTCCTCAGTCGCAACAATATTATGGACGAAGCTGTCATCCCTCGGAGTGACCTGCTGGCCAGTCAGGAACCGAGTGAGCTGGAGGACACTGAACGAGCACACGTGACCATACCACAACTGGCTCAAATCTTTCAAGACTCCACTACCGCTCGTAAATACCAAACCCCACTCGCGCCTGCTCCTTCTCGAAACGATGCCACGTCTTCTGCTCGGAGACGCCGCAGCGGCAAGCGAACACGCAAACGTCGTGCACCTTGCGGCCGAGTCACCCAGCCCCTTTCACGACATTGCCGGCGTCGCCAGCACTGCTGAGGAAACTTTTGGCTCTCAACCATCGGCAACAGCAGCGCCGCGTCCGACAGACATTGGTCACCCGTATACGTGCTTGAGGCTCATGTTCCTTCAGACGTAAGATACCTCACTGGACAAAGCAACCACGTATGTTCATATCACTTCGCCATTCTCCTATCCTTAGGCGACTACGGACGACTCTTTGCGCCTCACACGGTACACGTTGTCGTGCCCCGCGTAACCACAGAGGTGCCTGCACAACGGAGCCGTCCAACGCACACAAGCCTTCTCCGCCCAGTTCCTGGGACCGCTTTGTGGACCCCACGGTGCACCCGAGCTCTTCCCGACCTCTCTTGTGCCCCTGGGTGCGCCTGTTTGATTTCGCATCACAAGACGTACGTTGCAGTCTGCGTCCCCTACGCCACTCCCAGGCTAGGCCACCGGAGTTCTCTCTACGCCACGGACGCTCTCACCCGACCGACCAGGACTGCTGTCTTAACTCGAATGCGGACGAACTTCCATAACTGCTTGTGTAGTGCATACCTGTACGTAGTTTTTTTTCGTGCACAGAGCATCAGACATACACTTATCATAACGCGCTCGGCGCTATGGGGGGAGCGCTGTAGTGGCGGCAACGCCATCTTCATTTAGCGGTACTATCATCATCCCGTACAGGTCACCACTTTGTAGGAAGCAGGTGTGAGTGAAGCGGATGCGGCTTCCTACATTTATTTAAGTCGCGTAGACCCGACCAGAACGAGCCGCCGCCACTACAAGATACTTTAAACAGTACTTGAAGCTATAGTAAACCTTTGAAGCTTGAGGAAAACCAAAACACATAATACCCTATCTAGTTTCTTGACAAAAAATCACCGGCTCAACTTATTCGCTCTGATATTCTCGTAAAACCTGCAAGAACTTGTGTAAGAGCCGGGCTATAACGTATTAACAACAGCCTTTGGTGGGGCTTGCGGGCCACTAGCGGCAACCGTGACTGCTAAGCTATTGTTAATCTGTCGACGGAGGTATATCGTGATTTTGTTATGTAATCTGCCATCACTTGATTATAGGAAGCGATACGAAAACACTCCTCTATTGGTTGCACAAAAACCAATTATGCTCTGGCGACATGACAACACATCGGTGTATGTTTTACCGCGAAAGATACTGCCGTTAGGCCTGGAGATGAAGATGGCATTTCCCACAAGCAACAATCCGTTTGGTATAGCATCACGTCAAACCTTTTTTGTGCATGGTACACAGTTTATATGCTCCGTGGATACCAGGTATGTGTGCATCTGAACCCAAATTACTAATTCACTGTAATATAAATCAGGGAGTTTTGTGACTCGAATGCAACAGCGTAGTAGGTGAATACGAACGGTTCGTAAGAAGCTAACAACAGCGCAGGTGGTCGGCACGTTCGCGTTTAAGAGATAATACGCTGGACGTGCTTTTATTATGAGTATAAATCGAATTTTCTTTCATGCAAACAGGTCAGCCGTGTAAGATTGGGACAATAATTCTAACTCAGAGATAGATGTAATAGGTTGCTGTTTGCTGGTGTAGTTCTTTGTGACACGAGGAAGGGCCAGAAGTTGAGAAGGAAAAGGAATTGCAAAGGTGGAAGGAGTAGCCTTTCCTGAACACCCTGAGGGAGTCGGCGAATCTATGGGATATCTCGGGAAGTCCCTGGGGTACTATATGTGGCCAGGGAAACTCAGCATGAACTATGTTTGATGGGCCACTTTTATTTTCGAAGACAGAAAGTTGTGGGCATCATTGGCGGGGAGAGCGTGGGCCATCTCACGAGGTGCTGGGGTGTAGTGGGTGTATCATCTTATTATTCATAGTAAGAATAAAATGGTAAGCGGAGGAACCGGAGCAGTGCCCAAGAAAATAGTACAGAGGGGATAGAATCGTCGTTTGGCAGTAAATGCAGTAATATGGTGGAATGCCCATTGGATGGAACCATTTGGGAGCTATTAAGTGAGTGAGGGCTAACATTTGTGTTTACTTTGTTGATAAAGGTTACCGTTGACTAGTGTAAGAAGGGTCGACAGTGAGATAGCCCGGCGGGATAGTCATGATTAAAGACCGGAACTTTAGGCAAGAAAAATCAAGGTTTTAGGCGCCTATAACAGGCGCTGAAAAGTGTCATTTAGGCATATATGGGCGTCAAATGCTATCCTTTACACACATATATGCTCAATTTACGTTTCTTCGGCAGCATGTTTTAGGAGAAATTTTGACTTGCAATGAAAACAGCAGACAAATCGTGTGCTTGGAGAAAGTACCTTTATTGTCGTAAAAATGGGCGAGGCAAATATCCCCATCTCAACAGATTTACGTGAAATATAGGATGATTCGACACTAAGAGAAAGGCTATAAAATACATGACAAACCAACAACCGTCGCAATTTTTTACTGCTTCAAGTTGGGCCTCCTTTCAGTTGATATCTGTGCGCGAAAAAAAAAAAGATTAATGTCCGCTGAAGTTGGCGCAGAGTGGTTGTACTTCGGAATGTTCGATGATCTAATTTTCTCTACAGTATCATAATATTTGCCTCCCAGAGCGTTCGTCACTCATTTTAGCACAGGCAACCCGAGAATTTTGTCAGAAACAGCTTAATGCTTCGGAATGGGTCTGTCAGCACCAACCTTATCATCCGTAGCGGTGGTGTAGGTGTCCTTGTCCTGATACTCTGAAATGAGCTAAACACTCCGAGTCAGAGTGGCGCCCATGTTCTGAGTTGATAAATGCTTTGTGAAAAGAATTTGAACTAGAGCTCGAATTTGCCAAGTCCCGTTAAAGTGTACGTGGTGTAGAATAATCTGGGCTGTGACGCTATTATGGCAACGAAGCTGTTACTGTAACATCGAATGGTTTGTTGTATTCGTAGTTTTCCGCCCTTAGCCGAGTTCCCCAGGGGGTAACAACGGGCTCTTCAGGAAGATGAACAATCGATAACCGCTCCTTCAAGACACGCACGCACCTCGAAGAACGTTTTCTTGACTGCATCTGTGTGTTCGTTGACAGAGCAGGAAGGCCTTCTAACTTATTCACAACACCTAGAGATCCCACGGATAGCTAAGTATCCTTCAGGAGACGAGTGCACCTCGAAGAAGGTTTTCTTGACTTCATGTGTGTATTCGTTGACAGAAAAGGACGACCTTCTCACCAATTCACAACGCGTGGGGATCCCACGGATAGCAAAGTAAAGTGCAATAATTCCCGATAAAAAAATGAGTCTTCGTGTCCCGCAGAAGCGGATGGCCAGCGAAGCTGCTGGGAATAACACTTCTATATACCGAATAACAATGTATACACAGCACGCACGAATCTCTACAACTAACACTTAGAGCTAGGTTACAAACGCTTGTGAATGTTTACCCGACAAGGCAAGATGACGGCTGTTGCTGCCAGCCGATCCGAAAAAGAATTAATATACTTATATACTAATATACTATATAATTTCACTCTCTCGCTTGCACCTTTCGTCATGCACGCGGAGTTGTCCCCGTGACCGGCGGCTGGTTGTGCACGTGTTCGTAGCCTCACTTTGAAACATTCATGTGGCAGATATTCCCGTAGTTTTTGCCCGGTAGCCGCCTTTACATTTAGCGACACATGACGGTTGCTGTCACGTTCGTTATCTTTTTTTGGTTGTTTTTATTGGGTTAGGCAATGGGAAAGGTAATTTCGGCAAAAATTTTCGCCGTTGACCCACGCCACAGCGAGACAAAATAACATCCAACAAAACAGCTCGTGCGGACACTGAGCGTCGGCGTTGCGGAGGTGTCGCTGCGTCCGGGACTCTGGCGGCCTGAATTAGTTGCTTGTGCGTAACCTCAGGACGAGGCGGCGGCAGTTCGAGCACAGGATTCTGCTTGTCAGCGCGTCTGGCACGGCGCGCGGATTCTGCTCGAAAACGGAGTGCGACAGACGCTCAGGTTGCGGGCTTGTGAAGTAAGAACAGTATTAGTGAAACATCCACACCAAAAGCCAAAAGCGGCTTATATAACCCATAAAAAGGGGCATTTTAGTCGCTAGAAAGTCTATATAGGACGAAAACCTCAAAATAGGCACTTATAGGCTAAATAAAATATTGCCTAAAGTGTTCCCCTTCCTTTAGTCGATGCTTGTATCTTAAACAGCTTGGTACGAACTCAACGACTAAACAGGTATTTTGCCTTAAGTTTCGGTCTCTAGTCATAAGGCAACGTTTACGTGCCTGACAGAAGTGGTTGCTTAACGCAAAACGTGCCAAGCGAGAGGTAGAAGAACTGGTTTACCAGTGAATGTCAACATTCAAAATGCTGTTTCTTGCTTAGTCGTGCGAGAATGGCCGCCGCCTTCCGCGATGATATGAACTCGGTACCCAAGCCATAAGGATAGGGGTCCTATTTCGGGCAAGCACGTTGATACTAAATCTGGTATACCACTTGATAATACGGGAAAGGTATGCGGAATTCATGCACACCCTGTTGCGAGTCCCTGCTAATGGGGATGCGAGATTTATAGAGTTCATAGGTAAAATGTTTTAGATGCGAAGCATCTCATGCTCGGGGCTGTATCCCTCTCTCCCTCGTTGTCTTTGTCCGCCGTCCGCACTCTACTGCGCATGCACGTCTCTTCAGCTTCGTCAGCGTTTGGGCTGACGTCAGCGCAGTCCACTTTAAAAAGAAATAGTTAAGAACTCCCGGTTTCGATCCCACGACTCTCTGGCCGCAACGGGAGGTACGTGGCGCTCTTCCCACTGCGCTAGAAACCGAGACGGGAGCATGTGCTACGAACGCACCTTTTGTCCTTCACTTATTCGAACTACGTCAAGAAGCTACTGGTACAACGAAGGCACGGGAAGCTGAACGTCAACGGAAACGACGAACTGAAAACTAATGGGAACTTCAGTCGGCCCCATGACTGCTTTGCATACTACTCAGGGTTCCCCTACGGGATGATGGTGTAATTTTCTAATGCATTAACAATGAATTGCTGTTTAGCTTCTAGTGATGATGGGATCTCAGACGGACAATTCAGCCGTCTAGGTCTAGGATTTAAGTAAAGTGCCAGTCCCATCTAGGGTTTCGACAGAGTGGTGCCTGTTTATAGGTCTTTTTATCAAGCGGCTTGTTCCCTCCCGGTACGCTGCAGGGCCCTTGGTATGCAGTGCTACACGATTTGGCAATACCCATGAATGAGGGAGGCACTGCACACTGTTGGGACATATTGATGGGAAACGTAGCGTGTGGGATAAAGGAAGAATTATAATAAAATCAATACCGCAGTCCTTAGATCTGATTCCTCTAATTCACATGTAACTTGGCAGGAATAGGGCTATGGCAAAGCAAAAAATACAACTATAAGAGCGGACGAATTTAACACAAGTGAGAAGCTTAAAAACCGAAAAACGTGGATAATACTTAAACTGTGAAGTATCTTCATTTAGGCAAGCATGGGGCTGTTATCACCATAGGCACCCTAATACACATATTATTGGTGGCTTCTACACCACCGAAAAAAATAAAAAAAGAACCTACGTCAGAGCGGATAAAGTTTTTCGTGGTACCGCATAGTCGAAAGAATGGTGCGCAAGCCATTTATAAAACGGCACACTTGCTTTGAACAAGTCCCGATAAAGAGAAAGCGGGTGCCGCCAACAAAAAACAGGAGAAACCACACGCTTCCTTGCAAGGGAGCCTGCTAATCCCTGTGGAACCCCACACGCGCCGATAAAGAGACAGCCAGAAGAAAGACCGGCTTCGATTAAATGCTTCTCCCTGCGTCCGCTTCCACCCCTGGGGCATCTAAGACGCATCAAACGCACCGGTCCCGCATGGCTGCTCCTAGTCTCGAAGAAGGTTATCAAATTACCGCGCGCAACCCGTACGGGTAAGCGACGCATGGTCTGGTGCGTTGTACGCGGGCACTAAGGCACGAATATCAAGGGACGTGAAAGACAATAGTCTTGGACGATAGAGAACACGCGCCAAGAGTAAACAACGAACCTCATTGCTTCTGCGAGCAAGAAAAAAAAACGCGTTGGTGCAGAAAAATAATTCGAAAATATAAAGCATGAGTAGTTTCTCTACTGCAAGGCATAGGCCGAGAACAAAGGTGAAGCAAATGCAAGAACAAGAAGAATATTAGAGCTTCGTCGGTCAGGTCACCTGTGGTGATTCCAGCCATAAGAAAGAAATCGGGCGCAGAATTGGTATGTTCTGTGGAGCATTAGACAATGACTTCCAGACAATAAAATCGAAGCTGCCTCTAACACTGAGAAGGAGAGTATATAACCAATCGTACTGCCGGTGATGACACGTGGAGCAGAATTTTGGCACCTTACAAACAACTTGAAAGCAAACTTAGACTGACTTAACGGGACAGGGAACGAGTAATGTTAGGAATAACACTCACGGAAAAAAAAAACGACGTGCCTGGATCACCGAACAAAGCTAGAGTAGAAGTTATCACAGTTCAAATAAAGAAAAAGAAGTGAACTTGGGCTGCCCACGCACTTACGCGAAATAACAACCGTTGGACTACCAGGGCGGCAGAGTGGACACCGAGAAACGAGTCTAGAAAAAGTTGGAGAACAAACACTTGATGGAACGACAAAATAACGAATTTTGGAGGCAAACAATGGACTCGAGCAGCGCACGACAGGGACGGGTGGAGGTCGCGAGATGGGAGAGGCCTTCTTCCTGCGGTGAATCAGTGGGCTGCTGCTGCTGCTGATGATGATGATGATGATGAATATTCATGCCTTTATCTGAAGGAATCTTATGCGTAACATGTCGGCCTAATTGGGGATAAGGCATGGAAATAGGCTCGTCTAATCCTGCGGTTTTCTTTGCACTACTTCGTCTCGCGAGTACGACCTTTAACAGCAGACCTTGGTTTCAGAACTTTCTCCTTATTTGGTTGCCTCCACCTACTACTCGCTGTAGTGGGGATGTATATGCGATTGTAAAAAGCGGCTCACCTTTTTGTATACTTGTGCGCGCGTATGAAAGCATCTGCCGTTATACGTTGTGTTCTTGCTAATCCTTCGAAAGTGCATTTAACCCGGACTTCTATTATTTTATCGGGTTGCGACCAGCACACCGAGTGGCGTAAGCTGCCTCGCCATTCAAAATCACTGCTGAGGACGAAATGTTTAGTTCGTGTTTTGACAATTCACTCGTCGGCTTTTCGAAATCTTCATTTTTTCTATTCGGTCGGAGCTTATTGGAATTCCTGACCGGCCAGATTTTGTGAAGGCTATTGATCAGCTTTAGCGACGGCGGAATAAAGTGTTTCCAACATCGGTTGCAGTGTTTGCGTACTCGGTGGTTGCTGTTGCTGTGCTGCCTCTCTTGTGCCTCTATTCTGCAGGGTTCGAAATTTCGCTCCACTGAGGCTTTGAGATAAAAACGAAAACAAAATCAAAACGGGCGTCCTGCTCAGCAATATCGGTATTGCCATGTCTGTCAGTGTTTGAAAACAATGAGACAAAAGAAAATAGAAATATGGGTGCCTCCCCATACAATTTTTGCGGCGCCGGGGTATGTAAAAGCAATGCCACGCTCTGCTTTCTTTGGACCGGAAAAATTAGAAAATAAAACGTAATATGCGGGTTCTTCATTTTTCTTTTTTTTTTTGTAGTGTAGGCTAAAGATTGTTCCTTATAAATCAGCAAAATTGATGTAGTAAAGCTCATTTTTATTCCGAATACACGTCAAAAAACCAGAGACAGCGTATACTTGCGACTTATTTAGAAAGAAATTGGGGAACGGAATATCTTCCAATACTAGATTTACGGATACTTCTTAGAATCGTCTTGTTCAGAAAAAGTACTATTCAGTAGTTTTCTTTGAGTGCACACTAACATAACGGACAATTATCCACATAAACGGCGTGGCACTAGTTTTAATACCAGAAACAAAAGAACCATTGGCGTAACAACGCAACTGTGGAGAACCGGTATCTGCATTCAGGAAAAATACCACTGACCCACAGACACGCACGTACATTCAAGCACAGGCGCGTAGATACGAAGCTCTGCTGTCTCCGAACCTACTTCTGTAGGAAAACATAACGCAGATAATTGCATGCTCTGTCGATTACGATTTGTTTGCTTGCAAATAATATTCAGATATGCTATCATAAAGCTAACTTATCAGTCTTAGGTCGTGCGGTGATTATAAGAATAAACAACTCAGAATTCAGAAAAATAATACTAAATAACAAAGTAAAAAAAAAAAAGCAAGAACAGCCGGAAATATTAGTATTGCCGGTTCAATTTTGAAAGTTTTCACGTACCCTCGCGTTGGGCAAGATACTATGAGACTTGACTGTTTCATTGAGCTGTGATCCTTTTTTGTAAAGTTGAAGAAATACCCTGTAGAATTCAATCATTCTGGCTGTATTTTTGGAGCGAAATCGCTATTACCCCACGTGCAAACCCCGGAACCGCTTTTCTCCGTCAATTCCTCGTACTGTCAAGCTGACCTTAAAGATGAGCCACAGCAGAGGCAGCGCCCCGCGAAATTGCGGAGTGAAAACGTCTTATCGCTCCGTCAATCCAAGTGGGAAGGGGTGTGGAGAGATAGGAGAAATAGTGAGTGCGCGTGGCATCGGGAAAGTACATAAGGAGGACCTGGTTGCATCCAATTCCACTGCGCGCTCAAGTCTAGAGCTCCGGGGCTGCACAGCGTCAACGTTTGGAATTTCACTTCTCTTCGGTCGTCTTAACCGGGACGCCACGTAGAGTCCGGTCTCAAGCTCTGCTCGGCATCCGCGTTCACAGAGTAGAGTGATGAATATTTATATAATAGGCTTTACGTATATCTTAAGACTCAACTCCTAAATGAGCGCCTGCAATGTACTCCAAATTTATTTTGACAAAGTTTTTAATACACATAAATCGGACTCGCATCACTTATTTTTTTATGTATTTACGCCGTATTTCTACCGTGCTGATTCCAGAAAAATAAAAAGCATTTGAGATATATTTCGAATATATTGAGAGTACATTCATATGCTTCAGCATATTTTTAAGTCATAAAGAAATACTGCTTGAAATGCCTTTAGGTAAGCTTATTTGCTACATTTAGCGCAATTCCACCGTGCCCGGTTTGCAGAAACAAAATTATTTTCAACATATTCTGAATAGCTTAGGCGTATATTGGTGGGGTTTGGGCTTTTTCATCTATTTGGAGGGGTTTTATCAGTACTGCATTTGCCTCCACATTTAATAAAATTATATTTACAATATTTAGTAAAAATAAAAAATGATATTTTGCTGCATTTTTAATATAGCATATTCACTCGCGTAATGAACGCATTTTTTTCCCCGTAAAACAGAAGCAAAGATGGGGGGTGCGTCTATTATGCGGGGCAGTTTTCCGGAACCTTGTTGGGAGCGATGAAAGACGGCCACAACGAAACAAAGTAATCTATAATATAAGCTACCTCTCGCACTAAATGTACGCGTACACAATTGGCAGACATGCAGCATTTTTATTGAACTACACTAGTCTTCGTTTGTCAAGGTTTCACTTCGTCAATTCCGAAATGTCTACCGCCAGCACGGGTCCCGTGCCTAACTGCGTACTCCATAACCTTTAACCTTAAACTCGCCGTGTAACTGACATTTCGACCCATCGCCGACTGAAAAGTGGAAGACGAGCATAAAAGCAAGCAAGTAATAAAGATATCCCGAAAAAAAAGTAGGGCTGAGATGCTCAGCTTACTGAACCGACTGAGCGTCGTTGTGATTAGCTGTCCAACGACGCCGCGCCGTAGTGTTTTTTCGTTTTTACTCCGAGATATAACTCTAGGTTGCATGCGCGATCATCATCAGAGGGAGCGTGTACAGTGTAAAAGCTCCAGTACGGCCATTCGTGGGACCTCTGGGTTGGAATGTTGGGGGTGCGTCTATAACGCGGGGGAAAAAAGAAACCTAATTTTGACTTATGAAGTTGGGGGTGCGTTCATTATGCGAGTGCGTCCATTACGCGGGAAAATAAGGCCGCGGTAGCGCCAAGAAATGCATGCGTTTTCGGTCAGGGGCGTCATTTTGAGGGGCGGAAAAGGGGTAAAAAATTACACCATCTTCCCGTGGGGAACCCTGATGAGGATGCGAAGCATCGTGGCGGTTCCGTGTGGTTCCATTGTGTTGCCGTTATGTTGAGTGATCTGGTTTTTACTAGCGCCAGAGGGAATTCCGCGTCCGGGTCCACACCGGTGGCAAAGGCACGCAAGTGCTGTTGTGTTACGGTGAGTAGGCGGTGGTTCTCGAGCTGCCGAAACTCGTCCATCGTGTTCTTGTCGATGTTGTCTCTGTGGTAGAATCGGTAGTCTCCGTCAGCTTTGGTGAGGTAAAGGTTGTGGACATTGGTGCACCGGCTGAGAGCAATGTACACGCCCTCCTCTTCGCAGCTTTGTCTTGTCGTTCTTCCTCTTCTTCGGCGGTTCCCCTACGGGAAGATGACGACGGTGGTTGAACGCGAACCTATCTCGTGATGGATTGTTTAGTTGGCCAATCCCTAGGGGCATCCTGCCACAATCAGCATCAGAGGCGCGGCGGACGGGGCTGGTTGAGCTGCAAAGCGCGTGGCGCTTCCCGCCACAGCTTTCCCACGGGACATTCAGCATCCCCCTCTAAAGTTTTCAGTTCGTCGTTTCCGTTGACGTTCAGCTTCGCGTGCATTCGTCGTATCAGTAGCTTCTTGACGTAGTTTGAATGAGCGAAGGACATAAGGCGCTTGCACTTGCTCCTGTCCCGGATTTGTAGCGTAGTGGGAAGAGCACCGCGTACCTCCCGTTGCGGCCAGAGAGTCGTGGGATCGAAACCGGGCACCGCTAACTATTTCTTTTTTTTTATAGTGTAGTATCGCGGAGCTGTGGGTGTAAGGAGGAGAGTTGCACATGCGCAGTGAGCGTGTGGACGGCGCCGCCAGCAACGACGCAGGACCAGGCGAGCCTAAGAAATGCTCCACATTTAACAAAGTGTGGTTGATTCCTCTGCCGTAGTAATCGGTAAAGAACGAAAGTAAAATGTGCAGCGAAAGGAGCATGATTTGCGGGATGCCGGCTGTCTTATCGGTGTGCTTGGTGAGCGACGTCCTGAAAGCGGGTCGCTTCGGGAAAGGTGCAACCATATCGGTCACTCCGTACCGTACACGGCGGACGGTTGCGTTGGGACGAGCTCAGCTTGTTGAAGGCGAGCGGTAGAATTTGTAGCTTGAACCGTGCACGCGCGAACGCTTTCTGCTACCCGCTGGCGTTTGTCTTCGCACCAAATCAGTTGCCGTTCGCGCCATTCGCCCGTCGGCGTCGCTACGACACAGCTGCCGGCGCTTGTTAGCATCATGATGCACTACTTCGCTTCACCCCTCCTAGACGGCAGCACCATCCACATCAATAAAACGTTTTCTGGCGTTTCTCCTGTGTTATTTGTGCTGGCGTCATTCCCGTGACGGATATGATGTCATCAAAATCTTGGTTTATCCGGGAATACAACACTTTTGTGATAAAACGGCCCAGAGGAGCACCGTAGCAGGGGCGCAAAGTGATGCGCTCTGCCACCGGTTGCCTCGTTTGTGACTTTGTGCCCTTGCTACAGTGCTCCTAGCGGCCGTTTTTACCCCTTTTCCGCCTCTCAAAAAGACGCCCCAGCTCAAAAACGTTTGCATGGCGCTACCGAGTCGCTTCAAACCGACGCCCATTTTTTGGAGAATTCGGCCCCTGGACGTGCCTCACTGGCACTCACTAAAACATATTTTTCTTCAAGCACTCGCTCGCGCTCAAGCTCACCACTCAAGCTCACCACTCGTCCTCACCACTGTCACTCACCCGCGCTCACGCTTCTTACTCGTCCTCACCACTCGCACTCACGCGCGCTCACCATCAGACCTCTGTCACTACTCGCACTCACTCGCAGAGGAAGACAGACGGACCGGCAACCGCGAGAGGTAAATTTTCCGGCTTAAGAAGGGCAAGAAAAGCGATTGTCTCTAAAAGCCTTTGAGCAGGAGAAGGAGGAGTAGGAAGAAGAAAAAAATGACCGCGTATCTGCTGCTTTCGCTGCATATGCCGCCAAAAAACGATAGCCTTTATCGGCTTTTGCGAAGTAAATGCCTCCCTTCACTTTTCCGCTCACCTCTCATGTTGTTCCTCTTGCGTCGCGCTGCTCCCAAGGTAAAGACGCCAAAGGTTTGCTTAAATCCTTTTAAATTTCCCGCGTTCGACTGCTCCAAACCAGGTGTCTCGATGCAAACGCTGCCGTACGGCGAAGACGCGCGTTAATCGAGGCGCCCTACTTCAACGTTTATAAAGCCGCGTTTCCCTAGTTCACGTGCGTTGCAAGCAGGATGTGGAAGCTATCTAGTGGAACCTTGCGTAACTGTTGCCGGTTGATTTCTTAAAATGGCGCCAGAAGCTATAGTGGCGCGGGCGACAACAGGTGACGGCGGAGTGAATTCTTTTTGGGCAGTGGATGTAGTATTCCATTTCGCAAAATAAAGCATGTTTGATTTTTTTATATAGGAACACTGCAAATATCACTTCTGCATTGATTTGTTGTCTCATATTTGCGTAATGTCTTGTTCCTCTTCAACAAAGTTGACAAGTATGAACATTACACCGGACATCGATGGGTAGATTTAGCTGTGACTATATAAGACTATTGCGCAGGCATTGTTTTGCTTTGGCCGGGTGGCTGAACCGAGTCACAGACAGACAGACAGACAGACAGACCTAAATTTCTGGGTTTAAGTAGCCCAAGAAAGACTGTCGTCTTTAAAACTTAATTAAGGCGCAAGATTAGGCGTCAGGAGCGCTCGCACTCGTGAAGCGGTGCTGCTCAGAAAGGAGCAGCCTGCAAACGAAGTGCCCAAAAGGGACCGGGTGTCTGCACATCAGTGACGAAGCGTCTGCGCACCGCTCCCGAAGCACTTCACCTGGCGCAGTGACGTTGCACTCAAGGCCCCTTTTCACCAGGGGCGGTATTCTCGTAACTGTCCCTTTTGAAAACGTCCTTTTTGAGTCCCTTTCATCGTGACGTACTACTGAGCGTTGACAGTAGGTTTGTTGGGCTTGCGTTGCGTCACTTTCGGTTGTTTGCTTTTAGCCAATCAGGGCTCGCCAAAAGGGACACTTTTGAAAGGGACGCAAAAGGGACAAAACTCGAGAATACCGCCCCAGGTCCCGGCGTCACCGACGTCATCGCTAGCAGTTTACGAGGTATATATGTTCTATATATCTGTATAGGGGAAGTTCGGCGAGAGATTGCGAGATGCTTTTTCGACCGTAATAAGCAGTTTTCGATGCGCCAAGAAAAGACAAAGGACTCTGCTGCTGTTTTAAAAGCCTATGATGTGCTGGCAATGCTATTCGCTCTTGTATGCTAGGGTGATTCCCAAATGCAGTCAGGGAAGGCGAAGCGCAACTAGTGGCAAAAAATTTTGCTATTGCGCTAACCCGCTTGCTGCAGCTATTGTGGCTTTTATCTCCGGTGAGCGGATCGCACACTGCTTCTATTTAGGGTAAAATGACTGTTTAAATAGTTAGCATACCGGCGATCTTCGTTCTATTCTGATCCATGCTTCGAGCAAGGCTACAGCATACGACTTCTTCCGGAAACCCCTTGTTGCAGCAGCATCGCAAGTCAAAGCACAAGTCCCAAAGCGTGTCCTCTAAGTTTCTCATCACTTGCAGTCTCCTTCACTACCACTGTGGCTGACAAAAAAAAAAAGACCTTCTGTTCACAGCAGGGGTCCACACAGAAAATGGTTGTAGTGGTCAAGGTTTTCACGCACATTTCATAAACATAATCAGTTTTCACCTTTTGAAGGCTCCAAGCAGCAAGAAAGTTTTTCTCCGCACTTCAGAGGGCAACGAATGCCGACAGAAACTGCGCAGCGCCAAAAACGGGTATCAGTCGTCCTTTGGTCCACAGGGAATGGCCAGAACAACGTCTCTGTCGCTGCTACACATACCCGCACAACTCTCGCACCCAATTTTGTGCGACGTTTCCACGCAGACAACTACGTAAAACGGCCAGAAATTCAAGCTGAGATTCAAACGGCCAGAAATTCAAACGGCCAGAAATTCTAAAATTCAAAATTGCGGCGATCCCCCAGCAGTTAAAAAACCAATGAAATGCGGAGCGCACGTGATTGCGCGCCTCACGGCGACGCCCAGCGTCATCGGTTCACGTTTGCAAGACAAGCATACTTACTTGGGAGATTGGCCAAGATTGGCAAAAAAAAAAAAAATCCAGCGTTCGCCGTATTAGTGGAAAACCTTGCTCGGAACGAGAAAGACAGGTAATGGCGTACGCGCCCTCCTAAGGTGATGTGCTATGATAATCACTGCCAAAAAAATTGAAGGAAGATCACACTAATAGCAACAATGATAGAGTAAATGTCGTTGTCGCCGCGAAGAAGCAAATCGGCTGCAATCGTGGGCTTAAACCATCGTGACGGTCGTGAAGGCTGCGTACAGCATCGCTACCTTGAAGTCTCACGCGTTAGATTAAGCTTCCTTCATTTTTCGCCTCCAATATTATGATGTATTCAGAAGCACAGTTAAGGACTTTGGTTTTTGTATGTTTATAAAAAGCACATGAATATTCTTGGCGGCATTTCTATTATGTCGGGGTAATTTACAGGGCCGTAGGAGACACAATTTGTTGGTCACTGTTTCTAGTTTTATTTTGTTTTGTTGTGTTGAAGTTGTTACGGCCATTGCCAGTAAGAAACACGGATTATTTTACGCTGTTTCTAGTTTTGCTTTGTTGTGTCCATTATACTACTTAATTGTATTCAAAGCGGACAAGATGGAAACAAAACCAAAAAATTACTTTTTTTTAAACACGTACTTATTCATGGGTGACACCTCAGATTAATAAAAGTTCGCAATGCCAAATCTCGACTATATCAGTCATTGTTTAAAAATATTATAGTGCGCTTTCATTGAGAAAAAATTACGCCCACCTCCCCTCGCGGGAACCCTGGTGTGATGCGACGCTGAGGGGGGTTCAAGCGCAAGCGGAGAGCAACCGTCGACCGAAAGCCGCCGGAGAGCGGCACACCGGTTATATGCGCAGCGCGCCCGAAGCAGAGGAGACCGCGAAGAGAGAGAGTACTGCACATGCGCAGCACCGCGCGCAGCGCCGCCCACCGGCGGAGTGAGAGCGCGCTGGGCCGCACCACGGCCGGACTGGAGCAGCGGCGAGCGCGCACTTTCATACGGCCTGCGCACCCAAGAAGGAACCCATACAGCAGATTCTTTACAGTGGGGGCGCTTCGAACCAACCCTCTGCCCTTCCAACCCGCCTTTCTGTTAGTCTACGCATCGCCTCTGGCCGAGCAGCTTTGTGTTTTTGACAGTGCGCTTCGCTGCCGGCGGGCCGCTCAGCCCGACCGGAGCGTGAATAGCAGAATCACGTTTAGCGAAGCGATAACCCCATCTCCCTCGACGGGAAATCATTCGCGTCACTGGTCGTGCCCTGTGCGTGTGCAAACCTAGACATCATCCGAAAGGAAAAATAAAAAAATAAGAAAAGATATTTCAGTCACGGAAAGGGCCGTGTTTATTTGCCTGTCCCACCATTTTCATATAAACAGTCGCTGATAAGATATGAATACCTCGCATATTTTTCGTCATGCGCCCCGCGTTTAAATGTTTTTTTCAAATGTTTTATTCGGCGCTTCCGAATGATAATGTTAGGCTGTTTGACCCTAATAGACCGAAAATTCAGAAGGGGGTAAGGAATCAACTATTTTAAGAACGCCCATGTAAATTAACACTGGCAGGTATCACCTGTAGCCACGGCAGTGCTAAGGCAGCGGCAAATCCGCGCGCACCGCTCCTCTACCCCGCCCGTGCTGTGGGTCAACTGGCGAGGGTTGGTCCCAGCGCCACGAACTAGCGGCGGTGAAAGGTGGGAACTATACCCGAAGCGCAGGCCGTATGAAACTGCGCGCCCCCCGCCTCCTCCAGCCCGGCCGTGGCCGCACACCCGCATATGTTGAGAGAGAATGTTCGCTCTCACGTGGGCACGCGCCGGCCCCAGTGCGTCTGCCACGGCTATGACGCAACACAATCCAACACAATCCACTTTAATCCAATCCAAGCCAATCCAAGCCAAGCCGATCGAATCCAATCCAATGCCCCTCTCGAGAGAGTGTTCGCTATCGGAGAGGAGAGGGGGTGAGCGGAGGAGAGTGCGGACGCCGACGACGACGACGGACGCACGCAGGAAGGACAGGGCCGCCGACAGGAGATGCTCTAAGCGTTGCATCTAAAAATTTGTGCTCTAATTTGTGCTCTAAGCAGTCCCAAAGGCACGGAAGCACTGTAGCTGAGGCATCGTCTGTATGCGAAGGCTACTTACTGTCTAGACACACGTGATGAAGCGCCAGTGCGCGGCGCACGGCGCGCTAGCAGCAGCGTCAGGCAGAAAAAAGAATTCGCCACGTCATGGTACCGCCGTGCTTATCGCAGGCGGTTCGCGAGCACTTTCTTGTTGAAAGCACGGCAAGCATTACAAGTGATTATAATTACCGACCACGGCAGCCATCTTCTCGTCTGGACGAAGACCAAATGGACGGCTCTTTCTGCGCGTTTTGGAAAACACCGAATGCAGTGATTCGGCACGACGGAGCAACAAAAAAAAAATGCGGCATCGCTGCGTGCCTATGAAACCCGTTTTGCACGATGATTACGGATAGAGAATGAGCGCTCAACAGCTTCTGTTGCTGACACATCTTCGTAATTGAACTGTTAACAAGGTTTAGTGGTTAACCCGCAGCAGTAGCTCAGTAACTAGGGGGTGGGGCTGCTAATCCCAAGGGGCCCGATATGATCACGACAGCTGCGGGTGTTTTGTGATGGCGGGAAAAAAACCAGCGCAGATTGCACTAGTGGTGGAAATCTCGAGAAACAGCAGAACTAGCGGCCTCTCTCCCTTCGTCGGAGACCCGGACGTTGCACGTCACATGGATTTCCGAACTTGCCGATGAAAGTTCTCCATGACTGCAAGTTCGGATCGTTTCTTTCGCCGGCTTTCACATCTCTCCCAAAGTGGACCACGTTAGCACGCGATAGAACCCGCGGGCAAGTACAGGGTGGTGCGACGATAAAATGAACACTTTAAAGGAGCCATGAAGAGAAAACACAAGTTTGGTTCATTCGAAAGATTGCCTCGTTAGAACCATAACGACACCACTTATAACGCAAACTTCGCTCAAATAAGCTACATAATTAGGAAAAACGGGAATGGTCATGCGACCCACCAGCTCATTTCCCGCAACAGAACCTATGCCGTCACATGGGCTAAGCTCTGCGATTGGCGGAGGCCGGCAAAAGCAAACGCATGTTAGGCAGGGCTTCAGCTTGCATAGCGAGCTAAATTCCCGTGAAACATACTGCACATTCTTTTTATGACAAAGAACGGTGGAGTAAACGGTTGAAGGTCCGAACGAACTCGCAAGCGTGGTGCGCCAGTGCGTACGAAACTAGCGCGCCGGCCGAGCTCGACATCTCGCCGTCGCGCAGACGAATTTTCGGGTTCGAGGCTCTTCGGGGCCAACGAACCGTTCCAGCACGCACAGCCGCGACCTTGCTTCGTATCGTAATCCCTTCACAGGAGGTTGGCCGTCATATCGCCAACAGCAAAGGTAAAAATAGAAACGAGGGGCGTAAGAAACAGCAAGAAGCGACGAGATAGTGCCAGTCGTCGCGTAAGTTTCGAATGGTGTTGGCTTGCTGCTGTCGTTACGAGCTCGTTTCAGTTTACAACCACTGAAAACTTCAGTTTGTTCAGTTACGGCAGGGACCCTTACGTTAGCTCACTCCTGGAACATGCTGGCGCTCGTTGCCGACTTCGTCAAATCGCTCTGACCTTGGGGAAAAAAATGCCGTAAACACCGCGCATTGACGCTCGTATCTTTCTGGTCGAAGCAGAGAGCTCGCGCGAACGGCTTTCCATACACGACACCGGCCAACTGGCATAAGTGATACTGCTACTGAAATTGAACTATTATTAACCGTAATCAAAATACGGCACATACGTACCAGTCTATATTCGTCCGTCGCGACGGGGCTGACGAGGCAGCGGTGCCGACGGCTGGGCGTTCGTCTGTTGTGGCTATCGCGGAATGGTCGCTTTCACGTCCACCGCTTTTCCACAACTCTTGCCGCTCGTGCACTTAGAAGCATTGAGCGTTTTTGTGGTGTGAGGTTGTTAAATGCAAGCCCGAACTCCTCGGCGAGAGTTTTGTTCTCCGGATCAGGCGATTCCATGACTAGGGCTGCGGGTGCACTAGGTTTTACTAATATTTTTAAAATGGCCGCCGTCTTGATCGACTCCCGCGTGTGGGTGCTATATGGAGTCGACATACTAAGTATCTGTTTCATGGACCGGCTCTATGACGCCATTGTACACGTCACGGAATGTTCAATTTTAGCGGGAGATTTAAAATTTTGGCTTAAATTGCCTTATTTATCAGTGAATAAAGCATCATTTGCTTCCGGGAAAGCGCTTGGGGTACTATGAAACACCTAATCTTTCGAATAAAACAAACTTTTGTTTTCTCTTCATGGCTCCTTTAAAAACTTTTCCTGAGCGAACCGCCGCTCGGTTCGCGCTCAAACTTCACACGAAGGTCGCATTTTGTGGTCTATTTTGTTTGACACCGGGAAAAACGACGGTACTTACCTGTTTATTCTGAAAATAAATAAAAACAATTTTCGCCTATGGGAAAATAGCGGCTGATTTGGGCGTACGAGCCAGCGCAAGTTGATCTTGGAATGACGGCGCCACAGTGGGGTATTCAGACAACATGCACACATTCAGCGTAATCGGACATTCAATGCTTACTCGAGGAAATATAAAATGAGGCTCAAATGCTTGGTTTATTATAAAAATTCATTATTTTATGCTTCTCTTCTCACTTCTTTTCTAGTGTGAAAAAAAAATTTACTGCATTATTCTGAGAAGGGCGCGAGGGGAGAAGACCTTGCAGATTCATGAAAAGGCTCTACGCGGCCTAGTTTGCTTATTTCGGAAATATCTCACTTCTGTACCGAAATAAAAAAATAATACTCTCCAATGGAAGACCGCTGGTTGTCATCTAATGGGGACTAGATAAACTAAAATGCTCTTCTTGTTTCTTTTTTTAATTTGAGTAAAGATGTGCGATATTTCTGAAAGAAGCGAAATGTGCCGTTAAGAGTATTTTGATGCATTTATAAAACGTTTTATACTGGCGCGCAATGCTTTTTAAGCCCGTGAGTCATGAATTAGAAAGCTCCATAGGAATATAATCAGGTTAGGTACGATCAGCCTATACAACATGGTATTGTTCTGATGACTTACGAGCTATTTTGGAGAGCCAAACTATTTAGCAAGTGGTAATTTTTCCTGTCCGAAGTTAAAAATACCAAGAGATTGCCGAGCTTGCGGACGTGAGCGCGGGCCTCGCGGCGACCGCCCGGCAGTTAACAAAAGCAAGACAATGCCTAGCACTTGTGTGTGCGTGCCTAGCGACGCCGCTTAGCGTCCCCTGCGCACGTTTGTCAAGCCATTCGCACGCACTTAGGAAGATTGGACAAAATTGCGGCGATCGCCCGGCAGTTAAAAAAATTCCCGCGCCTTCCCGCGAGGGGAACACGAGTAAATGCAGAGCATTGGGCCCTCAGTACTGATTGAAAGCAGTGTTGCTTCCATCGCTTCTTCCGTGATGCTGGAGTAGCAGACACGAGTAAACGTGGGCACGAGCGTCAACCAAGGAAGGAAGGAGCAACGCAGTGACTGAAACACGAGCGACCGCTAGCAGCTATATTTGCAGGGCGCGCAGTAGAGGGAGAGCAGTACGGGGGGGGAGAGCGCGCATGCGCAAGCAGCGCGCGCCCTTTCACGCCCCACCAGGCTGCTATCACGCACCTGTTACGCCGAGACCGCGACGGAGCGAACGGGCTGACTACAACGCATGCGCGCGCCAGCTGCTGTTGAGAGAGAGGAGGGAAGGACAGGCGCACCTGCTGCGGACGCCGAGCTGTTGACACCGTCCGACGCAGGAAGAGGCGAGGCTAAGAAATGCTCTGCATTTAAAAACCAATGAAATGCGGAGCGCACGTGCGTGCTCGC
Organism: Haemaphysalis longicornis; assembly: GCA_013339765.2. Taxonomy (NCBI): domain Eukaryota; kingdom Metazoa; phylum Arthropoda; class Arachnida; order Ixodida; family Ixodidae; genus Haemaphysalis; species Haemaphysalis longicornis. Next base: position 239,596,541 of record CM023449.1, read on the forward strand.
CTCATGGCGACGCCCAGCGTCATCGGCGCACGTTTGCAAGACAAGCATACTCACTTGGGAGATTGGCCAAGATTGGCAAGAAAAAAAAAAAAAAAAAAACTCCAGCGTTCGCCGTTATAGTGGAAAAACTTGCTCGGAACGAGAAAGACAGGTAACAGCGCACGCTTCCTCCTAAGGGGATGTCCAATAATAATCACTGCCGAAAAAATTGAAGGAAGCTCCCACTTATAGTAACAATGATGAAGTAAAGGTCGTTGCGGCCGCGAAGAAGCAAATCGACTGCAATCGTGTGCTTAACGAAACCACCGTGACGGTCGTGAAGGTTGCGTACAGCTTCGCTACCTCGAAGTCTCACGCGTTAAAGTGAGCTTCCTTCATTTTTTGCCTACAATGATGTGTTCAGAAGCCTACCAATGATGTATTCAGAAGCACAGTTACGGACTTTGGTTTTTGTATGTTTATACAAAATGGTTTTGGCATTTCTATTATGTCGGGGTAATTTACAGGTCTGTAGGAGACACAATTTGTTGGTCACTGTTCCTACTTTTATTTTGTTTTGTTGTGTTAAAGTTATTACGGGCACTGCCACTAAGAGACACGGACTATTTTACGCTGTTTCTAGTTTTGCTTTGTTGTGTCTATTATACAAATTATTGTATTCAAAGCGGGCAAGATGGAAACAAAAACATAAAATTACTTTTTTTAAACACGAACTTATTCATGTGCGACATCTCAGATTAATAAAAGTTCGCAATGCCAAATATCGACTGTGTCAGGCGTCGTTTAAAAATACCATCGTGGGCTTTCATTGAGAAAAATTTGTGCTTTTGCTAAAGCTTAAACGTCTTGTCTTTCATGGCACCGATATAGACGGTAAAAATGCCGCTTATACTCTTGTGCAGTCACATGGGGTTCGAATTCTTTGAGTTTTAATTCCTAGGTTGCAAAATTAATCCAAGAGACCCAGAGAATCACCGTGGGCGTTTAATGAAATGTTTTTTTTTTTCTTGAGTGCACCCCAGCGTTCGTATGCAATAGCCAGAGGCAAAGTTTATTGTGTTGTGTAGTCGTTGTGCGATTTTGTTCGCTTTTATTCTCCATATGGTTGCACTCGTAACTAAAAAAATTACGGCAATTGAAGATAGTAAAATAAAAGCCGCCCGCCCGCATCTTCCCACGGGGGAACTCGAGTAAATGCGTCACATAGGGGTGGTTGTATTGCGTGAAAGTTGCGTAATTGGGCAGTTTGTGGTTACCGTTTGGATGTGGGGAGGGTTTGGAATGCTTAACTTGTTGACGGTACTGTTGCTTCCATCGCTTATACTTCATCTGGATCCAAACGAAAGGCAAGCAAAGACGCATTTGACTGAAGTTCGAACGCGCGCTCCGCCGCTTATATACACTGCGCGCGCTGTCGAGGAAGAGGAGAATGGGGGAGAGACGCGCATGCGGGCACTTCCGTACACAGCGCGCACCTTTCATCCACGCCCCCCCCCCCCCCCCCCCCCCACGCTGTTGTCACGCAGCTGTCACGCCAGCTAGCACGACCGCTATCACGTGTACACCTGTCGCTGTTGCTGCTGAGCGCGAGGGAGCGCCCGGGGTAACTAGTGCGCATGCGCGCGCAGACGCGTTCCCCCCCGCACCGCCGCAGCTGTTGTTGAGAGCGACGAGGCGCACGGGGCAGCTACGGCGCATGCGCGCGCAGACGCGCTCCTGCCGCACCGCCGCAGCTGTTATTGAGAGCGAGGAGGGTACGGGGGAGAGGCGCGCACCTGCGCCTCGACGTGACGTCATGAGCTCGGACGCCTATGGACGGAGGAGTTGGCGAGCCTAAGAAATGCTCCGCATTTAAAACGCGCGAATGTCAAGAGCGTTTCGCTGTTTCTAATGGTTGGGAGAATGCAATGTAGGCTGCAAAGAGTCGATGTTCGCCATCGTCGTCACGGGCTGGTGGCCTTTTTCGTGCATATCATTTTCCTCGGGCATAATAAGAAATACCGGCATGTGCCGTACGTGTCTTCTACCGATGGTAGGGGAAACCTGAGCCATGTGGTGTTCTGTTTGGGATAAATTCATCGTCATCGAGATAAACGATGCCCTCGTTGCGCGTGCTTGCGCACGCGTGCCTTGCGTGCGTGTGCGTGGCGCGTGCGCATGGGTTTGTCTGTGGATGTGTGTGTTTTATTTAGTGGTATCTTCGTTTTAATACTTGCAAGTGTTAACACTATTTTAACACTCGCTTTAGTTTCCCCTGGAACAATATTTGCTTGATACCAGCATGTGTTACGCAAAACTTATTGAAGTGTTGAATGCATAAAACCCTTACACTCTGCAACACGTTTGCCTACGTTTACTCGAACGGTCCAAACGCTGAAGGAAAGAGGACGTCACAAATGTGTTTTCCTTCTCTCTCAAGCACGGCAACACTTTTTTTCAGTTGTCTCACTGCGTCTTAGCTTCCCTAATTACCAGGGAACTCCAAAGTGGCGTGCACCCCAAAATTCATGCCGCCGTGCTCCTTTTGATGTCCATCTTATTTCGTATTCTCTCGACGCCCGACTTTTCGCAAATTCTTTCCGGGGTTCCGGATGCTTACTCTAGTTTGATAGTATCTGTATGCTAGACCTAGTTTGGGGCCAGTTGTTCCGAAGGCTGCCCAGGATTTGCCGGCATGGATGAGCTGTATGCGATACACGTTCGCCCTCAATTTGTCCGCAGTGAATGCGGCCATGCTTGCTTTTTTTTCTGAGTAAGTGGAAACGCGGCTGCTTTATTGTTCTTTTTACACTTGAGTGTACCGTTTGGTGAATAGTAGGAACGTTTTGCTCTCTAGTATTGTTGCGATGCAATTTGATTTGATAAAAAAATTTCTGGGTCTTCGGTGATTTTCGCCTTTAGCAGTAACATTTACAATTTTTATATTTGTTATTTTGTACGTTGTTTGAAGCCGCTATCATTGTCACTATGTGAATTTGAGAGTAAGGAAACAGCGATTTCAAACAGGATGGAATAAGAAAACATGCGACACTGGGCTGACTGCGAACTTGCCCGACTTTGTGGTAGTGTTTCATGTTTGTTCAACGTCGCTACAAGTGTAGTGTAAAACTGAAGCTGCTGTTTATTATATTGACACCTCTTATGCCTCCTTCATCACAATAATATTTATAATACGAATAATATCAGGGAAATTACTCTTGAATATATAATACCCCCAGCGCTTCGTGGCATGACAGTCAGCGGAGGGGCACAAAAGCACAACCAATGTCCTAAAACCGCGCGTTGTTGCGGGTGAATAACGATTTAATAATTGAATACAATATAAAAAAGCACACACACCAAAAGTAAAAAACCTAAATGAATACGATATTACTGTCGTGGACAAAAACGTTTATAGCGAACAACGTGGGCAGCACCGTTGGAAAAAAAGACGCGAAAAATTGCCTTACAGTACCAGAGGGTCGTCGTGGCAATGCTCGCGCCGTGCAGTAAAGAAACAAGTACAGTTATTACACAACCACGGGGAATTTTTTAAGTAGTCTTAGCGCGAAAGAAAGAAAATAGAAGGAAATACACTTTTTGTCGGTTTTGTTGCTGCAGAGCGCTTATATAACTAGCGTGATCAAGCACTGGCCTTGGTGTTCATGCTTAGCGTATTTTCAGACTCAATAAAAGGTTGTTAGACGCACCGATGATGAAAGCAATATAAATATGCATACTTTCCCTTGATGCACAACGATACGCTGTTTCAGGGTAAGTTATCTCTTATGTACATTTTCGGAAAAAGATCTATGGTGTAATATGCCAATGGATGAACATAATGAAAATGGTGACATCAGCCGGGGAAAATTAGAACAAGACTGATACATTTTTTTTACAATCAAGGAGTACCAAATCTGCTGAAAGACGACATTATTCACAAAAAAATGAACACCATCCCGCCATACGAAAATGGATGTCCAGCGCAGCTTTTGGAAACCACTACACATGGTGAAGGGGAGGGTAAAAAGTGTTCTTCATTGTCTCTCCGGGCTCGTCGCATGCATTCTGGTTTGTGCCGGCAAATGCTAAGTCCTAACGCATGCGATCGACGTCTTGGGAGAGAACTGCTGCTGGACCCTACCTATCCTGACGCATGGGCTAGCCCTCGAAATGGCAACCCCCCTCCCCTTTCCAGAGCAGCTGCAAACCTAACCTTTACTACAACGCAGAGGGGGGGGGAGGGAAGGGGGGGGGGGGCGTGAGGTCTTATTGTTCGCCGGCACCTTATCATCGATCATGCGTATTTGATGCTAGTTTTCACTGCGAAGCAGCATATGTCTCACACCCCCAGTTTTCCTTCCGGTGACGCCGATTTACTAGGCGCTGCTCCAGGGCTCCTGCTCGCCACCACCGACCCTCTTTCACAACTGTTATCAGAACGGCTAATCCCCTCACCACCACCACCGATGCCTCTTTCGCAACTTGTGCAGTCTGCTGACAGAGGCTGTAGTACCGTTATCAGATGATTGCGGAGAACCAACAACAGCGCGAATCGGTGTAAAAACACCCGAAAGCCACCGTCACCACCGCCGCCGAGAATGCAGCCGCGACCGTTGCCTCCTCAAATCCACCTGGCCCACTAGCTGCGGGTTGAAAGCAACTTGCCCCGTTGGAACGCCGGCATGAGAAAGTAATTCTTCTTAAGCTTGAAAGCCATTCTGAGCGACATTGTCGCGACGGCGGCCCTCGTTGACCAGGTGGTCATTCTTCAGGTGGAAGAATAATAATATATCTTATTCTGGCTGGTATATTTCCCGCCTAATTATGCGCCTATCCCCGGTTGACGGTTTACAAGTTAACGGGCGGGGCTGGAGGGAGGGGGCATGCATGCACAGTATGGCTTAATGTCGGTACCGATGACATACCCGTTGTGGTGGTGGGAGATTAAAGCGTGGGAGTGTCATGGCTCAATGCACCTCGTCATTTATTTTCTGCGACCGATGGGTTTGGGTCTGGTTTGGCGTGTTCCACAGACAATAGGATGCCTACGACTGGGCAGTGAAAGAGACACCCACGCATTTGTCCGCTAGAATAAAGGTCGAGGCCTTCGAGGTGATAACTCGCTATGGGACGGACGCATGGCCTTGGCTTGGAGGAAGAAGAGCGGAAACTGAAGCAGCATGAGCCCGAACAGAAGCGTCAATGGGCGCGAAAACAACGGAAAGCCGCTGCCGCCACCGTTGCTGCCTCAAGTTCCAGCTGGTCGAGTAGCTGCGAATCCCTCCCGGATGAATAGGAACTGGCCCGCTTGGAACGCCGACGTGGGCCAATATCACCTGCTTCAGCTCAAATGGCTTTCAGAGCGACGTGTTCGACAGTGCCTCAATTCTATGCACCCGGCTCGTGACCAGTTGCCGGTTTATGCGTCCACGGGCTGGGAGTGGAGGGAGCGGGGGGGGGGGGGCGGCACGCGCAGGTAAAGGTTTCGTACCCTTACTGATGACGTGTGAGCTGTTTTGTCGTAAGGTTTAAACGTGGCCGTAAAACAGCCCAACTCGACCACTCCGGTGTCCTCAGTGTTAGACTGGATTGGGTTGGCGTGTTTACACAGACAGTCAGATGCTTACGACGCGGGAGCGAAAAGAGACCACTCTACGTTTGTCCGCTAGGATAAAGATCGGGTCTTTCCAAATTTTTTCAGGCAGTAGGCTAGGAAGTGTGCTACGAAAATACAAACAAACGTGTTTTGGTTTTGAGAACTCCGTGGAGGACGTGCAGCTTCGCAAATCATTCGTTTTCACAGCGTGGAAGGGCTCTAATGTATGGCTTTTCTTATGAATGTTTAGCTCTGTGCTCGAGGGCTGGTTAGCCTGACCCATGCGCTCGGCGTATTAGGCGAGAACTGCTAGGTCCTGCCCGACGGTTTCTGTTTGCGACATAAAATTTTCCAACCAACGATATGCTAACAGCTTCGCTGTAAAAAATTCGCACCTTTTGGCAGAATGCATGCCTGTTGCGGAGCCTTGACTTCAAAACACTCCGCTTATACATACGCTTATAAAATAACAAGTAGTTTGGCCTGCAACCGGATTGGAAGACCTTTGTCAGTGTTTGAACCTTCCCATGGGTCACTGCTTCGCTGGAGGCAGTGAGCAGTCCACAATATCATCTTGTAAAAATCCGCATTTGTTTGCTTTTTTGCATCGTTCGACACTGCGCCACAAGCTTTACATGTAATACGGCGCGCATCGTTTCCGGCCAGCAGCAGCATCACTGATGCTTGCACATGATGCACTTTGAAAATATTCTTTTGCCTTAACATTTCCGTGTTTTTTTTTTTCTGGTGGGTTTGTGCGCCCAGAATAACCGTTCCGTTTCGCAAGGAATAACATCTGTGCTGAAACTTGAGCCGGTCGCAACCTCGACCGTAATCTCATTCAGAACATTGCAAACTCATACAACCACCCTGTTTTCGTTACGCTTTCTCAGTTGTTCCTTTATATTAAAAAGAAAAAAAAGAACACCTCAGTCATTCCAGCGAAAACCATAAAAATCACGCTGACGGCCATTGCGGACTAAACGGAATCTTTTCTTTTTCAGTCTTTTATCGCCTCTTAGTTTCTTTTTTAACCAGAGGGAGCAGCATGTATAGGTGCGGTCAAAAGAAATTGGAGCACGGTCTCGTAAATTTAGAGGAATTTCTTCTTCTTGAAACTACACGGCTGCCGTGGTATGCGTTTAAGAGAGTCCTCCCCAGTAGACGAAGCTTCTTGCAACACGGTAATGACTGTGATAAAGCCCGGCAGACAAATATTTTGTGACATTCACAAATCCTTGTTTCAAAAACTTATGGCGGCCCCTGTACGCACCGAGCTATCCTAGCACCATTCGCAAGTGACGGCCACTCCATCACCCCCTTCTGTGGGGCCTGCCGATTCGTCTCGCGAACAAAAGATTTCGCGTGAAAGAAGTTGACACACTGGCCACCGCGGGAGGTGGGGCCGCTTCCTATCGGCGAAGGAAGCGCCTTGGAACTCTCTCAGCACCCTCGTGCTAAGGTGGCATCCCGCCTACACGGTGACCGTTTTACCCTGACGTCACCCAAACATCATAAAAGTGATTTTTTTCACAGAGAACCTGTTTAGCAATTCATTGATTCCGGCGTTTCAAAAAACTCAGTTTAATAGCATCAAGAAAATAAATCACCGACACAATTCGAACTCTGGTCGATCAACGGAGTTAGTCAGTCATCCTACTCACTCAGCTACGACCGTTAGCTAGCTCGTGAGAATCATACGGCTTCCTCACTCGGCTGCGATTATTGGGCGAGGAATCACGCCCTTGCTCGAAACAGGATACCTGATCGGCGCTGGTGGCCTAAATGTCCAACGAGACGGAGGATCCACCGAGACGAAAGGTTGCATCCCGTTACGTTCCGTATTTCTCATTTGGCTTGCCATCGACGGTGGTACAAGTTTCAGTTTCGATTGTGGGTTGACCCAACTTCACAATTTCAAACGTGAAGTGGTTCGATCTACAATGGGGTAAACGCGGTATTCATTCTTAAAAGAAGACTGCAAATACCGCTTGTGTGCTTATTCCTGGCCTCAAATGTTGCTAATCTTTCCTTTTGAGTGCAGTGTTGAAAAGTATGAAGTGTGTTTTCAGACTTAGTGTTTCGGAAAAGTTTTGCTGATATAAACTTCTTTTTCAAGACTTCTGTTGATTTGGGGCGGAGTGTCTTAATCAAGCAACCACATACACCCGCATGCCTTCATCACATCTTGCTTACCACCTGTAACTCTCCCAATACCAGCTGCCACTTCGATGAACACTTTCATCGATTCCCGACTCTCCTCTCTTCCTCTTTTAAGGATGGGGAAACGAACTGCAGAGCAGCCAGCTCAAAGGCCAGGAAGCCTTGTTCCCCGGGCATAGACTACTGCTGTAGCCAGCAACCTACCGGAATAGAAGAATGCAAACTCCGCTATCTGACCCTGTCCTCCTCTTCTCAATATTCGCAAAATTATTGCAGCAACCGTCAAAATACGACTTTATTTGTTTCCCGCGCAATGATCGTACCCTGAGCTTGCCGCAGAAATATGTCGTAGGTGGTGCCAAGTCTACCTGACGATGGTCGTGCTTAGCAGTGTTTCCTCCCTTTTTAAAGTGGACATGGCTACGTTTTTGCCGCAGACTTTCCAATGTTAGCGATATCGGCTAGCATTAATTCATTATTGGTGCGGAATAAACTCTCACTAAACGCACATAATGTACTCGCAAGACAAGGAAAAAACGCGCTCAGCTTTCTGCGTCGGCAGCCGTGTCTGCAGTTTTGATGTCCCGCACCGTGACAGCAGCAGCCACTCATTGGTCGACCTATTCTCACCTCACAGCAGACTCGTTCCGGCGCGTTCACGTAATTTCTTGAAAACACTGAATTTTGCGTCACTTTGCAACGCGGCTGGCGGTGGTCCGTCGGGTATTTATTATGTTTTATTTACTATGTTTATCATGTTCAGGAGGCCTATCGTACAAAATTATGACATGAAACTTGCTTGCGTTTTCCACTTGAAACATTTTGGCGAAAAATTTACCTCGCGTAATGAACGCACCCCTAAATTTGCATCATATTTTTGAAAAAGAAAGGGCGATCATTACGCGAGTAACTACAGTATCATGAGTCCCCCCTCCCCCACCCCCGTATTACATCTGTACCGAAACAGACCCCAAAGAGAGGTGCTGTAGAAATAATCATTTTTTTCCTCAACTGAACAGAAATCTTCATTAGAATGACCACTCAGTGACACGCAACAAGTGTTTTAGTCGCAGAGCAAGACCTCCAACTGCAACCAGCGGTATTTAAATCACCAAAGAAGGCAGAAATGTAGACGGCCAAAGGCTTCGTTGCAATCCAAAAAACGTCCTAGGTAAGCGGCTGTCATGTTTCTTTTTCTTTCTTTCCAGACGTAGAGGTTCTTCACTGTCCCAGCACCGCATACTGCTGCTTCCGTGGGCCTATGGTGATCGTGACCTTCACACCTCTCTTCCCCTCGCGTCGGCACTCCAGGCGGCCTTGAATCGTGGTCTCTCCTGTGTGTACAGAAAATCCCCCAAGCTCTCAGTACCAACCACTCGCCGATTTAGCTGCCTCGGATTCTTATTTGCGAGAAAAACATCTGTTCGCCAGCCGAAATTTCCGGTTGGCCTGATTAATGGGTGAAGATGTTTATTGTCTCTCGCACACCTAAAGAAACTGCTGTCGTGGAAGCCAAGGGTGCAGGAAACCCGAATACTGGCGTTCCAAAGCTTATCAAGTATAAAAACCCGAGGCCCATTTAAAACAGGCCAGACCTGTTTTTTTTGTTTAGGCAAAACGGTCAAAATAACAAAAAACAAGAATTCCTAACTCTTTTCACATTCCCAGCATTCTGTGGGCATATTTACAGCATCCCTAGAACGATTAGTGATTGCTTATTCTGCACTGTATCACCAAAATAACTTGCCAGTGCACTGCCCTATTGTTATTTTTTGTTCATCCAAGGCGTCAATCTTTCCATTTGACTTAGGACAGCTGTAGGTGTCATGTGTCGTGTCGGTTCACTTCCCTGGCACATCACTGCTATTTTCAGCTTATTTTTCGAGGTATGTGATTCTTTAAAAGAATCTACAAAACTTCCCTTGCTCTTGAAGTTAAACGCAGACAAATTGCCTGTTGTCACTACTGAAAGTGAACGTTCCACGGCACCGATACAGCGTCAAGCCTCGGTTTAACAAAGCTTTATTTAACCAAGCTGTGAATGTTCCAAACGTTCTTTTGCTCTCCAATAAACCCGCCTCGGTGGCCCAGTGGCTAAGGCGTTGCGCTGCTGAGCACGAGGTCGCGGGTTCAATTCCCGGCCGCGGGGGCCGCTTTTCTGATGGAGGCGAAAAACAAAAACGCCCGTGTGTACGAGATTTCGGCGCACGTTAAAGATCCCCAGGTGGTCAAAATTAATCCGGAGCCCTCCACTACAGTGCGCCTCATCGCCTTCGTTGCGTCGGCGCGTTAAACCCTACAATCAATCAAATGATCTCCAATAACAGAAAAAAATTCCTTAAGCTTGACAAAATTGTCGATTTACAACAATTTTGCCCAGCAAGTGATATTTCTGATTGGGCTTGAATAACAATGAAACTAAGCTGTTCCTCAGAAACAAATCTCAGCAAACCTAAACACTTCTAAGGATTTGTGAATGCAGAAGCAATAATGCACAATTGAACGCCCCCAGTTGTTCCTTACATTTTGCTGTGGGGTATATTTGATGGTCTGGATGGCGACCTTCACAAGTAGCAAAGTTTCAGCTGTCAATGATGTGGATGCTTCTGATTCCGCATAGTACCATAAGCATGTAGCACAGAGCGTGCTATGAAATATGTCGCAGGGAATGGGGGGTTTAAGAGCAGTTTCGTTGCTCCATTCATAGGACGTTGGCTTTTTCGCTAAATCGGTAACAAGTCGCAGTCAATGTTCCGGGACACTTACAAACCATTCTGTTGCTAGAGATGCCGGGCTATGGCGCTTTTACACTCAATGAAGAATAAATCGCAGCGAATGGAAGGTTTAGGAGCGGTTTTCGCGCTACTGACGCTAATTTTTCTGCTCAATGGTGAGAATGTCACATGAATAGCATCTTTAGGAGCCATTTCGCTGCTACGGACGCCGAATGCAGTCTTTTTCGCACAACGGGCCTTTTAATCTCTTTGTATTAAAAATCGGCATTCCGTGGCGGGCAGCAAGCACTCACCCGGTGCAGGCACATGCGGCTCCTCGAGCAGGAACACAGTGTGCTGCCAGTGGGTGGGCTCGGCGTCAACAGCCGTGCTTAGGACCACCTGTGAAAAAAGAGCGCACACATGTTACCCCGATGTCAAATTTTCACCCCCAACACCTCTGCCATTCAAACGCAACACATCACGGCGGATCGACACGGAAGTCACGCAACAGCGTGAAAATTATTTGCTTTTGAACATTTAACCTGTCACTGTGTAGTGCACGGACCAACATCTGCATTTAAAAGGCAACCAGTTGCTGCCACACAAGTTTCACAGGGCTTCCACTAAAACTGACTGTGGACAGACCATTGGCGGGAGGGAGAAATAGGGAAAATATGTTGGTTGCACGTTGGTTGTACGCATTGCGAGAAGGCAAAAAAAGTGTCACTCAGATGTAACCGTTCCCAAACGCCCACTAACACCGACGTGCTGAGTTTACACCTTTTTAGAGGGCACGCCTCCCGTTTACTTACAGGCACGGGAAGTTCGAAAATGCAGTCGAAGTAGCCGACCAGAGCGGTGACTCGTTGGGTTCCAGGCAGCAGCTCAAGCTCGAAGTCTGTCGCAAAGTCAGTGTCCTCCATGCGGCACATGTTGAGGTCAAGGTTCTGCACAAATGGCAACAGACCGCACCCACGGCTATAACCGAGACATCTCCAGAATGGAAAGCTTTAAAAAACGTAGAAAGCTTTAAAAAAAGAAACAGGAAGTACACATGCACATTAGCGTGTCCAAAATCTTTGTCTTCGTTTAGTCTTGCCTTTAAACAGCCACGAAACACGATATACAGTCAAACCCGTTTATAGCGAACTGCAATATGCACCGCGATTAGTTCGATATATCCAATAGTTCGATATAGCCTAACCCGCCTATAACGAGCTTATTGTTACGAATTCGCAATCCGCGGGAGCCCTCCGCCCCCTCCCCAACTCCGCCATCCGCGTATGCAGAAACGAACACAGTACAGTAGACATTACCAGACCAAAATAATCCATTTATTGCAAGTATACAAAGCTACGTTCCACCTTAACTGCCCACGTTGCAAAAAAAAAAAAAAAAAAACGGTGATTTTTGTTTTCACTTTCGTTTTGGCGGCTTCAACTAGCATAGCATTCTCTACACGAAACATTGTTTGCACCAGTTCGGGTCCGTGTCCTCAAAATCTAAGAATCATTGGCGGAGCACATCGACTGCCGCAGGGCTTCATTATAAGCGTCGGACGGATTTCACTGGCGACATCATCGGGAACGTTGGCGAACTCTTCCCACAGTTCACCGATGCTGCTGTCTTGGTCCGCACTCACTGACTGGGCGGGTTTCCGTCGCGAGTCCCGCGCATCGGAAACAGTTCCGGTAAGTATTGGGCGTCACGTCGCTCCGTGCGAGGCGCAAATGTCTCAGTCGCGGCTCTTGCTCCGTGGTCGCAGCCAATCCACATCTCAATCGCCGCTCCGAGATCATGCATTTCGGCGGCCATTCTAGGCGCCCAGAGTTCGATATATCGGATGTGAACTTCGTTATAAGGAATATGTTTCCCATGTATTTCCGTACCTGAATTATTTTTGTTCGATATATAGCATAATTCACTCTATTCGGGTTCGTTATAGCAGGGTTTGACTGTATACCTTCCCGTCCTACGCAGTGCAGCAGAGATTGTGTGTGTGCGTGAGAGAGAGAGAGAGAGAGAGAGAGAGAGAGAGAGAGAGAGAGAGAGGAGAGAAGAGAGAGAGAGAAGGAGAAGAGAGAGAGAGAGAGAGAGAGAGAGAGAGAGAGAGAGAGAGAGAAAATGGATGAACGGACGTGCGGATGGATATATAGAGTGAGATAGATATATAGATTGAGAAAGCGATATATATATATATATACTTTAGTAACAACGGCGGCTCAGACTACCGGACTGCACGTCGTCTCCAATGAATGCTAAACTCTGCTCTAGAGCATTTTTGACGTACCGCACTAGAACTACCTGTTCCTCGAAAAAGGAGATGAGAGTCAGCCAGCGTGGGTCAAGGGGACACGACAGCCGCGTTGGTGTGCGCAAGACAGGTAAGCTTAGAGTATTGTAAGGACACTGCCATAGGACATGTTGGTGATTGGGATATCCACCACAGTGCGCGCTGGTGATTCTTCTGCCCATCCTTTGGAGAGATGATGTCTAGCTGGGCTACATAAAGTGTTAGTCTGCGCTTGTATTAGAAATACTGTTTGCTTCCAGTCTAGGTTACGATGAGGCGGAGATAATTCCCTTCTCTTCATATTAAGACCTCTTAGTATATTGTTCGGGATGTTACCACAAATTCCCCTCTCCAGGGGGATATTTGGTCCCCGATTCCTAACTTATGGGCAAGCGTGTCTGCCCTGAACGTTGCCAAACATCTCCGCTTGGCCAGGTGTCCAAATGATATGGTAGTGATGATGAAAGTGGATATTTAATAAATCTGCTATGTCTTTATTGACGTCATTCAGTATAATTTGTCTGCATGCTTTTTGAGAATCTGTAAAGATGATCGCTGGAATTCTGTAGCCTGAGGACCATGCGGCATGAAGGTTTCATGGTTTCTAATGGCTCTGGTGATAGCGTGGAGTTCAATGCCTGCTGTGTTGATGAAGGCGCTACTTTTGAGAATTCTAGCTACTGCTGGATGAAGGTCTGTGTTCAACGCTACGAAATTGTGCTTGCCTCTGCTAAAATAATGTCTGCATAGTATATTGTTTGGCTTGTTGGCGATATTTTCACAAGTTTCTGTATAAATTTAACTCTGCCGTTTCCTGCCCTTGTTCCTGTCGGGATCCATATTCCTGAATAAAGGGGGCAACTTTCAGACGGTTTGGAGTTTGGCTGTCGAGAAATGGGCCCTTGTTTTCGTATGCCTCCTTTTGAGGTGTAGGATCGAAAGCCCTTATGTTATGTTGTTGAAACCCGCACGGAGTATATTACTAATTTTCTAAGATGGGCTGATTGATTTGAACTGAACATACTGGAAAAACAGCGCAAAGACGGGAAGGGTGAGAAAGACAAGCACATGGAGTCGACACTTCAACACACAACTACACCTTGTATAATAGTGAAGGGCGAGTGGAAGTGGTAACAGGTAGCCCAAAACTTTAAGCATAGTTTGCGGCTAATACAGCGAGTGCAAGAAAGAGTCCCAGTTGTAGGTGGCAGTGGTACTGTTGCCGAATGAGCAAACTGATTGATGGCCATTCAGAGATGAGGCAATTACAATGCCAAATGAGAACAGAGGGCGCAAGGGACACAAACAGCAATGCGGGCGTTAACGACATCGCTGGCAACAGTCATTGCAAAAGAACACCGGGGAAGTGTTGAAAAGTTTCACAGATTACAAAAAGATGGTCTGAGAGCGTAGGTACACCAGTGATTCAACTAACACAACGAAATGCCTCTGCCGGAAATTTCCAGCCACTCCTGTATTGCACTTTTCGAGTCCATTATTTGCCCTAATTTTTCTGAATTCGTCATTCCATTGAGTCAACGGTCTCTTCATACTTCTAGTGCAGTCTCTCCGCAGGCCCTACACGCTGGTGGCCAATCAGGGCAGCAGAAATTAACAACTTCAAAAAGAAGAAACAGCGAAACCACGCGCCTGCAGATAACACCGTGCACTATGAAACTCCCACTTCCGGGTTCCACGGGTCGTTACGCCATTATTTTTTATGCAAAGACCAAATTCCGCTGAAACAGCTGAGCTATTAAACCAGCATTAAAGTATCTCCTGAGACGCGTACTCGTGCTCACCAGAAGAAGGGCTGGCCGGGTGGAACAGACCTTCGCGGCAGTGACGGTGAGCACGTGGGCTTCAGCCAGCATCTCTTTCCGCATGCAGCTCATCCGGAAGCCTTCCACGTTGCCCCAGAAGCCCACCATCTCCTGATGAAGCTCTGGAGTTTCACGTGACCACAATAATTAGACTCAAAACTACGGTTCACGGCGTTTTGCAAACAGGCTAAGAAAGCAACAATTTCATCCCAAACATCTTCTCGCGCGCACAGGCGGAGTTCCCGTCACACTGACAGCATTAGTGTCCTTGTATGCTCAAAGCATTACTTCATATAGCTATGAAGAGTTTAACGTCTGAGGGTTTGACATAAGAGTTTGAGAAGTTTGATTTCAAGCGATCCCACTTCTGACGAAACAGAGGAGAAGGTTATAATTAAGCTCTGCACACTAGTGGCGCGCGAGGCACGAGATGCAACGCTGCTGCCCTTTAAACCATAAATAATCATTGCATCCCTAACACCGCTCCTTGTAATCCTCCAGCACTGCATGGCCGTATTTCTTAGAGGAACACAAAGCCCTATCAGCTTCTCTTCTTATTTTTTTTCATTCAAACAAAACAATCGAGACAGCAATTGAAGGAATGCCACTAAAGCTACAACCTGGGTATGCAAATCTTAAAATGTTTGACAACAGTGCGGTTTTATTATGGGCACGAGATGAGAAAAAAATTGAAAGTCAGTTCACTAACGCGAATGCAAGAGGTGCTGCTTTGCGGGGAGGAGAAGGGGGGGTGGTGCCACTTGGTTATCCTCGGCTATTTTTTTTAATTCCTTTATGCATCATCTCAGGTCAACGGAGGCACGTTAAAGGGACCGTGAAACACTTCTTTCAACTTATATTTTTAATTCGTAATTCTCTCAGGTTGTAGTCAGCAAGCGCTTTCAGTACTTTGAATAGGGTTCACAGAGAGCCTCAAACAAAAATTACCTCTCTACACCATTCAGATAACGGATAAACTTGCCCAAAAGATTTTTCTCTCTTGGTCTGACCATTGCTTGCCCCCTTGGGTGACGTCATTCAGGCTATACCGCAGCTGTTAGCTGGTTTCCTTTCCACTGCCACAATAAACGCACTCGATAGCAGCTTTAAAGAAAACCGCAAAAAAAAAAGCAAAGCAGTAACTGGAACGACGTCCCTCTTCGCTAACCAAATCCCGCAGTGCCACTGTGTGCGGATAACTGCAGCTTTCGCAGTGCTGCCAGGGTCTCTTAACGCATGTCTTCGTCTACACTGTTGCTAAGACTGACGACCTCGACCCTGAGCGTTGCTACCGTCTAAACACTCGCCGTATAACTATTGATAGAAAATAAAGGAGACAAAGGCAATACATTGCACAAGCCTCAGCAGATAATGCCACGTAAGCCGGAACGGCTGTGTGTACGCTAGCCTTCCCTCCATTCTTCGATCCTCGGGGCACCCTACCGCGCTCTCCACTGGCGCATACCCCCAATGCACCTAGACAACGTTTTGACTAGCCCTGCTCTTCCCTGTTTGTGCGGATATTTTGTGTGTGGCCTTCACTCGCGCGCCTCACACTCTCACAAACGTGATTTCTGGACACTAAAACCCTAGCACTCTCCCTCGAAATATTTGGGGGACGAGAAACAGGGGTGCTGTAAATTTCTGCGTCACCTCTTCGAAGGGATTATTTATGGAATTCACTACCAAACTTCAACTTAATGATTTATTGATTGTAAGTGGCCAATTGACTTGATTTGATTGATTTTTTTTTTTTGAAGTGAAGTGAAGTTTATTTTCCTTTTCATAGAAAAGAGGGGACCGAGGCAAAAGGCGGTTAAGCCTGACGGGGCCTCGGTACCCTAAGCCTGTAAGCAGTAGAGATGCAGACGCAAAAACACTTAATACATAGAATGGGCAGCAATCAAAATACAAAAGTAATATATTGCCGCGAACCATACATTGGGTTTGTTTATTTGTGTTTTGCTTTTAACGCCGGCTGCGCCGGTCTTTGTTATCTCTGCGCCAAGGGAAGCGCGTGTTCCATTCTTTCTTTCTGTGCCGCATGTGTTATCTGTTGTGATAGGGAGAGCATTCCGATCTAACGTGAACAGCCCAGAATAACCTTCTTGGATCTACTATGTTCTCGATGCGAATCGACGTTTCGAGAACCACGCGCGCCAAAAGATAAAAAGCCTGCAGTGCGGACGCCGGGGCATTCGATTCTGCGACGCTCGCTGACGCAAGTCACTTTGTTGACCGCTGCTTCGCCGCCTCTGTATTCTTTTGAGTTGTTAGGGGAGCACAAGTTCGCTCCAATAAACTTGTTTCTCCTGCAAGACAACTGCGTCGTCCTTGGCTTCGTGACATCTGGTGGAGGTGCGGGGTAGCACCCTTCATGCCCACTGCAACCTCGGGAAGCCGCCAAGCCAGTCCAACGAGAGCCAGCCTCCGCCTGCAAGGTTTACCACCCGAGTTCGGTTTGATGCCAGAAGGGCCCAAGAGAAGGAACGCTGCAACCAACACCATGGTACAAGAAACAACGTCGCCAATCATGCTGCAGCAGCCCCGGAACCGCCATCGTTCCGGGGAGCCCCCGCTGAAGATCCAGAGGAATGGTTGGAGAAGCTGGAGCGCGTGCGGATCTTCAACAGGTGGGACGATGAAGAAACCTTCGGCATGTTTCTTTTACTTGGAGGATGCAGCCCGAACTTGGTTTGAAAACCACGAGAGCGCCTTGACCGACTGGACGCAATTCAAAAGCGAGTTCCTTAAGACCTTCACGACCGTGGTGAGAAAAGAACGAGCTGCGATTTACTGGAAACTCGAACGCAACACCCGAACGAAGGAGTCGTAATCTTCGTCGAGGAAATGAAGCGACTTTTCCGCCGTGCGGACCCAGGAATGACGGAAGAAAAGAAACTACGGTTTTCTGATGCGAGGTGTGAAGCAAGAGCTCTTCGCGTGCCTTGTTCGCAACCCCCCCAAGACCGTGTCCGAATTCGCGTCTGAGGCCGCCGCGATGGAGAAGACGCTCGAAATACGAACGAGGCAGTACGACCGCCCAATCAATGCGCTGGTTTCGGAGACGCTTGGTGCCAGCGCTATCAACTCCGACTCACTACGCGACACTATCCGCGAAATAGTGAGGGAGGAGCTGCGGAAAACTGCTCCCGGACGCCGCTGCAACCACAAGTCGCTTCTCTTACCGACGTCATTAGAGAGAAGTGCAGCAAGCGCTGGGAACTTCAACGACGCCAGTAGCAACCTCGCGAGCCGCAAGCCATGACCTACGCGGCTGCTGTACATCGCCCTCGCCCACCTGCACCCTATCGTCACGAGGCTCCGTACCGTCGTCCCCTCTCGCCGGCCCGACCACCTGCGGCGCAACACCCTGCCCCAAGGAAGACCGACGTGTGGCGAACGTCCGACAATCGTCCGCTGTGCTACCCACTGCGGAGAGGCCGACCACGTCTACCGTCGCTGCCCCTACAGGAGGCTGGGTTTGCGAGGGTTCTCCGTCGACGCACCCCGCCCCCGAACTGGCCAGCGCCCATCGGAGATCGAAGAATACCTCTCCAACACCAACCGAGGACCAGCCCGTTTGAACCGTTCGCCGTCGCCCTACCCATACCAATCGCCGAACCGCCGTAGCAACGCTGACTTCGCCCGTGGAAGGTCCCCCAGCCCACGCGGGGGAAAACTAAAAGCAGCAACTTCTGGAGGTGAAGTTGCTCTATGGCGAAAAACCGGAAACCCTCCAACGACGCAAGGACTCGCCGAAGACAGTGATTCACGACATGCCCTCATCCCGACGACCCGACCTAACCCTGACGAGACTCCCGAACACGACGACAGCTATACGCCGCGACGCTTACCCGACCTGACCGAGACGTCCGCTGAGAAGACGTGGACAACGACGACGCACAGTGCCCGACCGTCAACACGCACAAGCCGAGATGCGACGCCCCGACGCACCCGGAACTCGAGGAAGGCGGCATCCGACGTCAAAGTGTCCATCGACGGTTTTGATGTAGTCGCCCTCGTAGACACGGGAGCCGACTACTCCGTAATGAGTGGACCATTTGCGTCTAAGCTGAAGAAAGTTATGACCAGATGGGACGGTCCGCACATACGCACAGCAGGAGGCCACCTCGTGACGCCAAGTGGAACGTGCACATCGCGCGTCACCATAGACGGCACAACGTACCCTGCGGCGTTCGTCGTTCTGCCTAACTGCTCCCGCGACGTGATTCTCGGAATGGACTTTTTGACGGACAACGGCGCAATAATTGACCTGCAGACCAAGTCGATAACATTTTCCTCCGATCACTCCACGACGCCGCAGCCGAACCCCGATCACCTTGCTGCTGTCAGGATCGCCGACGATCACATCACCCTGCCACCCCGCGCAAGCTTGATGATCGCCGTCTACTGTGAGGATGCTGCTTCTGACATCGACGCTATCGTAGAGAGTGATCGAAGGTTGCTTCTCGACCGCGGTGTCTCCGTCGCCAGAGGCATTGCGCACTTTAAGCAACGCCAATCTCACGTTTTGGTCACTAATTTCACCGAAGAGTACCAGCATTTAAACAAGGGAGCTGCAATTGCGTTCCTCGAAGAAACGCAAGAAGCAAGTGATGTGATCGCGGTCGCCGACTTTGAACGCACACCCGTAGAAACCTTGAAGCTCCCGCAGCCATTCGACGTGAATCCGGCGCTACCGCAAGAACAACGGAAAACATTATTGGCTTTGCTGCGTCGCTATAGCGAATGTTTTCGTCGAGCGCAAAACTACGTCAGACCCCTCTAGCGAAGCACCGAATAATAATCGAAGACGGAGCCCGACCTACCCGACAGTCACCGTACCGCGTCTCTTCACACGAACGGGAAGCCATCCGGACTCAAGTCGACGACATGCTCAGCGACGACATTATACAGCCATCGAAAAGCCCCTGGGCTGCGCCCGTCGTACTCGTAAAGAAAAAAGACGGCACATTAAGGTTTTGCGTTGACTACCGGCGACTGAACAAAATCACGAAAAAGGACGTGTACCCCCTCCCCCGAATCGACGACGCCCTCGACCACCTCTGCCACGCGAAGTACTTCTCATCGATGGACCTGAAGACCGGCTACTGGCAAATTGAAGTGGACGAGAGAGACCGAGAGAAGACTGCATTTATAACCCCAGACGGCCTATACGAGTTCAAGGTGATGCCGTTTGGGCTGTGCACAGCACCAGCGACGTTTCAAAGAGTCATGGACACTGTGCTAGCTGGCCTTAAATGGCACACCTGCCTCGTATACCTCGACGACGTAGTGGTATTCGCCCGGACTTTCGACGAACACCTTGCAAGGTTGGAGTCTGTTCTCGAGGCCATTCGTACGTCGGGGTTGACGCTGAAGCCTGAAAAGTGCCGTTTCGCATACGGGGAACTCAAGTTCTTGGGCCACGTCGTCAACGCCGCGGGAGTCCTACCTGACCCGGCAAAAACATCAGCCATTGCGTACTTCCCAAGGCCGAAAGACAAGAAGGGCGTGCGAAGATTTCTCGGGCTGTGCGCATACTACCGGCGCTTCGTCGCAAACTTCGCACGAATTGCAGAGCCACTCACGCGCCTGACGAAAGATAGCACCCCTTTCAGCTGGGAAAACGACCAAGAAAAAGCATTCGGCGAGCTGCAAAAACGCCTGCAAAGCCCGCCCGTGCTCGCTCATTTCGACGAAAATGCCGAAACGGAAATGCACACGGACGCCAGTGATATAGGCTTGGGTGCCGTCCTTGTCCAAAAGCAAAGCGGCTGCGAAAGGGTAATCGCCTATGCCAGCCGTGGTCTGTCGAAGGAGGAGAAAAACTATTCTGCCTCTGAGAAAGAGTGCCTGGCTATTATATGGGCGATTTCAAAATTTCGCCCATACGTGTATGGAAGGCCATTCAAGGTTGTAACAGACCACCATGCGCTGTGTTGGCTCGCCAATTTGAAGGACCCCTCTGGCCGTCTTGGGCGGTGGAGCTTGCGCCTGCAGGAGTTCGACGTTACAGTCGTTTATAAATCCGGCAGGAAACACTCCGACGCCGACTGCCTGTCCCACGCCCCCGTCGACCCACCACCACAAGACTCTGATGAAGACAGCGCGTTCTTCGGGATCGTGACGGAGAGCGACCTAGCCGCCCAGCAGCGTGCCGACCCCGACTTACGCGTCATAATCGAGTACCTCGAGGGATGCAACGTTGCCGTTCCTAGGACCTTCAAACGCAGCTTACCAGCATTCAGCCTGAGAAATTCCGTCCTTGTGAAGAAGAATTTCAGCCCCGGATCAAGAGCGAATTACCTTCTCGTCATTCCCGCGGACCTTCGTGACGAAATTTTGGAAGCGTGCCACGACGACCCGTCTTCCGGACATCTGGGCACAGCCCGCACTATTGGAAAAATCAAGGCGAGGTACTACTGGCCCGGCCTTACCTCTGACGTCACCCACTACGTCCGGAGCTGCCGTGACTGCCAGCGACGAAAAACGCCGCCGACAAGACCCGCCGGACTTCTGCAACCGATCGCCGTCCCATCAAGACCATTTCAACAGATTGGAATGGACCTTTTAGGCCCGTTTCCTACGTCACGATCACAGAACAAGTGGATTGTCGTAGCGACAGACTACATGACGCGCTACGCAGAGACCGCCGCTCTTCCGAGGGGGACTGCACAAGAAGTGGCGAAGTTCTTTGTAAGCCAAGTGGTGCTGCCACACGGAGCCCCGGAAGTTCTAATCACAGACCGTGGAACGGCATTTACTGCGGAGCTGATGCAAGGAGTATTACGCTACAGCAACACGGATCACCGAAGAACGACGGCGTACCACCCCCAAACGAACGGACTAACAGAACGTCTGAACAAGACAATCGCAGATATGCTGTCAATGTACGTTGACGTTGAACATAAGACTTGGGACGAAGTGCTCCCGTATGTCACGTTTGCGTACAACACGGCTATCCAGGAGACGACGCAGCTGACGCCGTTCGAGCTTGTCTACGGTAGAAGGCCGACTACGATGCTCGACGCCATGCTTCCGCACGTAGAAGACGACGACCTCAACGCCGACGTCCACGGATATCTTCAACGTGCGGAGGAGGCCCGCCAGCTCGCTCGAGTTCGTATAACGGACCAGCAGCTGGTGGATGCGGGCCGCTACAACCTCCGACGCCGAGACGCCGAGTACCAACCAGGGGATCGTGTGTGGGTTTGGACTCCCATCCGACGACGCGGACTCAGTGAGAAGCTCCTGCGACGGTATTTCGGACCCTACCAGATTCTACGACGTGTTGGCCAACTTACCTACGAAGTGATCCCCGATGGTGACTCCGGCACATCACGACAACGCACGCGGCCTGAAGTCGTCCACGTGGTTCGCTTAAAACCTTTCTACGGACGATGACGAACTTTTATTTTCATTTGTTCGGACTGTCGCGTATGTTAGCATCGGGTCGATGCACTCTTAGAGGGGGGGGGGTAATGCCGCGAACCATACATTGGGTTTGTTTATTTGTGTTTTGCTTTTAACGCCGGCTGCGCCGGTCTTTGTTATCTCTGCGCCAAGGGAAGCGCGTGTTCCATTCTTTCTTTCTGTGCCGCATGTGTTATCTGTTGTGATAGGGAGAGCATTCCGATCTAACGTGAACAGCCCAGAATAACCTTCTTGGATCTACTATGTTCTCGATGCGAATCGACGTTTCGAGAACCACGCGCGCCAAAAGATAAAAAGCCTGCAGTGCGGACGCCGGGGCATTCGATTCTGCGACGCTCGCTGACGCAAGTCACTTTGTTGACCGCTGCTTCGCCGCCTCTGTATTCTTTTGAGTTGTTAGGGGAGCACAAGTTCGCTCCAATAAACTTGTTTCTCCTGCAAGACAACTGCGTCGTCCTTGGCTTCGTGACAATATAAGCAGTAACACTTACTAGAATACAAAACATGTGCACAATCATGGGCCAATACAAATTGATACTTGTACGAGTTCAATTTCGTACAAACGGATGAAATAAGTAAATCATTCGACTTAAGTACTTGTGTGAAAAAGATAGAACAATAGATATATACACTTACATCCATGTACACACATACATACACATACGCATATATATCAAAGACGGTAAGCTGCATTTTTACATTAGAATTTCACCTTCAATCAGATGCTGTTTGGTCTTTTTTTTGAACATGTTTCCAGATAGAAAAACTCTTCAGGAAAGGGAATTTGTTTAGCGCATTGGGTACCTGACAACTCAGTTTTTGTTCACCGTAATTTGTTCGCGTTCGCGGAACTCTTAGTTTTACTACGCGAAGATTGTAACCTATGTTGCTATCAGGGACAGAGTACAAGCGATTCTGGTGAATGTATTGAAGAAGCCGCAGATAATACACTTGGTCGGCTTTTAATATGGAGTGTTTTACAAACAATGGTTGCGTGCGTAAGTTTCGTGGTGCTCCATAATATCCCTCAATAGCCCGCAAGGCTCTTTTTTGCAGGACAAGTAATTTTGGTAATTGGAAGACGTGGTCGTACCCCAAACAAGATTACAATAAGAAAGTCTTGAAAAAAACAGGGCATTATACATAGACACTTTTAACCGAACAGGCAGTAGATTAGAAATCCTATAAAGTAGGCCAACAATTTTACTTAGTTCAGAAGTAAGTTTGGAAATATGAACAGACCACGAAAGATTTTCATTAAACCACACACCAAGAAATTTTTGGGAAGAAACTTGATTGATTGTTATACTGTCATAATGAATATGTATACAATTTTTTTCCACGGTGTTGATGGGCTTGAAAATAACATATTTCGTTTTGCTTATATTTAAACTAAGCTTATTCCTCTGTAACCAATCACGAAGGTTGATTAAATAAGCATTGACCATATTTTGAAGCGCCGGTAATGAACAGGAAGAGAAGAAAAGATTAGTGTCATCAGCGTACATCACCAGATCGGGAGAGTTATGTATGCCGGCTAGGTCATTGATATATGTAATGAATAATAACGGCCCTAGTACTGATCCCTGTGGGACACCATGCTTAACCACCTGTGTATCAGAGGATATGTTATTTGTTCGAACATATTGGGACCTATTGCTCAGATAACTCCGCAATAGGTTCAACGCAATACCTCTAACCCCATAGTTACAAAGTTTCTTCAAAAGGGTCTCATGGTGTACGCAATCAAATGCCTTGCGAAAATCTAAAAATAGGCCAAGGGTACATTTTTTGTTTTCAATATTATCTATTATTTTGTCTTTAACAACTAACAGTGCTTGCTCTGTGGTCTTATTTTTCGTGAACCCATATTGTGAATCAACAATCACATTATATTTGTGCAGAAAATCGGCTATCCTAGAATTGATAATACCTTCAAAAATTTTTGACAACACAGGCAGAACAGAAATTGGTCGGTAATTCGACAGTTCATTTATATTGCCTCCTTTATGTACTGGAACGACTCGGGCCAATTTGAGATCTTCAGGAAAAACACCAGTTGACAGCATTAGATTTGCAATGTGTGACAAGACATCGCATATAACGCCGCAAACGTGCTTTAACGGGATCACCTTTATATCATCGTACCCTGCAGATACGTCATTTTTTAAAGAAAGGATCAATGTAGCTACTTCTTGAGGAGTTGTGGGCGCGAGTACTATAGAATTGAGTAAGGGAGTGGTGAGGCTCAGTGAGCTATTTACAGGAGTTTGCGTGACAGAATTTGGAGAAGCGACATTAATAAGTAGTCATTCAGGGCATTTGATAGCTCGTGACCAGTTAATTTACCATTTTCTGTGATTATTTCATGAAGTTGCATAGATTTGGTTTTATTGGTCAAGTTGTTGACCTCTCGCCAAACTTTACGACTATCATTTGAATGCGGGAGAAATTTCTTACATAGTAGTCCGATTTCGCGTTTTTTAGATCTTTGTTGAGTTTATTTCGATATTTTTTATACTCAGCAAGTAGAGTGAGATTTCTGCTGCTGAGAAAATCGTGATACATGCTATTTTTCTTCCTGATCCTTGAGTAAAGTGATTGGTTCATCCAAGGCTTCTTAAACTTCTTAGGAATAATTTTTCTTTCTATTTGTGGGAAGGCGGTGTTATATTGGGTTATGAACATATCTATGAAAGCAGAATATGCTGCATTGACTTCCGTGATCTTGTATACGGGCTCCCAATTAGTATCTTCGATTCGTTTGTGAAAGTCGTTGAGCGCAAGATCATTGAAATCTCTGATCATGTGGGTAACAGTGTTTGTTATGGCATTTATTTTGAGGGGTATGAAGCAAAATATCGGCAAATGGTCACTAATATCGGAAGATATTACGCCAGACTCAGTGTGCGGAAGCTGTACATTGGAGATACAAACGTCTAATAATGTGGCCGTGTTGCAAGTTATTCTAGTCGGTAGACTGATATAATTAATACATGCATACGAGGAAAGGAGACTCTGCAATTCTCTTGCATGAGCGGCGTCCGATAATAGGTCAATGTTTAGGTCACCCATTAAAATGAAGGGTAGCTTAGTGGAGTCGAGGAAAAGGAAGAGGCTTTCCAAAAAATCGAAGAATTGTGATTTGTTACCCTGAGGGGGTCTGTACATAGCAACAACGATTATATTCTTGAGAGATATAGCTAAACATTCAACATCGGAATTTGTGATTGTAACATCGCCAATCACAGAATGTGAGTGACATTTTTTAACATATACAGCAAGCCCACCCCCTCTTCCATGGGGCCTGGATAAACCATTGTAAACATAGTTATCGAAGGAGCACACATCGCTGTCAGTGCCAAACCATGTTTCTGAGAAAAGCATAACGTCGAACTCAACCGACAGTGACCCAAGTAATAAATCAACCTCGTCTCGCTTGTTTTTCATGCTACGAATGTTAACATGGAAGGCTGAAAACAATTTTTTGTTGACACTGCTAAAGCTAGAATTAAAGTGATCGGTTTTGTATCTAATACAGGCAGGTGTAAAATGCATGGTGCCAATTCAGGGGTGACGAGCATGCTGCAAACGTCTCATTCTTATTTCGTCATCTTGGTCAGATCAGACAAGTCCTGTATCCTCACAGCGTCCATATGTTCGTCTTTCCGCGCAAAAACCTTTCCTGCGCTCGTCCAGACAAATTTCCATGCCACTTCCTTTTTGCGGGCAATAGCGGCACCAAGCAACTGTTTGTTGGCCTGAGTAAGATGCTCGTTGACGTACACTGCGTTGGCCTGAGACAAGCCGAGCTGCTTAGTTGTGAGCTTCTGCTTCCTAGCCTTAGCAAGAAGCGCGTGGCGCTTATCCCTCCGGACGAAGCGAACCACGATATTGGTCTCGCCTGGCTTCCGCGTTGGGATTCGGTGGCACGTGTCAATGTCATGGCTAGAAACGGGCTCTTTGAGAACGTCGCCGATTTTTTTGACAACGTCAACAGGATCCTCGTCTGAGCTGATGCCCTTTATTTCCAAGTTATTTAGCCTTGTGTACTGCTCCAGCTCGTCAACTCTCCGCGTTAAGCGCTTGTTTTCGTCTTGAAGGGCTTCATTAGCTTCGAGCAGATGAGCTATTTCCTGTCGAAGTGCCTTCAGGCCGGCACCGATCGCTTTTGTTTCGTCACATGTATCACTACAAAACTTAACACTATCTTTCACACTCCGCAACTCGGTTCTCATTTCTCGTTTGAAGTCTTCGAGAGCCTTCATAATCTCCTTAGCGTTGCCAGCCATGTATCAAAGTAAAAGTTTGGCAGCAGTGCGCAGCAATTTGACAAGGGGATACTGTTTCAACAACGCTAAAGTCTTACTTGCACAAAACAGGTAGGTTAGCGAACTTGGAGACCGCTTTCGCACCTTTACCAAACTGAGCAGCCACCCGTGATGCCGTCCCTTACAAAGGTAGCCGATGGTAGTCTCCCACGCTGATTGGTGGGCGATGCGGCGATGATCAAAGTAGCGTTGGAAGCCACGCCGATGAGTCAACAATCTTGGATCCGGCCGGATGCGTGTGCGGCTGCTCTTCCAAAGGGCGCTGTCAACCCACTGCACCCGAGAGGAACACGGGAGTGATCCAACCGACTGGCGCACGCTGCACCACTCTTGCGAAGTGAACTAGCTGCGATGACCAGTTGTCATAGCCAGGCGTTGCGCTGCTCGTTGAAGGCACACAAACCACACCTTCACTTCAGTGTCGCGAATCCACTAGTCACTGGAGCCAGGAGCAAGGGAAGCTGCGTAGCAGCCAAGTCAAATTCCAAGTTTCATCAAACTTAGCAGATTCCGAAGTCTGCGCTGGCAACACTGGCAACACTGATACCAAGATGGCTGCGCCCACACGCAAAATGGCCACGGTAGGTTTTTGCACTTTCTTCGCAAATTCTTGACCAATTCAGACGCAGTTTCTTGTTTTTTAGCCTAATTGTAAGTTCCGATGGAAGTTTGTGGCAAGGAATGATCGCTGAGGGTGAAGTTTCAGCCGGATTCAATCAAAATTCGGTGGTTAGGCTTGACCGCCGCCTTACTTGTTTTTCCGGCAGATATCAACGGTTCCAGGGGCTCCTGAGGAATAATCTTGTTTTGTCCAGGGTCCAGGATGCTTCATGAATTTCTGGCGAGCCTTTTCGATCGTTGTACTACTTGAATTCCCTTGAAAAACTTGTTGATTGATTGAAGTAGGGTTTAACGCGCCGACGCAACGCAGGCGATGAGGCGCGCCGTAGTGGAGGGCTACGGGTTAATTTTGACCACGTGGGGATCTTTAAAGTACGCCGAAATCTCGCACGCACGGGAGTTTTTGCTTTTCGCCTCCGTCAGAAGTGGCCAATTCAGCTCGTTTATTTGGCGAGCCGTTCCGTCAAGCCCTGGCCGGTAAGTTCGAGGTAGTACACCTTAAGAGGGAATTTCAGCATCAAGAAAAGTTATTGCAGGTTGGAGCTATCGACTGGGTCAGCCCGACTGAGTGATCGATTGACTCATTTATTTTATTTATTTACCTTTCTTACCATCAAGGCGAGGCTTTTCAGAGCCCAGGTAGATTTATATTCGGAGCAATGCAACATCAATACGACAGAAAAAGACATTATTAGTTTACAAAACTGAAACATCAATTTCTCAAGTTTTATAAAGATTCAGACAATCTCCCTCTGCAAACCCGTGCTGCTACGTGGGCCTGTTTTTCAAGGCGCCGCTGACAACAAGCACTGACAAGGACACAGGATAATGCCGAACATGAAGCCGGAGATTTCTCCCTTCTACTCCCCTAGAAGGGATTAGAAGTTCAATGGAAAAACAAGGGATGAAAACAAGGAAAAATACACACAGGGTGCATTCTGTGCCTCTCTGTGTTGTCTTTTTATCCCTTGTTTAGCCCATGTTTTATCCCCCTGTTCACAAAACTGTTTTGTCTCAATACCAATTTTATCACAAACTTTAAAAAAAAATTCCGGGAATTTTGCACTCAATCGCAATACCCGAATGGCGAAGCTGTTGTAGGGGATAATTGATGGACACAAATATGAGTTTGGCATCGTTGTGGTTCCGTGGTTAACGTCGGCGGAATGGCATTTCAATGATCTGATGTTGAGCAATGCCAGAGGGAGCTCATCGTTTTGGTCGACGTTTCCGTACATCTGTGATGGAATACAGGCTCTTCTAACGATCCCCAGCGTTACGGACGGGAGAATAACGAGACAGGGCACCGGAACATGGAGAACAACTGAAGATGGCACGCTTTATGGGGTTGGGTAGTAGCAGAAACACGCGGAGTAAGAAGCGACGGGAAAAAAACTAAACAGGGCTGCTAACTAAAAAGAAGCACGAGTCCGTTTTAACGGAAGTCAAGTTGGCCAACTGCAACAGTCTCGCGTGTTGGATGAGCTGTTCGGGAGTGTGCAGATTGGCTGGAGCGTCTTCGGCGCGCCGGCGGAACTTCCTCGAACGTGGGCAGGTCGTGGGGCGCTGGTCCGTGCTGTCGTTCCCTGGCCGTCGCCTTCCAGGCCGTCGCAGGGGAACCACGGTCGCGCACCCGGTACTGGAACAGCGGCGTCCGGTCCGAAGGCTGCCCTCTCGCTCACGATCACCGCCGAGCAATCCGGAACACACCGTCCCCCTTCGCCGGAAACTTCTCGCGCCTCTTCTTCATCTTCGTGGCACATAGCCCCACCATAGGGATTGGCCGTCTTCTTGCACAAAATGTTCTTCAAAGACGCAAAGTTCCGGCTACTTCATCACAACATCACTCTGCAAGCACGACTTATCGTCTGTAACGGATGCTTTAAACGAAGCCGCGGCCTCCTTCGCGGCTGTGCGAACAATCCACCGCCGGGCCATGTGCTGTCAATGATCAACTACAGCAGCTTCGATATTCAAATCGTGGATTTTCTACGGTACAGAGCGCATGCGCACGACTACACCAGGACCAACGAACGAGAGACGTACGCTGCGACGCGTCGTTCTCGTTCCGAGCAAGTGTTGCCACGATACGGCAAACGCTAGAGTTTTTCTGTGGCCAATATTGGCAAATCTCACTGAGTGGGTATCCTTAGCTTGACAAACGTGCGCTCGAGGCACGCGTGCGCAAGCGTCGGCTATTTTCTTGGTATCTTTAACTGCGGACACCGTGCAGAAAGGATTTGTTCAACAGCTCGCTGTTAAACGAGTAGTGACACGAAATTTGAAAGCTTAGATAACTATGTAAAATGCTTCCTTTTTACCAGCAGGTATCTCGCAGCAAATGTCAACAGTAACCGCCCAGTATAGCATATTTTAAGTCCATTTTAATCTTTGCCCACACGAGAAAGCCAAGAGCGGGCCGACATGACATCATCTGGTCTTTGCCCCAAACTGCCGACGTCGGGGCTCCCGTGACGTAGCCTACGCGCCGGCTGCGGTTGGCACGCGTTGCTACGCCGTGCATATGGTTTTTATGGTTTTCAAATGTCAAGGTTTTGCGACTGACGTCATGCTGCCCGTGCGCGTAGAAACCGTGAAGACCTGAGCCGGTCCAGGCGCGCGCGTGCGCTCACTCGCGGCCGTGCGTCGAGACGGCCAGCGGTGCGACAAGAATGGTGATGTCACGTGCATCCTCATGTCTTGGCGGCTGCTCGGCGTTAGTTTTGCTGAAACCTAACTGAAACGAATAAACGACGCCTTAATTGATTGTTTACGCTGCGATCGACCGTCTAATGTGCCATTCAATGATTAGGGGGCTAACAGGCACCCAGAACAGCGAAAAAAACGTAACACGAAAATTTAGTGTCTGTACTCCTTTAACAAATAGTGGATATTTCAAAGAGAGCAAATGAACAAGTGGTGACTCACTAGTTACTTTCCGGCGATTTCTCTAAGAAATCACGGAATCTTTTATGTGACTGTCGGCCGGCGACCTAAGCCACGGCCAAGAAACATGACTGGGGCACGTGTACTGAGTCATAAATACCGGCTTATCACCTCACTTGAAAGCTAACGTGCAATTTACACAGTGTTAACTGCGTTTTTAGTGCCGCCCCATATTACGTCACTCCGGGTCATATTATGTCACTGCAGCACAAAATTGGCAAGTTTTAAAGCGTAGCTGTCTTAACCTCACTGATGGCACTTGACGTCGCGCCGAAACGCCCTGCAGGAAAGGAAACTTTCTCTGACAATAATGATGATAACAATCTCGGGTGAAGTGAGAGATGGTTGAAATGCGAAGCTTTGTCTGGTCAACAGCCAATGTCTTCAAAGTCCAAAATCTAAGTCGTTACGCCTAAAACACACTGCGGCAAAGCCAACTTACAGAACTAGTTCTCACAAGGGAGCATCGAGTGCAGATACACAGTCAACACCTCATCTTTGGCCAATCCCCTTCACTGGATACAGCCAAACACTTCAGGGCCATCATCATCATAAATGTCCACCCTCAGAAAACGAACGAATCTATTTATTTATTTATTTTTCAATACCTTCAATGCCCGCAAGGCGTTACCGAAGGGGGTAGCACTTTCCCTCGCATACCTGCAATTCCCCCCCCCCCCCCCCCGGTCTACCATGGTTACCAGACCAGGACGTGTAGTAGTTGCCACTTTGTGACAGCTTCGCCTAAGGTAAACTGGCATGTCTTTTATGTGTCCCTTCGCCCTCTTTCATTTATGTGTCCCTTAGCCCTGCTTCCTATCACCCTTTCTTACTTTCCCCCTTCCCTTCTCACTTTCTATGTTTCTAGGCATCCTGTCGCTGCGCTGTTACTCTCTCCGTTCTACTGGCTACGGCTTTCAGGCCAGCTTTCGTTTCGTTCCCCCTTTCTTTTTTTCAGTGTAATTGGCGCTTTGCTGGCCACGCGCAGCCATGGCTGGAGGGGACCCGTTCTTGTTGTGTTCGTTTACTCGCATCAGTGCCGTTCTTATGGGTGGGCGACCATTGTGGTTGCACAGGGCGCAAGCAGGAATAAGGTGCCTCTGTCGTCATAACGCCTCTTCTGCAACCCCTCCCCCCCCCACTCCTTAAAAAAACAGGTTTTGAAAATGGGTGCATTTATACTCTCTGTGTTTTTATTCGCGCTTCCAGTGTAATTTTCCAGGCTTTTTACGTATGCGTTTTTTTTTTCGCGGGCGGGCATGGTTTCGGGTATCTCTTGTAGCATCAGTGAAAGTATGTATGTATGTATCTGTTTGTTTTATGGCGAAAGGGCAACGATGGCCAAAGAGCGCCAATCAGTGAAAGTATGATGCGAGTAAATGGGTATACCAGTAAATGAACACAGCCGTTGCTTGAGGTGGCGCGGATGCGTCTGTCATATAATTGACGAGAAAAAGGAGCGAGAATTGCTCACTGTCGCGGCGTCTCTTCGCGGCCGCAAAACGCCCATTACAGTGACGAAAAAAAAAGCGAACGAAGCGAACGCACGCCGCAAAAGCCGGTGAACCTCCCGCGACGTGCGGGACCCTTTAAACCCATCAATGCATGTACACTCTCGCCCAAATGACAACCTTGCGGAGCTCACCCGGATCATTGAGGGCCGCCAGGTAGAGGTGGCAGCGGCTGGGTAGCATGAGACCACCAGGCTTCAGCAGTCGGTCTCTGGCGTCGAGCACGCTCTCTAGCATGCCCTCTGAGAGCAGGAAGTGGCCCATCCACTCTGACACCAGCACGTCCACCCGGTCGGGAAGCTCCAGCTCCTCCTGCCGTGCCCCACACCACCGACACCTTGTCGGACAGGCCATTCTCCCTGCGTCGTCGTTTCCCTCGCATACGCGCACGTTCCCCCTAGACTTGGGCCGAAGCTTTGTTTTGTTGTAGTGCACCACATGGAGCCGAACGAAATGCAGATGAGGCAGCGGGAACTCAGCAGACAACTTCGCGAGGGTCTTTATGACGTCACGGTATCTTGTCTGTACGATTAACGGCCGCGAACCAGAGCCACAACCAAGAGACGTTACCGTGTGATTGAAATATGTCCTCTGGCTTCTGATTGACCGTGTCACCGAAATGCTCAGATGCTTTTGCGCACTGATAACTGTTTTTTTTTCGCGTTCTCTTATTAACTTCATCCTCGCTTACGTCACGTAGCGTGAACTCTGGACGTTATTGAACATTCTCGGCGTTCTTTCCGTTGAATAAAATCTTTTCATGGCTGTAACAGAGCTGAGTGGGTTACCAAAGGCTTTTTTTTTTTAATTTAACGACGTTGTATTTGTGGTTTACTGCGCTGTTAACACTGGCCGGTTTAGCGTCGCTCACCTCACGATGTCCATGGCCTGGAAGACAATATTCGAGCGGTCGACCCCTGTGACGAACCGCGCGCCCGCACGTGCACACAGCATGGACAGGATACCCGTGCCGCACCCGACGTCCAGCACGGTGCACCCCGGATGCAGGCGTCCGCGTTGAGCTCGATGGCCCGCCGGTAGGAGTCCATACGAGGTCGATCGGAGAGCATCTTCAGGTGGGTGGTATGGTCGTCGTACGACTCAAAGTAGGACACGTCGTCTGCACTCAGCAGCCAGAACTGCGCTGCTTTCCTGACCACGAGACCAGCAACGTTTGCAGTTAGCGGTTGATGTGGCAATATCACTCCCCCCCCCCCCCCCCGAGTCCTAGTCCTGTGAATGGCGGCAAAGGGAAGAGGTAGCAGGAAGCTCGTACAGCTTTACAAGCTCATAGTAGCTCTGCAAGCTATCTGCGACCTCTACCTGCTACGAGTCATCACGTAGGTGCGCTTCAGCTCATAGGGTAGATGCTACTCAGATGCCCACCAGGACAAAGTCAGCACTGAGTGAACTTTTTCGCAACAATCAATCGTCAGCTCAATTTAAGCTCTCTTAGCCATGTAAAACGATTGTGAACACTTACCTGAGACGCGAGTACACGCTGTTTAAGACCAGCTCCAAGCCTGCAGGCATCATTCGAAAGAAGAAGATAAAAAGTTCCCCTAAATGTAGGCGTTTGTCCTTCGCTGTCATCCCGTTGCGTAGGGATTCTGACCGATCAAACTGAAGCGAACCGTGAGACACTGTGTCACCGCTGGGATCTGCTGGAGTCGGGCGGACGATCATGGTCCCTCTCATACACCGGAAGAAAAAAAAATGCACAGTGCTGCTGCGGCTAGTAGAAGCAATGGATCGTAGCAGCCGTTTGCAACGCATACGCAACCATTTGGAACGCCATGGATCGGATTGGATCGGCTCAATGAGGCTCTCCAGTACTGTTAGAAAAAATTGTTGCGAACAGCAAAATAAACGAACTGGGAGCATGCTTGAATTAATACTGGTCAGCCAAATTTAACTGGGTACGCAGACAATGACAAGAAACGAAGCACAAGCGCTTCGGCGGAAAAAATAACAAGAGATTTTGGAGGAGGAGGAGGAAAACGTTTATTCTAGAGATTTTGCATACAAAAAAATTTTGGAATTTGCTACGCAAAATTTCAAGAGTCGCGTGACAAATAATCAACTGAAACTGAACATGGAAAGTTCCGTGTGAGCACAGTTTCCACGGCCGTTATGGCATAATTAAACCATGGCTAGGTCAGTTGGTATACGCCCCCCCCCCCCCCCCCAATGTAAGTGATAATTGCGTCACTAGCATTAATTTGTCCCCTGGTGCTTGGTAAGCCAAACTAGTCAAACCAAAAAACAACAAAAAATCACTGATGCTGCTATGACAACACTTTCGTTGATGCGCGAGGAGCAAACCCCGTGCCGCTTATCGCCTGCAAAGGGTTCAACGAGTGCGACTGTTTTTGTGTGCCGCAAACGTGAACCAACACCGCCTGCCTTTTTCTTTTCAGATTGTGTTGCTACTGCACATCTTGTTTTCGACAGCTTTCAGTTTCTGATTTGCTTGAACCCACAGAACGTGCACGAAACATTTGTTTACAAATCATTCTCAGTTTAATAAGCGGGAACCAGTACGCCCTGAACGTGCCAATTTTGTTTGGGCAAGAAAAAAAAGTGGACGGAAAATGTGGTTTATTCCTTGATTTTATTACCAAAGTATCGCAAATGAAAAAATCAATACATGCCACAATAGCACGGAGCTGTGTATCTCGTTTAGTAAGCGCAAATGTTCGAATTCTGTGTTGTTTACACAAACATAAGAGACGTCTTCGTACAATTCATGGTATACAGAAAATTGCTGCCGATGTCACCACGTTCGTTCGCTGTACACAATACAATTCTACAGAAACGATGTTTCATAATAGCAAACGTTCGTCAATAATAAAATTATTATGAAGTGCAGATGACGAAGACATTTTGCGCACCATGAACAACCATTTCCTTTTCTTATTTTGTAAACTTGATAGCCCAAGAAAACATTCTATAGCTAGCGAGTCTTCTGTGTAATTCAGTCATACGTCACACCTATAAAATGGCGGAAATACCACCAGGGATATCAATAAACAAGACGTAAAAGCGAAACAAATACTTAGAGTGCAAAAAAGGTACAAAAAATGTGTCCTAGCAGATGTTGACAAGCGAAGCGCAGCTCGCCCGTCGGGCAAGTAACTCGGACTTGTATCACGGAATGCAAGCGGTCAGCTGCTACGTAATTGATTTCGGGGGCTTCTTTTGTGGTAATAAACATAAAAAGGTGATAAGGTCACTATATCAAACTGGTTGTCGGAATGCTCTAAAGCCAAACCAGCTCGTCAAAGCAGCATTTAAGCACATTCGGCAACCATAATTTGCAAAGCTTTCCTCTCAGCAAAAAAAAAGAAGAGCAACCACTCACCAAACCGATACCGAAGCGAATTTCCGTCGGCGCGTCCACTGGCACCAATCGGCTCATGAGAAACTGTCTAGAAGTAGCTTCACGTGCGTACAACATTCCTGAAAAAATGCGCAGCATTAAACAAAAAGAAATTCACTGTAAAGCAACAGCAGAAGATTTTTTTGTTCCGCGTGCAGCTCTTTTGACAAAGATAGCGCTTGCTTCTGGATAACTTTAACTGAATAAAAAGCCTGCTGACCTGCCGTCCACTGGAAAGCGGAAAAATTTCGCTGTGGTATTCTCCCCCCAGTTGTCGCACCACACAGCAGCGCAGTACGCGTTGTGTCCTTTTCTCCGTTTCTCTGACATTTTGAGCCCGTTCCCACTCACAGACACCAAAGTTTTCACCTTCAAGGCATGCTACAAAATTTTTCATGTGCACACAGTGAAAGCGGCAGGAGCAGACGAACAGGATGGCAGCAGAAGTGACAAAAGCGAAAGCGCAGCAGTTGGCGCAACAAATGAAACGACTAAATAAATAAATAGGCTGTCAAAAAAAGGAAATTGTCAACAACACATTTTATTTCTACACAAAATACCATCACTTTACTTTATTGCTGAGTGTGTTGGAACGATTAAGCCACATATACAAAAGTTGCCGAATTTCGCTTAGCTGCCAGCGTCATAGTGTCAGCTTATTTCCAATACCGAAACTAGCCAAAGTGTGCAGCCCCTGATTCAACTTCCGTTTGCGTTAACGGCCGTTGCGAGTGAGCCACTTGGTGCACATTTAAGGTAAGCGGTGCTACACGGAGCACAGTTCACGTCGTACCTCGTGCGCTCAACGGCAATCTCCGCTCGGCACAGACGTTCGCACAGTGCATTGCCTCATTCTTAGGTTCAGGCCCAGAGCTCCAGAGTTCTTCCACGTGTATATCCAGCACTGAACTAAAAAAGCGCGTCATCCCTATTTCATATTTGCCGCGCTTTCGAGGCGCTTTTTCAAAGAAAGTGCTACGAGTTGTGCCGCGCCTCCGCCAGATGGCACCACGGGTCCCGCGACCGAGAGAAGACGCAGTGAAACATCCCCCTCGCGAGGGGCACGATCAAATGCATAGCATTTCCGGGGGCGCACGACGTTAAGTAGTTTGCGTTACGTTAATGTTGTTGCACTTGTGGCAACTGCTTACGAGAGAGCGCTCGTCAGCAGTAATTTGAATGAGTCAACGATATAAGGCGCGTTCGTATCGTCCAATTCTGTGTCGGCTTTGTGGCGCAGTGGGTAGAGCACCATGTACATTGCGTTCCGCCCGCAGGGTCGAGGGATCGAAACCGGGCGCCGGATAGTATTTTTTTTTATATAGTAGGGAGGGGTGCGGTGCGGACTACGGACGTCAACGCGGGTGACATAGTGAGTTACTGAAATGCTCTGCATTTAAAACGCCCAATTCCCTCGTCATCTTCTTTATTAGTATCACCAACATAATCATCCTCCTCATCATCATCATCGTCGTCGTCGTCGTCAACGTCGTCTACCACAGCCTGCTTGTGTCCACTGAACGACAAAGGCCACCCACCTCGTGCCCCGCTCATCGATGCCCTAGTCAATTCTTTCCCTCCGAATTTTCTGATTTCACCCCTCGACTTTAATTTGATGACACTGCAACAATATTGTAAAGAGTGGAATGTTGTTTCGGTTTTTGTTGCATATGCGGATTTCAAGAGGATTCCATACAAATTGTCTTGGGGGACACGGATACACGCAAAAGAAAATATGCACGATGGACCATGCCACCCGTTGCCGTAAAGGAAGCAGGGCGATCACAAGGAACAACGAATTTTTTTTTTGCGCACAACTAGAGAGAGAGAGAGGAGGAGAGAGAGAGAGAGAGAGAAAGGAACGGGTATAATTTTGCCACAAGTAAATTGTAAAATGTGCGAACCGACATAATCATACCGGTACAAATTAGAAACACACGTCTGATTGCAAAACCAGCAAAAAAAGTGAGAACGCAGAATTTGTAGGCAAAGTGTTTGTATTTATTAGATGCCATAATATTGTTACGTTCGCGTATAATTCATCGCGCCATGACACCGCCCGCTATACTCCATTTTTTCTTCTCTATGGCCGCGAACCCACTCTTCCTCTGGATATCCTACTTCCTTATGCGACTCCTGTAGCTACAGAATATGTTCGCGGTGCTGTCGCCCACGCCATGTGGCCCGCCCGGATGCTCATGTCAAGCTCTCGGCTTCCCAGTATTCTCAGAAGCATCGCTATGACCAGCAACATCACACCGCCTCCTTACCCCCGTCTCCTCAGTCATGGTCAGTACCGGTTGCCGCTGCATTGGGCTCTCCGAGAAACTGCTGCCTTGCAGTTCGTTATATACTCTTAATAAAAGCCATCAACTGGCCTAATAAGGTCGTGTCTTTTTGGGTGTTTATTAATGTGAAAGCTTTAGTGGGCATCGGTTGGCCAAAAACCCGCCGCGGTGGCTCAGTGTCTAAGGCGTTGCGCTGCTGAGCGCGAGGTCGCGGCTTCGATTCCCGGCCGCGCAGCGGCCGCTTTTCTGATGGAGGCGAAAAGCAAAAACGCCCGTGTGTACGAGATTTAGGCGCACGAGGAAGATCCCCAGGTGGTCAAAATTAATCCGGAGCCCTCCACTACGGCGCGCCTCATCGCCTGCGTTGCGTCGGCGCGTTAAACCCTACAATAAATAAATCGGTGGGCCAAAAACCAAGAGAACCGCGTCGTAACAAGAATATGCAGCACAATGTAGCCAACGGCGCACGAAGATTAAAAAAAACAATTGAACTGAAAATAAAGCTGGTCAAGATGAAAATGGAATCCAAAATCCAAAGTTGGGAAGACGAGCACGCCTTCCCAACACCATCAAAGCCCTATGGCTCTAGCTGACTAAATGTGGATCTAGTGGATGCGTTGTGGTCTGAGACTTGGAAACGTTTGTTAGGAAACGTTTTCTGAAGCCTACATGAGCCTATATGGGTTGGCACATTTCAGGAGTAGCAATTAGGTGGGTAGCGAAGTACATTAACGCTAAATGTTCAGGTTGCTTCGCGATGCGAACGCGGGTATGGGCCTACCCGGTGTTAACAGCGCAATCATGCGGCATCCGCTATTACCTGCATGGTACGAGCGTTGCCCAATGAAATGGTGCGCAAGAAATGCGCAAATGGGTCTTTGCCGTCCTGGTGATAGTGCTAACGTTAAGCTTCGAGCTAAAGAATTGTCTACCGGTACCCCCAGCTTAGCATAAATTGAGTTGGACGTTGCTTGGCCAGTCATTATGCTCGGCGTTCCGGCTGAGTATAGACCTAAAAAGGGAGATTGGCCAAGGCTCCCATTGTAGTCATTGTGAGACGAAGAAAAGACGCGAAGGTAAGAGCAGAGTTGCTGGGTAAGAGGAAGTTGGTGGTGATGATGATAATGCTGACTATGACGAACCCGCCGTGGAGAGAGTGAGAGAGAATAAACTTTATTTAATGAGAGGAGTCAAGCGGGTGGTTTCCTCAGTTCAGGACCCCGTTGGAGCGTCCAGCCGCCTCAGCCCGGTGGATCAGCCGAAGCTGCTCTTCGAGGGTAGAGCTGGCCAGCACTTCCTCCCACTGCTCAATCGAGGGATTAGATATCGGGGAAAGTGAGGGGTTAAGTGCCTAAGACGCTGCGCTGCTGAGCACGAGGTCGCCGGTTCGATTCCCGGCCTTGGCGGCCGCTTTTCTGATGGAGGCGAAAAGCAAAAACGCCTGTGTGTACGAGATTTCGGCGCACAGACGCCCAGGTGGTCAAAACTAACCCGGAGCCCTCCACTACGGCACGCGTCATCGCCTGCGTTGCGTCGGCACGTTAAACGCTACAATCAATCAACCAATCTGACTATGACGATGATAATCGGTGACGGTGATTGAGATGATGAGAGGACAACCTCGGCAATTGGAGACTGATACTTTTGCATGGAATCATGAATGATAAATCATAAAACGTTCTTAGGTGCCCTCACAGTGTTTATAGGTTACAAATCAGTTCCCAGATTCCCAAAACTTGCATATCTCAAGGGTGCGTTTTATAAGGGTATTTGATAAATGGCCGCGTGGGTGACCATTTACAACATTGCAATACGGTGCCTTACTTGTTAGCAGCTTCGTGAACTGGGTGCGGTATATTTTTAAAACAATTAGCGATTTTTCACACAGCATGGCTGTTGTATTTTGCGCTTTCCAAAGGTCCATCTGTGGACATACAGGTACACTAAGCTTTCTGGACAACCCACGCACGTGTCCACGTGCACCGACGGCTTATTTATAGAAATGTCAGAATTCGTTATGCCTTGATGATAAGCGGTCGTAACGTTGTAAGGCGGTGATCGCGCAACATTCCGCGGAAAGAGGTAGTTTTTATAAAGCGCGCTAATATGTTATCAAGCGATTGATTCCGCGGAAGTGCCATTTTCGCTGCAGCTTCCGTTGCTCTTTACGTTATAATAGCATCGTAAAATCACAAGCTAACTTGAAAACGTAAGAACACATGCCTAAAAGTAAAGGGTACATGCTAAACGTAAGTCACGTGAATGAGACGAGGATACCGCAACTGACTCCATGATGGCGCCCAAATTGTATACAAACCGTGACATGAGTCCAGTTCAGGCGCATGGAAGCGAGGAAGGAACAGACGTGTGCGGGGTATGTAGTATGTAAATGATAGGAGTCCAAATTTGCGTTTATCATGTTCCTCGTAACAAGAAGTGGATATTATTACGCGTGTTTAAACCGCAACAAAATACTACGCGAAATCTAAGGAAGCCAATTACACCGATATCGTCGGAAGCAATTTCCGAAGCATCGTTTTTCTATCTTCATTGCTAATGACTTGCTGATGTAACGTGTTATTGTCTTGAATTACCTGTTTTTTTTTTCTATTTACCATTCACAATGCGCTGACTAAATTGAAGTTTACAAGGACAAGGGCGACAACAAGGGGTTCTCATTAGAAGCTCGTTTTCCTGTAGTTTTACGAGTCATCAGCAAGCAACAAAAATGCGCGGATTGTTTCCGCGGTCTTTTATTTCAACGCACTGCGCAGGGTTTTCGCAAATTATCAAAGTTTGCGCGCATGCATATCCCTTCGCGCTTTTTGGAAGCAGATCCGCAGGTGATAACCGAAACTTTGAAAGTTTAGTAATGTTTTCCAAGTTTTATCCTTTCCCACTTCTCAAGTTTGGAACATTCCGTGAGAACGCTAAACAGTTACAGCAGTGATCCGCAAATTGAGAAAGCCAGCATACACCGAGGCAGTATCTCAACGCCTAATGGTTATTGCATAATTCAGTTAAAATGACAGGGTTCCCCAGTAAAACTTTTTTCTGCGGGCCCATCAAGACCCACCGGCGATTATCGCAATTGGCGGAGAACGACGTCGGCGCTTGGTGTGCCTTCAGTACAGATATTTTAGTCTGCGAAACGATTCCATAGCCGTCTTCAAAGAACCCTGCTTTTAATGTATGTCGAAGTGGCCGTTCTTAAATTCCTCCCTCAAACAAAAATTAAAAAAAAACAGATACGTTACACAAAGCTACACACAACATACATGGATACGGTAAAAAGCCCCTTTATTCCGCAAGAGAGCTTTGTTGCAAGCTTTCCTGCCCTGGGCTCGTTAAGGGCGCAAGTGTCGGGTCTCTGCCGGAATTTTGCCGGAAGCGAGTGCGCGGAGGCGTTTTTTTTTTATATCACCATAATGCTTTTTTTTTTGTAGCCAAAGGTTGTATACGCGAGCTACAAGGAGCAACAACGAGTGAGTTTGCTTTCCTAGAAACTAAATTTTAAACTAGCGTGGCTTCGAGATCAGCCGCCATATACTGGCTAGTTAGCTTGTATTTTTTGTTTGAAGAAATCGTGCATTCTTTCCGTTACAGCGATATTTGGCCCCGTCTGCAGGCGAGTGCTTTATGTCTCTGCTTCTTAATGTGGCTTGCAAAAATAATGAAGGCCGATGAAAAAACGAACAAGGGTTCGGCTCCTGGCAAAATAAAAAAAAAAACAAGAGCCGTTCCGTTTCTGAGTGACGTTTCAAGATCCACGCTTTATGGTTAACTGATGGTCAGCTTTTCTGGGTTGTCCTTTGATCGTTATAATTTACGACCTCAAGAGCAGAGTAGGAATGACGTTAGAGAGCAGTGTGCCGACCATCACCACAGCTGTGTTACTGCGATGACGTGATGGCCAGCTTCGTTTGACTTTCCTTAGTTCAGAGATCATTTTTTAACACCTCAAAATCTATTGCAGTTGTTTAAATCTGGAAGTCCCAGCCGGAATTAATGCAGCCTTTCGCTGTGTCAAGAGAAATACCATGTATTTATTAATGAAATGATTAGTTTTACTACATTAGGGGTGCTGGGATCGCCACCTGTATGGATGGCACTCAAGTTTGCTTCGGTTCTAAATTACCTGTGCTGGGGACATTGTATTTCCACCTAGTTGAAAGTGGTACCAGCGTACTCGTGAAGTGCAGTGCTACACGTACGTGCCAATTTTGACTTCCTGCGGCTCCTATGTGGCCCGTCATAGCCCTGTTCTTTTCTGGGTGTAGCTAAGGCTAACAAGCCGCCACGACGGCGGCTCCTCCGCCACTGCTTCGGCCCACAGGCTGGGAGTGCCGATGAACGTGGCGTCTTCCTCGACGTTCGGCGTGGATTCGCTTAATCAAAATCGTCCTCGCACCTCCTTGCTGTAACTCACAAGTACAAGAAGCCTCT
This sequence comes from Haemaphysalis longicornis, assembly GCA_013339765.2. Taxonomy (NCBI): domain Eukaryota; kingdom Metazoa; phylum Arthropoda; class Arachnida; order Ixodida; family Ixodidae; genus Haemaphysalis; species Haemaphysalis longicornis. Next base: position 239,638,080 of record CM023449.1, read on the forward strand.
CGCAAGTACGACGCCGTGGGCAGTTGCCTTTACATCCTGGTTTACGACGACTAAGTTGCCGCACGTATCCTGGCTATATCCAAATCACGCACTACAAAATGGCAAATGCATCTCTATCCCCTTAGCGGTCAAAAAATCCCGGCAGCGTCCCAATACCACAAGCGGAGTAATTACGGTTGAGCCTGAAGACACCAACCCAGATATTATCGAAGGGCTTCGCTGTGAACACGCAGAAATTCTGTCGGCACATCGCATCGGCCAAACCAACCGTGCGATAGTCAGGCTCCCCCACCTTGCCAAAAGCTGTGAATATTATATGCCCGTAATAAAAGTTAGCCCCTATGTACCCAAGATCCCCTATGTACCGATGTACCCTATGTATGTTATAACTGTCACGGCGTCGGTGATATGTCCAAGTACTTCCCTAGCCAGACAGTCGGCAGGACGTGGGCAGCGTGATGCAGGTGAATATTCCGGCCCGACTGTATATAGTGGTGTATTTCAGGTAGTCAACCACTTAGGGACTGCCTACTTAAGGAAAAATGTATATATGCTTCTCCAATAAGTACTCGCCGTTCAAAAACTTCTGTGACGTCACAAATTGTAGTGCCCAAAAGCATACGTGGTGTTGACACCTGTTCTCACGTTTCTGGAATTTTCTGCCTTATTAAACAACTGCTAGTTGCGAGAATGGTGTATTTATATTCGGGGCGCCGTAATCTACCAATAGAGGACAACGTGTTTCCAACCTTTAGTGTACCTTTAAGGATAATCATTTTGGGACTCGTACGTAATACACGAGAAGTCCCGATGCGTGAGTGAGCTAAATACTGCTACCTGCATCCAACGAATGGCATCTCAGGCACCGTTCTGTAAAAAAATTGGCCGCCTAGCTACTTCTTTCGTTGCAAATGTCGACAAAGTCAACATTTGCCAAGTAAATGCCTCACTTCGTTTTCCGCTCACGTCTCATGTTGTTCCTCTTGCGTCGCGCTCCTCCAAGGTACATACGCTAAAGGTTTGCTCATGTAAATTTAAATTTACCGCGTTCCACTGCTCCAGGCCGGGTGCCTCGATGCCAGCGCTGCGGTACGGCGGAGACGCGCGTGAATCCAGGCGCCGTATTTCAACGTTTATAGAACCAGGTTGCCCTAGTCCATGTGCATTGCAAGCAGAACGTGGAACCTATATAGTGTAACCTTTTGTAACTGTTGCCACTTTATTTTTTTAAATGCCGCCAGTAGCTTTAGTGGCACGGGCGACAGCAGGTGACAGTGTGAATTTTTTTCTGCAGTGGATGTAGTATTTCATTTCGCAAAAAGCAAGCATCTATGAATTTTTTTATAAAGGAACACAGTAAATATCCCTTGTATATTAATGTTCTGTCCTATATTTGCGTAATGACGTTATTGTTCAACAATGTTGACAAGTATGATCACATAAATTGGACTTAGACGTTTAGGTTTGGCTGTGAGTATATAATACTATCGTGCAGACTTCGTTTCTCTTTGGCCGGGTGGCTGAATAGAGTCACTGACAGACACAGACAGACAAACAGACAAACAGACATACAGACAGACAAAAAGTCTGGGTTTAAGTACCTCAAGACAAACTATCTTCTTCAAAAACCTGACGGGTTGCTTAGTCGAGAGCAGGTTTATGATGATCTTCGCCTGCAGCTTTTGTGTATCTTTTTCGACGCTTTTCGTGCTTACCTTTCGCAAAAAAAACATTCTGTCGTGTGCTCTACAAGAACGACGGAAACCGCGTTTGTAGCCGAGGAGGAAGCTACGAGGGACAGAACGGGAAGGCAAGATACTTCAATTCACAACCTCCCAAATCTATGACTGCGGGAGCTCCTAGAGGTATTTAATCTGTATCGGGACAATAAACTGATTAATCTTCAATCTTCAATCGTGATCTATCCTTTAATCTTCAATTATTCTTCAATCGTGACATTAAACTGCAACTGAGACTGCTTCTATATATCGATTGCGGCAGAAAACCAATAGCAAAAATGCTTAGCGACCGGTTAAAACCGATGCACCTACGTAAGCCAGGAAAGTCTTCATTTGTTCCCGAGTAGCCCTGACCTACCTACTAAAGACTGTCAGATCGTTAAAGAAAGAGGGATCGGGCAGTCAAGAAAGCAAAGAAAATAGAGAGGTGCAATGGGCCGGCAAATGTTGCTTTTGTCCAATCACTACAAAAAGGCTAGTTCCCTAACTTAATGCGCTGCCTCTGGAGCACAAATGGGCCAACTGTATGTCAAAAACCAAACAAAACCAAATAGAACTCCGCGAAAAGGGGGCGCGTATTGGTCCGTGCTGATTTTTTTTTTTTGGCAAGCTTTGCCCGCAGCGAACGCAGCCTGAAGAAGCCTTTATTGACGTCTGTGCCAGATTCCCAGCCGCCAAGCTCTAATGGTCGCTTTGTTCGGTGCTGCCTGCCTCCGATAAAACAAGCAAATAGAGACACGCGTTCCATGTTCCCGGGGTGGGCGCGCGATAAAGCGTGCACTCTATCTCGCTCCGGAACAGTGGACGTGCAGAAAGCGAGAACGTGCAGCCGTCGTCTTCTCCAAAACTCATGGCGTGACCGGAGAGCTCAAGCGGAACAAGAGAGAATCTCCAACATTGACAAGGCGGCGGGGCTGCTTGCTGGCGACGTCGCACTATGCGGACGCCCCTTTGGAATAAAATCGCAACCGCCTTGCTCCTTGGAAAAATAAGAACGCTCTACTAAGCTTTGCCAACTTTTTTGCCTAATGGCTTGCGGCTGGGTTGACACGTCGGAGATGTTAAAGCGAAGGGATTATCATTTTTTCGTTGCGAAGCCGTTTGGCGTCTAGCCAGTAGCTACAATAGACCGATAATTACAGAGTTACTATTTCACAAACGCGCATAATGTTTGCCTTCTTAGAGTGCTGCACCTTCATAAAATGATTGACGTTTTATAATAAAGCTAACGCGTTTTTGGTATTTGTATGATGTTTCTTAAAGGAGCCATGAAGACAAAATACGTGTTTGTTTTATTCGAAAGATTGCGTGTTTTATAGTGTCCCCAGCGCTTTCGCGGCAGCAAATAATGCCGTATTCACTAAGAAATTAATCAATTTAGGTTAAAATTTTGATTCTCCCGCCACATCGTGTGTTTTCGTGACGTCTACAATGAAGTCAAAACGGCGCGTATACAAACTTCCACTGCACCATTCGGCTCTGCAGCCGTGCTTGCCGTCAAACCTCCCAAGTGGCGCTAGCATACTCAGCACTCCGCCGTTGCTTTGTTTTTGACCGTATTTACACCTGGCTTGTGTTTGTTACGGTAGAAAATAATCGCTTCGTGAAACATGGGGTATGCTTGACAAACAGGGTCACGTAACCCTTTCAGTCACCGTGTCTTCATATGGAGACGCGACTTTCTTCGTTGTTTTCCTCGTGAAAACGAAAACAGTTCATGCTGCAGAGCGGTGCGGCTAATGTTCGAAAAGTACGGAAGTGAAAGGTAGCACCATGTGATATGGAATGGCGGAACCAGACTCATAAACATCGTTTCAAAATGGACGCCACCAGGTTTTTGTGGGAGCTCCGGTGTGTTGCCGTCCTAAGTTCTCTTTTACTGTGGCGTAAATCATTTATAAAGGCTAAAAACACCTCTTTTGTGTGCAGAAATTATTATTTCGCCTCCTTGTTTGTAAACTGCCTCAGGATATTTATTATTTTTATAGGGAAAAGCAGGGCTGAGTAATGGTGCCTCCGTATGAGGACGCCACGTTATTTGCGTAATAAGTATTCTAGAGAGACAACTTTTTTTTTCTTACCTCTAGACACTTGACAGTGCTAAACCTCTAAGTATGAAATTTTTCTGTAGTGAATGTAATAATTCGTGACTGAAACGGGTAAGGAAACGTCGCTTACGCCAATCGGCCAGCGTTGTATAGGACAACTCCAAAGCGTCGTACTGCTGTGCAACTAAAACAAGCATAGTGAGTCCAGTACCAACAGCAGTGCGCATCGGTACTTCTATGTTTAAATGCATTTTCGTAACTTTTGTTGTCTACCGCACCATTCTCACTGCTGTAAAATGGATATGCATTACATTTAGGCACCAAATAGCTCTTTGGCGAGCTTATAAGCTCTGCCTAATTCGCGTTTGCTTCTGCCGGCCTCCGCCTAGCGCAGAGCAGGCTGGTATGATATCATAGGTGCTGTTGCGGGAAATGAGGTAGTGGGTCGTATGGCCATTTCCTTTTTTTCTATTTATATAGCTTATTTGAGCGAAGTTTACATTAAAAGTGGTGTCAGTATGATTCTAACGAGGCAATCTTTTGAATGAACCAAACTTGTGCTTTGTCTTCATGGCTCCTAAGTTAGATGTGTTACGGACGCCTCGGTGCATCTTTATTGTTCTACGTGATTTCCAAAAGAGGTTCTTAGATGCACTCACACCAATATGGTCGCTATTCCGGTGTTAGTCGTTTTATAGGAGGAGGCACGCCTGCTTGCAGTGGGGAGCCACGTGCGGTGGCAGTGGTAGGGAGCGTAGAGAGAACGGCAAACATGCGTGGTCCCCGCGCTCACTTTCCGCGAGGCCCAGGTGACCTTGAAAGTTAAAACACGTCGGCTGCTTCGGGATGGCCGATGCGGAACGGTAGCGGGGAACGAGTGACCTCACATGAGAACGTGATGCGCTCCTTGCTGTTGGCTGTGCATGTGGTATGCCATTGTAACTGCATTCATCCTTTGAATTGACGTTGCCCGTAACCGTTTCTCTAAAACATTTCATAGCATATACAGAAAATCCACTCTTGTCTGTTCATTGTGAGGTCGTGCTTACAGGATGGGCGATATTGCCCAGCAGTAGCTGGTATGATGCAAGAAATACCCGGAAGTCAAAAAGCACCAAAATCGTGTTACGTACGTTTCAGCAAAAAAACTTAGACTCGTTCCACCCTGTGAAGAGGGAAACTTGCACTCTGGTGGAACTTTCTTTGTTGAGGGTTTAGCTATATTGGTGATTCGCTATTCTGAATTATAAGGGCCGTTGGACGATCTCTACGTCACAGACTAAGGACACACACGATAGAGACAATGACATCAGTAGCGCGCCGCACAAGAAGCCTCCGAAGAGCGGGCGTCATGGAGCAACGTCAAGAGGGAGACAAGGCGAATGGCGAGGAGTATACACGACTTGGGATAGAGGCGGCGCTGGAGACCAGAGTATGAAGTTAAAAAACACTTCCTCCACAGATAGCCATGTTTCAATTTGCAATCCAGTGAAGCACCGTCCGACTTCATGCGAAAGAGCCAGCTTACAAACACCCCGCTTATGCAGATACCGTAAAGGCGGCCTAACCCGTAAGCGTAATTGCATTGCTGTGAAGACTTTTTAAGGGGCAATATAAACCATCTTATACCAGTGCTATACGAAAGTTTGAAAGGATGGATTGATTGATTGATTGTAGGGTTTAACGTGCCGACGCAACGCAGGCGATGAGGCGTGCCGTAGTGGAGGGCTCCGGATTAATTTTGACCACCCGGGGATCTTTAACGTGCGCCGAAATCTCGCACACACGGGCGTTTTTGCATTTTGCCTCCATCAGAAAAGCGGCTGCCGCGGCCGGGAATCCAACCCGCGTCCTCGTGCTCAGCAGCGCAACGCCTTAGCCACTGAGCCACCGCGGCAGGTAAAGTTTGAAAGGACAGTTGAGCTGAATAGCCTTGGAAATTTCAAATGTCATTTCAACTAGACGGTGTTCCCCCGATCTCCACGGCAAGTCTAAAAGTATTTGAAAGTTTCCGCCTTCACACGCAATGTTTTGGTGTCGCCAGTTACTTCCCAGTTTTGCTCTCGTAATGTGACAAAAATATTTGCATTTACATTTTAAGCTGTAACAAAATATCACCATTGTCAGTGACAAAAGCGATAATAACCGACAAACACGTACAAAACATGAAAAACAACAGGCAGTCTTTTTTTTTCGCCGCCGCAGTTAAGAGAACCAAGTAACGGTGGAATCGTACACCGAGGGACAGGAAATAAAAATTGGGGCAGCTAGCACTAGTGGTGCCAGGGGGGAGAAACAATAGAGCTGGCGACAACTTTTCATTCGTCGGAGACTCAGCTATTGCAGCTCACATGGATTTCCGAACTTGCCGCTGAAAGTTCTCCGTGACTGGCAGGCCCGAATCGCTTTGCTGGCAGGCTTTCAAATCTCTCCCAAAGTGGACCGCGTTAGCACGCGCTTGAACCCGCTGCCAATTCGAAAGCCAACGCCCGCGATGCGAACCGAAGGGTTCGTGCGCCCGGAATACGATGATGGTTCAATCGGATGGGCGCCGGTTTTGTAATGCGAGAGACCCAGTTTCGGCTCCGGCCACGGGATGCGCTTTCTGTTACCACTTGGCTCAGCATGTTATTGTTCCCCGCCGCCGCTAACCCGGAACCCCTAGGGCTTTGGGTTGGCCCAGTGGTTACTGTGCCGGTTTCAGTGCGTAAAGGTCCCGGGTTCGCGTCCCGGGACCTCCGTAACCACATTTATTTCTTGAGCCTTCGGGGTTTCTTGGTTCGACGGACGAAATTGTGTCGACCTACACAGGTTTACTGTAAAAGCAAGTGAAAAAATATTAAGACTCTTTAAAAACCCGGATTTATTCGTAAATAACAAGCTTTGTAAGCACGGCATGCAGACACTGCACCCTAGGTTACGAAATTTCGCGTTAATAAAGGCATTCGATAAACTGAAAGTTCGTTGGTGGTGCTCCTTCGAGTCAAATGGCATTTGAGCCAAATACAATTAAAAAGATCGTGTAGCAGCCCAAAGTTTGTATTTGAGTGAAATGGCATTCGGTTCGAAGGATTTCGAAATCCCGGTGCAGACGGGGTATTATATTAAAATATAGGGGCAGTGCGTCTATCCTGTATTTTTGATAATTTTTTCCCTATGCTTAAAAGTGTTCATTTGCGCATGGTCTGCCGCCGTTGACGATCTGCTCCCTTCTAGCCATAGACCGAGTCGCTCTAAAAAAGACAAATTATCATGTGGTCACTAAAAAGATGAAGATGAAAAAAAAGCGTCTTTTGGCCTCAGTACAAGGACTAGCGCTAGTCCTGTGTATTCTCTTTGTCGTCCTGTCGCTACCGGGCTGTTTTACCATGTTTCATTCAGAATAGAACGTCTAGATGAAATCTTCAGTTCTATTAATCATCGTAAAGTGTGTCGTACTGGAATATGAAGTTTTCTAACGATTCCCGCCATGAATAAGTACGTTGGAAAATAATAGATACCCACAGTGGTTACTTCGTGGCTATGGTGTTGTTGTGGTGAACATGTAGACGCGAGTTCGATACCGACACCAGAGGCCGTTCTCACAGGGACACAAAGAAGTCCCGCGTCGAGCTTTTGACTCAGGTTAAAACTGTACAGTTCGGTTTCAATTAACCCTTCACCCTCCACTGCGGCTTGCCTCATATCTCAAATGCAGCTGCGACGTATAACCACCCTTCATTCCCCCCCCCCCCCAACTACACACAAAAATATGCTTGGCAAACAAGATATATAAAGATTGTGTGCTATGACAAAGCGACCTATATCGCAGCAATGAACAGCAACCGATTAGATATGTAAGACAGTTTATTGATTGATTGATTGATTGATTGATTGATTGATTGATTGATTGATTGATTGATTGATTGATTGATTGATTGATTGATTGATTGATTGATTTGTTGATTGTAGGGTTTAACGCGCCGACCCAAAGAGGTGATGAGGCACGCCGTAGTGGATAGCTCCGGATTAATTTTGACCACCTGGGGATCTTTAACGTGTGCCGAAATCTCGCACACACGGCCGTTTTTGCTGTTCGCCTCCATCAGAAAAGCGGCCGCCGCGGCCGGGAATCGAACCCGCGACCTTGTGCCCAGCAGCGCAACACCTTAGCTACTGAGCCACCGCGACGGGTAAAACCTTTTATGCAGCGAGGTGTAGGGTTGAAAGACTTCCGAGAACAGCAAGAAGGCAAGAACGTGCCCCCAGCAGAGACAGTGCCGAAAAAGGCCAAAAATGTGGTTGATCCCTCTTTCAAGGGAAAGGGTACAACACGAAAGTGAAATGTGCCTTCACAGGAACAGCTGAATGTTTATTGTGCATCGATGTGAACTTGCACATCGCTATTTATATTTCATCGGTATGGCACCGTCAGACGCATCAACATTAAACACTGGATTAGACGGGCCGTAGCATTGGGGAAATCCGACTGAAACCAGCAGCATTCGCAAACCGTGCGAACGAAACCGAACTGGTTGTCAGCGAATCGTTGGGTGAAATTACGGTCCGCCGCAGCGAAAGGAGCATGATTTGCGGGTTTGCAGCTGTCTTGTGGGTGTGCTGGGAGACAGAAGTCCTGCTGGCGGGTCACTTCGGGAAAGGGGCGACAACTTCGGTCGTGCTCTGTGGCGTGTACGGCAGACTGTGGAGTTGCGAAGAGCTCAGCGTGTGAAACCCGAGAGGCCGAGTTCGCGGCCCGCAGCAGTAGCGTCAACTATCGGCGCCCATAAGCATCACAGCGCACACCATCGCTTCACCTCTCCTAGACGACCGCACCATCCTAACAGAGAATCTTATAGCGAAGGATAAAATGCGCGTTCGTAGAGCTACATTGGCGTGAGTCACAGCTCAGCTGGCAGAGCATCTCACACCTCCCGTTGCGGTTACAGTGATCGCGGGCTCGAAACATTGCGCCTCCGTGTCAGTGTAACTGTTTCTGGCGATGTCAATTCCGTGAAGGATATGACGTCAGTGAGGCATTGTTGTACCCCGGCATAAACACTTTCTCGTTAAAAAAACTAGCTTCCCGTATCCATTCGGGGCACTGATTCCGTTCACACACACAAGAGAGGCGCTGCTTGAACTGGTGTTGCAAGGCCGGCGAAATAGCAGAACTGGCGGCCCCTCTCCCTTCTTCGGAGACCCGCCAGCTGCACCTCACATGGATTTCCGAACTTGTCGCTGTGACTAGCAGGCTTGGATCGTGTTGTCCGCAGGCTTTCACATCTCTCCCAGAGTGGACCGCGTTAGCACGCACTAGAACCCGCCGCAACTGGCTTCGCGAACTCGGCGTCTGTAGCGTGAACTCGGTGTCTGCGCTCCCAACTTCAGTCGCGAACTCACGTGAACTGTAGAGGAGAAAAGCACTCGAGAGATCACGCCACGAACGCTGGGCAGGGGGTTCTCGATTGCCGAGCTTGCCGACGCTGGGTGCTCCTCACGAGGCGCACGCTCACGTGTGCTCGCTATTTTTTCTTGGTATTTTCTTGCAAGCTCCTCACGTGGGAAATGCCCACGCGCAATCCTGGCCAACAGCGGGCGCTCCTCTCGTGGCACACGCTCATAAGCGCCCAGTATTTCTCTCGGTATTTTTTTTTTTTCTAGTTACGCTCGACGGCGGAACTAAAAGCCCAAAAATCTCAGCTTTTAAAACCAGGGGATATGAATAAATATTCACAACAACGACAACTACCCAGTAACGGCGAGAAAATTAAGCCTTAATTGCAGGTAATAAGAAGTAACCCAACGGTAAGGGCATAAAGGGAAAGGATTTGCGTCGAGGCGAAGGCACAAAATGGAAAAGGTTCCTTTGATCAGCTGCATAAACCCACGTCGAGGAAATGCGCCACCCGATGGTAAAGTCCTATGGGAAACGACCCAGCCCGTCTCTTGGGACAATTGCTGCAGCCGACCAAAGGTTCCGATAAGAAAAGGAAGAATAGAGACATAGAATAGAAGAGCGACGCGGAGGAGGGAGAGCCGGGTGAAGGTTAGGCTAAGGAAAGGAAGAATAGAGGCATCGAATGAAAGGACGAGGAGCGTGCAAGTGGGGGTTGTATTGCGTTCTTTGTTCGGTAGGATTGCAAGGCTTTTTCCAGGGATGTATTGCTACCGGCAGCTAGCATCGCTAAATGCTGCTTATTCTCTCTGCCGTGGCGGCTTCCTTTGAGCCGCAGACATCGAGTAAAAATGTAAGGGCACTATGCTGCCTATCAAACAAAGGAACCAGCAGGCCACGGAAGACTTCGAGAACACAAGAAAACTACTGGCAGGAATTTGACAGGCTGTATTTCCCTGTAAAAGGGAAAAGCAACAGTCGTGTGTTCTAGACGTGAGCAGAATTGAAGCGATGCGTGGTTAGCGGCTCGTGGATTATTCTTTTTGCTGTATTTCCTGTCTCTCCTGTACAGGCTTTAACTTATTGCATTTCTTTGTTTCTACTGCGCTTTCAATGGCGGAGTGCTTGTATGGATTTCATGACTTCAAAGGCAGAGACAACAAAAACAAGAAACAACAAATAAGAGTTGCAAAGGGTTCTGTCGGGATAACTGCGCACTGACTCCCCATTCCGCCTGCGTCCTTTGTCTTCCTTCATGGGCTAGCGCCCGTGAAGGCAGAAATATTATCGTCGTAAAATTACGCCCGGGGAATTATATCATCTTTCGGTTTTTGCCAAGGAGTCACCGTGCCGTATATTTTATGTAAATTATTATTTTTCACGAATCAACTTTGTAGGTGCGAGCGCCATTTCAACGCTATTTAATTACTTCAAAAATTATAATACTAAAGCTTCTATTGTCTGTGGTAGCCGAAGATGCCAGTGTGGTTTTATCTGCAAAGAAGTATATAGAACACGACGAAACAATTTCCGTGTGGTTTCAAGCTTAGCCTTGCGTGGTGTTTGGATGCAGCAAACCATATGCAGCACTGATTTCGAACCTGTAATAAAAATTGTTATTGTAGTAAGTTAGATTTTTCTTATGTTATTAAATAATCACAATTGAGTAAAAGTATTGGTTGTTTTCTAACTTACCAATTTTACGATAGCCGTCGTCCCAACCCGCGTTGGCGGTGAAGGCGTGGAAGTTACGGTCGTTGTAAAAAGGGCGGAAAGGTAGATGAAATGGTAGATATAGACGCGGGACTCCGGCTCCCACATTCAGCAGAGGACGTAACAATGTATGTGCTTGATGTGTCCGACTGGTCGACGCAAGATACGTCCTCTGAGGTTCTCCCATGGAGTCGCTGAGCTGGCCCTGAAGCGAGGGAGAAGGGAGCACACGGGATTGTCATTAAAGGAGCCATGAAGACAAAATACAGTTGGTTTATTCGAAAGATTTAGTGTTTTATAGTGTCCCCAGCGCATGCGCGGCAGTAAATGATACCGTATCTACACAGAAATAATCAATTTAGGTTAAAATTCTGATTCTCCCGCCAAATCGTGTGGTTTGGTGACGTCTACAATGAAGTCGTAACGGCGCGTATACAACCGAACTTCCACTGCTCCATTCGGCTCCGCAGCCTTGCTTGCCGTCAAATTTCCCAGATGGCGCTAGCATACTCGCACTCCGGCGTGGCTTTGTTTTTGACCGTATTTACACCTGGCTTGTTTTTTGCTTACGGTAGAAAGTAATCGCTTCGTGAAACATGGGGTATGCTTGGCAAACAGCGTCGCGTAAGGCAACGTCGCTTACGCTAATCGGCCAGCATCGTATAAGACAACTCCAAAGCGTCGGACTGCTTTGCAGCTAAAACAAGCATAGTGCGCCCAGTACCAACAGCAGTGCGCATGGGTACATCTATGTTTAGGTGTATTTTCGTAACTTTTGTTGTTTACCGCAGCATTGTTACGCTGTAAAATGGATATACATTACATTTAGGCGCAAAAACATCGTTCGGCACGATTATAAGCTCTGCCTAAATTGCGCTTGCTTTTGCCGCCCTCCGCCAATCGCAGAGCAGGCTGGTATGACATGATAGGTTCTGTTGCGGGAAATGAGCTAGTGGATCGCATGGTCATTCCCTTTTTTCCCGATTATATAGCTAATTCTAGCGAAGTTTACGTTAAAAGTGGTTGTTTAATCTCCCGAAGGGTATGAACCGGTCATTACCAATTATCATCATCGTGTAGACCGCGACCTCTCTCACGTCCACTTAACATACATCAACCTTGCAAGTTGTACCACCAACGCTGCAGGTTAGCACGGTTAATAGTGCGCAGGCTGAACTGCAGAGGCTTGGGAACCATTTCCATGTGACGTCCCATGACCACACTGTCTTGTCCGACATGCAGTGGCCAGAGTCTTCGACGTTCACTCCCATCGCGCGAGGAAAACCAAGCGACAACCCATTCTGCCGTTTCCCGTCCATCACTACGTCGGAAATCTGTACTTCTAGCAACAGTAGCCCAAGAGCTAGTCCGCAGAAGAACTGCTCCAGGACGGCAGTGCAAAAACCGGTACAGTCCAACTGTGACGTGCGGCGAGCGGAAGCTCTTTTTTGCCCCTGCGAGAAAGGGAGAATGCGATACAGATCGATACCGTGAGCATTTCGTCTACTAGCACCCCTGAAGTGTCCGTAAAGGAACAAGCCATCGTGACAGCCGAAGCTTCACTTTTCCGAAAGCACGCACATTCGAGCGTATGAAGAAATGATAAGCCTTTTGAACATGATAAAGCTCCTGTCGCCGGCAATAAAGTTCAGCGACAGCAACCCGAGCAGACGACAAAAAACGTGAAGTCGATGATGTGAAAGAACAGCTAGAACGTCAACAGTATGTGTTCGAATACATCTTTGTTCCCGACTTCATGAAAGGTGAATACTTACCGGACCTTCCTCGAAGCCACCTTGCTGTGTTCTTAGAAATAGTCCAAGAGGGTGCACCTTAGCGCCAATATGAGTCCTCCCCTGTTGCTAACGGTGGAAGGTCTAAACCACCCTTGATGAACCTTTCTCGTCCCAGCGAGAAGCCACTGACGCCTGGTCCGAAAGGAGCCGAGCCATATGCTGACTTGGTTCCCATCAGGAAAATGTGCTTGCCAAAATCGAAAACTCTTAAAACGCAAGCACGAGACAGGCACAAGACCATCAGAATCCACCGACCTACGTGATGCTGCAGGTACAATGACCGGCTGAGACTTTCACGGCAACAGCTTCAGCAAAATACCTACTTGACTGAACGACTGGAGACGTCGCAGCGGGGTTGGAGCCCAGTGTTGATGTCGGCTTATGCACCTTGGCGGCGTTTGGCTGCAGTGAAAGCTACGAGAAGGTGCATGCACCGCTGGAGACAAAAAAAGACAGCGTTTGCGGGCAGCTCCACCAGGATTGACATTATGGACCGGAAAACGCTATGATGGTGGATTGATTGTTCGGCGTCCGTACAGCATTTCTACTTGTGGCCGGATATAAACGTTGCGGGCGCGGGATTGTGTTAAATCTCCCGACGGGTATGAACCGGTGATTATTAATTGTTATCATCATCATGTAGACCGTGTCAGTAAAGTTATCGTTCCCGCTAAGGGCAGCCATGGCCCAGGTCTCGATTGCGTCGTTCTTCCGTAATAGTTGTGTCAGTATGATTCTAACGAGGCAATCTTTTAAATGAACCAAACTTGGGTTTTGTCTTCATGGCTCCTTTAAGTGAGTAAGGCATCAACAAATTTCCCAAACAGATGTGTGAACAGAGCGAACACTTGGAAACAAGAAGGCGCAATGCGATCGTTCAGAGGACAATAGGAGCTATATGAAACCGCCAGGATACTGGGGTACAAGTGCACCCCCTTGCGTGAGAACGGGTTTTTATGAATATATGCCCAGCCGACAGGCGGATCAGTTATTGTAATCTTCAAAAGCTAAAAAGGTATGGCTGGTTATACGGTGCTATCTTACGTCTTAATTCAAGCCTTAAAGTGAATGTTCCGTTTTTAACATTCAGAGTTAATAATAAGTATCTATGCCTGTGAGCTAATTTGGTATTCCGGTTACGACGTCAGCGGCGGCAGTTCACTTGGGATTTGATTATAGCGTTTAAATTTCTGCTTGCCTTTCGATAAACAATAGTTGCGAGTTCAGTGCCGTCCTGCCTATTACTTCCTTCCTCGTGATGTTTTTGTCTTCTGCGCTGCCTTAAAGATGTTCAACCTATTACCAATTCGCCCATACGTCTAATTTCCTTTTTCATGGGTGAGTGGAACAGCAGCTCCTTTAGACTGTGAGACTACGGTCCCTAATCGATACCGGTAAACAAATGAGAGCATTTACAAGACAAGTCTAGGGGCAATAGAGAGCTTGTATTTACGTTTGTAATTTACCTGTACCCACCCTAACGCTCTGTTAATCACATTTTGTTGTAGTCACGGAAACTTTGTGCTACTACCCATGGTTTTGAGATTAATTTGTGTGCGCAGACGGCGTATTTATAATAAAAGTGCAATATGAAGACCTAAAATCTGAGGCGCTTTTAGTAACTTGTACTTTTCCACCACATTAATACCCTTGGTTTTGGTTCCACGTCTGCTCAAAGAAAAAGAAAACTATTTGGATTGTTACTCTGACTCGAAGAAATACGAAGTAGGTTCACAACGCTTTTTTCATTTCAACTTCTTAACAGCTTCAACTTCTTAGAAATTTGCTTAACAGCTCATCCTCTCACTGAGAAAAGCCCAGTGAATTAATATTGTAGGGTTACGTTAAGTGAGAGGCTTTTGAAAATGATGGAGGTCCAGTTTGCGTGCCTATGAGAGCACTACAGTCGTCAGCGTGGTGGCGTACTCTGATGTTACAAGGGATATTAGGAAACGGCTATTCGGCTGCTCTGCAGAGCGTGAAATGATGACCTGTATTAATGCACTATGCGCAACTGTTAGGCGAACATGACAGTCTAATGGCATAGAAAGTCTTATCACTGGCCATAAAATGGATATTACATGTCCCAGGTAACACGATGTGGGGATCCTGGCTTCCGCTACCATTGAGCGATCGCTCGGTTTTGTGCAGTCGCGAGGCGATTTCCCCCTCTCTTTGCTAAAGGCCAGCTCGCCCCTGCGCCACTGCGTAGGGCCAAGCCAAAGCTTTCGAATTCCTGCAGCCGTGTCGGCGCCAGCGACCGTTGCGCGATAAAACACTAGAGAGTATTAGCATAGCGGGTATAGCATCCGCCAACGCTGCGACGGCGTGTATTGGGACTCTACTTGCTACTTGTGGATTCTTTCTGGTAGAGTGAATTAGTTCCGCGGGCCGGCCCCCGCCATGCCCGCGCATTAGTTCCGCTGAGGGGCGTCCTCCGCGCCGTCCCCGCGGGCGCATTCGCAATCGGGTCCCGGTAACCCGCCGCCGTAGCGTGAGCCTTGGCTAGCAGCTATGCGGCGGCCGCTCCGCCCTGCTTCTTTGCTAACTTAACTGCAGTGGCCCATTTTGTAACGGGACCTACAACCCGCGCACTACGCAGGAGACGGATCGGGGGACGCACTCCTTGATAGCTAAGGTCCGCCACGATTTCTTACCTTCCGATCGCACCTCTGTTGCGCCGGCTAAAGCCCGCCAGCGCCTCCGTGTGCTGGCTCGTGCTTCAGGTTGCCTCTTTTGTACTGACGCTTAAGTATAGGCCGTACCAAACAACTGACGATTATGCCGCGTAGTACGCGCCTGTAAGCGCAGAGGCTGTGTCTCTCTAGCTGCTGCGAGCCAATCTGGCCAGCGCGGCGAAGTGCGCGCGAATATGCGCGCCGCTACCCGGATTTTGCACTGACTGCCGAGGCCGTGCCCAGCATGACGACGACGCGCTCGCATGTGCATTGCGCACATCGCCCTTTTCACCTAGAGGGTAGTTGTATCTTCCACTGGGAGGCTGGCGTCGAGTAATGTTTTCTCTCCGTACCGTAGGCACATCCCTTTGTCGCCCCTACTCCACCTGCCCAATAGAGGCGGTGTTGAGTTGTCGCGGCGGCGTTTTAATCTGGTGAGTGTGGTGAGCTCGAACCCATGGTGGTTCCTCGCAGTGTGTACGAGTGCATGCTATGCTTTGTACTACACGGGTCATGCACACTGTGAGGTGGAGACGAAAATATCAAACATCGATACATGTTGAGAAATGTTTATATAGGCTCGGTCATGCTCGGGCACAGGCTCAGGCACATACCGCCAAATGTTTGTCTGCTGGTATAAAACACTAGTCCTTCTAGGTTTCTTTGTGTAATCACAAAGCCGGAAAAATAAATACGTGTACATTCTCTAACCATCTGTGGGAATCGAAATTTATAAAACTTCGGTTCTCATCCACATTTAACGCACGAAATGGCTCGTAATTGTTTTACCTCGATAAAAACATTGACACAGCGTATTAACGGCCTCGTTGGGAGGTAGAAAGTTTTCTAAGCAAATCACAGGGGTCGAAAAAACGCTGGATTACCAAACTGCATTTATAATAACATATTCCTATTATTTCCGGCAGCTCGATGTAACCGACGAGCACCGCGTCGGAAGGATTGTTGAGAACCTCAGCAGTTTCGGTAACGGGATAATAATGTACTATTATATTAAAGACTTCCTCACAGACCGAAAAGCCGTCATTAAGGTTGGAGACCTCCGTTCCGAAATGATTTCGTGTGGAAGCAGGGGAACTCCACAAGGAGTGGTCTTGTCCCCCATATTGTTTAACATAGTCCTGATTAATCTCCCCATGAAGCTGGCTGAAACCACGGATATTCATCGCGGATATGCCGACGACATCATATATGGATCAACAAAGGATCGGCAGGAACTATGCAAGACCGCCTCCAACAGGCCTCCAACGTAGTTCAGGCCTATGCAAAAGGTTGCGGACTAACCTACGCCCCCTAAAAATCCGAGCTCATAGCTCGTGCTAAAGAGGCGACACGACGCAGCCATGGACACAAAGGTATCACTGGACGGACGCAGTATCCTTCCTTCTTCAACAATAAGATATTGGGCATGACCTATAAAAATAATTGCAAAAACAACCAGCTAATTCAAAAACTAGAAGCAACCACAGCGCAAATAGTTAGGATGCTCCGAAGGACTGCGAATCAGAACCGAGACATGCAATGTTTGTTGGAAGAGATCATTGTTTCTCGAATAACCTATGTCACCCCCACACGATCTTTGAGGTGCCAGAAAAGCAGAAGATAAACACAATTCTCCACAAATTCTACAAACAAGCCCTAGATTTGCCCACAAGTACATCAACTGCTCGACTGTGAGCACGGGGACTGCATAACACTCTAGCAGAACTCACTGAAACCCACCTCACCGAGCAGAGAACACGTCTAGTCATTAACAGCTTTGGACACCTCGAACTCCAATGCCTACGCTACGCACACCCACAAACCATCGAAACAATGTTGGACATCCCACTGGTCATTCGGTAAATGTTGCGAGTACCCCCCCCCCCCCCCCGTCCACGAAACGTGAACCCTCAGCACCACGAAGGGAGAAGACAAGCCAGAGCCCAAGCCTCGAAAAACTATACGGAGAATCTTCAACCAGGGTGTACACGGATGCAGCAGACTACGCGCGCGCAAACACCAAATCTGCAGTTGGCCCTAGCTCCACTGCCCTCGTCACGAGCATAAGTCTAAAGCAGTGCACTACTCTCCAAGCTGAAGAGACAGCGATCGGATTAGCCATTGCGCAGACTCAAGCCAGTACCATCACCACTGACTCCCAAGCCTCTTGTCGTACGTACATGGTGGGAAGAATTTCCCGCCATGTACGCAGGTTCTAGCAGGTTCTAGCCAAGAATCCATCCAAAAGAAACCTATCAATAATTTAGACGCCTGCCCATTTGTTACTCCGCGGCAATCAAGCAGCCCATGCGTTCGCCCGAGTTCTTGCACACCGGGCACCGTTGGAGGATGACGACCGGGCAGATCACCCTCTAACTACTTTCAGCGACATAACGTAAAACTACAGGCTATCCTGACGCCTATACCCGCCAGGAGCTGACTCGCTGTCCAAAGAACAAAAAGTGACCTTCCGCCGTCTACAAACACGTTCCCACACCCCACCATCACTGCGGCTAATGCGCTATTCTGTTTCATAAGGTCTGGAAGTGCCAGAATAACCTGTGCTTGAAACCAATTCCCAGTCCTACCTACTACGAGCAGTGGGGGAGTGAACTTGCTAGCTCTGACCCGAATAGGCAGTTACGGCTGACCGAAATGGCAGAGACAGCGGGTAGAGCCAACTAAAACCCCTGTTACACGGGCGCCTTAACGGCCGTTAACGCAAACGGCAGTTTAACCCCGTAACGGCCGTGGTAACGGAACTGTGATGGCTGTGCTCACACGGCACTTTCCATGCTCAGACGGTTCACTTCCGTTTGGACGTTTTATCACGTGACTCTTACAATTTTACCTCGAAAACTCAAAAATTTGTTTTTCTCGTAATTATTTTCTGCGCTGCAAGCTGTACAGTGTATTTTTTTTTACTCTTCGCAAAAGTTGTTGCTACAGTATCAGAGAAGGTTATCTAGCCGATCCAATCCGAACCAGGGCGTTGCAAATGGCCGCGTTTGTTGTGGTGTGCGTTGCGTTCGTCGTGGTCGTGGCGTCGCTGCCTTTGGTTGTGGTTTCAACGTGGTCTGATTTGACTTGGTGAAGCGCTTCATTCCGCGATCCATCGCCACAGCACCGCAGCACTGTGCATTTTCTTTTTTTCTTTCGTACCGAGATCCACCGTCCGCGCGATCCAGCCGGTGAAGTGTTGAACGTGGTGCGTCTTTGCGACGCGTCCCCGAGAGCAGCCGTGAAATGGCGCTTAGCCGGCCGGTGTATGAATGCGGCCGTGATCGCCCGCCCGACTTGCTTCTCCTTGTTGCACACTACGAAACCTTGTTGTCTGTAAAAAGGACTGAACTGCGAACTGTGCTCACCAAGAAAGCGTCGATCAAGAAGAAGCGGGAGGCGGCCGAGAGGCGGTGTCGCACCCTGGCTGCACTCGCTGTGGCGTTGTCTCCCAGGCCTAGGAGTGTGTGGACGCTTTGGAGACCGCCGTCGTGGTATGACACCACCGTGCCGACGTTGTCGGATCAAGATTTCAAGGGAAACTTTCGTGTGACCCGCTCCACGTTTGCGTACATTGTAAGCTCGTGTTCCTCACTAGCACGGGAGGATACAAACATGCGAGCTTGTATACCACTGCACAAGCGTGTCGCCATTTCCCTGTACAGACTCGCCACGTCGGCCGAGGAAAGGACTGTGGCGCACCTTTTCGGCGTGAGTCGGTCATCCGTCAACCTCATCTTCCGGGAGTTTTGCGACGTTGTCGTAAATGTGCTCGAGCCCCAGATTGTGCAATTTCCGTCTCTGAATAATGTCAGAGACCACGTGCGGCAATTCGAAGCCTGCACAGGCTTTCCACAGGGCCTCGGCGCAATGGACGGTTGCCACATAAAAGTTTCGCCGCCCAAAGAAAATGCGCAGGATTACTACAACTATAAAGGTTGGTATAGTATAATCCTGCTCGCTGTGGTTGACCAAAACTACAAGTTCTTGTACACCAATGTAGGGTCTCCAGGGCGCAATCACGACGCAGCAGTTTACAGGGCCTCCATACTACCGAAAGTAGTGGGGTCTGATATCTTCACTGTACCTAGCCAAGTCATCGATGGAATGCCTATAGGAGCAGTCCTCCTCTGTGACCAGGCCTTTCCGTTGCAGCGTCACCTGATGAAGCCGTTCCCTCATCGCAGTGCAAAACAACCCCACAGTGCAAACGTTCAACTACACTCTCTCCAAAGCAAGGCGTGTCGTCGAAAATGCCTTTGGGCGACTGAAGGCTAGATTCAGGGTCTTGAAGGGACTTGAGTGTGAAATTGACAATGTCAACAGCATTGTGCGAGCTTGCTGCGTCCTCCACAATGTCTGCGAGCACATGCGTGACCAGTGCGACACACAGTGGAGTGCTGAAGTAGCAGCCCGTGAACTTCCACAGCCGGTTTGTGTGAGCAACGCAGCAAGCTCATCAGGTGAAAGCGTCCGACAGGCTTTGGCTAAACACATCTTGTCACTCAAGCCATGACTACTATGAAAAGCTGCTTCAGGCATGCAAATGTGAACAATGAACAGAACAAGGGCACGTATGCACATTCAGCTTTATTCAGTGTTTTCAGTGCTGAGGTCAGGCTGACGCTCCTGCTGGCCTGCAAAGTATTGGCGCATTATGCCTAGCATTTCTCTTTGAATTGCG
Organism: Haemaphysalis longicornis; assembly: GCA_013339765.2. NCBI lineage: Eukaryota > Metazoa > Arthropoda > Arachnida > Ixodida > Ixodidae > Haemaphysalis > Haemaphysalis longicornis. Next base: position 239,658,115 of record CM023449.1, read on the forward strand.
TTCGTCTCCTCATGGAGACGGACTGCCTTCTTTGACAGTTTGTAGTCTTTTTTTGCGAGTTTCGCGGCACGGTCTTCCTGGCGCTCCAGTATTTCCACAACTTTGTCAAGTGGTGACGCCTGCTGCCGCCTTTTTCGGGTGGGGCCTTGGTCAGCTGTGGGTGCAGGGGATGGAACCTGGCTTGTCGATGGTCCACTAGCGGACGCGTCTATGTTGTCCGCCTCGTTGGTCCAGGCCTGGCTGGTCCAAGCGTGGCTACTCGATTCATCAGGATTCCCTGGGCTGCTGGGCGCTGTTGGCAGTGGCCCCGAGGCCACAACTTCTGCACCTTCTGGCAGCCGTTCTATCATGTCCAGCTTAAGAAGAAAAAAAACAGGATGTTACCGAATGTTGCATCTAAGTGATTATTGTTTTTTGCATGCTGAGTGCAAAGTGGTACACATACAAACATACAATGCTTGATGTTTTCTCTAGATGAGTTGTGGTACACCCTAAACTCCCAAAAGTAACAATTGTTGTGGCATCAGTATGTTGTAAATGTCAATCAATGATAATTAAGCTACGCAGACAGTGATGCTTATGACAAGTTATTTGTGAATTTTTAGTACTCAGGGGCCCACAATGCCTCATGTTTGTGCAATGATGTTTTAGTAATAAACATTGCTGCCACCTGTCTCCGGCAACAAACCAGGTTGTTCAAAAACCAATTTTGGTTTTTCAGTCAATTTCCAATGTTTGCATGCAACCAAAATAAACATGTTGCACCTGAAAGCTCTCCTGCACCAGGCTTGGGTCGTTCATGGGCAGGTTCCCCAGGAAGGTTTTCAGCCGCTTATAAAATGGGCACTCTGTAGCTGCCGACCCAGTGCCAGCATTGCTTGCCTTTCTGAAATAAGAACAAAGTACAGATGAGAGTCACTCTGTCATGTCCCCAGCAATAAACACAAATTATTTTCACTACAGTACAAACAAACAAGAACTATGAACTTGATTTGTGCTGAAAGTTGAAACTGCAGGCTGTTGAATTATGATGTGAGCTAGATAGGCATCAAGATCAGCTGATAGTCAAGATAGAATGTTATTATCCTATAAACAATGTCGACAAACAACTATGGGATATGTGCTTGATTAGGCTGCACATTTAGCAATTTCTGCACAATTCAGGATGTGATAAAATTAGAGCATGCCTGAGAAAGACCTTTCTTTTGAGCAGATTCAAATTATCGGCGGGAGTGATAATACAGTAGCGAGGGAGCTCTTGGAAGCCTTTTACATCAAGAGAAGAAAAAGGAGACCATTGCATCTGCTGCACATCTTTCCTTCTGCGTGTCAGTAAATTTGAATTCTTCAGAACTTCACTTTGATTGTAGCTACTTTTGATTTTTTCTCCTTCGCTTTTTCTACTGCGCATGTTTCCAGTGATTACACCTGTATACATACGAGACAATGCTTCAAATAAACAAGTACTGCGAGTGAGCGCTTAACCCATCGTGTCTTGCATCATTGTCTCACTAGCGCCTTAATGTTATTACACACCAACTTTCCTATCAGCTTTTTTTTACCACAGTTCAATTACTTCTGATGCCTTACATGCACGGCCTAGTGTGCTCTTAACCACACTGCTCATACACAACTGAAAAGTTGGAATTAATAGTATTAGTATAATATTCTTGTGTATGCAAATTGCGGTTGCATAGAAAACAAGAAAGCAGTGCAGTGGTGTGTGCATTTAATGCAAACACTGCTGCTTTCACAGTGCAACTTCTAGCGATTGTTAGCTTTACTGCAATACACGCTACAGGAGATAATGCACCGGTCAACATTTTATTTTGTGTAACTGATCGTACAGCAAACACTACTGCTTTTATAATTCAACCTTTATTGATTGTTAGCTTTACCTTTACTGCAATGCGCACCACAGGAAAGCTAATGCACAGGTCAACATTTTATTTCGTGTGAACTGATCGTACAGGCTTTTTGGTGCAAAATACATTTCTGTCAAACTTCGCCCGGCAAAGCCTAACTTACGGCAAACGGCTACACATGATAAACCTACTGTGCTACGCTGTGATCGCTATTTAAGCATTGCTGCACGAGCGTTATGAAGGAGTCGCGTTTGAGCCCACGTCAAGCAAGATTCGGCGTTGCCTACGGCATCGAGACAGATCAGTCACAGTGCGGTGCGCCATATTTTATTGCACATGCTGGACGAGGTGCTACGCGGGCTTAAAAATCTAATAAAATTGTGGTAACTTACTTGTGCGCTTGTGCCAAGTTCTCCATCTTGTGCTTCAATTGTTTAGTTGTGACTCGCACAGTCTGCCCGCACTCATCGCTTGCGAGCTCATTAAACATCGCGGTCATACGCAGGTACACCGGGGCATTGTGCTTCTGAGCCCGCAGTTGTGCAAGGTGGTCCTGCCACACATTAATAAGCAGATGCGTCAGCGACGCTGTCCAGATGAAGCGCTTTTGCTGAGGGGCGCTCGCTTCCATCGGGGACACGTTGTTGCTGGGCGCAGCCATCTTGCCTAGCTGCAGCGAGAACGGAGGAAAGCCGGCGGAACGGAGACCAGCGACCTCAGTTGGTGTCGATCGCCGTTTGGTTTCCAACGGCGTTCGCACTGCCGTGTGACTCCACCTAACGGCCGTTAAGGCCAACTGCCGTTTTCGTTAACGGCCGTTAAGGCGCCCGTGTAACAGGGGTATAAGTCGTCAACTAAGGACCCCGCCCACCTGCCAGCCCTTCAGTCGAATAAAGTTTTCCTCCTCCTCCTTGTCGCATGCTTATGCGTGGGTCTAACTACTGCGTACCACCTTAGTTTCACCGTAACAACAGCAGGTGGAATAATTTCCGGCTTCATGTGCACGCGAATAACAATTCACTGGTATGCTCTAATTACTGCCGCAAGGTTATTTCCTGCTTCATACATATTTAAAGCAGTATACAACTAATCAGGCTAATTATGTGTGCATAATAGAACGAGCCCATGCCATTAATAATTCACGTACCATTATTGAGCGAGCTGCTGGTGCTCTTGGGAGTTAATCAGGCGATGGCTTTCACTGGGCCGCGTGTTTTTGGTATTTGCCGCAGCTTCTCGAGGGTTCTGTGCTAGAATAGGCCGTGGTGCCTGCGAACGCCCCTTTGATATATATATAAGCAGTACGCCGGGGAATAAACAGAACCAGAACAAAGACCTAAGGATAAATTGCCGTAAGGAATGCTTTGAGTTTTTATGGTATGTCACATTCTACGTAGCGGCATTAACGTTGATGTCAATTATGATTCCAAGGTCGTATGTTAGCTGGAGAGGCCAAGTTGACTTGAACGGGGTATTGACTGTTTCCAGCACCTCTGCTTGCGCACTAACTAGAAGGGCAGCAGCCATTTTAGTGCCCCGTCTGGACTTGTCCATGGGTTACCTCACTTGCCTGTAGCACAGCTTCTGTGTCCTTCCGGCTTTCTTCTGCTGGGGCCTAATGTAAACAAATCATGCACCCCTCCGTCTAACAACGGCGATGGTTTAACGCGAGGCTGTCTCGTGATGGACTATATGGAAGTATATGCTACTCTGAAGGTACGCACCACTTTTCTAGAATACCCGCAGCAACTGTCGGGTGTGCACTCCGTAGGCCTAATGCTTGGGTTTAGGGTGTACGGCGCGGATCGGTACCTGCTGCCTGGCGTTCGCTTCGACAATGTCGAAATGGAAAAATCGGATGGACGCCGGTTTCATAACTCGAGGGACTTAGGCTCATATTCCGGCCTCGGGAAGCGTTTTTTTTTTTTCTTTCCCTTCACCGACGATCATTCATCGTCAACGGTGTACAACGGCATCAGTGAGACAAATGAAGCTTCGCTTTACTACCCGTTATGCGAATGTCATGCAAATGAAATTTAAAGCCATTTCTTCGTTGCTATACACTTGAGCATGACAGTGGCGTATACCTGTCCAACGGCCAGACTTGAGTGAACTTCATCAGTAAGCCAGCGTCTAAGCCTAATCCTTCAGAACCGCGCGGATAAAATTCAAACAGATAAACGCTGGATTAGTATCACTACAAGTCCACGCGACAACTTCGTCAGCGGAAAACTGCTCTCGCTCTCTTACTATTTTTTGTCTGGCTCACTATGGCCAGCCGATGCAGGTATGGAGCGCTGCCTGCTCCGGAAGTAACCATCATCCCGGAAAACTAAGGCGCTACACTAGAAAGGTTCAACTATGTTAGGAAGGATCTTAGGGACAGGAAGAGCTCTCCCTCGCTAGAGGGGGATTTGGTTATTTTGGTGTATTAGTTGGCCGCCACCTCCTCTGACTAACCAACCCAAATCTCGGCCCTCAGTCTCCAGAAGCTGTAGAGCACCAGTCAACGGCGGCGGTCAAAACAGCGATACAGCAGAGGCTACTAAGAATCTATGGGCCAGGAGAGGCCGCCTTTGGAAGTAGACCCTGACAACTTTCAACGCATGTCCCTTGTCTAGTGAGGGAATCTCAGCTGCACTACATGAGGAGCTCGCGGATATTAAATGCGATATTATATGGTTAAGTGAAACTATGGAAGAAAAATGCTTCAGGTAGTTTACTAGCGGGCATATTCGTTGCTACAGTATACCCCAAGAGAAGAAAAAAGACAGGAAGGATGTGTAATCCACAAAAAAAAAAATAGCAGGGAACGTAAAGGAGTTCTTCGCTTTAGCGAAATAGTCGCAACAGTTGTGATCAAGCTAAACACGCGATACAGGCTAAAGATAGTACAGGCCTATGCGCCAACAACCAGCAATGATGATGAAGCCGTAGATAGCTTCTACGAGGACGTCGAATCCGCTATAGAGAAGGCAACAATCCAGTTCACAATTGTGATGGGAGACTAACGCAAAGATATGTAAGAAGCGAATGGGAAAAAGGTTAGTGGGAAACTTCGGAATAGACAATCGCAACAGTCGAGGAGATACACTGGTATGATTGGCAGAGAGAAACAACCGTAGGTTGACGAACACTTTCTTCTAAAAACTAAACAAAAGGAAATCGACATAGAAAAGTCCCGATTTGATTTCGAATTGATTTCGTTATAAGTCCCGAATTGATTTCGTTATGAGTCACAGCCCAGGTATCGTGCAAAACGTAGAGATGCTAAGTTAGATTTGAAGCAGTCGATCACAGGATGGCTAGATGCAAGCTAAGGTTGAATCTCAGAAGAGACAGAACAAAACTCGTGAAAACTAACCAACCCCGCATGGAATCAGTCAGAGCCACATCGTAGGAGTTTAAAATAACTCTTCAAAACAAAATCTCGCTATGGAACGAGCAGAACGACGTCAGTGTACACAGGCTAAATGGCAACCTAACATTTGCACTCAGTGAATCCGCAGCAGCTGTTGGAGAAGCAACATGTAGACAACAAAACTTGAAAACTAACTAAGAAAACGAAGCAAAGAATTGCCAAACGTAATAACATAAATGTGTCAAGTACGGGGGACGAGATTCATTTAGTCGAGCTTTCTAAATTTATTAACAGAAGTAAAACAATTGACACTCGTGTTTATAACATAGCAGTGATCAAGAAAACGCTGCAAACACGGCGATGCTTAAAAGCAATTAAGAGAAAGCAAGCCATCGGCAAAGACAGAGCAGGACGTACGCACTCAGAGATCATCTCTAAGAAGTCGTGGAGTGTGGGGCACTCTGTGTAGAGTAAAAACTTTTGTACCATATTTCCCTCCCTTTTGAAGCATTGGGCTCGTGTGCCCGCCAAACCGAGAGGCGAAAAACTCCTCGTCGGAGTTACTTATTCACTTTGCGGTGGAGTGCCTGAACCCTGTATGAAAATTACAATACCATCTTCACTGCAGCGTTCCGCCACTCCTTTGAAGAGTGAAGCTCTGTTGTCTGCGGCGTTCCCGGATACTGCAGAAGGGTACTGCTGCTCTCGCTTGGAAAGCAACCCGTTACGCCCTAACAGCGTTCTGCTATTCCCCGCGAGGTTTTCGCTCCGCCTGCTATCCCCCCCCCCCACCCCCCCTGCCGCCTCCCCACGACGGTGCTGCAGACAATTACAAACAAACAGCAAATGACAAGTAATTTTAAAACACGGAAAAACGGATGAACAAGCTCAGACTTTATTATGCAGTTGGTATCCCTCGTCTGAGGCGCATATACCGTCACTGTGACGACCAAAATATTCCACCGAGGCCCGTTGGCCAGCCTTGAATGTTGTAACTTTGTCGTAGCAGTAGATCGACGCAGTATACAACGACAAAAGCATCATTGCCTCCGTACCTCCGCCCGCTCGGACATGTCGTAGCTGTACCTTCTATGACGGGCATTTTTAGAATTTGTGCGCCATCATTCGTTTTTCAGCAACAGGATGAATTGGTTACGAACGCATTGCTACTTAACTACATCTGAATGACACTGCTGGCCCTGAACATAATGTTCCGTTCAACTTAGTGAGGTCTCAGCAGAAAATAACATCGATTTCTATATTTTGTCACTTCCATGACGATGTCGCAGTACTTAATGACTAGGTTTATCCCTTTGAGCAGGAGCCTCGTTTCCATGCGACATTGTAACAACCCGTTAGGACTGAAGTGACGTTAATGATGGTTAAAGCGGCCTATCCAGGTATTTTACACGCCCTTAAGAAATAATGCTTCAGGAAGGCGCGCAAACAAGGTCATTAAACGCGGGTGGATTTTAGTACTGTGGTTTGTTTCTCGCCTCCCTGAGACGAACAGGCATCACCGTTGGGAACCATACCGCCTTCCTTTTCTCTTGCGCTTTCCAGTAATTCAGCCGTTTTCCCACTTGAGCAGCAACACGCGGAATAGAAAACAGGTGAAACGAAATACCTAGTGCTTCGAGTTTTGTTTTTCCGTTGTTACAGAAGGGCGAAAGCAGAAACTATCACCAAAGTGCACTTTCCTTGTAAAAGTTCACAAATTGCGAAGATGTTGCGTTGAAACAAAGTTAATGAGCACAATCTACATAATTCGCAGCAAAAATTATTACGACTCTTTTTTTCCGACTACGCTTGGAAGAACACTCACACGTGCGTTATTTCGACCTGAGTCCAAGGAAACTATGATAAATGATACACCGGACCAGCACATGGGGACTTCTTGTACTTACGGTGCAAGTCGACGCTTGAATGGGTAGAAGATTTTACCATAATAAGAAATATTTTACGTGCACTCAGTAGCTTTTGCATGTCTTTCAGTTCACTAATATGTATTGTAAACAGTTTGATCCCGATTTTGATTGATTGTAGGGTTTAATGCGCCGACGCAACGCAGGCGAGAAAGCGCGCTTGTAGTGGAGGGCTCCGGATTAATTGTGACCACCTCTTGATTTTTAAATTGCCGCTGAAATCTCGCACGCACGTTCGTTTTAGCTTTTCGAATCCATCAAAAAAGCGGCCGCCGCGGCCGGGAATCGAACCCGCGTGAATGAATTGAATGAATTTATCGTCAAAATGAAAAGGAAAGACCACCAGCAGGCGTAGTTTGTCTCACCTAAGGGTGGACACCGGAACGCCTGCTGGATTGGGGGTGTGGGAAATGGGGAATTCACAGTTGTACAGGAAAGGGAGGAGAGAGGGAAGGGGAGGATACATATATACATATATACAGGAGCCCGCGTCCTCGTGCGCAGCCCATCTTGGTCCAACCTGTAACTGTATAAATAATAAATGTTCACCTAAAAATCACAGAACCGATATTGTATGGGCTTTCAACGTGCAGCAACGGGGGCTTTTACGAACGCCTAGTATGAACAAAAACCCTTAAATTTAAAATTCATGCGGAACGTATGCGTCTTCTGTTTACGACGTCAGCGAGCAGTGTTAAAATATCTAACTTGGCTCCGCAACGGGTTCTCTTTTGTGTAACAATTTTCTACTCTTTTTTCTTTTTTCTCCTGCTTTACGGCCACCCACGGGAATTCTTTGAATATTTTCGAACTCCTCGCAAGGAAGGCAGCATATTAAGACGGCCGGGTGGTCGACAAGGGCAATGAACGGCTTTATAAAAATATTAAACTACAGTCCATAAAAATTTTCATATTATGTTAAACTGTGATATACTACGCATTCTTGGGCGTTCCCCTATTCATTTGAGGCCACATGGACAAAGCCAAGCTTCCCAATAATCGATATTGCAACCGCGGGGAAATTTAGACTGAAAACAAGAAAACCTTTAAGATTCAAATCTTCGGACAAAAGGGTACGTTTGGTACGGAACAGGTTTTTGGTGCATCGAAGGCGAATAAATCAAATTCCCAAGAAAGCCGAAGGGTTCTGCACAAATTAAAATGAAGATACCAAGATAACCTGGTAACTAGTGCTGTCAGTCATGAGAAGACTCTGTGGAATTTCAATGATTCTAGTTGTCTGCAAGGAATGACCGGTTGCTTTTATAATAAAGATTTATTTCTACATTGCAGCTGGATAGGGAATCCGGCGGGCTCTACGCTGCGTCCAATAGCAAAGCCGGCAGGGTCGAGAGAGAGAAAGGGAGCAAAGCACAAGGGATCGTCATTTTGTCCACATGGAGCCTAGCCTTCGGCCGGGCTTAGCTGCTAATATATACTATTGCCACGACCTTCTTAACAATTTCACTGAGCATTAAATGTTCGCGAACGCAGCACAGACTATCTACAGAAAGAGGGAGTAGCAGGACATACAGACAGGGCTGATGCCGCAATCGTTGCGGTGCTTAAGGTTTTGTAGAATTCCTGCCAGGAGGGTATCAAAAACTCGGTATCTATGCAGGTACAAGTAGACATCATCTTCTACACGCAATTCTCGTGGATGTTGATGTGGGCTTCAAACAAATGGTTCAATGAGTCCATAAAGGCAAAATTTGGCGTAAACATGGCAAGCGTTGTTTTAGTTCCACACACTTAGTATGTATACGCACTTTGGAATTCGCCGTTATCAACATTTGAGACTTAGTAGAAAGAGAAAAAATGAGCGCTCCATGCACGGTGGCGAAAGGAAGGGTCGCCACAGACAGTGATTTGTTCGCTGGTACCATTTTTTCCTGCTGAATTTCCCTATGAATTTATGGACGTTCATGGAGGGTGAACGTGCACGTGGTGCGAGTGAATAAGACCTTCAGCTTTCTTCCCGAATCTTTATGCGGGTTGCGTGCCCCATATGTTTATTTCATCATTAAATTCTTATTATCCTCGGCTATAGATAATTTTTTAACTATAGCATTTGTATCTATGGAATTTACACACCGATTTCTGTTCCCACCAACATCCACGCCATGAAGGCAAAATAAATAAACCACTTGAAGCGGGCTCTTTAATAGTTCACAAATGTCCACGACCGTTGTGCGGTTGTCTGCATTGTAGCCCACAGGAATATTTCAAGTAAAGGAAAAATAAAAGCTGCCCTATAATGGGAAAGGTTTTTTGCAGTGAAATCTATTCATAATGTGAGTGAGATAGCATAGTGACTCACCTTAAATAGAAACATACAAGAAAACTCCAGCCGCAAGGATGGTTTGTTTAAAACATTTTCTTTCATTTCGAATACGCAAATTTGTGCCCTTCCTTGGACCCTACACCCGTAACGACGAGGGGTTTCCGCGCGAAATCTTGACGTTTTGGTGGCGGGCCGGATTTCTGTATCCCATGTATTTCGTTCCCTGTAAGGAACTGTTTGCTGATGACTTTCCTGGTTTGGCAGTGGGTCTCACTGTTATAGATATTAAACTGGGAATTTAAACTAGGCAAGGTGACAAATAACAGTATTATTAATGGGGTCCTGAACCAACGGCGTAACGAAAATAATATACATTTGTAAACGAACAAGACGCCCTCAACAATATCTTTTCCGATCGATAAATAGGAAAGGGTATAGCAAAAAAAGCACGCACACACAAAGTAATCTCGCGAAATATACATTTATCTTCGTTGATCAAATATTTTCAGTTTTTCTTGTTTTATTATAATGCCGGCCAATATCCTGACGTTCTAACGGAATTTAAAATATTTTCATACAGAAAATCTCGCACACGCACTGCACTAATAAAAACTTGGCAGTTTTTACAAAAGCTCCGAATAAGATTTGATTGGCATTCAGGTAATTTGACTGTCAAAAATAAAATTTGTTTATGTGGTATGTGTAGCTGACCGTCTTGTCACCAGTATCGCTATTATTGGAGGTTATGGGAGGCCCTGTCACGTTAACGCTTTGTTCAGTTGCTAACAAGAGGTATACGCTGCAGTCACTACTATTTTTACTTCATTGAATGTCATTCTCAGCAATTCAGGCAGCATATTCAACTAAAGGCACTTCGGGGGGGAGACAAAACAAAAAATTGGTATTTTTGTGTAGCGCCCTTTACCGAAATATGTAACAAGAGCTCTCAAACCGAAAGAACCCTGCCAAGTAGTAATCCCACTCACCAATGTTTTTCTTACGCAAGTAACGTTTTGTTTCTTAACCTATATTTACGCGATATAAGTATTAGAAAATTCAATGCGCAGACTGGACGAGCATTTTAATACAAATGTCATTCGTCCTTTGTGTGCCTGGCATAATATTTCTATTAGCACAGCTAGTTAAAGCAGGCTGTAGATCAACAAAATTGTATTAATAAGGTTTTTCCAGAGTCCACAAAATGACAGCTGGTGTCTTCTTGGAACCGGATGGTTTTGCAATAGGTAAATGTTTTCGCTGCCCTGCGAAAATGTTTTCTTTAATAACTTCTATCGTACCTGACAGAAAAGCTTGCTTATACGGTGCATGACCTTTACACTATAATCTGACGGACCAACAACGGGGCGATACATAACTGCATTTCCAAAAAAAATTTGGAATCATTTCACTATGTGAAGGTAGATGACCAGTGAAGCTTTTTAGCACATGATATCGACGTGGCAAACAATGTACGCGAAAAGTATGGGTAAATGTATTTCTCCCGAGCGTTGACGGCTCCATCGCAAAATAAGAGTTTTGAGTCTCGGATGTGATACCCACATAGAATTTCAGCCATAAGTTTTGTTAGGGTTGAACGCGGTTAAACCGACATTGCCGAGTGATTACCTGAGTCTGGAGCAGCGGCTGCCAGACTGCCGCTTATGTAGCAAACACTACAGCATCTGCAATTGCACCTGTTTGGCACCGCCGGTGCGAACGTGCGGTGAACTGTGCAGTGAACGAGCAGAGTGCGGAGTGAAGCCCAAACTTGTCAGCAACGAATAGACGCTCGCTAATACGAACATTCATATTGGTGAAAATTAATAACTAAAGCTTTTGTATTGTTGTTCAAGCATGCAATTGGCGGTCGCTGTAAAAAATATAAGATCGCATTCTTTGAGGGCGTATCGTATTTGCTTTTATTTGTTCAGTCAAGACGACAGCGGTCGTAATGATCAATTTCTCTCTCGCTTTTTTTGTCAAGGCTGAATCATGCTTTAAAATAAATATGATCCCGAAATTGTAATTCTGTGAATTCGAACATTTTCCAGTTGTAACATTGCGTTCCTGCCGGTAAATTTTATTGATATAATTGGCAGGGAGGACGTGACAAGCTTGTTCTCGTTAATAGTCGACTTTCTTTTATTCTGTCTTCTATGAATTGTCTTCTTGCCAATGCAACTCGCCTACGATGTTCGCAATCTTTTTCTACGTGCGGATGACGAAGAAATTAGGTAGTAAAACAGCGCTACGTAATATCGTCACGCAGCCTAGCACGACGCAAGTTTCTTCACTGAACAAACGTTTATTGGAGCCAACTTGGGTTCCGCTAAGAACTAAAAATACACAATCGGCGAGGGAGCAGCGAACTAAGTGACGTACGCACGCGAGTGTCGGCGAATCGAATGCCGCGGAGTTTGCCTTTCGAGAATTCATCTTCCAGCGGCGTGAATCCTTTCAGAACCATCGAGTCAGATCTGGAGCATTGGCGACCTCAGACGAACATTCTAATTCAAGGATGACAGGGCAATATGTTGCGCCATTATTCGCTTTGCTAGCTTGAAACGTTGTTCGCGACTGTAGAAAAATATGGCAAATTGTTAGCAAACTGTTCTGAGGATACCAAACTTTGGAATCCAGTAGTTTTCTGTTCATCACCATATCTTCATCGTGTTCTAAGAGAAAACAGTGCAGAGGCCACTGACTTATGAGCAATTACGTGGTCACTGGTTGCCCACAAGTGAACAATCAGTGATCCGCCTATCAGTAAAGCGTGGGTTACAAGTGGTAAACACAAGTAGCTTCCCGTTGCAGAAAATCGCGGTAGAGAGCCGTAGAACAGATTAAAATCTAGCATGATGTCGGCGAGAAGCTAATGCAGGCGGCGACAACCACTTGGATTTACCTATTGTGATCCCGACACAGGATGAACAGTTGCCAGATAAGTCGCTGCTCTTCACTCAGCCCGCCTAGAACAGCAAAGCTCTGTATTTTGATTTTCGTTTTTTTATCGAGAGCATAATGTTTGGGGCTGCTTTACAATTATAGCCGAAGGTGTTCAGTCTTTCTAGTGGCTCAAACTAGCCGGATTCTGCCATTTTTTTCTAAATTCATGGTAGCACTGTGATTTCTTTGGTATCGTTAGTATTGACTTCAGTGACTACATTTTGTCCCTTAGGTCAGCAAATCAAGGTGTGCCAGAGGTGCTGCTGCTTCGGCACGCCCACAAAAACACAGTGGTAGTACATATCCCTTGCAAGAAACCATACAAACAAAAGCGGCAGTCCGCGTATCCTACTGAATGAAGAGACTGAGAGTAGGTCCTCGGAACTGAGAGTTCCGGCAAACCATCGCCCGGATGCTCCCACTCTCGAAGAGCGAAGCAACCGTGTGGGTGGAGCCAGTCTCCTGGAAGTAGAGTTTTATTGCGCGACAGCACCGCAGTGAAGTGGAACCAGGTGACCCAAGATAGCAGGCTCCAATGGTAGTCAGCAGAGGAGGACCACGGGTAGCACCGTTATTTTTCGAGCAGGATCACTTATCTGCCCAGAAGGAGCGGTTTCAATACTGGAAAGAGAAATGCCAAAGCCCCTCGTTACGTCCCGGAGTCGCAATACGAGCGGGAAAATCCGCACGCCCTCGTTTCCTTACTCTCCCGCGAAAGTGAGCAACGAGGTAACGGGTTTTCGGCAAAGGGAAGAAACAACGTCTTTGTCTCATTCTCAACGAGGCTGCCACGGCGGCCCTTGGGGCTGTGGTCAAGGAGGGCCGCAGCGAGGCCTCTTCACATCCTATTGGCGCTGTCTCTTCTCCACCTCAACCTCCTGGCTTCTTTCCCCCTGCAAGGGATTTGGCCACACTGAAACTCATATTGGTGGAATCGCTCCACATCGCACCACATTTGCTCCCGGTGCAGTTTTTACAGCCGTAATCGGTGCTTGGTATAACGGTGTTTCCAACAAAAAGTGGGTTTAATTATTCGTTAAAAGGAGTTTGTACGAACATTGAATGGGATGAAAGGTAATGGGCTTAAGCTCGCGGACACAAACATATCAGCGCTAAACGTACACATGGGCCCTCAACGCGATACACACAAAGCGTCTTCCGTTCGTGATAGGAGCACTTTCTTATGCCGTAGGGCAATCTTTCGCAAAAAGAGGGATAGGAGCACCCCCCCCCCCCCGCTCCTCCCCCCGATTTCGGCGAAAAGGGGTTGTGATTGAGTGGTCGGTCTTGAGATGCTGCACCGGCTTTTTGAAACTCCACGTGATGGTCAGACAGTTGTCTCCGCGATACTCACCGTACATTATCTAAGAAACTAAAAAATTAGCGACGTCGAGAAACGCCCCTGTATGTACGCGGCCGCTCGTATACACGTCATACCAAACTTCATTCCGTGTTTTGAAGATATGCGTCAATCATTTAACCCTATCTTCGAGGCACATGGGACGAAGGTTTATTGCGTACAACGGTCACTCGATGGGTGTGCCGGCGTAAATGGGTCGCGTCAATATGTACGGGCGTCACGTTCAGATGAATGATGCAAGCTAAAAGAAACATACGAGAACGGCATAGGTCATTTGTATCTGTCGAAACGGCCACTTGGCGCTATTAGCCAGAAACAGCTTGTGAACGTAGATACAATTCCTCAGGACGTCTCGTCCGCTTAGCAAGTGTTTCCTGCAGGTGCTAGAAAGCTCGACATGCGACTTTCGTTACCAGCTTTTCTTAGACAAAAATTCAGTGCCCTTACACTCTGTGAAGAAGGATGAACAGCGAAGCGGGTGTGCGAATTCCTATGGTCACCTTAGCGGCTAATTGCCATTTAATTTGTTTTGAGACAGTTCCAGTGAAAGCACTGTTACGGCCGCTTTCTGTAATAATACTTCCTCCGTTGACGGCCATGAATTGACCGAACACAGTAATTTTCTAACGTTAATAACTTCACTGTGAGCTAATTATGACAACTAAACGAACTCGGCGTGACGGTAGACTCGTCTGAGAGGCTAATCGACATTTAAATTGTTTCAGTATCATGTCGATAACGCGAGAACTATAGCCGTTTTCTGTAATCACAGTCCCTCCGTAGATGGTCATGCTTCACTGTGCAACACGCAATGTGGCAAAGCCAGCTTACAAAGTCCAAGCTTACAGCAATCCCCTTAAAGTCGGCTTCACTTGCAGATACAAATGCATGGCTGGGGAGAAATTTTTCAATGGGGCGATACAAGCCACCTGACATAAAATTAAATCCGTTCCACTCAATGTAGAAGCTGTCGGAAGTGCAGAGCAGTGATTCGCCGTAATGGGCTGTAGCGCCGTTATCCGCTCACTGCTACCGTAACCCAATGCAAATCAAGTTTCCCCTTCCTGAAACTGCGCCAGCGGAAGTTCTGTTCTTTTTCTGCTCGCTTCTCCTCGCGCACGTGCCGGCGTTGCAATGCCACTTTTTTTTTCGCTTACTATTGTTAAAACCAATCGAACGAGCGTTTCTAACTAAATGAACGCGGGCGCTGCCGGTTAATTACGTATATTTTGCCTCAAATATACCTTCCATTTTCATTGAGCCTAAACAACAGGGAAATGTACGACAAGCGGCACCGGTTCACGAGTTTAGAACGCTTATGACAATGTAAACCGCTTGGCTTTCGAAGCCTCTGGGTTACGCCGCGACGACAGCGGCTATGACGAAACGCCGTGCACGTGGCTCTACTTGGGTGCAGCGAGCGAGCTACGAGGACAAGGGGCGGCCCTAAAGTGCTCTGCATATTAAAATGAAAAACGAGGACCTCTTCTTTCGTTTTTTTAATGATTTTTTGACGATTACGGTGTTGCGATTCCGGAGATTTGAGTGGGTGTCCCAAGGTAGCGCTGCGCTCGCGTACTATTCTGCTCTACATTCGCTCTCTTCTCGGAGATATTCTGCTGACTGCTAGCCTTAGACAGCTTCGCTGTAATATAAACCAGGACGATTCATAGATGGTTCTTCTTAAAGATGACTGCTTTTGTTTTGCTTTTTAGGTTGTATAGTACAGCCAACGTATTTTCCTCACCTGCAGGTTTGGAAACGTTGCGGCTGTTAGTGGAAGCTGGGTCGTGGTTTGGCGGGGGTGACAGCAGTGGCGAAAGTTAACTAATTGTTATGATTGGGCGCTCGGTGGAAGGCCATCGACGCGCTAGTTCTACCCACGTAATGAAACTTATAATTGGTAAACAAACTAAAAAAAAAATTCCCGCGCCTTCCCGCGAGGGGAACACGAGTAAATGCAGAGCATTGGGGCCTCAGTACTGGTTGAAGGCAGTGTTGCTTCCATCGCTTCTTCCGTGATGCTGGAGTAGCAGACACGAGTAAACGTGGGAGCGAGCGTCAACCAAGGAAGGAAGGAGCAACGCAGTGACTGAAGCACGAGCGACCGCTAGCGGCTTTATATTTGCAGCGACCCACCGCGGTGGCTCAGTGGCTAAGGCGTTGCGCTGCTGAGCACGAGGTCGCGGGTTCGATTCCCGGCCGCGGCGGCCGCTTTTCTGATGGAGGCGAAAAGCAAAAACGCCCGTGTGTACGAGATTTCGGCGCACGATAAAGATCCCCAGGTGGTCAAAATTAATCCGGAGCCCTCCACTACGGCGCGCCTCATCGCCTGTGTTGCGTCAGCGCGTTAAACCCCACAATCAGAATCAGTATATTTGCAGCGCGCGCAGTAGAGGGAGAGCGGTGCGGGGGGGAGAGCGCGCATGCGCAAGCAGCGCGCGCTCTTCTACGCCCCACCGCGCTGCTATCACGCACCTGTTACGCCGAGACACGGCCGGACTGGAGGAGCGGCGAGCACGCACTTTCATATGAAAGTGCGCGCCCGCCGCTCCTCCAGCCCGGCCGTGGCCGAGACCACGACGGAGCGTTCCGGGGGTGACGAGCGAACGGGCTGACTACGACGCATGCGCGCACCTGCTGCGGACGCGGAGTTGTGGACGCCGTCCGACGCAGGAAGAGGCGAGACTAAGAAATGCTCTGCATTTAAAAAGCATGAAAGCCTATAAATAAGCAGTGCAGGTTGCAATGGCAGGGGCATCTACGAACTAAAACAACCACAAACCCCCAATGGGCTCAAAATAAATCAGTACGCTTCAGGGTCAACAGTATCTCTGCCTTTCATTTTATGCTTCCTTTACTCCTCATTTTACATTCTCAACTGCGTAATGAACATCGCGCCTGTCCCTTGTCCTATTGATTGACTTAGGCATATAAACTAGTACTCGGGCACAGTTCAGGTATTTATCTTTTCTTCAAACAGCCAGACCCTGGGAGTAAATTGGTGGCTACGATTTTCCAATCACTGGAGCGCAAACGCATGTACGCATGTTCATTTCTGTGTGTGATTTCGCGCACGTAAAACCCGTGGTCATTATCCGCCCACTAGGCGCGCCTCATCGTGGTTGCGCGGCGCTTAAACCTACAACAATCAATCATTTCATTGTCAGCTGTCGCAGAATAACGATTTCTCACGAGGTAAGAGCCAGGTAGAGCACTATGTATGCTAATTCATGAACTCTGTCACCGCCAACCGAATGTAACTAGTGAAAAATGGCGTGTACTTGTGAAGCAGCGACTTCAGCAACAACGCCCTTCATCATTTACTCTGCCCTGTTTTAAGGCTTTTAGGCTGGCGAAAGCTTATTAGAGTGCTCCTCTCTGCAGAAAAAAAATGGCAGCTAGGCAAACTTTTCTGCTAATTTTGGAGAGCTCTAATATCGTTTGATACAACGGAGTGAACCTCGGCTAGAGAGGTAGGGCGAACGCTGGAAGATGTCTGGAATGCCACCACAGGCCATCGCCACCTGCATATTGTGGGTCGAAGTGGTGAGCGAGATTGAGGAAAAAACGGATACTGGCTAATATGCAAATACGGATCGATTCTAGTGACGCCGGTAACCTGGAGAGCTTAAATGCTACCCAGTTTACTAACTCCATGCCGACACCATTGTTACCCCGCCAAACGCTCTGTACCTCCACCTTCTGTCTTGTATGCTTTGTGCGTCGCGTAGCACAAAGAATTACCGAGTCATGCAAATAGATAAATTAAGTTGCGAGGTCTTTTGCGCAGTCGCAGACGGAAAAAAGGGCGTCATGTCATTGCGAATTTAATTAGGGCTGCTCCAGACTGTATTGTTCGAGCCCGTTGACGCAAGCCTGCCGGTCTGTAGCCGCGTATTGTTCGGTGTGAGGCAGGCGAAGAAATAGTTTTGTGACAAACGAAAAACAAAAGTTGTTGGGTCAGTTTTGTAATTTTGAGCCGAAAACAAGACAAGAATAATTAGGGAGCACTCCGGTGGTGAAGTGCAATTAGCAATCTTCCAATTGTCTGACTGATTTTTGTTGGCAAAATTATTACCGTCCTTCTCCCCACCCCTCTCTCAAGAGTGCCGTGGTGTTTCCCAAGTTGTAAAACACTGGCCGTACACTAAGCAGATGTGGTCCTGACCCTAACTTCGTGAAACGTGTTTTGAACGATTTGTCCAAGATAAAAAAAAAAAAACTGGCTTCAATCAATAATCAGACATTTCTGTTTGTTTTTTAGGAAGCATGCAACACAGATTATGACAAAAGCATTAGTTAAATATCTTTGTCGAAACTACGGCGTTCATGGCGCGTAAAGTGTCTGAAACACGGCACACGATATAGCGGACTGCTCAAAGGAACAAAATGGGCTAATGAAAGCATGAATGAACCGAGATTTCTCAGGGAAGTCCCTGTATACAAAGTAACTAATTCATTTGAAAAAAAAAATGCCAGTCTTTTCGCTGGGTGGAATAGGAAGCGTTTTCTGTTGCTCGAAATGAGCATGGGTCCCCTGGTTCACCTCAGCTATTGCTTTTGTTTTATTGTAGGCTTGGTACAGGGGAAATAAGCCGAATCAATAACACATATGCATGAGCCACACTTCAGTTATAACACCCGATTCGCTACTAGGAGTGGCTGAAAAATTCGGGCTGATTAAAAATGAACCTATAGTAAGTGGGTTATGACCTTCGTCGTAGAAGTGGGTGTTGCAGACACGTACTCAGTACTGCATAAGAAGTTCTAGCATGGGAATTACACAAGTATCTAGTAGCTGAGCAGGAAAACATGTTCCTGCTAATAGCCTTTACGCGGGACTAACAAGGCCCACCATGGGCCAAGCCTTTCAGGCACAGCAACCGGATAAAAAAAGGAGAAACACTTCACAAAAGGAAAATAATAGCGATGATAGAGTACACACGCGCACATTCTAACGCTTTCGCATTCACTGCGTTGTCAATATGGCTTAGGTGCCATAACAGTCTGTTTTTCTATCTGGCAAGTATTAGCGTTTTTCAGCTTACAGAAGATGCCCGCCAAATACAAAATAAGACCTTGCTTTTATATGTCTTGTCATTCAAAGCTTGTCAAGCGGGGTATTGTTCATACATGTTTGTCAAATGTTATCAAAAAACCGAGTTTTATTCGAAATGTTGAGTGTTGTAACTTACAAAGTTACGCAAACATCCCCCTCGCGAGGGGCACGGTCAAATGCAGAGCATTTTCGGGGGGCGCACATACCCGATTTTATCTGGTTCGAAAGAAATTGACAGCGAGAGCGAACGCCGAGAACCGCCCCATTACGGCACGACCGCGGCCACGACCACGTCATGACTACGTCACGATCACGCCACAACTGTTGTTGCTCCCGCGCCAAACTACGACGCATGCGCGCCCCACCTGTTGCTGAACGCGATCCGAGCACGCAGAGAACACGCGAGGAGCAGCGGAGAGCAGGCGAGGAGGAGTGGGGGAGAGGGCGCACCTGGAACGGCTGTTGTGGACGCCGAGGCTCGCCAACGCCGGGTGCCATCGTGAGTTAAAGAAATGCTCTGCATTTAAAATGTAATTTAACAGCGAAGCTGTTTAGGAAATTCTAAAGGAAAGTTTGACCGTACACTAAGCTCAGCTCAGTTACACTAAGCTCAGCTGGTACACTAAGATCAGCTGGTTAGCTCAGGTGGTAGAGCGACTGCTCCGGTTAAGCAGTGGTCCCGGGTTCCAATCCTGGACCACGACGAATTTTTCTTCAACTGCGAAGTTTCCGAGAAAGCTGTATAGCTTTCCTTTGCAGCCGTATGGCTGCATTTTGGTGGATGTC
Organism: Haemaphysalis longicornis; assembly: GCA_013339765.2. Lineage (NCBI taxonomy): Eukaryota > Metazoa > Arthropoda > Arachnida > Ixodida > Ixodidae > Haemaphysalis > Haemaphysalis longicornis. The sequence goes on from CM023449.1 coordinate 239,677,704, forward strand.
AAACTTTCCTTTAGAGAAACTTACTGCACCTTGGGGATGTCCCCTAAATCTGGTCGATTGTTCAGGAAATTGTAATATTTCGTGTCCACAGTTAAAAATACCAATAAATCGCTGAGCGCGTTCAAGTGAGCGCGTACCTTGCCGCGACCGCATGACAGTTAACAAAACCACGAAAATGCCTAGCGCTCGTGCGAGCGTGCCTCGCGACAACCGCCCAGCGTCCCTTGCACAAGTTCACCAAGCCAAGCATTAGGGAGATCGGCCAAGTTTGCGGCGACCGGCCGGTCACTCAAAAGAAAGAAAAAAATACCAAGCGCTCATGTGTGCATGCCCCGCTGCGACGGCCCAGCGTCCTCGGCGCGCGTTACTCAAGTCAAGCATACCCACTTAAGGAGATTCGCCAAGATTAACAAAGTAAAACTGTGGCGTTCGCCGTAATTGTAGCAACACTTGCTGAGAACGAGACAAACACATCATAGCGTACGCCGCTTTAGGGTGATGTCCAATGATTATCGCTTCCGAAGAAATGAAAGAAGCTCACATTTATAGCAACAATGATTGAGTAAAGGTCGTTGCGGCAGCGAAGAAGCAAATCAGCTGCAATCGGGAACTTAAACCTTCGGGATTGTAGGGAAGGTTGCGTAAAGCTTCGTTATTTTGAAGTGTTACGTGTTAGTCTCAGCTAGCTTCATGTTTCTTTACATGTTGTCATTCACTAATTTTTTCACGAATTCTAGGTACGCTGTCCTCTCTTTGCATGACCGTGACACTGCTGGAGTTCAATGGCAATTGTCGATACTCTAGTTCACATACAGCACACGACCTTATTGCAAGGAACACACAAGAAAAACATTTTGCCATTGGAGCTTGTTTTTTTTTTTTTTGTAGTCGGTTGGGTATGTGGATTTCCAAATTGCATAAACAGGGCCACGGCAGATGGCACTAGATTGTGGAGAACTCTGAACACGCAGCGTGTGAGCTATAGGTATGTACAGTCATGAACAAATGAAACTGGATCATGAAAATACCATCCAGAACACACAAACAGCGCAATTGCTTTCCGTGCAGGTCAAATGGACGTGTGCGATAATTACAGTAACAAAGTCTGGAAATGTCGCTTTCCAGGCGTACCAATAGCGCTCCCGTATTTGACCTTCACGGGCAGTAAGTTTTCAATTTTGCGGGTTCTGGTTCATATTTTCATGTTCGCCGTTTCATTTGTCTATGGCTGTCCCCCGAAGACCACTGCGCTATTTCTTGAACACCAATAGACGCTTAATAGTCGCCTTGTGGTATGAACAAGATTCTGAAGTCTACAAAGTAAAAATACTCAAGCTGGGGAGGGATAATCGTTTGGTATAGCGTAGCCCTATATGCTGGCGATTATACAGGGTGTTTCAGCGAACACTTTCAAAAATTCTTAAAAATAGGCTCTTCGATAAAAAAAGAAACCCTGTTCAGAAAGAGATTGCTAGCTGCGGCGGACGCCAGATAGTATCAAGGGTGTGCACATTACTTAGGTGTGTAATTAGACTCTACTAATGAACTTCTTAATTAGCGGAGTTTGGTGGTTATTGTCAATGGTGATTTTGTAGCTCCGGAGAAGACGATTTCATATCAGCTTTTAAAACAATGAAAAAGTTTGTGTTTAAAGCCCTGTAGCGCGAGGAAACCTTCCGTTGTTTTTCGCTCAAAAACGAAACTCGGCGCTCGAGGAGCGCTGGAAGTCTTGAGTGAACGCAACGTCGGCTGGTGACGTGTTTCAATGAATGTGGCGGCCAATTCGAAATGTAAGTTGAATTTTCCCTAGCTAGGAAGCCTCAGCATGCAGCCACAGCCGTGAAAGCCCTCCTCGCCCAGCAAACAAACCTTTCCTTTGTCTGATGCGCTTTCTAACACGCAGCGATTATAAACGAACAGCAGATAAACCCAACAAAACAAAATTGAACGGTTGGTGACGTTTCACATCTTGCACGTCTGGTAGCCACGTCAGATGTGGTCGAGACAATAACAAAAATAAAAGCAAAACTGTCACGAACGCTAACTAGGGCTCCTGAAACGGGCGACCGTGTTGTGGGCAATGGCTAGCCTCTTTCTTGTGCCTACCAACGAAAGAAAAGATAACGCTAGCCGCGGTGTAAGGTGAGCATTGATCATTGAAAAAATACAGGAGGCGATGGCGTTGATATCAGCTCAGTCCCTAGCGTGGGGAATCACCAGAGACTTCTTGAATTGGGCGACACAGTCACTGCAACACGTCATCAGCGGATGTTGCGTATGCACTAGACTTCTGGCGCACCATGTGCGCTGCGTTTCGGTTTCATGGGGGGAAAATGCATGATTTTCGCGGGCTGCGGGGCTCTACAGAGTGTATTTTCCTTTGCTTTAAAAACTAATCGGTTATCGTCGCCTCCGTGGCTACAAACTCGCCATTGGCAATAATCGCCAAACTTTGCTAATTAAAAAGTTCATTACACAGTTTTAGTTAATTAACTATGTAATTCGCATGTTTCTCATAACTGCTGACGTCCGCTGAATCTGATAGCTTGTTCCTTAAGAGAATTCCTATTTTTCTTGAAACGCCTACCTTCAGGAATTTTTGAAAGTGTTCATGAAACACCCTGTATATTATAAATATGGGCGCATTGCGAGGAAGTTCAATGACCTAGGTGACGTAGGTTTTGTTGGAACCAAAACACTAAGCGAAGGGAAAAGATCATGCTGTACGTAACCGTAAATAGGTGTGCTGGGTTATGTTGCGAAGCACGTTGACAAGCGCTGCAATCCCAGTGCATGACCACTGGGAAGGCGTATTCGTAAGTGCTTTTTAAAAGCAAAGAGAATATGTTTCTGTGTTGTGCGCGATCGCAGAAGTCTTTTTGGCTAGTTTTAACTTCCGAATGTGGCGCTTGCGAATCATTACTCGCCGTAAATATCTGAGGAAAGCCCGCCGACATCGTAGAGTTCCTTCGCTTCATATTACTGTTTGTAAAGGTTGGGCTCAGTTTTCGATGTTACGTAAATTATATTTTCTTTTTGTGGACGCTGCAATGCCTGTTACTGTATACGCTTAGGGCTTACCATTTAGCAAGGTGCTTGTGTTATCGGAGAGTATCTGGGGCGGGCGTTCTTTACGAGCCCTGAAGAACGAGCGCCATTTCATGGCCTCAGCTATCCGAATAAGAACGTGCCCAAAGCGCCGCGCACGCGTTTACGTTGATTACGAAACCGGATGCTTCTAGAAAGTAGTTCGGATTGACAGGTCTCATAGCCGAACCGTTATGACTGGCGGCGCGCGGTCGTCGAGCATAAGTGCTAAGTTCACTCGGAACAGGAGAACTACTTTAGGAACTAGGAATAATCTTGCTTTTCAAACCCTCGTCCATTTGAACCCCTGCGGGGACAGACCCCATGTTTCGGCTTACTGACGGACGACGATAATTAACTCATGAATCTCTATTACCCTTCCGCCACTCTCGGACACTCCCCTGGAAGGCGCATCGTCGTACCGCGGCTTCTACGATTGCTGTTACCGACACAGGTCCCGTTCTTATGCCAAGAGCTACCTACAAGATGTTGTTAGTTACAGCGTCATGCCGCAGGCTACCGCCCTGAACTAACAGAGCCGCCCTGACGTTGAGGCAGACAATGCTGCTCGCTGAGAGCAGGGAGAATAGAAAGAAACCGCAAGACTACGAGTGCGCGTGTGTTTGTTTATACATTTTGTTAACAACCTTGTATCCTGGTATAAAGACGTAAATGGTGTCATTCTAGTATGCTCTTCACGTGAAATAAATATACCCGTAAACGATTGGGGAAAATGTTTAGCAAAATATTCAAGAGTAATGCTCCCTATCAGCATGCTCACATGCGTCCATTTTATTACCCGCTTATGCCCGTTCGAAAACGAGAACGTGCTCTAAAGAACGAAGTTAGGAAGTAGGCAAAGGACTGAAAAAGTTACTATAAAAAATTGAACAGCCGCTGCTGTATGGGTAGTGTCTATGGGCAATTATGCTGTTGTAGGCATGAATAAATTACGACCAACAATTCATCGTGAAGAATGAACGGTGGCTGATATCCGTGTTCAAGATTAAAATTCTGCACCGCTTCACGTCCTTCGACTTACAGCCCTGCTACTTTTAAATAATTTTTTTTTGTATAGCTCACATAAGTCTCGTCAGCGTCATTGAAGCTGCAATATTAGTTTGCTCATAAATAATGTGTGCCAGTGATGCTATCTATCGTTATCCAAAACAAATAGTGCGCTGCGTGAATGGGTTGCTATTGCACATACGCGTCAGCCACCTTCGACACAACTATAACATTCTAAATCAATGAACCACCAGAGGGCACCACCCTACTCCCTCGCCAATCTTGAATTCCCTATCGTAAGGGGAGGTAATTCTCTTAAAACAAACCTAGGTCGAAGCTGGATAGATGCAGAAAAAAAAACCACACGAACGTAACTGTTAACGGCGCTCGAGCAGAGAGAACCAGATAGTTATTTAAGCGAAGTTTGATTACTCTCGCTGATACCCTTGTACGCCAATACGGCCTGCAGGAAAGCCAATTTTCTCTGACGATGATGATGAATGATTGTTGGTGAAATGAAAAAAAAAATCAACTACCCCTTTGCTTAACGAGAACGATGGGAAAACGGGAAAGCTTTAGTTGTTGAGTCTGTAGTTTGCTCGATGAGTTTAATCACGACTATGGTTGAAGGTTTCTCATTAAGAATTCTTCGGTTGCCCAATCCGAAGCAAAAGCGGTGCGTACCTCCAGAGTATACATACTACAACTATGGGATTGGCTACCGTAATGGGATGACCGCGTGTGGTTCGTTCAGAGGAGAAGCAAGCTACCTTTAAGAAGCGTCAGCGCGATGGGGCACGCGATGCGCGCAGTGCTCGTCGGAAGGTTCCGAAGTTTAATCTCGCCGAAAAGATAGAGGCCAAGCGACGTCGAAAAAATCCTGAGGTTCGCAAGTAGGATAGTGACCATCGGCAGCTCCGCCATAAGAGACGCAACGGCGAACCATCCGATGATGTGACGCCCACCAGAAGCCCGAATACCGCATCGTCATCGTCGTCATCATCGACGAAGAGGGAAGTCGAAAAGGCCCTCGGGGGAGCCACAAGTCGGTCCAAGCGCGAGTTCGTGACCACGTACGTCTCCGAAGAACCTAACGGCAAGGGGAAAGCCTGTGCGATTGTTGCGCCGAATGGGCTCGTAATCGTCACCGTATACATAAGAGCGAACACGTCCTAGAGCGATGTTCAGAGTTTCCTGGTCGAGGTAATGCAGACACTACAAAACGTTCAGCAAAGCTTGATGTCGGGCTACTTGGGGTAACATGCTTTTAAAGGTAAGTTACGCTTGTGCTCACGGAGAAAGACACAAGAGACAACAGCTGACATGTACCGATTGAAGAGACTCAGAGCCTGCTAAGCGGAGACTTCAACGTGAACTTGATTAAGCATTTTCGCGTCTTAATACCCCACACTCCAACCCACTACCCAAAACCATTCCTGCACAGATCTCACGTTTGCGAACACACTGTGTCGAATCACGATGGACAGGACCTCTGAGTGTCGACCCCAGCGATCACAAGGCAATAGTGTGTAAATTTCAAGTCGCTTGTTCGTAATGATATAAATAAAGCCAAGAGTGCCAGATTTAAGGAGCGTGTCTTCGTTCTCCTACCTTACTTCAAACAAATCAACCACGCCTCTGTATAACGACCACCATGGGCAAAATTGAAGTTTTAGTGCATCTACCCGCGTCGAACCCGCCGGACCAGCGCTTATCGGAGCCAAGCAAAGGATCAAACCCCACAATCAAACGACGAACTTAACGGCAAAAGCTTCGCGCTTTTCCATCGTTGTCGTTAGACAGCGGGCAAGTTGATTTTTTCATTTTGATGTTGCCTCGAGCACGTCCCCCCCGCGCGAAGCAGCTTTTTGTCACCTGTTATTTTTCGGCGCAGCTTTTATTACTTCCGGTCAAAGGTAGAAGACGCATCGTTCTTGTAGTGTACATCTCACCTTCAAGCTAGGCGAAGGTGAAGTCGGCGCCTCATGCACTTGCTACGTAAAATCGTCTAATCGTTCCTTCGTAACAAGGGCAGCGCTGCAAAGGGGGAGATGGAGAAAAAGTAAGGGAAAACTAAGGCAAGGTCAAGCCAGCACCTCGTGCGCCTGCGCAGTGAAAGCATCTAATTGCTCGTTTGTTCCAAGGGGAGCGCTGCGGACACGTGAATGGGGGAAGGAGTGAGGGCAAGCTCAGCCAATCTCAACCCGGCTCCTTCGGCGCTTACGCAATAAAAATGTGTAACTGACCCGTTTGTTCTAAGGGATTGTGTGTGTGTGTGGGGGGTGTGGGGGGTGGGGGGGGGGGGGGTAGAGGATGATAAGAGAAAAAACGTAAGCGTGCGTGCCATCATAAATCCTACAAGAATTAGGCACCGGCCGCATCTAAGTTCAGCGCGCTTTCACCCGTAGAGCGCCCGCTGCGCCGAGCAGCGTCTGTGTTGTGTGTCGCCGTGAAATTATGCGTGCGTTCACTGCGCGCTTTCGCTCGAAAACCGAGCTTTTGCTCAACAAATGTGGTTTAACCACGGTTATTCAAGCGAAATTTATACGCATGGTTCCATGTATGCATCATGTCCGAGACACAAACCTCCTTTAGTGATGACCGCCTGGCAACTCTCTCGAGAAAAAAAAAATTCTCTTAGCTTTCGGCAAAATTCTGCGTCAGCTCCAGCCTATATATCGGGTGCTAAAAAACTTCGCTGGTCATCCATCCTCAAAGAGCTGAAAGGCTCAGAATTATTTCCCTCTTCCTTTTCCGCCGTCTCTCTTCGACATTGTTTTTAACCCATTGTTTTTATTTATATTTCTAGAAAACAACTAACATAAACTCTTCAATAAAACACCGGTGTCACATTCATTTATGTACGTGTGTCCTGCTGAAAATATGCGCAAGATTTGTTTTGTTCTGGGCAATGGTGACATATATCGGCCGGGCCACCAATGGTTGTCTGGACAGGTCTTGCCCATACATACTTCGTGTTCACGCTGTTCGTTGGTGAGAATGGTTTCGCAATGGCGGTATGAACTGCTTGTGTAAGGAGTTTGAACTATGTTAGGCAAAACCGCTTGTTGCCTCAGGAATATTTGTCCTGATGTGCCTATTGTTTGCTTCATTTCTGCTGTGTTGATTTGCTTGGTCTCACCGTGCCTTGTAAGGGTCACATGGCCTTGTCAGGCATTGTTTTGCCTTTAGGTTTCTCCTAATAAGCTCGGTCGCAAGACCTATCCAGCGGCGGATAAACAGCGCAGCAAAAAAGAGGAAGTTATGTGCAGGAATGTGCAAACCGGGGTGTTTCCGAACCCTCAACTCTACAGCAAATAGCATCCGGAAGTCTTTAATCCTAGATGCACTCACTGAAATAGCATTGCAGACCTAGTCGACATGGTCTGGACATGGCTCGAACAGAAAGTGTGGAATCTTGGGAGGCCTTATTACTCAACCACAAAGCAGAAGAGCAAGGCAAAATCATCGGTCTCGCCCTGACCGCCGCCGAATCCCGAGGGATTCCGGCCGACAGTTAGGGGGACGAACGTGGGTCTAGGCTAATGCCCTACTCCCTCGCCATTTTATACGGGTGCAAAAAAAAGTGTTTTCTTGCTCTCTCTCTCGCTTCCTTTTAGACTTGTCACCCGAGACAATACTTGTGTAAGGACTGTCTCGAATAAATGGCAAACAACAATAGCATAGTAAAACCAACACGACCAACAGTATTACTGACGCATGCAGTGGCTCCCACCATTTCCAGTTTGCCATGACTCCCTTACCAGTCATACTAGCCATGAGACTTGCCATTTACAGCGCAGACACACGAAGGACAAGGAAGAAAAATTGCGCCCACTTCCCCCCGAGGGGAACCCTGTGTAGATGCGACGCATCGTGAGGTTCACTTGGTGTTTCCGTTGGAGTGATTCTGAAATCGCGTGAAACGTGTCGGGAACGCGTATGATTAGTTATGTTTATGATTATTATTTGTTTTATTGGCCAATCTTGGCCAATCTCTCTAAGTGGTATGCTTGGGGCTTCGCTGTCAGCAACGACCTTACTCCATCATTGTTGCTGTAAGTGGGAGCTTCTTTTCTTTTATTGCAAGTGTTAATCATTGCCCCATCATGCGTTGTATCAGTAGCATCTTGACGTAGTTTGAATGAGTCAAGGATAGTAAGGCGCGTTCGTAGCATTTGATTCTGTCTCGGTTTCGTGCGGCAGTGGGAAAGAGCACCATGTACCCTCGCGTTCCGCCCACAGAGTCATGGGATCGAAACCGGGCGCGCTAACTATTATTTTTTTTATAGTGTAGGGGGAGGGGTGCGGACAACGACGTATGGAGGGACAAGGCGAGTGAATGAGATGCAGTCGCATCTAAAACTCTGCACCCCAAGCGCTGTGGTATAACGTTCTTCTTCTTTGTCCTTCGGTGTGTCTATACTCCGGCGCTTGATTCGGCCCTGATTCGGCCCTGATTCGCGCCCGGGAAGACTGGGCTTTCACTTTCAGGTGGATGACTGGCCGCGTAGCAATTCGCGTCAAAGGGATGCAATTACTGGGTTTGGCGAGTGCTTTGGACAGTATTTGTCTCTCTGTCTTTCTTTACTTTGGTTTCTTCCGTGGCAAACGTCGAATTAAATGTTGCGCCCTCCCTGTGCCTGCTTGCCCCACGGAAACCAATTAACGTGCTTAAGAGATTAGCTGCGCCGGTGCGCGTGAGGAAGCAGTCATGGCAGCTCGGTTTTTTTCCCGCTGTTTTTTTATGGTCGTGTAGTCTTGCGTTTCCTCTTCCGACGAGTGCTCCGCATTTATTCATGTGTTTATTTATTCGCCCCGTCCCCTTTCTTTCCAAATTGAAAGCGACATTTCAGTCTCTAGGAGCAGAGCTACTAATTAAGCAGAAAAGACAACGCGTCCAATGCAGGGAGTGCTTTCATCCTATATAAAAGGAAGAGCCAGCCGAACAGAAAGTCGGCAAACTTTGCGTTCCCTATGAATTTATTATTCGTTCTTAAGCTCCATAATTATTCGTCGCAACAAGTGAAAAACCGCAATAAATTGGGCAGGTTCAAGTTATGTCTCTGTATGTAATATATTCTTCGGTTCTCAGGAGTTTTGTATGAGCAAAAAAATAAATTGCTTCGGCGTTGTGCACTAAGAAATCTGGATATCGAAAGAACAGCAGCGCAAAGAGAACGAACTTATTGGCCCGAAAGTAAAACGTAGACACCTTTTCCAAGTGCTGCTTGACTATAAAAACAGTGTGAATAGTTCTTTGACTCGTCCTCTTCGAGAAAAACCTTTTTTGAATGCATAAATATTTCTGCGGAATCATACAGATGTTGTGTAGATCAGGTGTGTTTGGTAAAGATGATGCTGAAGAGAACCTGCACCGTTGTGCTTCAGGTATTGTGCATGTCGTAACAATAAAACTCCCCTACGGGGACTCCCAAGTCGCCGCATAAAAATGGAAGGGAGGGCTCATGTTTCGACCTGACTCGAGTCGTAAAAAATTGAGGCTGGCCTTTCCGAATAAAATAGGCGTGATATATTTCAAACTGACGTTACATACAACGTACAACTTTGCCGTTCTCAAAAAATCGCCATGTACGACTAACAAGTATATGAAGTGCTAAAGCGATTTTCATTTACTTGGAGTAGAGGATTTACTCGGAGCAAAAGCGAACGTAGGGCAGTGGTGGTGGTGGCGGGGGCCAGTTAAATTATGTCACGCATTGTGTGTTTGATGTCAATGACGAAGAGAGCGTTCTTCTTGTACGAATTCGCCGATGCCATTGAATCGAAGACACAATTGGCTCCTCGCGGCAATGACCCGGTCCATCTCTATGTTACATATGTAACAGCGCGAAATGACAATGCCGCTCTAGTCAACTTGATATTCACTTTTCCCCACTGGAACAGCGAGGGTTCTGTCGGGCTTAAGTTGCGATTTTCAATCAAAGCATAACCCGACCTTTAGGTTGAACGTCTCATGAACGTACGGAACCTATGGTCATGATTTTACACAAATTAAACGCTCTGTTATGATGAGTATGTTGAACGCTTTAGGCCAGATTTTCGCGTCTGGCCGAAGTGAAATGCCTTGGAGCGTAGTCAACGCACGTTACACCTTTTTAGGATGCAACCCTTTGGCGCCCGTCCCTGGGCTCAGCCGCATCGGCGTCGTCCTGACCGGAGCGAACGATGGGAAACCGAGGAGTGAAAGAAAGCAAAGGAGGAGAGTGTCACGAAATTGGGAGGAGAGGGTGGTTCACCGTGGCGGCGCGAGCCAGCGCTCTCCGAAAGTGTGCGGTGCGGGAGGGGAGGGAGCAGTATGCTGTGCCCGCACGAGGCGCTCGACGGCGCGACGCTTGGCGAAAACTGAGGGGGGCGTGCGCGTGACTATGATGCGCGTTCGCTTAAAACGCAGTTCGCGGTTTCTTCCTGAGACGCACTTCGTGCCGCCACAGCAGAGGTTCACCATAGCTGCGGTCGAGAGAACCCCTGAGTGAGTGCTGCATCAGCGCACTGCAGCCATCAGGAGTGAGTGCTGAAGGGCGACTGAGGCAACCGGTCGTGCGCTTCGTCAGCCGCTGCAGCTAAACGAGCTGCTAGAGCGGAGGCTCAGCCCCGCCGACGCCAGAACTCCGAGTGAGTGCTGAACAATGAGCAGCTGCGCCCAAATATCACTTTAGGGAGTATGGTCATCCCAAGCAGATGTTTGAAATTGGTTCTTCTAAATGCAACTTCTGCTGTCGTTTTATGTTAAACAATATTGCGGGGATTTATAAATGGCCCTAACTCATGAATCACGTGAACTCGTACGGTGTTTTCAGTTTCATTGTATAGGCTGAGACGGGTCACTTAACCCATCTTTACTTTCTCTTGGGCTGCTGTAATTACAAAGGCGTCCGCTGAAGACGTTGGTGTTCGGAGGACAATTTTTTGAGAACGGGGTGTCTTAGTTATATTTACCTGTATTTATAGCTGCGAGACACGGCGCAGACTGACTTAATGAAGGCTTTTGTCTACGTATTTCTCGAAAAAAAAACAGTTCAATTAAACCGGGTGAAATACTTCATTCAATGTTTACGTTTTAGACCTTAGCGCAGTGTCTAAACGAATCAATTTCAGTATCAGTGATTTTGCTCCTGATTTGCCCGATGATTCGCCATTCCTATTTAAGCTTTCAAAAACAGGATAATTGCGTAACTTCCGATAATAAAGATCACAAGACTCCGAAGAACAAACTTCATTGGTAACAATCAGAAGTTTGGTTGTTGGTAGTTACCAAAGATTTTTTAGGAATCTTTCTTAATTTAAGGGCAGGTGCAGCATTGACCAGAAGTCGTATGCGGAAGTACCGCTCCCTCTGGCTAATTGGACCTTCTGTTGCGCCCACAGCGAAAGTACGGCTGAAGAGTAAATTCATAAGGCTCCGTCTGCGTAGCTTAGTAAGTTATAGTAAACATCATTACGGGTAAACCAATTATTTCTGGAGCGCTGAAACAGTGCAACATGAAGTAAACCCATTTTTGTATTTCGGCGCGTGGATTTCCAATGGTGTGACAAATTTTCGTTTGTGTGTTCCTGAAAGCTGTTGAAGCCAAACCGTTGCCACACGCGCTTTGCCTGTCGTACTTTAATAAGGTATTCTGCATTTGAAAGCTTTAAAGGGAACTTTGTGTGGATTTGCTTCCGTCCCTCTCGACACAGCCAAAGCCCTGATTGCTGCTCCAAAACTAGGTTAACATTTTCCAAGCAAAACTGCAACAGTGTACTGTTTCTCCCAAGCAAAGAAACAAGCATAATTAAATTGTACAGTAGTGTTTAGAGTGCTACTGCACTTCTGTACAATACAGATTCCACACACAAAAACTAAAGCCGAAAGGGCAGAGCGCAGGGGTATTGCATTTCTTAGCCAATTTTCTCCTGTTTGTTAATGTCATTTGTTCTGTGTTCATAATTTAAAAGGGAAAACAAATGCAGACAGTTGCTGTGGAGTACGCATACCTGCATTTTAGAAGTAAGAACTCGTGACGCGACCATAATGAAAACCAATGTTGGCAGGTCAGTACCCAGCAGTTTTCTACGGTGTAAGCATGCGCAGTTCATGCCCCATTTTCCAGAAAATCGGTCGTTTTTGCTTGTTGCACAAAAATACAGGTACTGCCATAAACATCGGCAAATAAAAAGCCGTGCTACCAGCTGTCTCCTAATGAATCGAGGGTAATTCTTTGTCGCACTTGATGAGCTGATCAATACTTAGCTGCCATCACTCACATCTCGCTTGACGCGATAAAATAAACACCGCGTCAGATTTCTTTTGGAGCGAACGATGAATTTCAACGTTGAATACACTAAAATAGAAAGTTTGGAAAGGCCACATGTAGGAAACAATGCCAGAAGTTTCACTCCAGAGCAGCGCAGAAAGTCCCATCAAATTCGATTAGTAGACTCACAAAGATTGCGATGAGCCCCCTGCAGGCGGTGATCCTTCCAGCCAATTTAGCTTACAATGTGTAGCTGGTAGCCCCAAACATTCTCCGCATAGGGGAAGGCATGGAAGAGAGTTCATACTTCTACTCTAGGCTTTCTGACTGAAACGTTCCTGTTTCGAATAAAACAAACTGGTGGTACTCCTCAGAGCATGCAATGAATAGAACATCATCAACATTTACCCGCCGTGGTGGCTTAGTAAGGCGTTGTGCTGTTGAGCACGAGGACGCGGGTTCGATTCCCGGCGGTTCGGCCGCTTTTTTGATTGAGGCGAAAAGCAGTTGACGTCCGTGTGTACGAAGTTTCGGCGCTCGCTAAAGATCCCCAGGTGGTCAAAATTAATCCGGAGCCCTCCGCTACGGTGCGCCTCATCGCCTCTGGAGCGTCGGCGCGTTAAATGCTACAATCAATCAATCAGCATCAACAACAGCCTATTCTATCATGGTTGGGGTCAATACTAACCATCTGTCCGAGGTAGTGATCATGTTTTACTTCTTCCAGCGTTTTGTTTTCTAAGCTGAAGAGCGATGCTTTCGGCATGCTTATTTCTCATAACTTCAGATTTATTCATATTTATTTTTAGCACCACGGCCGTGCTTTCTCATTGTAGTTCATCAAGCATTTTTTGCGGGTTCCTACTCAGCAAGATTAGGTGTTCAGCAATCCTCAAATAACTCAAGTATTTCCCCGTTTATCCTTAATGCTGTGTTTTCCAAGTCCAGCTTTCTGAATACCCCTTCAGACACGCTGTGAATAGTTCTGGCGATATGGTATCTCCCTGTCTTGCTCACTCCTTTCGGATCGGTAATTTATCCATTTTCTTGTGAAGTATATCCTGCCCGTACACCCCTTATGTATTTCGTCCAGAAGCATTATGTAGGTCTCTTCTATAAGCTGGTCCTTAATGATTTTAGCACGGCTGTGTTTTATAGTGAGTCAAACGCTTTCTCATAGTATAGAAATTTTATGGAAAGGAGTTTAGTGTATTCTGCGGACTTTTCTTTAAATTGATTGCCAACATGGATTTGATCCAAGGTTGAGTACCGTTTACTCAAAAAGTGCCTATAGCCCGAAAAAATAAAGGGAGCTCCCTGTAACGTGTGAGACTTGAAGGTAGCGAAGCTGTACGCAACGTTCACGACCATCACGAAGTCCACGATTGCAGGCGATTTGCTCCTTCGCTGCCCCAACAATCTCTACTCGTAATTGTTGCTATAAGTGTGGGCTACTTTCATTTTTTTAGCGAAGATCAATGGACATGACGTTGTAGGGGCGCACACTATGACGTGTCTTTCTCGTTCCGAGCAAGTGTTGCCACGATTACGACGAACTCTGCAGTTTCTAGTTTCGGCCAACCGTGGCCAATCTCTCCAAGTGGATATGCTGGTTTACACACGTGCGCAGGGGACGCTGGGCAGTCGTCGCGTTGCACGCACACACGAACGCTGGGCATTTTTTTTTTTGGTTTTGTAACTGCCCGGCGGTCGCCGCGAGACCCGTGCTCACCGGCGCGCGCTCGGGCGTGTTCTTGGTATTTTTAGCTGCGGACACAAAAAATTACGATTTGCTAAACAGCTTCGCTTTTAAAAAACACAACAATTATTCTTCTGCATCCAAAACTGTGAAACTAAGGACATTAAAGGGACCCTGAAACACTTTTTTAAACTTTTTCAAAATCTTAAATTCTTGCAGAACGAAGTCAACCAACCCATCCAGTACTTAGATTAGGGGATCGCAATATCAGCGGACATATCATACGTATAAGCCGACGTATATAAACCAAGCATAAACGGCGGCTAGAGGAGCACCTGTGAGAGTGAGAGTGAAGCCGGTTTTATAAATCCTGGATGTTGCGTGTACTCGGATAGCTTGCTCTCTACAGCTGACGCAGCGGAGAGCGAGCAAACCATTTCAATGAAAGGACGCGGAAGCAAACTACTTGACGAACAGCCTCTAGCCCTTTCAGGATCGCGGACGTACATGTACGTCCTCTGCAGACACCTTCAAAATGGTGAATAACGTATATGTACGTCATCGCTTGTATGTCTTTATCGCCAACTTCTCTCGCTTGGCATGTGCTGCCACACTGCGGAAATACGTCAAATGATTTTCTTGCGCCAATGGCTTTTTTATTTTCTTTTTTATGATTTACTTCAGCGGTGCGCTGGCTATCGATTAGCGCATCCGGTAACGAGGGGGCGCGCTGGGTATCGCCCACCGGGCGCCCGGGCGCCTCTCGCTTCTTGCGCCTGCCACAGACCAAGGGCGCCTGCGAAACTGGTGAGGCTCTTTTCTCTTTTTTTTGTATTTTGTGGGAGCGGTGCGCCGTCAATCACTCGCGCATCCGGCTTCGCGCCCGCGCGCAGCGGCTAGTTTCGGTAGCCGTCCTCCGGGCGCCTGCCGCTTTTTGCGCCCGCGAAACTGATATCTATCTGTTTGAGAGAGAGAGAGAGAGACCAATGCTTTAATGAGGTCTGGCGATGTCAGCCTGAGCTAAACCGCCTGGCTTGCTGCGCCAGATGAATGCTGTGACGATGATGATTATAATGATGAAGAGGAACACATGATTTGAACTATTTCGATTCCCTAAGAAGGTGCCGGCTTGTTACTCTCTCGTTTTTGTTTAGTTTTTCTTGTGTTATTCAGTGAATAAAACACATGTATGTAACAACACAAACCATTTTTTTGTCACTTTATAGTTACCCTAAAAAATTACGATGATTTTTTTCTCGAAATAGATTCATCCGAATAATTTAAATCAGCAATAACAAAAATCGACCCGGGGGGGTCGCATTTGGTGAAAACATTCGACCTTCAAAGGGCTAGAGCTGGACACCGCACATGCCAGCACCTTAAAGAACACGTGTCCTGAAGATATACTGCAATCGGTGTACTATCCGCTGCAAAAAGCAACAAGGCAAAAATTGAGGGGAAGTGACATGGGTGTGTAATAGTCAATGACGTTTGTGTCTTCAATGATGTCCTACAGTCGTGCAAACTTAACGCAACTTCTCCACGTTAGTGGATATGACTGCACTCATCTTTTTTTTAACTGAGCAAATAACGCGTTAAAGTGATTACCTTATGATAACCTCGCAGTTTCCAGATACTTTATAATACTAGTTTCTTCATCATCAAGAACGCTTAGTTGATGCGGAAGGCTGTTTAAAACACTTATTTTTGTTTCTATCTTTAACTTGAGTTTTTAGACGTCCAATATGCCTGTCAGGTCTTCATTTGAGCAGTTTACGCACCAAAAGGATAGACAGAGTTATAAGAAGGTTTAAGTATATGATAGACTACCAGGCGAGATTTAACGGCGCCGAAGATTCAGCACGCGGGGGTTTCAGCCGCATCTTATTTTGCCTAGTTCGGCAGAACATCACGGCGTAGGCGGAACCACCGTTCATCTCCGTTCGTTTCGTGATGGCGGAACACGAGGAAATGACGGCGACAAGAGACAGAAGTCTTTTGGTTTTTATTGGAATTATGCCAAGCACTGGCGCTTAATTGCGGTATTCCGGCGCCCGCCTGATAGTGCTTGCTTACCGTACTAGCATTTTCAACATTGTTCTCTCCCTCTTCTGTGTCTCCTTGCGCGTGGTAATGTGAGACTAGAAGACATTATCAGAAGAAACGGAAGGAAGAGAGTGCAGCCGTTTTGAAATTCGATCCAAAAACCGCGGCGCCCTCAGCGGGCAAGGGAATTTCCCGTCGCGACATGTATCTTTTCTGCTGCGCACGCTTGACGACCCAGGGCCAGGAATTTGTATGCGTGTTCCAGGCAGCACAGAAAGTGTGTCCGAAGACCGGCCCGTCTATGGCCGCTTTATGGCATGTTCAGCCAGCATCCAGGTTCTGGCAACCACTGATCATACGTTGATCAGCCAACATCGGTATTTCTCCGGCTGCCCGTGTTCAGACACACAACGGCAGGTACCCGGCTGCCAGATATTGAGTTTACTTTCGCCAACCGTTGTTCAGAAAAAAAAAAACGGCCGACGTACGGCCTTCTTTTATGAAGCGGCACACATGCTTTTATGGAGCGTTTTCGCAATTCACACAATACTCTGTAACATTCCATATATTTTTTTTCCCACAAAAATTATGTCCATGTTTTGACCATGTTTCTTGAAAGAAATAGCATGCTCCATCAGCTTTCTAATGATCTTTCACAGTGCTGATCCTAGAAGAGGTCGATCAAATTACGTTCATTTCGAATTTATTTTTGATGTTATTTTCACAAGGTGCTTGCACACCACCTAATTGCTCAAAAGAAACAATTTCCTGAAATATGGTACTTCGTTAAAAAATGTATGCGTGTTGCGAATGATGACAGTTCTATGCAATTTTGTTTACGTAAGGAAAGAACTAAGAGTGGTCCTTTATTATTTGTTTTAAACCAAAAACTTATCAACTGGTAGGGCGCATGCCGCAAACCTTGCATTCTGCAAAGAATAAAACATAATCAATGATTCCCTGGTCGAGTTTTAATGTGTAAGGCTCTCAACCCCTCCCCTCCGAACTTGCCGCTTCGCCCTATGTATACTCCCCTCTCTCCAGCTTTAGATTGTAACGTGGAAGTTCTCGCACGTCCCTGACAAACAGCCTCAACCGTGCTTTGCCCTCTAACCGTACCACTGGCCATGTTTTTCACTTTCAGCAGCGTCAACGGCTGCGTACGTGTCACTCCTCTTTTGCTACAATTCACACTCCGGAAAAATAAATTTTTTTTAGCCTGCTAAAAGGATGCCCTCAAAGGGGCACTTTTCCTCGGAGTCTTGGCCACAAGGGTAGGTGAACTCACCCTCAAACACCGCAAATAAATAAAATGCTGGCTTCGTCATTGACAACGCTGTGTTGTTATCACAAATTTCAATTAACCCTTGTTTTTAAACAGGCAGCCAAAAAAGCAGATGAAGAAACAATGCAGGCCACGAAGTTGCGCCTGCATATCCACGAGCTTAGCGTCTAAGTTTAGTACGAATAAAATAACAGAACATTGTTTTTTTTTCAGGATTATTGTGATAAATATTTTCCGGAAAGTTGTGCTTTTGCGCGCCCTTGCCTTTATTTGTTGTGTAGTCCTTGAAGTTGCGCCTGATGAGCTCCTGCATGTGGGCTGCCTGCTCGACTGTGTTGTAGGCCAGTTGTTTTCGGTCAAACCACGGCCCTCCTGGGTCGGAACAAGTCTGCTGGGTCAATGTCCTTTCCTTCTACGATGCTTGCTCTGTATTGCTCGAGGGGACGAATCGCCTCGAGCTTGTGCGTTGACAAGGTCGGCGGGCGAGGCATGGTAGCGCTGTGACCGGCGAGGCGTAGCTCCCCCGTTGGTGTAGCACAGTTTTCTTGTGGCAAGAAATAGTATTCCGATGGTCTAAAAAGTCAACTCGTGATGTCCAGTGAGTCCTTGCACCTTGCCGGTTCACCTGGTGCCAATCATTACTGCTTCATAAATGAAGTGCGTTCATTAAAGGCGCAGAAACAACGAGACGATGAACACGGCGTCTGCATCGCTCTGCCCCCTAGCGGCCTTTCCTTCCCCGAATGACAAACCGGAGGTAAATCGGCCGGTCTTTTTCCAAACACCAGTTCCCAGAAGTAGATTGGTTCTCGGCTCCCAGACACTTGCCGTTCTTCTGCTCAACACCGCTCAGCGAAAGAAAGACATAACCTGGGACCTCACGTCGGCTGATATCCTTCTGAGCACCAGTTCCCAGATACTTTGCGGCCGGTCGCTTGCTGTGATTCGGCTGAAGACCGATCACCGAATGAAAAACATAAGCTCATTCGGGACGTAACATCCCAGGGTCTCCTATGTAACACCGGTTGCCCGAAGAACACGAATATTCTGCCGCCGACGCTTGCCGTTCACCGTAGGAAACGCGAATGCCCCCTGGGAGACATCCGGCTGGTCTCTTTCCGAACTCCAACTACCACAAGAATACGAATGCACTGTGGCCAGTCGCTTGCCCTGTTTCGGCTGAACACCGCTTCCCAAAGGAAAAAAACGGGTGCCCTGGGCCTTTCGCCGGCCTGTCTTTTTCTGAACATCGGTCGCCGAAAGAAACTGAATATCTGGCAGCCGGGTAGCTGCCGTTGTTGTGTCTGAACAGGGTGGCCGAAGAAATGCTGAAGAACTGGGTGCCGAATTTTGGCTGCTCATCGAATGATCAGTGGCTGCCAGAACCTGGATGCTGGCTGGACATGCCAGAGAGCGGCCATAGACGGGCCGGTCTTAAGACACACTTTCTGTGCTTCGCGGGAGGGAGAGATAAAGAAGATTCAAGAACGTGCCCAGCTTTCTCTTTACTTCGGTTTCAATGCTTTCGCCTCATTTCCCCACCCAATCCTCCATTTCTCCGTTGTGTTCTTTTTAAATTTTGATACGGAGCGTCGCTCGCTACCCTGTCTGGCACAGTGCACCGATTGCCGGGGCGCACGGCTGTTTAGTGGGCCTAGACACGAGCAATGGTTCATTTCAAGTGCTTCCCATAACCCAAACAGAAAAAAAAAAAGAAGCACTCTTCAAAGTGGCACTTGGGGCATTCCTTATTTCTGCCATGGGAACCTCCACAATCACTATTAGCATAGAAAAAGTTCCAGGGAACTTCAGTCTGCTTACGGGCCTTGAAGGCGAAAGCCTTGCTATCATCAAAGACTTTTTTTATTGCTACATGTTGTTTACGCACGTTTCTTCGCTTTCGTTTCTTCGTGTGTTGACACTATTCTCACTGTGAGCTTCCCTACACTCAAAACTCTCCGCTTCATACACCTGTTCTACTCGTGGTGCAAGGTTTGCACGTTCATTTCCCACGACCTGACATCACTTACACCCTTGGACTTTCACAATTGCTTCAATATTTCTTAAGTTGTACTAACAATTAGTTCCCGTAATTACAGCTGCGCAGCTTTCATGCCGACTTGGGTTCGCTGTGAAACTTATCGAGACCCGATCAGTCACTCCCCATATACTTGTAAACGTAGCTGGACAGTTAACAGGTGCTTTTATTGCCCTTGCGAGTCTAAAAAAAAATACTATCAAGAGTTCGAGCCTCACTTTTTACCCACGAGCAATTATACACTTCATTACATGCAGAATAAATTGTGATACTTGCTAACCTTGTTAAAGGAGGCAGGGCGGCATTTAAGCTCGCTTCGCAACTTGAAGAGTGTAGCCTAAAGGTTGCACGTACCCCTATCCGTTGATTCCGATGTGGCTAACTGTACACTGAGTGACGTCGTCCCGTGCCATGTCTGAAAAAAAAAAAAACTTCCTGAATATTTCCTCTATCGTGCTTCATTTCGAACTGTGTTTTCGTTTTCCCGGATCTCAAAGAATCCACGAAGCAGCTTAGAAAATCATTAAAGGTGCTTTAGAGTTTTAAAATTGTGCGGTCGTGAAGACTGAGCCAAGCATTGGTGACCACATGCAAAAGCGAACCGGCAAGCTCGCTCGAATAGTTCTCAGCCCGTACCCTCGCTGTGTCTAATAACGCGGCCGCAATTGCAACAGCCGATTTTGCATAATGAAAAGCTGCTGCCGTTGGCTGAACCGAGATCTCACCATGCCGCCTGAGTAAAGGGCTCCATCATGGAGATTAGAAAACAAATATTGAGGAACATCACTAAGGGCTGCTCCGAATCGCAGCGACAGCTGAAGTAATGTAATATTCACCTCTATCTCCCGCTGTCTTGTAAATAGAGATAACAAAAATTTAGAAGAGAAAAGGTTCCGAGGAAAAGGTTCCAAGGGAAATTACACGCTCTGCGAGTTTTTGACGGCAGCATAATGTATAAGCAGCGTCATGGTAGCAACGATTGCATTATGTTGGCGAGCTACAGAGCGGTCCGGGATTCCCAGCCAAGCATTTGAGGGAGAGGTGATAGCAGAGGATGCGGTGAAGCCACGTGATAAAGGGAGAAAGGGCCGTTTGATTGGTTGCCCATGGACACCCAAGAGAGCAAGAGCGAGAAGGATTGCTTCATGACTCCCGTGCAAAAAAAGGAACCAAGGAAAATAAAACGAGCTTAAGTACAGCTTGCCGCACCAAGGGTAAGAAGAAAAAAACGGAGGTGGCAACGCCGGCGGTGGTTGGGTGCGGTGGCTTGTCGATGGCGGAGTGGTACTGGGCTTGTGGCCAGCTGATAAATTTGTCTGAGCGAGGAGCCACCGAACAAATCTTCATTACTTCGAGAGCAGAGACCGGTCAGGTCCATTTACGTGCTCCCTCTCATCTCCGCTCGTACACACAGGGCCCCGTGCGGTGCTTGCAAAGGCGAGAAGACAAGGGCAGGATGGGGTGGAAGGAAAGCGAAAAAAAGAATGAGCGGTTGGAAACGTGAAGCGTAGATACTCTAGCGCTCTGTGCAACGGCCGACTACTTAACAGGCTTTCCACGGTTTCATAGTATCGTAATTGGCTTTCGTCACTGACGGCGAAGCTCTTCGCAGACACCTCCTACTGTCCTGTCCGTAAGATAAATGATTTTCAATTAAGCGCTAATTTTATGGATGTTTACTTTAGCGCCAGTTTGCGTATGCCGATCTGTTTACTTTCTTCATCCTCGGCGAACTATTCTTCCAGATGCAGGCTGCCATAATTTCACAGAAAACATTTTACACTACATTGCTCTTAACTTTTAGGCTGACGAACCTATTTTTTCAATACACGTGTTTTTAAGTTATTATCAGAGATCCAGTCTCTACGCCTCATTTCATGGCGCAATAGCCTTACGTGGTCCTATACGTCACTCTTCTTGTTTATCTTTTATTAAACATGTTGTATTTTACAACTTGGCCCTTCACAAGCCACCCTTCCTATTTTTTATATAGTCTTTTACTATAACCGCCTGATTTTACTTACACGCCGCTCGGGTTCATTAGTCGCTATTTTTTTCTCACGATGTTTGGGTTGTGCAGTTTTACGCGAAAGATACAGCTTGAA
Organism: Haemaphysalis longicornis; assembly: GCA_013339765.2. Classification (NCBI taxonomy): domain Eukaryota; kingdom Metazoa; phylum Arthropoda; class Arachnida; order Ixodida; family Ixodidae; genus Haemaphysalis; species Haemaphysalis longicornis. Next base: position 239,699,230 of record CM023449.1, read on the forward strand.
AGTATTTACTTGCTGTTCCTCATGCTGTTGGGTTCGATAAGCAATTTAACCGAACACTGGAAGGGGTGGAATTTAAGAAGCAGACTGAGAAAAAACAAGTTAGGTCATTCAAAGATTGCCTCGTTAGAATCACACCTGACACCACTTATCGTAACTTCCGCTCAAATAAGCTACATAATTAGGAAAAAAGGGATGGCCATGCGACCCCCACTACCTCATTTGCCGCAACAGAACCTATGATGTCATACCAGACAGCTCTGCGATTGGCGGAGGGCGGCAAAAGCAAACGCTAATTAGGCCAGTTCTTATAAGCTTCCGAACGAGCTATTTGCGCTTTAAATTTAGGGCACATTCTTTTTTATCCCTAAGAATGGTGGACAGCACAGTGAATAGTTACGGAAGCACAGCGTAAACATAGAAGTACCGATGCGTAATGCTGTTGGTACTGCGCGCACTATGCTTGGTTTAGCTGCACAAGACCTGCGGGGCTTTGGGGTTTGTTTTCAGACGACACTGGCCGAGTGACGCAAGCGACGACGGTCTTCCGTGACCGTATTTGCGAGCGAGCACAATGTTTCCCCCCCCCACGAAACGATTGTCTCCATGAACAAAACAAGCAAGGGTACTAATACTTTCACAAACAACCCAAGGCAGAAGAAAACGGCTTGCCTGCGCCGTTGGGTGGCGCCCATCTAGGTTCACTAACCGTGTAAACAAGGCCCTGTGAGTGCAATTGCAGACGACAAAAACCACACGATTTTAGACGGGCAAAAATACAATTTTAGGTTAAATTAATTATTTTTCGTCCAGTGGAATAAAGCATCGTTTTGTATCCGAACAAGCGCTACAGCTTGCAAAGAACTTTTGTTTTGTCTTCATGCTCCTAATGACTCCTACTGTGTTCCTCAGGCGCGCTTTACTTCGGAGGCAGATCGCGCTCCCAGACTAAAAAATAGTCGCACCAGTAATCAGGCACGTTTCCATCTTTAAGAAATAAACTGATTCTCCTTAGGGGACCTGCAAAAAAAAATACGTACTTTAAAGTTTATTGATGACATTGATATTGTTACAGGGCAAACAAGTTCGATTACTGCGCACAATTTTAGAGTAACAGGTAAATGGCGGAAATACTAAGCTCGCTGGTCAGCCCGGTGATACGCGTCACTTCATCGACAATGGGTCACGATTTGCGAAGCCGGCTGTGTGCTAAATTTCATGCAAGAAGTTCCTCTTTGTTTACATTGTAGTGGCTTCAAACCTTCAATACGGTTCCTGGAGACAGTTTTGTAGTTTACGTTATTAAGGCAAAAACCTTTTATGTGTCATCCAAAGCGAAAAGTGACTATCGCCGTCACCAGGATATGATCTATACGCACAATTATGCGATCCAGAGAGCAAACATATTGACTTGCAGAACGCTTCTTTCTTTCTCTTTCTATTTCTTTCTTTCTCTCTCTCTTCTCTCTATCTCTCTCTCCCACACACACACACACACACACACACCCACACACACACGCACGCACACACGCAAGCCTGCACACACTCATGCAAGCACACAAGACGCACACATGGACGCGCGCACGCACACACGCATGCACACACATGCGAGCGCACACACGCACATGCACACGCACATACACTCGCACACACGCACACAACTCACACACTCACGCACACGCACATACACAGACGCATTCACGTACACGCTCACTCACGCACACACACACAGGCACCACACACACACACACTTACGCACGCACACACGGACGCACACACTTACTCACGCACGCACAAACGGATGCACACACGGACGCACGCACACACACACACACACACACACACACAAATACACTCATGCACAAGCAAACGCACGCGCACACGTGCACACGCGCACACACGCACCACGCCGCAACACACGCGCTGCATACACAAACCCTGTAATTTTAGCCAAGTTGTTGGAATATGCTTAGGCTTCGGCTTCACCGTGACGGTCGGGCCCCATCTCACAGTCTTAGGGCCAATCACAGAGAAGCGTAGTGCTTCTCGAGATCTCCACTAATGTGGAGATCCCGTAACTCGTTGCCAGCCTTAGTCCGTGTTCTCTAGACAAAAAACAGGGCCGCTTGGCAGATTTAGGTCATCCACATAACACAGCAGTTCGTCACACAATGCTCCCATCCGCTGGAGAAGTTCGGACTGAGCAAAAAACGAAAAAACAACAAAAAAAGACTTTTTGCGTCCTTTTGCCGATTGATGCGCACCCCGTATAGCGCCTCCCCTGTCGCTGTTTTTCATTCGTCCCAATTCATGGTTAGTAGACTAGCCATGGCCGTTTGTTCGATTAAGCCGCATGCGGGAAGGGTGGAAGGAAAACACCGCTTTTTTTTGAAATACATGGAACGGATCGTGTTCCAGATTCTTGCTGGGTCGGCGTCTTCTTTGAACGCTGCTGTGGGGATAGTTCCAGATTCTGATCTGAGAAAGAATAATTAAGAGAATGAAAAACATTCTTAACGAGACGTTGCATTTGTATTACCCGAACCAATATCACGCACATCCGACAGAGACAACCAAATATTGGGACCGTGCAACAGAACTGCGGTGTCATCTCGCTGTTACTTCCCTAAATACATGGCAGGCTACTAGCAGACAACTTTGGGGGAGTTATGGAGAGGCTATATTTCTGTGGCGTGCGCATGAAGTGTTACTTTACAAACTGTGCAAATAAATACTGTTTCTTGTGGAAACAAAATTATTTCGATTTTCATGACGGCCAAGGTACTATGAACCGCAAACACAATGGATTCGCAGTGTGCGCCGCGAATGGACGCGGTTGTTTACATTGCTTTGTACGACCGTCTGCGAAAGACAAGTTCTGTATTTGCCTAGTGCGGACGGGACCAGTTGCTAGCTGCCGAAGGTAGCAACAATATGCAGCGCTGATTTCGTTGGTGGTGGATAAAATAAGGCCGCTTCTGCTGCTGCTACTGATGATGATGATGAAACCATTCATGCATCCAAGATCTCCGTCACAGAGGCCTTAGACTTTCCCACTGAACCACCGCAAAACGCCTTCGGTAGCTGAAGAAAAAGGCTCCCGTTACAAACTGACAGCCTGTACTATATCTACTGTTTAACTGGCCGTATTTTTGCAGCGTAAGCCTCACTGGCCGAGGCTGAGCAGTTTGGCGTGGCTCCTGGATAGCCGTGCTTCACAGGCACGGCACGTGGGGGCCCGGTCCACTTGTTGATCATGCAAGGGGTGGCCGTGTGTGAAACCGCTGGCTCGTCCGTCACACCAACACCGGCGTACGCCTGTGGAACCAGCTTAGCTCTGGGGCGATTGGTGACGCTGCGCCGGAGCCGCTTGATAAATATACATGTTTCACATAATGCGTATACCATCTGTGTGTTATTGAAGCAGACGTAAACATGATAATCAAGCTAATCCTAGACAACAGGAAAGCAAGAAATAACCAGCTGAGCATAAACTCACGCTACGTATATAGTGGCATAGCCGAGCTAAGCCACTGCTAACTTTTTTTGTGTGTGTGTCTTTGAATCTTGCGAGCCTTTCTGAGCAGCGCAAATGAGTGAGCATTGCGTTTACTTTTACGAACATCAATGTGGCCTTGTTTTTTGTTTCCAGAGCAGATTTTGTCGATTCATTGGGGCTTTCTGTCACTCCTTTCTCGCAAGAAAATACGCGTTGATGAGCGCGTATTTTGTTGGAGATTGCGAAATCCTACCTCACCCGTCTTCTCTCTTTTTGGGGCTCTAATTATAACTTCGCTGGATCCGCACAGTGGAGATGTTTTGCACCTTGCCGCTTTTATCATTCGCTACGGCTACTGACGTTAATAATTTGATAAGAACTACTTGTAATAAGTAATATTGACAACTTACTCCGAGGAAGTCACCGTCTAAGATGATTCGTCTAAAAGAGGAAAAGAGCGTTCGATCACAGCAATTGTGCCCTGTCTTGGCGTCTATCTATGACATTCTGTTTCAGCTAGAGGCAATGCGCTAAGCAGAACAGCAAAACAGAGGAACGACTGTGAAGAAGCGCTGACTTCGTTTTTGGGGCATTGTGCACACGTCGGATGGAGTAGCACAAAAGAAGCTGTAGCCACTTCGAGCTTACTTCCACCCGAACTAAATACCTTTCACACTGAAACTCGCTGATATCAACTGCTAACGTTTGAGCCAGTGTCAACAAAACATATGCAGGTCCTTGTTCCCTGAATTACTCAAGTGTCGGTTCGTAAGTGCGTGTTTGCAAGAATAACCAGCGAGCACTAACACTTCCTTCTTGTCCTTTATTTATATTCAGACGGGTCTTGCTTGGAGCAGTTACAACAAAGAGCACTAAAGTTTAATTAAAAGTGTTCAACAACGGGAACTGCAGCGGCAGAAAACTCCTAGTTTACGGCGTGTACGTTTGCTTGAAGGGTGCAGCGGCCTTTGACAGTGCAGCTGTGCGGCCCCTGATTACCCAGACGCGTCGAAAGCGTCCTTGCTTTTGAGAAATTTCATGCCCTTTTCCTCATTTACGCCAATGAAAAAATATATAACGGTCAATACGGCGTAATTCCGCTTGCTAGATTACACTGTTCGCCTTCGCAAACGCCTGTCCCCAGAATAGGGCTGCGGCCACCTTCAATGCCACGGGACGACGACGGCAAGGAAGGTGGTGGGTCGCATCGGAGCAGAGTGCCCTCTTTAGGTGTCGAAAGATCCCTATAGAAAACTCCGGTAAGCGGTAGAGAGAAAGGCAAATACTTCAAATAAAAGGAAAATAGTAGACGCCAAAGTGTAAAGACAAAAGACACGGTAAGTCACTTTCACTTGCACCAATTCGTATTTGAGGAACCTCTCGTCGCAGGGGCATAGTCGTGGCTTGGCGCCGTTGCGTGGCGTGGTCACTTCCCACGGTCCAGTGGAGGTGGTGCCCCACGTTCCGAGCTGCCGACTTGGTAGCGAGCGCAGCCCTCTTGGAGGCGCGGCTTCTTTCTTAAGAGACTCGATGAGACGCGTTACTTCTAGAGGAGAGGTCCTAAGAGTTCCCGTTGTAGATGGCCTCCGAGACGTGGCATGGGTCTGGGCGCCCGACGGCCATGCGCCTCGGTCGCATTCCACACGGCTTCCGCTCTTCGTTCTTGATCTTTCAAGTGCAGAGCACTTTACGGGCTCGCCTTTTCGTCGTAGCTCGCTAATGGTCGATGTCAAGCGACTGCCGGAATCAGGCTGCGCAGCGAGATAACGGACCCAAGTAGAGACTGGTGTAACTTCGCCAGAGAGTCAGGCTGAGGCTTTGAAGAACCACGTGGTTAAAATAGTTATAACCGTTCGAACCTCGTGAACCGCTGGTGCTTGTCATACTTCTCCCCGTTGTTTAGGGCAAAGAAATTTGCAGGTACATTTCAGGCAAAATTTGTGTATATAAGCGGCAGCCCCCGCGTTCATTTAGTTAGGAGCGGTCGTTCGGTTGGATTTTACGATAGTAAGCAAAACGAGCGGCTGTGCAACAAAAAATTCCTGTGTTTGAAAGGACGCATAAAGGCTCCAGCCTCGCAATAAAAAAATACCGGGTTGGAAACGTCGCCGAAAGGCCCCCGCCGCGAAAGAAAAAAATGGCGGGTTCTAAATGACGCAGAAAGGCTCAAACCGCGCTCAATGCGGCGCTCATAAAAAAAAAAAATTACGAATACAAAAATGACGCAAAACAGCTCCAGCACACAAAATAAAGCAAGGAACAGAAGTCCCGCTGGCGCAGTTGCAGGCAGGGGGCGCGCGAGACCTGCGAAAGCGGGAAATTTGAAATGCATTGGTTGGCAGCAGTGAGCGGATAACGGCGCTGCAGCCCATTATGGCGAATCACTGCTCGGAACTTCCGACAGCTTTCATATTGAGTGGAACGGCTTTAATTTTTTCATTGACTCGTCTAAGCCTTTGTAGCTGGCAGTCCCTAAATGGCCGCCGCTTTGCACAAGCTCGTGCTCTTTTTTTTTTCTTAAGTTGCGCTACTTTGCCAGAGGGCATAGGTAACTGTTTTGTCCATTGTTTTCGTGCTATTTTCATGGCGCGCTCGACACGGTAACCCGGTTGAATGGTTTTGGCGCCGCGTGCCTTCCGTCATATTCTCGGGGTGTTTTTTAGGGCGCAGCCCTTTGGCGCCAGTTCATGGGCTGAGGGGCGTCGCTGCCGGTGTCATCGAGCGAACGATGGCAAGTCCGAAGAGGGAACGAAAGCAGAGGAGGAGAGTGTCGCGAAATTGGGGAGGGGAAGGCGGGCAGCCGTGGCGGCAAGACACGCTTCTCGAAGTGTGCGGGGGGGGGGGGGGCGGGGCGGGGGTTATGCTGTGCCCCGCACGAGACACTCGACTGCGCAACGCTTGGCCACGGCCGCTCGATGGAAACTAGTTTCCATCGAGCGGCCGTGGCTTGGCTAAAACGTGAGGTGCGGGGGGGGGGGGGGGGGGGGGAGAGGGGGGGGCGTGCGCGTGACGATGATGTGCGCTCGCTTTCTATAAGACGCAGTTCACGGTCCCTTCCTGAGACGCACTTCGCGTCGCCGACTCAGAGGCTCACTATTGCTGCTGCTGAGAGAACCCACGAGTGACTGCTGCCTCAGCACACTGCAGCATCAGGAGTGATGCTGAACTGCGAGTTGCGCAACTGGTCGTGCGCATCTGCAGCGGCTGTTGTGGAACGCGCACATGCGCTCTTAGCCAGTTCTTAACTGAGCAATGAGCGACGCAACTGGTGGAACTGCGTCGTCTGCCGCTGCTGCTAAACGAGCTGCAGAGCGGAGGCTCCGCACCGCCGACGCCAGAGCCCCGAATGAGGTCTGAAGAATGAGCGAGGCAACTGGTGCATCTGCACTGCAAATACAAATTTTCTGTAACCATGCAAGTATGTCCATGTGAAATTCTTTGCCTTAACATATTTTGCACAGTCGAACCAGCTGAACAGCCGCGTCCAAATATCGCATTAGGGAGTACCGTAATCCCCAGCCAATTTTTTTCTTTCGTTTTCACCGCGTGATCTCTCGTCACTCTTAGAAAACGCCTGCCATTGACCCTCCTAATCAGGTGTTTCGGTTTTCCAAAAAGTCTGGCGGGTCCCCGACCTGTTCAATTTGGGGTAACGGTTTAGTTAGAACATAAATTAACCAAAGCTTCATAAGGGAAATGGTCGAGTAAGTGACATGGTCCGAAGGGAACGTGAACATGAAGCAGTCGTTCATGTTACCTTTCCGTTTAGCTTTTCTCAGGACGAGATGAACCAACTTTTATGTCCCGCTTTTTGTGCAGTGACCCACTCGTCTACGTCTACTATACCTCGGGTTTCTGACAGAACAGTATATAGCAGACAAGCCCTCTGCCTCGCCATTCATTTCAAATTTTTGAAACTATCCTTCCAAGAATCCAAGGATTGGTTCTGTTAGGCGTGCTAAAATAAACACAGTGAGCTCGTTGAACTAGTACGTGTGGCTGTACAAATATAGATATTATTCTGATTGAAAAATAAAGTGCTAAGAATTCACCTAACCTATTCAGTAATTTCAAAGACAAGGATTTGTGCCTTCTATATGCATTACCCGCCTTATATGAAAGTTGAAGGTCCTTGGACACTTCGGCATACAACGTCACGCGAGCTCAGACCAGAGCCGTGCCCTTTTGCGACCGGAGAGAACACAAACACCCGGCTTTAGGCTGCGTTTAGAGGAAATCTATTAACCTACAGAATCAGTGCTTCTACAAATCAGAAAACACTGTATGCCACAATTATCTGCGTCTATGGATGCTTGAAGCATTGCGTTACGACGGGTGAAAGCCTTTGACATCGCATTCATAGCACCCAGCTCATCAAACATGTCAAACTACAGTTCCATCCGCGCTATTGAGTTCCGGCTCGATTGTAAGGCCTGGAATGAAACGCAGATCCCAATTGTTGTTTTACACTGTTGCAAGTTTCTCTGAATGTTACATGAATATAATTCCTAATCTTTGTCCGTTCGACTACAGGTTGGGGGCAAGGGGGTGGAGGCAGACGTGTCCCGCTGCTTGTTCAATATTGATATCCTATACTGTTGCGATCCAAGAACGAATTGCTTATTAGCAATGTCTTCCAGCTTCAAGAGCGCCTACCTGTCTTGTAGTGCAATGGTCTGTTAGAACGATGAATTTTCTTTATTTCTAGCCCTATAAGGGCACTATGATCTGTCACCTGTTGTGAGTCATTTTTGTAATTATTTTTCACGCGAACACAGCATATATAAAATCAAAAAAGAAATCCTGGCTGGTGGCTGGGACGGCAATGCTGACATACATTTTAATACTGAGCCTTCGCTTTGCTGCGGATGCAACGGTCATATATTATGCGCCAGTCCTCTGGCGCTCGGTTCATAATTTAATCTCCGGAGATGTGTCGTCCACTCGAACGAGGAAAACAACTGAAGGGTGCACAGAGCGCTGACGCTCTTAATCGCTTCCTCCAATATCCTTTATGTTGTGCGGACGCTGGGTAGCGCAACGGCATCCGAGGTCATTCATATTGATTAGCACCGGTTAAAGCTTATACCATGGTGGCTCTCTTGGGCCATTGTTTGTCGGCAAAGGCCTTTTCACCGCCAGTACGTGTCTCTAGAGTCTGAGGTTGAAGTAGGGTTCTTTTTTTGTTTTCTCTAAGCAGGCATGTAATGTTCTTTTGTCCGTTAAATTCATTCTACTTTTTTTTCTTTGGCGAGGTGCTTTGCCGTCCTCCAGTCGCAATTTACGTTTAATGATGGGCGCTGCACATTCTTGGAGTGAGGATATCATTAAAGCTTCATCGTTCACTAATGTTTAATTTATTGGAACTTGGTAAAACGTGGTACTTCTTTTTTAGAGGTTTTTTGCAGCAAATGGAGTTGTGAACAGATGGTGACCTTCTTATGTAGAATAGCGTTCATACTGCAGGTGCATTGCTTCATCCCTCTATTGGTAATTATTTAGTCCTTGTAGCAGTCGTTTTTCCATGCAATGCTGATATTCCTCCTGTAGAGTAAAAAAATACACTTGCGGCGTCTTGGAGCAGAATTGTAATTTTACACCAATATATGCCCCCTCCCTCTACAACAGCTTGAAACCTGTTTAGCTAGCGATGCCTGAATTGTTTACGAGGTAGGTCTACTAACGGCATATGGTACAGCAAAAACCGGCCACCACCCAAAGCGCTGAGCATAGTCGTATACTTAGGAGTTCAGAGTGCTATCCCGGTAATGATTCGGGAGATCAAATGGCCGCTAATAACAACCGTACCTTATACTGACATCAAGCAACACATCAGAATTTTTTTTTCTCCAAAACATGGCAAACACACTCGACAGAACCGACACACAAGTTAAACGTAATAAAGCCACACTTGGCACAATACACCACTTACACACGCAATAGATACACAGAAGTCCCCCTGGCTGAATTATGGATAGGGCACACACATGCAGCACACTCCCACCTTCTCACTGGATCTCTAAGACCTCTGGGTAGGTGGTGTGGAGACGCCCTATCCGTGATCCACATCTTCATACAATGCAAAGCACTAGAAAGAACACGACACAAACACTTTGCGCAACTATACAGACAAAACATCCCACTACCCCCCTCTTTACTACTTTTTAGGAGAAGACCCCATGGTTACCCACAAGCCTACTCTTAAGTTTCATAGCGATGTCAAGTTTTTACACCTCATTACTTGCTATGCACATTGACACCCAGCCCTTTACACCAGTCACCTTTATTGCCTCTATGTCATTTCACGTATATTTTTAGTTAAATGTTTAACATTTACTGTCACTTCGTCCTCATAAAACAACTTTTCCTTGGCGCTCTTTGCCCTTAGTCGGCATTGCGCCATAAAAACCCACTCCTCATCACCATCATTCATGTGCTATCTGTAGGCTGAGTCGCATTGAAATTAATAAGGGATCAACTAGCCAAGATTCTGGCTTTTTTACTTGCGTTTTTCCCCACCAAATTGTCTCTATGGCATAAAGTGGAATAAGATTTCGCACTTCCTGAAAGTAGTGTTCTTTCGTAACACTGCGTCCACGAGTAATACCACCACAGGGCCTAATCTGAAGCATCATTGTTTCAAAATATTCAACCAAAAACATGGTAAAAAATACCGGACGCTACATGTGTAGAAATTTACTGGGCTCCTAAACTCGTTCCGTTTTTTAGACTAGACTTAGACTTGCAAAATTGGGCCCTAATTCGCGTAGAGTACTGCCACAATAATCAATCAGCAATCACAGGCAATGTAAAGAAGCTAGTAATTGTGCACATTGGCGTGGAGCGATGGAGCACTGGAGACGCAGCACGTGTGGAATGTGGACGCTCTTAATGTGTGGACCGAGATCGACGTCCGCTTGTGCAGATGGTTATTACTAATATTATATTAATAAAATAATCATCGCCATTATTATAACATTCATCCACCAACGTTTGGCTCTTTGCCTTTTTAACTGCCCGCAGCCGCCTAGCGGTGAGGCCCTATAAACACAGATGTTTCGATTACACAGTGTTGAAATTATTCCTTTCATTTCCAAAAGTCGGCCGCCAATTATATAGTAGTCTTGAAAATAAATGATAAAACACAGTGCCATAGTTATCACTAAAATTATTATTAAAAAATCAGTGATCGACCAAATCTAACTTGCCTGACCCAAATATAAGCTTTGCTTTGTGGTAGGCTTGATAAGATCTCCGGACGCCCATTTATAGGCTACTCACGTGTTATCATCCTGTCGGATATTTCCTCTGCGTCTTTTTTTTTTTTTTTAGAGAATCGGCATCAATTTTGCAGATTTCGCTGCGTTGTGTCATTAGGCGCACATTGAAAATCCCACGGCCCCATGAGAATTCGTCTTATAGGCCACCTCCTAAGGATGATACGGTCTCCAGAGAGATCAGTGTATAACAGTGGTGGCCCCATGGACGAGAGTCTTACTGCTTTATTGTGTCTTGCGAGAAGAGTATGCACCGCTGGTGCTTCGTACAATCTTGCTTCATAATTTGCATGCATTCAAGTGCCTCGAGTTTAATTTGCAGAAATAAAAGAGTTCAGCATCAACTACCTCGAAAACAAAATCAGTACCGTCGACTGCTTCAAATATTTTCCGTCGTCTTTCTCTCTCTCTTTAGTTGTTCTCCTTTCTTTTTTTTTGTAAGTTGGTAGCGTCATCTCCTACTTGAAGAAACCTTTTGGAGTAACGTGCTGTGTTTTTAGTGTGTTTGAAGTGTTTTTTCCCGCTTGAAGGGGTTTGGTATTACCGTTGATAGAAATCCTCCCGTCAGACACATGCTGTCTATATAGCCGCAAGCTGACCTTCAAATATTTGAACAGCGGAACTTATACAAGCCGTAAGTTCGATGTTGTAGGAAAAAACTCATGCACCCCTGGAAGCTTTTTTGTGATCTATTGTTTAGTTGACCAATCCCAGACTGTGAGTATGTGCAACTTAAGAGATGCGCAGTGCTTTTTTAAATACCCGCAGAAACTCTCAGGTGTGTACTCCGTTGGTCTAACATTTCGATTTGGGGTGTGCGGCGCGAATCGGTACCTGCTGCTTCTTGTTCGCTTCGACCATATTGAAATGGAGCGATCAGATAGATGCCGGTTTCACAACGCAAAGTGATCAGTTTGGATCCTGGCCACGGGACGCGATTTTTCTCCAACTTCACCCGCGCTCATTCACCGTCATCGCCAGAGAAAGTTGACTTTCCTGCCGGGCGTATAGGCGTACAACGGCATCAGGGAGGACTCCAGAGCTTTTCTTTAACAAAAAAAAGTTGAAGGAGAGCGCGTGCCCCGCTGCGACCGCCGAGCGTCCGGGCACGCGCAGTGGCTTTAGCAAAAAAAAAAAAAAAAACTGGCAAAAACCCCGAGGAGCCAGAAAATGCCCAGCACTCGTCAGGGAGTGCCTTGCGGTGACCACCGAGTCCTCGGCTCCCGCAGTAGGTTGAGCAAAAAACAAAATAAAGATTTTAATCTCCCACGCTAACGCTCTAAGATGAAATGACGCCCTGCTTGGGAGAGGTCCCCGCAGCCGCCGCATGATCTAGAAGCCATTATGGATGATTGGAGACATTGCTACGAGTGTGCCAGTCCTTCACGAGACGACTCTAAGATCCCGCCACCGCTGCCTTGAGTCGACGACGAAGAGGTGGTCGAAGCCTACAATGCTGTGGATGACTTTGCATCCAGTACTCACGACGCAGACGACAATGACCTCTTCGATGCATATGGCGACGATAACTAGCACCGCAACTACAAAAAAACACTGATACTGAATCTCAACTACGTGTCCGGCAACAGCTTCGCCATTCAAGTCTTGCGCACGAGTGCAAGCTTCGGTTGTATTTTTGTTATATTTGCTCCTTTTTTCCCCCTCACTTCTTATATTCGTTAGCCCAACGTCTGTGGGAGTAAGAAAAGTCATTCCCAGCCAAGTCATCAAGGAAAAGAAAGATAATCCAAATCGCGGTAAGGCTCAGTTCCAGAGATTGTCCATTCATCCCGTCTTCCCTTTCTTTCACTGTGTCTTAAGTACGTTCAGCCCGGTGAGATGTAGGGGAAAAGTAACCGGCTGGACGGATGAAACAAAACAAATGGGGAGGCGAACACTGGATTAGGGGGATGCAAGAGAGGAGTGAAGGTTGCATACAGGTTAAGCTTTCCTTTTACAGTATATAAATTGGCTGATGATGATGGTGATGAGGATGATTGATAAAATATGTTGTCGTATTCATGCATTTAGGTTTCCTGGTTTTTCTGCGTTGTTGACATACTGACTGCGATGCGCCCATTCGTTCGTCAGTCTATCATTGTATATTTCATAAATAAGTCTAAAGGTAGTATTAAGAATCACTTCTCCACTCGAGCCGCCAGTTGAGAATACCCTTAAAAGCAATTTTCGCAAGTAAGGACACTGTGATGTCCTCCCATCTGCCCAGTCGAGAAAAGCCATTGAGTGCAGGACAGACTCAGAATACGGCCAAAATACTCACTCCGGTGGAAATTTCCTATAAAGGAATGTACGTCCTCAAAATTTGTAAACCTGTCTTTTCACGCACTTTACCTGTGGTCCTCGGTACGTTGAGGTGCGGCAGGGAACCCGCAATTTAGGTTGATGGTTTCTCGCGCCACGCAATGCTACTTCGTAGCGGCACCCTGTTTGTTGCTCCGACACCCAGTCTGTCTCCTTCCAATTTTATTAGTAAAGACGATAGGCTACTTGAAAGCGAAAATATTGGTCTATCTGTCTGTCTGTCTGTCTGTCTGTCTGATACTCGATTCAGCCACCCGGCCAAAGTGAAGCAGAAGCTGCACAATAGCTTTATATACCCACTACCCAATCTAAGCGTCTACGTCTGGTGGCAATGTTCCTACCTGTGAACGTTGTTGAACAAGAACAACACATTACGCCAATAAGATGCAGTGAATTAATACAGAAGTGATTTTTGCAATATGCCTTTATTTAAAAAATGGAAGTTTGATTTTTGCGACAGCAAATAAATAACTACATCCACTGCAGAAAAAATCTTCACTCTGTCGCCTGCTGTCGGCGGCACCACTAAGGCTTCTGGCGGCATTTTAGGAATCAAACGGAAACAGTAACGAAGGGTTCCGTTAGATAGGTTCCACGTTTTGCTTGTAACGAACGGGGAGTAGAGCAACGCGGTTCTATAAACGTTGGAGTAGGCTGTCTATATTGATGCGCGTCTCCGCCATATGGCAGCGCTGGCATCGAAGCAACAGGCGTGGAGTAGTGGAACGCAGTAAATCTAAATTGACTTGAGCAAACCTCTAGCGTGTTTGAGAGGAGCGAAACGGGAGAGGAACAGTGTAAAAGGTGAGGGGGAAAGAGAAGGAAGCATTTACTTGGCAGGGGCACTCACGACTATCGTCCTTCTCCGACATTTTCAACGGAAGGAGCAGATACGAGGCCAATTCTTTTGTTTGTATCCTCTTTGAAGATTTATACTTCTACGGGTCAATAAAATTTACAAAAAACACACGAACTGCGGTTGCGTTATTAGAGAGAAAGAAAAAGTCACCCCAAACGTTTCCGTGCGGAAAAAAGCGGCGTCACCTTGTGATTTGGCATTTGTATTCTTAACCACTATCATAAGCGGTCAGAAAAATAACAAAAAAGGCGAAGCCTACAACGGGCCGTAAAAGGCGTCTGCGTCCAGGATGTATGACTTTGACGTGAAGAAGAAGCAGAAGGGCTTAAACTGAAAGGCGGTGTCGAAAGGAAACGAAGTTGAAAGAGGCGACAAATACTGCTTACGCGCCCGGAGGCATGCTTACGTTATAGAAACGGCTACGAGGGGAAAGCGAAGACAAAAATCACACGTGTCACAAAACGGGTCAAGGCCGTGAGGAGAGAACCCTTGGAGGCGTGTGCCGAGCTCCAATGATAAGATGGCAAACGCCCAAAATTACAAACACAGAAAAGACAGCTGGCATGGCCCCTTACAACAGAAATAAGCAAGGAAAAACTAAAGACAATGAAATTGCAGCAACGGGAGGGATCGGGAGACGGAGAAGGAAGCTGGCGGAACAGGGCGGCGAAAGGGAAGGTGGACTAGGAAGAAGAATGGGGGGATATTCGACGCATAGATAGAAAAGACAAATATTAAGGATCAGGAGGTTTTCTTCGGTTCCGCCATACTGTAAATTAACCCACGGGTGCAATAGTGTCAGATTCCATGTGGACCGCCAGCTCGACGGGAACGACGCGATATCGCCTTCTCTCGCTCCATGCCAATGTCGTAGTTGTCTAATTCCTGTTTCGTTTCGTCGCTTCAGCCATTGTTGTAGCCAAGCACTCCTCCCAAGCCACGCCCTCCGTCTTGCCTGCTTCCTTGATTTCATTTTTTTTTGTCCTCCTTGCTGACATTGCTCAGGGTCGGAGGCATAGGCGAAGTTCCTGCGGTGGGTTTCCCCGTTCGCTCGAAGTCACTGTCCGGCATTTTTTCTTTCGCTACACAACAAAGCGAGCTCCATTCAAGCAAAGGCATTCCGAAGCTTGCAAATCTTGTCGAATCTCTTCCGCGAGTGGTATGCCACTGCCAGTTTGTGAGGTTCTGCGGGAGGAATCGTCGGCAAACAAGAGATGGGCTCTGCGCGAAGTTGGCGCGTCTTGATGGCGACACCAGCTGGCATGGCCATCTGAAAGTGTATTCTTATTAAACGTTTCCTTCGCCGTAACGTTGCCATCATTGCATTTATGTACAAATTTTTTGCTCCATTTTTTTAGGTTTTCGAAGTGCACAATACTTCGTAGCTTCAAGCACCATAATTTTTTGTTTTGTCTTGCACACATTATTTCAGCTTGTCATCGTTAACATAGGTACACTTCATAGGACAGCGAAACATAGGACGCTTACATTTTGAGAGTTAATTGTTACGAAAAGTTGAGTTAAATATATACTTGAACGTTACTGCATTTATGTTCCCCTGTAGAAACAACCACAATGTTTACTTATTGATCGTAGAGGACAGCGTTTGCCATCTTCATAACTTCTATGCTTTTAGATATATCAAAAGAGTCAAACACAATCCCAAAATCAATTATTTAATAGAATTGTGGTGGTCAAAAGATATACCTCACATTTGCCTTCGTAAATTCAAGTACGCGTTCAAGAAGCGTTAAAATATTTGCCGTTTGATAGATTCGCAGGATGATGTGCAGGTAATTCGATGAACCTGTTACTACGAAGGATTTTGCACTCGTGATTGTGGTGCTCAAGTGTTCTGGAGGTTTGTTACGCAGGGCATCGCGCCCACAATATCAATTTACTCAGCGGGGTGTGTTGGTCATATAAAAAAAATCATAAAAAGTAAAAAAATGGCCCTTAGGGTCTCAATATCTCCATAGCCTCCTGAGAGGGCACGGCGGGACAATGACTCGTCTCGCGCTTTTTAACACGAAAGTTTTTTATTCCGGGATTCACAAAGATTTCACTTATGTCGTGTCCGTCAAGGAAGTGACGCCAGTACAACGAAAAAAGTGGCCTGTAAAGGGTGCACCCGTCCACACACGGTCTTCTTGCGGGGAAGCAGCATTTATTTCTAAAGCGGTTGTTCGTTTTTGTGTTTTATATTTTAACACGAAAGTGTTTTCTGCCGCGATACGCCAAAAATTCCCTGACGTCATATCGGTCACGGAAATGACGCCAGTACACCTTTGCCTAAGCGACCCGCCAGCAGGACGTCGCTCGCCAAGCACATTCACAAGACAGCCGCCGACCCGCAAATCATGTTCAGCTGCAGATTTCACTGCAAATTTCACTTTCGTGTTTTACCGATTGCTATGAGAGAGGAATCAACTACAGTCTTTTGTACAGGTCTCGCTGCCACTCATCGCCATGTGCGCGCCAGTGGGCACTCAGTCAAGATGCTTTGGGGAATTCCCGCTCAATGAACACCACATTGGTGTGTATTCAAGGAGCGGCTTGGCGACGCTGCAACGCAATCAGCTAGTCACACACTGCCTCCAGCGCCATCCCGAAGGCTACAAGTAGCCGGACCGACCCAGTGAGCGCGGCTTCAGAGTGCACGCGTCGGGAGCACCACAGACACAGCAAAGACTCGTCTCGCCCTTGCAAGGCGAGCACTTTAGGGGCTCACCTTGTCGTCGTACCACGCTCGCTGGACCTAAGTAGAGCCACACGGCGTTCCGTCGTAGCCACGTCTCAGAGAGGCTTCGAAAGCCATGCGGTTTATATAGTCATAAGCGTTCGAAACTCGGTAACCGCTGGTGCTCGTCGTACATCTCCCAGTTGTTTAGCGCAAAGAAAACTGCAGGTACATGTTAGGCAAAATATACGTAATTAACCGGCAGCGCCCGCGTTAACTGGGTTAGGAACGCTCCTTGGGTTGGTTTTTACGATAGTAAGAGCAAAAACGTTTCAGTGCAACGGCGGCACATGCGGGAGGAGAAAGCGAGCACAAGAAGAACAGAACTCCCGCTGGCGCCGTTTCAGGCAGGGGTGCGCGAACACTGCGCAGGCGGGAAATTTGAAAAGCGTTGGACAAACCTCTGTTGAATTTATCAGGAGAGGAATGAGACAGGGCGGTGAAGAGCGTGATGGGTGGTAAGAGTGAGCGGATAACGGCGACACAGCCCATTATGGCGAATAACTGCTCTGCACTTCCGACAGCTTCCGCATTGAGTGGAACGACTTCCATTTTTGTACAGGATCGTTCCAAAAACAATTTTCGTATCTTTCGTAGTAATAATTAGTGTGCCATTATGCTGACGAGCCCCGAAAAGTGTGCGTCAATGGTTCAAGATATTTGTGGTGTTATTTTGCTTTTGTTAGCCGGGGATGCGGAAAGCAATCCGGGACCTTACGATGAAATCAAGGCTCTTAATAATGACGTGCGAACGGTTCTTCAAGAATCCATTGTAAAGGTTGCCTCTAACAGTTGGTGTTGGAACAGACAATGAAAACGCGTTTTAATGAGCTGAATGGCACGCCCAAAGTTTTCCCATACCATACTGAAGAAATGAGCCACTTAAATTTAAAAGTTTTTTCTCTGAAAAAAAAGGCACATGAAGAACAAATAAAACTAGATGATTTTAATCATCACAGCCAATGCCGCAATATAACCATGTTTAGCATTTCCTAAATCCCAAATGCGAATTATTAGACTTTAATAGAACACGTAGTCCATAATTTTTTCGCGAAAAACTGGAAGTTGTAACAAAACTCTTTAAACAGTGCACAGAGTAGGGAAGAAAAAAGCAGGTAAGCAACGCTCCTTTAAAATCAATGTTTTTAAATACAATAAAAAAAGTCAGTGCATCGAAACTTCTCTAAACTAAACGGAAAGAAATGATGGATCAACCATGTTTTTTTCGGAAATTCTTTGGGTAAATGCTCAAACGTGTGTCAACATGGCAGACAATTTAAACATCAGGGGCGTAAACTAACACTGGTACATGACCGCCGTCGTGTAGGCGACACTACCTATGTTGTGGACGAGGCTAAACCGTGTGCTACACCATCTCTTCGGTCCAAATCCTCAGCCAATGCAATCGAGCTTCAGCCAATGAAAAAAATTCCCCCGCATTTCCCCGAGGGGGAGAATGTGAAAGTGCGAATGCACGGTTGTCGGCCCGCTTGCGGCGCTTGCGCTCGGCCCCCGCAGCCCACCGCCTCGCCGCCTTCTCTTCCATCTCTTCCATCGGGTTTGTAGTATCACGTGTACACCACGCAGTTATCAAGCCGCTATAACGCCGCTGAGTCGCCAACGCACGCCGCTGACGACGTAGTTTGAATGCGTTAAAGATATAAGGCGCGTCACTAACACTGATATCAGCGTCGCCTCCGTGGCTTGGTCGGTAGAGCGTCGCGCTGCGGCCGCAAAGTCCTCGGATCGAAACCTGGCGCCGGATGCTGTTTCTTTTTTAAATATAGAGGAGCACTGCGGACGCCGACGCCGACGCCGCCGCCGCCGCTGCCGGCGGTGGATGGTTTGGGGTCGCTTATAAAGTGCATTCGCACTTCAAACGATCTTCCTAGGTAACTAACGATGCGCTAATACAGACCAATCTTTCTTTACTAAAATGCAATATAAAATGATGTGTTTAATTATTTCGCGAGGGGTAACGTGCCCACGGAAGGAACAGCAAGCCGGACAGCGCTACTTAATAAAGACTTTTTATCTGGTCATTCAGTGGACGTCCCCCACAGTGCTGTTCCTCTTTTTTTCGTCTCAGGGCAAGCCCAGTAATCTCCGGCGTTTGTCATCGCAAAATAACCACTGCCCAGAGTCAGCAAATTCCTAACGGCAGCCATGTATGCTCCGTAGAGACAACCTGTTAATTCGTCTCCATAGATTCCATTTTATCTTTTGTAGACACTTATGTCTTGGGCAACAGAATTTCCAAACTGTGAGGTACGCGAAGTTGTCTGCGCCATGAGAAATCCAAACCTATGCGTGCTCTCCTTCTTCTTTATATTGTTTTTCTTCTCCAAAACTTATACTCTAAAATCCAGCCTGCTAAGGCTCCAGGACGCCCGAGAATTTCTAACTCACCATAAGAAGTACTTAGTACGGATTTTTCGAAGTTAATAAGGCGGCCCGGGGAAAAAAGCTGCACTAAAAGTAAGTGTTGCGAAAGTAATTAAGTGTTGCGCAAGGGGGTAAAATCTTTTCTCCGAGGCAGCTTCACCTGAACATGCCGCAAAAATGTAGACTTTTCGGAAAGAATAAACCCCACTGAGATTCCAGAAACCGGGGCGCCAAAAATTAACTTTATGCTGCCGCAGGCAACCGCCGTCCACGTCTTTTGCTGGCGGATTTGTTTTTTTTTTTTTTTTCAATTACTACCACTCTTCTTTTCTGGTCTGGGCAGAGAAATTGTCGATTTGGCAATTATGTAATCTTATTGCCAAATGGCTGGTATTGATGTCAGGAGGGGATGGAAACTCTCCGCTGTAATTTGATATCTTTTGGCCGTTCATTTGAATCAATATGGTAACATCAGCCTTACTCTGCCCGCCAGTGTGGCTTCAACAAATAACCTGAAGTCATAATCCAACATAAGGAGGGATTTATTCTTTGCGAATTCGTAGGTTTAGAAATTTTTGGATGGTAATGGCTGTTTCACGACCTACATATTGAGGTAGGCTCCGTGGACTATATCTGTAATCTAGCTTTCACCATATCGCATAAACCAAGTTATACAAGCGCCTCATTATTTAGATAGTTCTATAAACTACCTGCACCGAGCAAGCGTGCTAGCATACTTACTGCGTACTGCTTTAGTTTCCCAATCTTTACTTTCTTATCATTCACCTGGGCTAAAGCAATTTGATCAATGGTTACTATGAACCTGTTATACAACGTGATGGCACAATCAACCAAGTTGTTTTATTCTTCTATTCTCCGCTAAAGTAAACATTTATGAACGGGGAGGACCGCAAATGGGAGGGCCTTTAGGACAGGTGTTCACACACGCACATTCGCCCACACGCTTATATACGGCCACACAACTCCCCACACGTACGTCCGTATGGGGCCACAAGAATGCACTTGCGTGACAACAGATATGCAGTCGCGCGTACACACGGATCTGTGTACCCACGCAAACATGCAAACACACCCCCACGCGAAACCACGCTAATATTACTGAACAAAGTACCATTGTGACCGGATGAGGACTTCGAAAGATGGCCTCACAAAACGAGCCGAGACGAACAGGATTTTGTGAGAAAACAGACAAAACCTCCCTATGGTGTAGCACTCACAGTTGAATCCTGTTTGTCGCTCTTATTTTCTGGTGACTGGGATGCTCATTAGGTCTGTGCGAATTAAACTAGCCAAAAAAAGTTGCATGTCTCACTTTTGTTGAGTTTGACGCCTGTCGCAACAGCGCTTTGAATTTTTTCATCCTTTTTTGTGCGATTTGATTCGGACTTTGTTCCCCACCATTTTTTTCAGCCAAGGTAGTGCATTTTTATGTTTTTTACTTGTGTTTGACACGTCTGGAGACGGGGTGAGCAGAGTCTCATCTTTGTTATTTACTTTGGTTCTGCTTTTAGCTCTCCTATTCGGTGCCTTTTTCTAGGTTTCTGGTTCATTTGCGCAAAACTCAATCCGACGTGCAAGTTTTATTGCGAGAACTCCATAATTCTCGCATGTATACTTGTGTTCTGGCCTTAGTCTACTTAAGGCTAGATGCAAGACAAACGATGTTAGCATGCATACACAGTTTCACTAGCGGTAGTAGTCTGGTAAAGTTTGGCACTGATACCTTATGTTCACACTCGAGATCGGTCAAACGCATGCAAGACAAATGCATGCATTCCACCAGCAGATTTTCGTCCCAGGATACCACCCCCATCCCCCTTTAAAAAAGGGAATGAAAATTTGTCCTCACCCTCCCCAAACCCCCGTTTACCAACTAAAGATAGCTGTTTTATAAAGTCGAAAAACATGCCAGGAAACAAATTGCACAACTTGAAACTTGAAGCACACGTTGTTACGCATAAGGCTCAATTTGGTCACAAGTGTGATATCAATGGTGGTAAAAAAGTCGCCTGTACAAGTGGCTAACAAACAACAATACGTGGAAGTTCTTACGTGCGGAATCCCATGTGCAGAGATAGTTTGTAGACTGGAATAAAGAACGTTGATCATTTAGAAAACCGCTATGCAAATGTAATGATATGTGAAGCGCCGAAGAAGGTACTGTTGCGCACAAGACACATGGTGATTTTTTTTTTAGATTTTCTCAGTTGCCTAAACTCTGAACACCGACGAAACGTATCGTGATTCCGCAGAGGAAAATGTAGAACTTTTGCTCTAGAGGGGACAACTTTTCGTCTGATTTTTTTTTCACGAGGTGTATGCATAAAAATTTAATTCAGGAAGGAAGGAAGGAATAGTACAGGAAAAGCAGGGAGGTTAACCAGAATACTGTCCGGTTGGCTACCCTACTCAGGGGGAGGGGATACGGGAAATGAAAGGGAAAGAAAGGACAGCGGTACATATTAAAGGAGAAAATGAGAGAAAGAAAAGTAGAAAAAACACAAGGCGTGACCAGGCAACTATAAAGGCGGTACAAACAACGCACACAACCAGAAAATGCACAAAACTAATACAGTCCACTTATAAAATGGGCGAACTAAAGCACTGCACTATAGTAATGTCCCTACAATCGTTCAGACAGGCCCGTGTCCTTCAAAAAGAGCAGTAGGGCTTTTATTGCCTTTTCGGCCTTTGTCGGACAACGCCTATGGCATGGCAAATTGTCTGCGCTGTAAAGGGGAGGGGTGGTCGTCGAGTCGGTGAAGTGTGGTGGAGAGCTGTTGCCTCGGCGTTATGAAGCGGTCACAATGGCACAGAAGGTGTTCAATCGTCTCGTCGGTGGCGCACGCATCACAAGCAGGGCTGTTGGCCATTCCAATGGTGTAGGAGTAAGCACCGGTGAAGGCAACACCTAGCCACAGGCGACAAAGTAAGGTGACGTCCGAGCGTGGCACGTTATTAGGTAGGTGGCGCTGCAAATCTGGGTCGAGCGAGTAAAGACGAGCGTTAGAGAACTCGGGTGTATTCCACTTAGCGAGAGTGATTTCCCGGGCAATGGACCGCAGCGACCTTGCTGCATCAGTGCGTGATAGAGGTGATAGAGGGACGCGGGTCAATCTTGCACTTGTGTGGCGCCATCAGCCGCTCTATCCGCCTGTTCGTTCCCAGTAATGCCGCAGTGGCTTGGGAGCCACTGGAAAACGATATCGTGTTTTGTACCGGTTTACGAAAAAAGACCCTGAGGACCCAGAAGGAGCAGCAATCATTAGCACAAAGAAATCGCATTTGAAATAGCCATCGACAATGTGTATACATAAAAATTGAATTAAAAAAGAATCAAATTCACAATTGAATTTAAAAACGGTACAGTGAACAAAGATGATCCAGCAGTCGTAAGCAGAAAGCAACCGCAATTGAGATAACCAGAGCTAACACCAACAATAACATTAAAAAATACGCAAGTCAATAATGAACTATAAACTGATTTAGACAACGACAAGCCCAAGTTCACTCGTAATTAGACAAATCGATGATGCGTAGTATTATTCACAAGAAGACGTACTCCTCTTTTTTTATCTGCATGTGCTCCAAACGTCCTCAGAGTCAGTATTTGAATCATTGTCTACCCTACATATTAACTTACTAAATTACGTTTCACATGTTGCATTTATTTAACAAAATGCCTTCATCGCTGATTAAGCCACTTTTTGAACTCAGTACAGTAATGGGGGCTGACCACATATGATGTCGCTGGGCTATGTGCAGCAGGCGGCGCTCCACAGTCAGTAAATAAAGTATTCTGTCTCAAAACTGCTTTTGTTTCCTGTTTAAAACACATTTATTTAAAACGTGGCGCACTTGTGTATTGTCTTCTGGTTCGCCCAGATGAAGAAAGCGAGAGCTTGCTTGCAGTGAGGCGAGAAGGCGCACAAGACTGCGAGGTTACAGAAAGCCATCCCGAGATATGTATGCTGAGCGACTTCTTATTTCCGGAAAGCTACACGCCCGACAGTTGCTGTACGCGTCCAGGGCCGTTTACTGGCCCGCTAGGAACACTCCTATTTTTTAAGCTCCTTTTGAGGAATTGCTAAAAATACTCGGTTGTTCAGTCTTAGTAGCGAAGCGGTAGGAGGAGAAGCGGTAGGAGGAGGAAGAACTCGGAGAGGATGCTCGATTCTGCGGCTGAGGGGAGTGGACGGAGGGTTGTCTATGTGACGGACGCTGGTGCTGCTGTTGTGGTTGCGTTCTGGTGGAGGGTGTTTCTGGTTCAGGATGCCCTGGGCTTGGCTGGCAGTCCAGGCCACTTTCACCAGTGTGCGCTGGGTCATAGAGTATGGACTTCTCAGACAGGGAAGCCCCTTCTCGTAAGAAGGGTAAGGACTGGGGTCGGTCTAGGTGCAGAACAGTGCGTTTTAGAGCGAACGCCATGGGTTCAAGCCAAGCCATTGCTGCATTTTTTCTGACCGTTTCTGTTTGTGTGCAGTAAAATATTGAAGTAGTTAACTCAGAGGCACTTTTAGGTATGAAGCCCCTTAGGGGCTCGGGCTGTAGGCGTGTCCTGTCATCGTCGTCCCCTTGTCAATCTCTGTTTAGTGTAGTGCGACGACACAATTGAGACGCTGTCCCAAAACAAGCAGTCATTCGGAAGCCTCCTGAGCGAAAGTATAGCTGAGGATTTCTCCTTCAGGCAAGACGCTTGCATGGCTCTTTCAGGCAACGTAAGTGAAATTTAAAAGGCTCGGCAACACTTAACTTACGAACTAAAGAACGTTGATGTTTTTATTAAGCTCGAGGAGCTTAAATATATTATTTGAAAGGAGGTGCCCTTGTTTCTTGAAGCGAGAACAAATGGTGCAATGAAGTACAATACAGCTGGAGCTAAAGCTTGACCAATAACGTGTAATTTTGAAAAAAGAGATGTATGTGCGGTGGTCTAAAAATGGGTATTTATTCTTGCAAAATGAACACTATAAAGAAGCATCATTACGAAAACGTTCAAACTCTCGTGAACGTATCATTTTACTCTTATGACTTACACGAGCAGTTCATCTGCTGTTAGGGCAACCTGTTTTTTTCTGGCCAGCAAACTACGCCAATGTTGTTGGTGCCTATCAATATGGAGAGAGGAAAAGTGCACTACGCAGGATGCGTATCTCTTTTGGCCAAATGTGCGGTCTTGCTTTCTATAGTGGTGGGTGCCAATTTGCATCCTTTGGTTGTAGCATGCAGTGCGCTAGTGACCGCGGACTCATTTTCCCTCGAGTTACGTTACGGGCCTGGCTTCTTCAGCCTACAGCGGGTAGTGCTACGGGGGTAACGGCAGTGGCGGGGTACGCTAATGAATAGCATGAACAGCTGGCGAGCCAAGGCAGGGCGTGCGTTCTGACGTCGTAGTGCAGGCTGAGAGAGAGAGAGAGAGAGAGAGAGAGAGAGAGAGAGAGAGAGAGAGAGAGAGAGAGAGAGAGAGAGAGTAGAGAGAGAGAGAGAGAGAGAGAGAGAGAGAGAGAGAGAGAGAGAGAGAGAGAGAGAGAGAGAGAGAGAGAGAGAGAGAGAGAGGCCCGATAGTTTCTCAGAGGGTCGGCGGCCGAGTCTGCAGAGGGCACCCGTTCATGAAGGTGCTTGCTGTCATGAAGGTGCTTGCAGAGGTCGTTCATGAGGGTGCTTGCTGTCGCGCGTGAGCACAGGAGGGTTATGGCTGGACGAGGCTGCGCTTTGCTCCTGACTGTGCGCATTGTTTTTTGCCGCGCATGGTGAGCAGAACGGTTGCCGTGCCGCCTCATCCGTGGAGGGCGCTATCCCAAGTACGCGTGTGCTCCACATCAAAATGCACGTGTTGAAGGAAAGAATCCGAATGCCGTTCCGTCGGTAAATTTACTGGAAGTTAGACAGGACTACCCCTGTGTAGAAAAAATGCGTATCTGTCAGCCTGCACTGACCTTTTTTTCTGAAACAGCTATATATATTGCGGTAGTTGATGACTGTTCTACTAAACAAACGGCGGTGAAGAAATTATTCCTCCCGCTACCGGGTATAACGGTAAATTTGAAATAAAACATATTGACAAGAGCGGTCATGGGCAAATGGAAGTTAAACTTGGCATTACGATCTTAGATATACCAAACGCGCAATTTCGGCTCGTGTACGCCAACAAAATTTCTTAGGTTTAGATCCCCTTAGAAAATTGTGGTAACGTTCTTCATTTTGGTAAGCGAGCTATGCACCGATGTCCCGCACATGGGAAGAAATCCCGCAATTTTATGTGCACTTACCCACAATTTATCGATAGGGCATGCTTGGACAGAGTGCATTCAACCACTTCGAAGATCCTGTAGCCTGCAGAGCCAACCATGCAGGCTCTAATAACCTATCTACTGAAACTACGTTTGGCTTCTCTGGCGGCAAATACTGGGTCCTGCCTAGCCCTACGCATGCTCTCGGCGACTTGGGAAAGGACTCATCTATTTAGTGACATAAGTACTGCCCAGCCTTCAAAGATAATCTGCAAACAATCTTTACCACGAACCCATGGTTGAGCGGGGGTCCCATTGTTGACAGGCGCCTAGTCATTCATAATGGGGTTTCGATGCTTCTTTTGTTGTTTCCTTAAACTAATTCTCAGCTCCATGCTGTACACCTGATTAGTGTGACGCATGCGCTCGGCGTCTTAGGCCTTGGGACCTTGGCGTTTTTGCCCACGGAGATGAAATCGCGGGGGGGGGGGGGGGCATGCAGCTTTGCTGTAAAAGGCCGCGCTGCAGCTTGCAAGCGTTTGCTCAACTTGTTTGTCACCCTGACTTGTAAACACATTATAAATAAGGAAGTTCTGCTTGTGCGAAGCTGCCCTAGTATTTTCGTTCAGGAGACATGACAGCGACCGGCCCGGTAGAAATCGCTCGCTGCGGTATGTCCCACTCTCTACAATCATTACAGTCAAAATTCGATTTAACGAAACCCGATCGCAAGAATTTCCCCATAAAACGAACAAAACTCGAACTAACCAAATCGCTTCAGCGCCATTCCCTACTTAACGATGTATGTTAAAAAATATACACATTTACAAGTGGAGAAATTTCGTTTCTTCAGAACTTTATTGCGCCGAGTCGGAAAAAAATTCACCATCTTTCCGTGGGCGGGGGGGGGGGGACCCTGAGAAGGATGAGAAGCAGCAGGGGGGTTGGTTGGTGTGTAAGTAAAGTTGAAGTAAGTAGTGTGAGCAGAGTTGTTGTGTGGTGTTAGAGTAAGAAAACGCGTGGGTAGGGTGAAGAGGACAATGGAGGAGAGAAGCGCATGCGCAGTGGAGTAGCGCGCAGCAAGTGTGCACACGTGCACACCTGGTTTATACAGCTGTGAGGAGGAGAAGAGAGGAGAGACGCGCATGCGCAGTGAAGGTGTGGACGGCGCAACAACAAGGGAGGGAACAGGCTCGACCATAAGCATCCTACGGGAAGCTGGTGTAATTTTATTAGAGGAGGGGCGGGTGTTAGAGTGGAGAGGCATTAAAGAGAGAGAGAGAGAGAGAGAGAGAGAGAGAGAGAGAGAGAGAGAGAGAGAGAGAGAGAGAGAGAGAGAGAGAGAGAGAGACGTTGTACGTGGTCTGAGTTTGTCATTATTTAGGCATTATCATATTCATGTTCAACGTAGGTGACGTGGAGCTGTGGTTGGCGTTCCGCTTTGATTATGACTGCCTTGTGGTCTGTTAAATGTAAAGTCAAGGGCTGTTGTACTGGATGAATCCTAAAGTTGCTGAAGATGAAAGATGAGGTCGATGCACATTCCCCGTATGGTTGTGGGCTGCTTGTAATCACGGCCCGCCGAGACTCGCCGACGCACGCCGCTGCCGACGACGATGAAACGTCGAAGGCGCGTGAAGCGTGCTCGTCTCGTGCCGGCCCTCAATGTACCGAAATCAATTGCGGTTTCCGTGGACTTCGTTATTTTGTTATATCGGATCTTAACGGTATTGGTTCTATAGCAGGGTGGCGAGTTGGGCGAGTTGGTGTACTTGCATCTTGGGGAACAGCGCGAACTAACAGCAGGGACACAATAAGAAAGAAGTGGACAGGACTAGTCCTGTCCACTTCTTTCTTATTGTGTCCCTGTTAGTTCGCACTGTTCCCCAAGATGTTGGTTCTATAGGCCTGTTTAGTATTGCTACTTTGGAAATAGAAAATTCGTCTCTCATACACGGTAAACTAGGAACGCACTAGGTCCGTTAGCCCTGTTTGTGATCTAATGTAGTTGAAAAGAAGAAGCAGGGCGTAACAAAAACATTTTTTTCCTATTTTTATAGACAAAAGAAACTTTTTTTTTGCTTTCGAGCAAAGCTCTGATTTTAATAGTCTAAAGGTTTCGAAACACAACAAATTTTAAAAAATTTTCCTCCAGGAACCCCCTCTCCCTCCACACCCCCTGTCCTCGCCCTATGATAATATAGTTCCGGCGTCACTGCAACCGCATTATTTTGGTGCGCCACACCCCGTTCGCTGGTTGTTCTCCGGGAAAGGCGGGTCAATAGAAACGAACAATGGAAGAGCGGGAGCGAAGAATGGCTATAGCCGCCGTAGAGGCTCCTTCTTTTTAGGGGACAGAGCGTACAGGGCGTAAGGCCTTTCACCAGATTACAGGCATGGTGAGGCACTTGTGCAAAGAAAATTCTGTAGTAGTCGATGAAAGGGGGAGTCTTCATCTTCGGGCGCACCGTGCAAGTTAAGGCACGCAAGGCAGACGTTGTCTGGACAATGCAGTCTATATAGCCTCAGCACAAACTCATGTTTTTTGCTTTTTCTTTCTGACGGGAAAAGTTATTCCAGCTGCCTTCGTTACCGGCTCCACTATAGACATCATTCCCTTACTGGGGCAATGTCTCCTATTTTTGATTCCTCTGCTGTCCCTCTTGTGTTCGAGCTCAGCATGATTTGGCGGTTCCTTGTTGCGATTTTTTTTTTCTGGTGCTGTTGATGTCCTAAATCTCCTTGATAAAACGTGTGTGTCTCTGTTCCACTCTACCAAGGTTGCATTTTGGTAAGCTGAAGAAGCGAGCAATCAGAAAGGTTCTTTGATAAGTGGCACATTGCGCTATGTGAGGTTAGTGAACGTATCAGACTGCTTGGAAATGGTATTATCAACTACCGTATTAGAGAGAAAACGCATCTTAAACCAGTGTACTTCTTTTGGTGAACGCTAAGGGCTACAAACATCTCTTAATGCCGTCAGACAAATGTACTAAATGCCGTTATACAAATGTGTGTATATTTCACGTTAAAATTTTAGGGTTTAAAGATCCTCAATACACGTACACAAGTTGAGAGTGTTTAGAGTTGGGGCAGTTTCTCGCATGGTCTTACAACTTGTGTCGCGTTAACGAGCAGTGCTGACAACGAATTGCCGTAAATAACTTTATTTTTGTAAACGTAACTTTGTCGTTGTCTTTCTCCGAAGAAACATTGTTTAAACTGTTGGCCCAAATGGCGAAGAACATGTATAGTCAGAGCGAACAACACAATTAACCTAACACCGTTTATTTAAAGAAAATGCGACAAGAAATTAGTATAAGCCCTAAGGAAAGGCAAAAAACAGGTTCTTCTGCCCATTCTGTTAACAAAATTTCCGAACGTGTTTCAAGCCTCTAATAGCTCTAACGCGAAAATGAGCTCCGGGACTAAATTGCAGCATGGCAATCCATACTGAAGCAAGCGATGCAGTTCCCACGTGGTGATCTCCAGGCACTTTGTCTCAAGTATGAACGATCGTCATGCAATAACAATCCTTCTACCGAGCAACGCCGCGTCAGTTGGCACGGTGACATTTGTCGGGACGACATGCGTCTTCAAGCGTCAAGCAACTCCACAAATGCATCCACCGGTATCGAGGACTCTACCAACAACACCGACATACTTGGAAAGACGCCGACAGCTACCCTTCAACCTGAACTGGGAGCGCAAGGTATGCCTGCGGAGAAGGACGCAGGCTGTGACGTCGTGCTTGACCTCGCTGCACCAACCTGCAGTAAAATAACCGTACCGAAACCGCCGGGAAACATGAAGGGTTCCCACAACGGATATGCTTCTAGCTCGGAACTCGGCACACCTTCTCAAAGTAGCGAGTCTGGTAGGAAAGACTTCAGAACGAAATCAACTCCCTGGCTTCCTTCAGAAAGCAAGTACCGCACGTGGGACTGCACAAAAGAGAATGACTGGCCCATACACAATTGGTCAATAAGTGAAAACCAAGCCAGATTTGACATCTCCGAGAACGACAGGTCCGTAAACAACGTTTACCTGACATGCATGTTGTTGAATCGGTTGAAACCTTAACTAAAGAAACGCGGGGTTACGAAATACGCGAATACAAGATGAGACATGAAAACAAAGTTCACTCCACCGGAGGATGAGCCTTTAAGCTGACGCAGTACGGACACACGAACGTGGAACAAAGAATTTGCGATCACAAAGGCTGTGGTTGGCAGACGTCTTGGTCATAACCACAGAAGCATGCAGTCTCCGGCGATAGAACATTCTAGGAATGAACTGCATACTTGGAAATACCGGCACAAGAGCCACCAGCGAAGCGACCGTTGCCTGGGATGACTGGAAACGGACCACGCAAGAAACGACAACGCTAGTGGAAGCAGAGACGCAAATACGGGGGCTGGGACTATCCCCTACGCATAACTGGTTTTTCGCAGCATGGGCAGGTTATTGAAACATTATTACTGAGAGGACGAAGAAGTGTGTGCAGGTGTGAGTAGAAGAGGACGATGAGGAACGATGGCGGCGATCTGACGTGTTCTGTGTGTATTTAATGTAATACAGTTCTTTTCCACTTACCGAAGTTGTTGCAGTCCGCTACAAAGGCTTCATGAACAGCCTTCCCGATATTGGCTTCGTAAAAGCGACTTCACGAAACCAGCTTCACAAAAAATAAAACACTTCCCCTCAACGGGAAAGCTGTCGGAAGTGCTGAGCAGTGATTCGCCAAACGGGCTGTGGCGCCGTTCTGCGCTCCTTGTTACCACCCCTCGCGCTCTTCTGCTCTTTGTCTCACTCCTCCATTGATGCAATCTTACACAAGTTTGTTCCGCACAATTCAATTTTCCTGCCTTCGCAGTGCGCGCACGCCTTCTCCTGGGGCAGCTCGCAACCTCTTTTTTACCTTTTTGTTTCTTCTTCTGCCTGGAACAACACCAGCGGGAGTTCTGTTTCTTTTTGTGCTTGATTTCATCTCACACGTGCGCCATTCTGTTCCATTTTTAATACGTCGCGTTTTGTTCTTCGGCGGTCACTTTTTTCTTTTATGGTCATTAAAACCAACCAAATGAGCTTTCCTAACTAAATTGACGAGGGTACTGCCGAATATTTACAAATATTTTGCCTCAAATGTACCTGCAGTTTTCTTTGCGGTAAATAACTGGGACATCTATGACAAGTGCCGGTGGTTCCAGGAATTTCAGATGATTCTGCTTACATAAACCTCTTGACCAAGTATTCTCTTCACTCTTGGCTGGAAGGCTGAATCGTGGGAAAAGCGGGTATCTTAGGCGACTTCGAATTTTATTCCCGCCTTTCAGGTTTAGAGTGAAATGTCACTGAAAGTGCTGTCCTCCGTCTGGGAAATGCAAAGCTTGCCCCAAATCATAACTTAAAAATTGTTCGGGACGGGAAGGTAATCGGCGTCAAATTCAGCCAAGATAGATTTTCATAAGATATGTAGTCCGATCTTGTGGATGACATTAAAAAGAATGTCACCCGGGAAAGGTCTTGCAACTTCTCTTTCTCAGAGAAATAATATCTTATTAAATGCGTTTTTCACGCTAAATTTTTCTTTGTCTCCAGCATTATGCTGGCTCCCAATCCCATATCGCACAAGGTATCCCGCGACGGTCATGTTTTCTTTCTTTTGTGATGGAAGCACCGCGCGTGTAGCGGGAGATGCCCTGCGCCTCCCACGCCGCTGTGGGAGTAATGGTCTTCCTTGCATCGTCGTCATGAGCCAGTTGTTGGCCCACAGATTCGTCATCTTCACCTCTCAGTGACGTAGAGGCTCGGGGCAGACCTTTGATTCCCTACTTTCTCGGTCCCTCTATGCGAGTTCTTTGCCAAACTATGGCCAGCCACCTGCACCCCAGTGCAGCTTTCCTATCGAGACCCTTCAAGGCCGTCATTACTCTAGCTAAAGAAATTCACGCACTTGATGCCGATATTGTGAATGAACAACCTGCCAGGTTGTGCTAAAGAACAGTTAATGCGGAGTCGGACAGGCGAGTAGATCCACCACATTTTCCCTGGTTACGTCTCCCTTCAGGTAGGCTGCCCGAGAATGCCAAAACTACTCAGTGCAAAAAAGCTTCGCTAATTCTTCCCACAAAAAATAGAATATTGCGTTTGGGAGTAAGAGAGAACTCTTCCTGTCCCAACTGCGGCCAACCGGAATCCGCAGCACATACTTTATCATGCTGCATTGTATCGCATTGCTTTTGGGGCAACGTACACCGTGCCGCTCCAAGTTTGGGGCTTGCACGGTATCAATTAAGAGAACATTCCCCTGTCACTCACCTAGGCAGACTATTCGTCATAATTCGTGGCGTAATCGCTGCAGGGCCACTGCATAGAATTACAGGCTACGTACGCAGTGGTCTTTCTTTACCTTTTTCAGACAGCACATCGTGACCTTTCGGGAAGGTGAGTTGGTTCTGTGGGTGAGGAAGATTTTCGGCGAGATTTGTTCTACCTGGCTTCTAGATGATGTCAAAAAGGGTTATTATTTCCTGCCAGTTTTTTGATACCTGTTGTCCTTAGGGGTATTGGTAGTTACATCGGGTTTTACGAAATTGTATGTATGTTAATCCTCTGTGCGTAACCCAACTTGAAATGTTGGTGTTTTCTGTGCGTGTCTGTAACTGCTAGCCTTCAGACACGGCTAGTTCGTAACAGCAGGCGCTGCGCTTGCCTAATTGTTTCTGATTGTTACGTTGCATCATTGATACCAAGATAATTTGATAATAAGTTTTTTTTTCTAGGCGGGTATCTTTTCCCAGCCTCTATAGGGGTGTGTACGCCGCAGGACGCTGTTTGGGTCCGTTACGCCGCGTCACTGCGGTGGCTACGATGCGTGACCACGGACGGCTACGACGAAAAGACGGGCCACCTAAAGTACTTGTGCCCTTAAAATAAATTCATGAATTTGACCTGAAAACACGCAAAGTTACGTTATAAGCGCTTTCGCACTAAAACATCCATGAATTCATGAAGGAAGGGGAACAGCTCCATAGACATCTATCCTCTTGCAATGTCTATACGAGAAAGGCATAATGGACGATCTAACTTAGCCATTCTTTCTTTCATCCCTTATATTTCCCTCACCTATCAGTTGCTCATTCTATCACAGACTACATTGAGTATCACTTTCTTCTTTCATTAAAGGATCAAAAAAAGTTTGAATTTGGCTGCAGCGGACATCAAGCAGGGTAATTGACGAGCACGCGTTTATTGACTTTTACGCGGACGGCGAGCATTATAATTGGGCTTTCTTATCGTTTATATGCTTGTGTTAAAGCTCCCTGTCTTGCTAGCGCACGTGAGCGCATTTTCTGGAGAACGCTCAATCAAAGAAGAAAAATACAAAGCGGTCTAATGGAATGCCGAACAGTCGGCGAAGTACAAGGAATCGAAGGATTGCGCCCGCCTGGCAAGCGGTCCTCCTTGAATACGTCCCCTTTTTTATTTATTTCCTTGTTCCGCTTACCATCTGGAAATATTCCGATATCCAAAGAATCTTTTTCTTTTGATTCTCCGTATTTATACTCGCCTCTTGCAGCCTGCCCTTCCGGTGATAGTGTAGACGCGCACCGCATGCTTCCCGGGCAATCAACGGACCTCTTCTGTTCGTGGGGCTGAAACCATTTCCATTGTATTCAGCGTTTTGTTGTCATTGTCTAGGATACTGTTGTGAGGCGGAACAATATTTGCATTTCCCGTTCCCGTTTTTCCCGTCGCCACACCCGGTAGAAAACCATGGCCCGTTCCATTCTGTCGTTTCCATGGGCCGTTCTGGTTTCCCGGTCCTGGTGATTGAAACGTGGTTCGAAATTTAAATTCCGCCACAGGATCGTTTTATGCCTCGTGTAGCGTGCGCAGGTTAACTGTGCAACTCTCTTTTTTCTTTCTTCATCTCTTTATACCTTACTAGTGTTGCCGAACAAAAAAACGTTCTAAAAGAGTATGTTTCTAGTCTGCTGATAAAATTCAGAACCAGGAAGTGTAAGCGAAATACGAGACATGATAATGGGGTCCTGGCGCTTCCTGGCGTAATAAAAATATTTGTTATTGTTCAGTGGCGGCACAGGAGACGACACGAACCATGGTCTAGGTGAAGCGATGCAGTTACAAGATGAGACGTTCTATTTACAAGCAGGCATAAGGGAGCCCCCTCTAGCTGAGCCCCCGCACACAAATTTTTTCTCGTCGTCATCGTCGTTGATGGTGGGCCTTGGCACCATGGGGGATTGTAGGCCACATCTTGTGACAGTATAAACCTAAACTATAATAAATGAACCAAACCCTCTCTGGTTCTTCATTATCGTCCATACGACCCTTGCAGTGCGTTTGTCCGACTAAATTTGTCGTCAGCTTTCCCGTCCTCTTCCGCCATTGAGGGCTCACACTTTGAAGGCGGGCCTTTGCAGTCCCGGGGTCCATTTCTACTCAGCCACATTCCTAAGCATCTCTTCCAAATGTATTTTACCTTCTGCTTCCCTGGCTTCAAAAGAGGCCCAGCCCATATCGCCTTCCCTACCCCATCCGTCGTGTTTACGCAGACTCTGGGGGCTTAGCGGTCAACAGTCCCCCCCGCACGCCCTTGCCCCCCCCCCCCCCCCCCCCCCAAGGTCACAAGTAGCCCTACAGGCTATCTTAAACTTTCAGGGCATTACAGTACTTTGAAACAAAAGCGCCAGAAATATTACTCCTCTTGGAATCCTTCATACTTAGTCATACTTTGTTCTATCTCTACGTGTGCTCTGTCGTGCTCCCTGTCGACATAGCTAGCAATAACTGGTGGCGACTGCATATCTGTAAAATGACCTCTTGTCCAGTCTTACACGCCAATTTTCTTCTCGTCTGGCTGTATTTGAAGATCTTGCCATTTTTATGCTTAAGTGAGACCCTGCATAATCATCGAGCCGTAAAGGCATCAGTGCCTTTATATCTAATATACATATGTCCTTTATTTTCACTGCCAACTGTTCAAGCCAGTATTTCCCTACTTCCACTACAGAGTCCCCCGTCAGCCAAACACCTTTCCCTCACTCCATTC
Organism: Haemaphysalis longicornis; assembly: GCA_013339765.2. Lineage (NCBI taxonomy): Eukaryota > Metazoa > Arthropoda > Arachnida > Ixodida > Ixodidae > Haemaphysalis > Haemaphysalis longicornis. Next base: position 239,733,639 of record CM023449.1, read on the forward strand.
TACCCCCCCTTCCCCCCCCCCCCCCAAATTAAGAAGAGTCTATTGCCCGAGCCGCGAGTCGCCGTCGCGGTTCAGCTAGCCGCTAGGCAAGTGAATCTTGACCCCAACAATCGCCAACCTTGCGGTCTGCATTGTGCATATTATAGCTTCCATTAACCACGGAAAAAAATTGCTGGCGACCAGATTTCCCGGTTTGCCACAAGCATTTCCACTTTTTCATGGCTCTCTCAGTTTCAGCAATGCACGTATGACCGTTTGTACATGATGAATAATACAGTTGATGGTTTCCGCTCACGTAGTACATGTTTCGCCTTGTTCTCATTTGTCCCCAGTAAACAGTTAGTGCAATCAAACAAGAACCACAACCCCTTCTTTGGGGTCTTCTTGCATCTGAACCTCGGCCACAGTGTAAACTGCTATATGCACATCTTCAGAGACCGCTTGAGTGAGTTTCGATGCCCTTTCGCTATCTGCTTCACCATCCTTCCACGCACCCTTGTAGCGCGTGATTTGCTTAGCTCCGTTACCAAAAGCAGACTAACCTGCTTGAACGAGTCACACAGCTGCATCTTCGCCTCAAATAAAAAAGCAGCCACCGCGGCCGGGATCGAACCCGCGTCCTTTTGCTAAGCTCCACAACATCTTAGCCACTGAGCCACCACGGGTGCTCATGGAGACAAAAAAACTGGTTCAATTTAAAGGCGTAGACTCTGGCAACACACCAAGGCTCTTTCCAGTCAGGAGAAACGTGTTTAACACTAAAACGCATGAAACACTGAACTAATTTTAGTGACGCAACACAGGCCCGCATGTACACATTTTTAGTTTTTTCACTGCACGTTAGCATTCAAGTGAAACGATCAAACGGAACTGAAGGCCCCGCTACAAAGGCGAAATTGAGGCCTGCCAATCACAAAAACAAGATTCTGTGGCGTCATACAGACTTCAACAGAAAGTGGATGGGGTGTCAACACTGCTTCATCTGTTTTCGTTTACATTTCCATTATTATATGAAATTTGCGATAAAATCAGTATCCTTGTTATCGGGACAAGGCAGCTTTTTTATTTAACCTGATTTTTAGCTAACTATATTTTTTTGTCTTCATGTCTCTTTTAAGGCAGCCTTACTAAGGTGGAGAACCTTCAGCTGGAACGTACGGAAACGAAGGACCGTCGAGGGAAACACGGACACAATGCTGTTGTCCGTGTTTGTCTTCGTTGTTTCCGTGTTTCTCTCGACCGTCCTTCGTTTCTGTACCTTCCAGCTGAAGCTTTTCCAGCGATAATGAACCAACTCGCCCAATCCCAAGAAATACTAAGCCCAATTTTGGTTGCTGTTCCTTTCTGCCTAGAGGTCCACACACTACCGTTCACAGAGTACTTTTATTAAACACTTCCTTAAGTATCTGACTTACCGCCCACTGTCGGACACGCTGCCTCTGAACATGCCGAGTACAGTCATGGAGAAATGAAATGCGAACACCAAATATGAACCAGACCCACACAAATACCGCAATTTCTGTCCATGCAAGTCAGATTGTCCCGCGGCCTTATTACAGCAACAAAGTTTGGAAATGCGTGTTTCCCAATCTACCACTAGCGGGCCGGTTTTTGATGTCCACAATCCATATTCTTTGATTGTGCGTGTTCTGCTTCTTACATTCGTTTTCGCGCTTCAATTGTCTATGACTGTACGTCCAGTTTTGAGTCCAATTACGGGATCCTTAGTCCCGGTGTTGAAACACACAATCTTAAGGTTTCAGGTCGGATTACCTTCGGCAGTGTGTAGACGCGGTTTAAAAAATGGCTCCAAGAACCCTAATTCCTGCTTGACACAGTAAGTTCTATGAATGTTCCCAATGGAAAAGGTCAAAACTTCCAGGTCCAGTCCCATTTCAGCACTAAATTTATCAACACTTTAAGCAGGAGTTCAGAAAAGCCTACAAACCACAACGAAACTTATTCAAGGCAACCGGAATGTGTTTACTGCCACGGCCATTTTACTTTCTCGCATCCTCTCGGGATTTGCGGTCATCACAAATTGGCCACCTTCTCTCAATCTTTTAAGGATACGTCATGGTTCATTCATCTTGGGTGCAGAAATACTGCTACTTTTTCACCAATATAAAGGAGGATAGCCAAGCTACAACAATGAAAGCACTTTGCAGGTAAAGGAATAACCTTGGGTATTGAGAAACAGAAACTCAGAAATCCCGTCCGGCATATAAATAACAAAAAAAGACAGGAGAGATAAACTAGGCTGTCCTAAAGCCTAATGGCCAAGCACCGAGCCTTATGGTCGGCGCCGAAGGCTTCTTCCCTGGTCATCCATTATTCAGCCGATAGCTTCACCCCGAGGCAGGAACTGTTTGCCGCGGACGAAAGCTGCCAGCTTCGAGTCTACGGTTCCAGATGGGATATAAGGCGGACAATTGGGCGAGTCCGCCACTGGATCTCCTGTCAGCAGACTCGAATGGCGGACCGAATGGTATCTGCCAACCATACGTACCTCGATAGCTTCTATCTCTAGCGACGCCGCCGATCACCAGCATGGCACTCGTGCAAGTCGCTTTTGGTCTTTGGTCTAGAGGCGTGCATGAAAGTAGCCTGCCATGAATTTTGTTGCAAGCTTTAGTCGGTGATTTGAAATACAACAAAACATCAAAATAAAGCGTACCATAAAAGACGAGAAAACTATGCCGGCTCATACGTTTGGCACGTATTTTGAGGAATAAACATAATGCGTATGTAGAAGCAGCAATGGGCATTTGGTTCATATTAAACTTTCCATGTATATGCGGCCTAGTAATTTTTATAGCTATTTAAAAGTGGTGTTGGCGAATCCCAACCTTGTGATTGCTGTTGAGGCATCAATCAATCCCTGTACAGTGGTCATGTTGTAGACCTAATTTCCGCAAAATATCTATCGGAAATTTAACATCGTTGCCCCCAACGGAGACAAATGGTTCATTCTGTTTGTCTTCGAAGAACGTGGACTACAGAACTGCAGTTACTACACTGTGCATAGGTATTGTTACGACTGAAGTTGCCCCAGAAACGCTGTGCACGCTTTCCAGGAAAAGGAATATAACGTAGACTTTGGGGATGTCTGTACGGACGATCAAAAAACAGAATTGTGGTGTTCACTGTGTATATAACTCCAGGTACACCTACGAGGGACACTGAGGAGTCATGACCAAGCACTCCACATTGGGTATCCGTGACTGCACAAACACTTTAATCATCATTGACATTCAATATGATTATTTAAAACCACACAAGAAATGGTTCACTAGGTTCGTGGGAGAAGAGTTTCGTTTGACGTGTCAAACAAATTCGAATCATTAAAGTGCTAGCAATGGTCATGTATAAACTTCAAATTCTGGAAAGATTCTGTTTAAAGGGTATTTGACAGATGAAATCCGCGCATGTAGCGGTATTCCCAATGTTATCCTGGCTACAATTAGCAAACGATAAAGATAACACAGGTATCCTTGTCTCACCCTGTATAATGCCCTACAACCACGCTGGTCATCTGCCTTGACAAAGTGAATGGCTTTTTAGGGCGAAAGCCTTTGATCTTTATGTTTCACGAAACGTTGTGCGGTACCGAATTCGTTAGAGAAAATCAGCGGCGCAGAATTCAGAGAGCGAGCCGGGGAGTGCGCCGAGAAAGGGTGATGGGCGGTACAATGTTCTTAACACGCATTGTAGACGTCACCGCGTGGGCTAAGAGCTTCACTACACATTCCTGTGGGTGTCGGCACACCAGGCAATAGTCGCGGGTGGGGAAGACCGAGAAACTACGCACGGCGGAAGACGCAAGAGCAGGTCGAAGTGCCGCTCAACAAAACCCACGTAGCGAGGCAGCTGCTGTGGATGAATCTGCTGCAGAGACTGGACGGAAGCAGGAGATAGTTCTCCAGAAAGCTTACAGAATAATAATGTAAGGTACAACCAGGATTTTTTCCTTCTTATTTTTAGAAAGTTCTAATCATCCCCGTAATTTTTGTTGTTTTTCTCAATCGATTGGAAATTGATTTTAAATCACCCTTTTGGTTTATTGTCAATTGTAAATCTAGAATTCATCTAAAACATGTTATAATACACATGCCTTTGATTCTCGAATTACGCATTTTTGTGCATGTAAAAGGCGTTAAACGTTTCGATTACGGACATATTTTAACTGGGTAGTCGCCAAAGAAGGCTTACTCATAAATATGTATTTGAATGAGGAGACGAAGTATCAGCTCGGAAGCATTTTACTCAGTCTTGTAAGGGTAAAACAGAGAAGCCCAGCCCCGACCATTGGAGATCATAAAGGTAACCATTGTAGTTTTGTCGTCTCTAATACGGTGGCAAGTAAGTGTGCTGCCATGCATTGAACTGTGGGCAACGGCTTTCACAAGCTTTCAGACGCGGCACAAGAATCATGTTTTGAGGCAGGACAACAGCGCCTGTCGATATTCACAAGGGCAAAACCAGAGCCCTTTGCAGAAAAAGATTTCTTGGCATAGTTGTTCTAGCGTCTTCACTAGGCATGAGGCACCTCCTTCATGCTCGCGTTCAAGTTTCACGATCATGCGAAATTTTGTTAAGGCTAAAGTTGTTCTGGCTTTGCCTAACATGTTTTGCCTACTACATGATTTATAGATACATATAGAGTATATACAGTAGAGCCCGCTTATATCAAACACGGATATATCGAAATAATGTCTATATCGAGCCCTTGTATAATTCTGGTAAAAGTTACATGCATTTAAACTTTCTATATTGAACGCGATTTTCCTCACAATGGATACATCAAACTCTCCCGCGCGGGATTTTTCGCTCTCCTTAGGCATGCGGCAGGCTTTCCCACAATACATCGGCGCACAGCGGTGGCGCGCGTTTCGCTTGCGACTCGAGCGCGAGCTCGGGCGCGTCCAAACCGTCCGTGGCGGACTGGACCAGCTCCACGCATGCATGCCGTTGGAGCCGAAAGCGCCACATTGGGCGCTGCGGGCTGTGGTGTCACCGAACTTCAAGTCCGCGCCACTCGGTGCCCGCACTTGCTCGGTTCGCTGGGTTCGCCGTTATTCGCTTGTATCCATGCTTGTCTCCGCTCTGTCGAAGACGTCGAGGGCTCCGTACCGCTTCCGAGCCCGAGCGAAGCCGCCGCTGCCGTGGCCCTGCTACGGCGAAACTGCAGTGCCACTCAGGGCAGCGGTCTTGTGCTTGTCGACTGTTAAGATACCGTGGAGCAAGCAGTCACCAGCAACGCGTTGCGCTACAAGAAGCAGGCTACACTTACGCAGTTCTTCCGCCCCAATAAACGATTGTTTTCTTTTCGAGAAAGTGTCGTATCAATAGTGAACTGCAGCGTTGTAAGAGCTCAGTGTTAGCTCGTGACTCCATCGGCAAATTTCTCTCGTGCACGTTTTTTTTTGCTTCACTTTCTATATGGAATTTTTGCTATATCGAACTATTTTACAATACTCACGCTGTTCTATATAAGCGGGCTTTACTGTAGCATGCCGTGAAATGTCCGTTTTCTGTTGTTTAGTTCATCCGCATCATGTTCTTTCCTTTATTCTGTGTCGTACCTCTGTCCTGTCTTGTTTATTGTTCGTTTATGTTACTTATGCCTTGTGGAAAAATGCCGCAATAAAAAAATTTCTTGCACGTTGTGCTATATAACATCTTTGCTTCAGCTATCTCAGGACTGTCGACCAGTCCAACAGTAATTTTTTTATGGCGTCCTTGCACTGGATATACAGATGCACGAATACAAATCTCACTTTGGTTTATGTATAGGATTAACTAATTCCTAGCTCTTCATCCGAGGGTGTCTTACATACTTCATCCTTTCTCTGTGCTTGAAGAGCTCAATAGTCGATGTATGATTGTTAAATACAAGTAGCTTTCAATGTTTAAGCGTCATATTGGTGACCACCTTCTTCGCTCACCTGATGAATAATTGTTTTTGTGTCTTCGACATTTTCTAATTTAAGACGCTTCAATCACTTCCTTTTTTATAGATGTCAACGTTGGTAACGACCGTAATCCATAAAAGATATTTCATCTGCTTCATCTTTATCGGAAACTGAGTGCATGGCGAGCCCGAACTTTTCCCACTAGATGGTGCCTGGCGATAAGGAGCAGCCGACCAGAACTAACGACTAGCCAGATAGAGCCGAAAGATTGTTGTTGTGCTCATGGCGGCGTTCCTAGTCAGGTTTTCTCGTCCGCGTTACGCGAGTGAGACGAAGGGCTTCCGCATGTCGTATCTTTGCTGGGCCTGCTTCTGCGATTGTTAGCCCCATTTTTCTTGGGTTGTGTTTTCCAGCATAATGCCAGTAGCCTTTACTCTAAGGCTTTAGCAGAAAAAGGAGATTTGGAGAAGGAGAAGCACACTCAGCAAGCTCACTTGTGTCTACGGTATCATCAGCGTGGCTGACAAGGAAATAGGCTTTGCAGAGTATTATCACATCTTGTCTGGTGCGTGAGTCTTTTTCGAAGCTGAATAAATGGTTTATATTTCAAGCATTCTTTTGCGCTGTATATGGGCCACGTAGACCGGCATTTCACACGGAAATACGTGGAGCCATTTACCTTTCCTGCTAGAGCAACTCCTTCCCTTCCCATTTTCAATCATCACTAACCTGTTTCCCGCTTTCCATTGATAGTCGACGCCATTCCCCACTGCAAACAATTCTCTTAGCGCTCAGTCTCGACGTTCCCCTTGTCTTTGTAACGATTCACAATTTCTGGCCAGTGCTTTTGACGTGCTAACGTGTACATAACCAGCTCCAGAACCCAGTTATCGGAAGATTGCGCATCCGAGTAGTAGAAAAAAATCTGGACTGCACCGAGCTACATGGCGTCTGCCTCATCGAACTGCTTGTCGTTCTTCGGAAGCCTTGCAATCTACCCGAATCTTGATGTTCCGAACTATTTACTTCGCATGGAGCTGAACCACTGTTTCGAAATCAGTGCTCCGTATAACTTAGGCATATTTTGTTAACCCGTGTAACGTGATCTCACCTATGGTTTACTGTTCATTGCTTGTAAGTAAAGCCCCCAAGGCTTTTATTAAGGCTGCTCGTTTAAACATCCCCCAATTTTCAATCCTCTGCATGACTGATCATTACGGCGTCTTGTTACCCTTGCTGATTCGCACGATGATATGCAGGGAGCAGCAATTATAAACGGTCGTCTTAAGCATCACTGCAAGAAGAAATGGCTGGTCTGATTGCGATAAAACTTGTTACATGTTTCGCGTTTTAGGGTCTATTTTTACCCTCACAAAGGCGAGCGGCTTGCCCAGTTCCTTTGCACTTTAAGAAAACATTTTTTCCTAGGGACACAGAGTAAGTTATTCTGGCTAGCAGCCTTCAGCTAACCCATATATCCAAGCTAGTTCTTCACCTAAAGGGGCCATGTATAAAAAATACAAGGCTGTTTTATTCGAAAGATTTGTTGTTTTGTTATGCCTCCAGCACTTGTCCGTTAGCAAACGATGCTTTATTCACTGAGAACTTACTGAATTTAAGGTAAAATTTCTATTATTCCGCCACATCAGGCGCATCATGACGACATAGCAATGATAGGACTTCAAGGAAACGTTAGTGCGCTGGTTACTCTCCAGCGGACTGCGAAGCACTTTTTTACCATCAGTCCTCCTATGTGGCGCTACCATACTGGGCAGGGGTGCTGTCTGCCTTTGCTCTGTTTTGACCGTATTTGCACACGTCTTGTTTTTGTTAAACGTGGGGTATGCTTGACGAACTGGGTCACGTAACAGAATGAACCGATTGGCTTGTGTCGCGTGAGACAACCGCAAAACGTGAGACTACTGTGCAGCTATAACAAGTGTAGTGGACGCAGTACCAACAACAGTACGCACTGGTACTTCTAAGTTTACGTGTTCTTTCGCAACTTCCATTGTCTACCCCACCTTTTTTACTGCTATAAAATGCATATGCTTTACATTTACGCGAAAGTAGATCGTTCTGTAATATTATAAGCCCTGCCTAACCTGTGTTTGTTTTTACCGGCTTCAGCCAATCGTACAGCTGTTCGTATTACGCCAGAAGTTCTTGGGCCGGAAATGAGCTATTGAGTCACATAGCCATTCCCTTTATTCCTCATTATATAGCTTATTGGGGCGAAGTTTACGTTAAAAGTGGTGTCTCTATGATTCTAAAAGGCAATCTTTCGAATGAACCAAACCTGTATTTTGTCTGCATGACCCCTTCAACTCATGCATGCCTTACACGCGTATCAGTATGGGGCAAAAATTCCTGAGGCCAACTTCTCTTCCTTAAGCGAAAAGCAGCTTTTAATGAATCTTTAAATTTTAGATTGTTAACACAAGCAGAGCCTACAGGGACTACCAAGAACTGCTGGGATTTCTTTTCTTGCTGATTTGTATGAGACAGACAGACAGACAGACAGACAGACAGACAGACAGACAGACAGACATACAGACAGACAGACATACAGACAGACAGACAGACAGACAGACGGATGGATGGATGGATGGACGGACGGATGGACGGACGGACGGACGGACGGACGGACGGACGGACGGACGGATGAAAGTTTCGGAGGTCACCTAACCTAAAACAGATCATCATGCTTCGAACTAGCTACTCCACCCCGATGACCGGGTCCCCGGCGCCACCACGAGGAATTACGCCACGCAGCTGAAAACTACCCGCATTGGTTAATATTGATGAATACATTTTGTCCTTCCATATCGCTGCCACGGGGCTCAAGCTGGCTTAGTTCTTTTGTTTAAATAAAGATCTAAATACTGAAAAACAGCCAGTATGTTGTTCCTGAAAGAATTTGTCGCCTCGACAATGAAAGCTGGGGCCGCATTGCCCGGTGATTACAGTCAACTAAGAACGTGGAGAGAACACTTTTCTTCGAATGCTTTTATCGACCGCCATTGAATCTCGACAGATACCCTTATTCTGAAGGCGGACCTACATGCATCAACGTTTAGTGAACGCCACATGCCCGCCCCAACGGCATTTAGGGAGCGGATTGGAAAATAATTTCCAGGACAAAAGTAGCCGCGTACAGGGTGGCCGCGTAATTGCTTTTCTGGGAAACAGTGTCCTCAGTTGGTTATTTCCGTGCGAAAAGCCGAGCACAGGGCTTTTTTACTCGCGCTGAGGCACTATGACCAACATCGCATCCTTATTGCCAAAGTATGGTTCTCACCCCGACTACAAAAAGCACACCTCGTTCTTTATCTTTTCGCTTCCATCTCTGTCACCTTTCAGCGAAATCACTAAGCACGACACCCACTTTTGCGGGTGATTTAGTCGTATGACTTGAGGCTGTTCTCCGTAAGCTTAGAGGTCATTCAAAAAATACCAGGGTGAAATATTAATTGTTCTGGATATGAATGTTTGACTACACCGGGGACCGTATATTTGTTGAAAAAAGGGCGAGAAGCGCTATTAAACAAAGCATATTCGTACATCCCCAAACAAGGTGACCAGATATTGACGGCCGGGATTGATAAGTATTTAAAACATTTCCCGAGATTGTTTATGTTGGATCGGGTGTAGGGTTTTACTTGTTTCCTCGATTATTTTGCTTTCATAATGACACGTTATAACTATGCATTTTTGTTTGACTACCATTACTCAAAATTTTGCCTTTACTAGTTTCTGTCACGAATGAAATATTTTATAATTATCTTGTCACCATTATAACGACCTTAGAAATCTCTCGATATTTTGAGGACCCTCCGTCGGGAATTTATGACTGTAAAGACTCCTGTATTACTGTAAAACATGGTGTTTATTAAACGACAACAATTCCTCACAACCGAAACCCGAAATTCATATATTCACTAAGGGCCATTTTTTAGGGTCTCAGCGCGACCCAGTTATGCAATCTAGCAATTGTGGTATTGGAAGTGTTGCAAGTGACTTGGCAAATCGTCTGCGATTGGCCACCGTAATTTGACCACACAAAAATTGCACCAGGGGTCCGCCTCGAGAATAACGAACCCCAGAAATTTTATACGCTAGGGCCCACAATACATTGCGTTCTTAAGCCTAGAGTACATCACCCAGTTGCGCCATTTCTGTAATAACTAAGCGCGCCAAGTCGAGCGACCAATTGCAAGTTCTATTAATAAGCCAGCTGTAATAACCTCTCCCATTTCCTATGTCTATTGTTTGTATAGCGCTGAGCCACGATGGGTTGCGAAATGACTGTTCCGGGCTCATACTGCACTGCAGAGATATAGGAATATGGGCTTCTGCCAGAGACTCTGGGCTTTGTAAGAAAAAAAATACCAACAAAAACGGGGGACGCTCAATTGTGAAGGGTGCATAGATGCGTTGTCTCTAAGATACGATGCAGGCTGCTTCCTCGGTCAGTTGGGCCGGGTGCATTCTGTGGGAGCCAACTGCGGTAATAAGCGCTCGGTAAAATCTATGAAGTCCGTGACAGAAAACATTTGCGCGAGGAGAAACATAGAAGCAGTTTTCGTCATGTACTCGAATTTTTCTTTGCTGAATAACAAAATCGGTTGCAATCCTTAAATCTTCATTTCTTGAAGAATAAACATACCAATGATAGTAACATTGATACACATTAAAAATAACATAATAATGGGTATAATAAAGTTATTAATTTCATTACAGTCATCATGTTTCTGTAGCGGGAGTAAAATTTTAGAGGATTAGGGAATTTAGTAAAGTTGAACCTGGCGCGGACCCGCCGCGTTGGCTCTGTGGCTAAGGCGTTGTGCTGCTGAGCACGAGGTCGTGGGCTCGATTCCCAGCCACGGCGGGCACTTTTCTGATGGAGGCTAAAAGCGAAAACGCCCGTGTCTACGAGATTTCGGCGCACGTGAAAGATCCTCAGGTAGTCAAAATTAATCCGGAGCACTCCACTACGGCGCGCCTCATCCCGTCGTTGCGGCGGCGCGTTAAAACCTACATCAATCAATGAATCCATCAATGAAAGAATCAATCAATCAATCAATCAATCAATCAATCAATCAATCAATCAATCAATCAATCAATCAATCAATCAATCAATCAATCAATCAGTCAATCAATCAATGTAACTGGCGCAGCACGAAGCAGCCGAATGTGGCGCAAACAAAAGCAGAGCGATTTATGTCTCTTGTAAACTTTAAAATGGGAAGAAGAACGAAAGATATGTGAATATAGATGATTTATGGATGAAAGTCTAACGATAAGACGATCGAAGTGCGGGAATGAGGCGAGGGACTATCTTGGGGCTACCGGTTTTACCATACTCGACGCAACTGCCTTTATCACAGGTTGTTGTTCGCTTTCCCTTCATTTCGCGAGTCGGTCGAGGAATAAATGCAGCTCAGTCGCGCACTAAAACGTTTATTGATGACTTTAATTTACCACCATTCCTTAAAAGATCTGTAACAAGCTGCAGAGAAGGCGAAGCCAGCTTTCCTGCCTCAGCATTATTTAAAACAACCAAAAATTACCGCATTCTTCCGCCCACACCACCCCTCACAACTCCCCTCACTGACACTCGACCGCTATGAACCTCTGCAGTACCAGCGAAGCCTGCTCCAGCACGTCATCAAGCAGCGCCTGTACTTTACTACCTTGAATGAGGAGGCCACCTAGCCATTTATGTACTTGAACTGAATAGAAGCTTAGTCCTCCCCTTCCATTTCTTTCGCAACCTGTTCCTTTTCCTAGTAGCGTCGAGTTGAACCTCGTTACAGCAAACCCTGATATAGCGAATTATCAGCTGTAGCGGTTTAAATATGAACGTTGATTGGCGACGCGTTATTTCAGTGACATTTATTCTTTTTATAACGAAACCGAAACCGCGAGAGCCGCGCAACATCGGCTGTAACAAAAAACTCCACAGCTCAGCTAGCACAAAAAAAGCAATAGAAAAACTTTAAAGACAAGCAACCCTTTGTTTAATCGTTTAAAAAAGTTACCGAAGTTTCAGTCGGCCGGCGCAACAGCACATTTGTGTGGTCCGGAATAAGAACGCGGGTCGTTTTCGTTATACGAACTTTGTTCTGTTGCAGTGTCATGTTCTCATTTTTCCTGCCAATTTCATTTGAAATATCGCAAGATGACGGGTAAGGATTACCTCGTTTAATTTGGTTCGAAGCCTAGAATAATGCGTTTTTGTATTGAGGATTTTTTTGTGAGCAAGATTGCAGATTTGTTAGAGCCAATTATTACCTCCACTGTTACAACGAACATCGAATACAACGAACTAATTTTGTTCCCATACTACTTCGGTATAACGAGGTAAAAACGTTATAACGTTATAACCATACTATTTCATTATAACGAGCACAGAAAACACAATTCCGCCCTTATTTTGCAATGACCTTTTGCCTCCACCAAATACCGAAGAACACATTACTCACCGAACATATCACGCATCACTTCTAAAATTGCCCCGGCTCCCCAACTAGCTTTTTGTGCGGATGTTACTCCAATACCTTCCACACATTATGGGCTTGTTTTCGGCACCCAACGGTGAATCGCATCACCAACGCACATTTCCTATGCCGTTCTATAGGAGACAAGCCTGGATGACTCCCGCACGACGACGAAGCTTCTGCTGATGTCCAAGCGGAGGAAGCCGCCGCCACAGGTTCCTCGGTAGGTGCCAAGCCCTAAGGGTGCTTGAAAAAAACAGAAGTTTATTCCGTTTCTTTTTTCATGTGGGCAATGAAAGCAAAATGCTGTCGAGGCGTGCGTCGAACCTGGGTTCTTTCGGCTGCGAGGAAGACGCGTTATCGGCTATAACACGCCGGCTGGTTGTTCTTTGGGGCCTTAGGACTTTTCTCTGCGCACTGGGCGCTAGTACACACGCTATCGTCTCGCCTTGTGTGACATGATGCCGCATTGCATCTGTGTGAAATAAAAGTTAAAAGGGGATCGGGACCGTTTCCTGAAATGTGTAAAAATAGTCTCTCCACGTAAAGCCCATGACCACACAGACTACACGTATTGACACGTGAGTTTTCCTGAAAAGGGCTTAACCGATACGTGTAAGGATATCGGGGCTCAGGCCGATACTGACATACAGACGTATGACACAGGTTCACGTTCACTATAACCTAGTGTCTATGCAACGGGTCCCGCCTCAATGTAATTATGCAACTCGAAAACTTACTCCGCAGCAGAACCGTAAAAAATGACACCTACAGCAAAAATTGCAGTAGCATTCATAGGCGTTCAGTTACGTGTTAAATTCTTCGCGCTCACAAGTCATGATAAATACTTAGGTGTTCTTAAGTTTTTTTTCTACAACTGGTGCTTTGCTTCTGCGATTTTTTACATCGTCCGCTGTGAACAGTTTAATACAGATTGCACTTTGTTCAACGTGTGTCAGTCGCCACGGTGTGGAACGGCGCTATATCGAACAGAGGTAATTCGTTGCGGACGAAGGCGGAAAACAAGTGCGCCACACGACTATTTGCTGATAACAAGTTCTAAATAGGGCTTTAATATATTGAAACTTGAGGCCTATACCGGCAGCCACAGAAAGAAGAATTGATTATATCGTGTACGTTCCTCCGCAAGTAAAAATACATAAAACATGTGGCCCTTCGCTCCTCCAGGGTTGTACCCGCGCACACATAATACTGAAAGCGTATCCTCCGAGCATAGGTCAACAATAGCAACGTAAATACCATACTAGTAGATCTGCAGGTTCACAAGTCCCGAGCCATTAGCCAGCCACTGACCACTCATAACACATGCCCACAATCCGGGATAAGGTGACCAGAGAGGACCCCGGACTGCAGAAAAGTTCGACGCTCGACCTCGAATAACTTACCGATATATTGGGCCCCAGTTAAAACAAAAAGTGGGACTCGCCGTAGGCGACCACCTCAGAGGAACGGAGAAAATGGGCAAGCCATCGGTGCCGCAAGTAATTAGATTTCGATCGCCGTACGTGAAATAGCGATGAAGTCATTAGTTGATCAAATAACCGCCATGCCATGGTTGTGGTAATGAGTTCTCTCGGAGGGATTGCGGCAGAAGTCAACGGCCGAGTTTTCAATTCGTTGCAACAGCCCACGCGTCGATCTATTTGCCTCGTTTCGCTTAGCTGCTGTCAACCCGAAACGCCCGTCTCAACTGTTAAGACTGTGTTGTAAATGGCTCATTAAACTCCTAAAAGGCCTTCCACACGGCTATTGCGTAAATCATAATTGCTTCATTTTCGAGTCGCCCATTTATATTCATTTACTGTTGTTGCAAAAGAACAATGGCCCCAATTTGGCTTCTGCCAGTTTGATTTCGTGTTAGGCGTTTCACGCATAAAAAATTCACATGAAATCAGCGCAGTGTATTGGCAGGATGCAGCAGGGGATACAATAAGGGGTCCCACAGCCTCATCGCTTTGTTTGCTCCTCACGATGACAAGCTGGTATGTTCAGACTTAAATGTAAATAATCGAGAGGAGCAGTAATTTTCGCGCTTACTGCCCGTCCCAAATACCTTTATTCCACGCGTCTATGATTAAATAACGCGAAGCACAAAACTACATAAAAATAATTGCGCTCTTACCATCCACGTTAAGTTTACCTAACATTCGTAGGGAATGGAGGGAAGGTGGGGACTTCGTATGTTTTTCAGAGAGAGAAAGGTTTGGGCCCAGAATTGAGAGAGGTCCTCAGCCTAATAAGGAGAGTGCGTGCAGCCTTAGCTCACCTAAATCAGCCGCAGCGTTGGTAACGTGGCAAAACGTTGATCGATTTGATTGATTGTAGGGTTTAAGGCACCGACGCAACGCAGGCGATGAGCCGCGCCATAATGGAGGGCTCAGGATTAATTTTGACCACCTGGGGATCTTTAACGTGCGCTGAAATCTTGCACACATGGGCGTTCTTGCTTTTCGCCTCCATAAGTTAAAGCGGCCGCCGCGGCCGGGAATCCAACCCGCGACCTCGTGCCACATGGCAAAAGAGAGAATCGTGATCATGCTTTGTGACCGTGAGCGTATCACAGGCAGGTCCTAAAATACGGTGACGGCGGTGTCATGGTGGCAAATATGCTAAAATAGTTGGGACGAAAAATAGTAGCCAGTACGGAACTTGGTGCCCTCATTAAAAATTAAAGCCTCCTTTTTAAGAAAAAAGTGGTTAAAACGTGAACCTTTCTTCCGCGCACTCTGAGTGGAAGCCGAAGTCAAAAAATCCACTCGCGCAAAGTCAAACTCATCCAAAGTCCGAAGTCAGCGTCCAACCCCACACCACCAAAGTCAAATTTCCAAAGTCCGCCGCTGCTTAGAAAATTTGAATGTGAACATCTTCGACAGAACTCTGGTTGGGTTAAACTTAAAAGGCAATTTAGTTGGTGTATTTGCCTCTTCTGCTTAGAAAATGTATCACCATCATCGCTCACCGTATGCTCTGCCAAACTTTATTTTGCGTATTACGAGAGGTCTGTTAGGTGTGCAAAGGCAACCCACTAATATGTTATGTGGTGTATGATTGATGTACCCTTCGGGAAACCCATTGTGTAAAGTTGGCTTTTGTGCAGCGTATTTTACTCAGACGTGAACGAAATCATTGAGGCATAAAAAGACTTGTTGTAAAAGCATTTTACGGATTTATGGTGGCTGCTACGACGGAATCTCATTTTCGCTAGGCAGGATCAGTCACTGCAGTCATAAAACGCACGGTACGTCCTTAAGAATATGAACTCAAGGGTTCAATCTACGACCGCTAATAACACACAATAAATGATTGACATAGGTGCTACTTCTAGTTTGTTTTTCCTGTGTTGCCGTTTGAAAATTACGACCTCTTTAACAAAACCTTGTAGAAGATCACTTAGGTGCTCGTAATGTTTCGTCAAAAGATTTGTGAGCAACTTACAACGGTTATCGGCCCCTAGAGAAACAGGAGCAATGTCTGATCGTACGTATAACTACAGCTAATACACAAACACGAGCACAAATTGTAACCCTTTTAACCCTGAATTTTTTATTTCAAGCGAAACATTGTTTTCAGTGTGTTTCCTAAATTATAGGGTACCATTTGCGCACAAAGAAAAAATTACTGCTGGACTAGCAAACATTAAAGGTTAATTAATCAGGCACATAATTAGGACATGTGGCGATTAAAAATTTTATATTCAGCAGAAACATCACTTTTTTTTATTTGCCTCAACCTTACGAATGCATGAACCTACAAACAAAAAATGACCTTCGTAGTGCACGCAATTTATAGATTTTTAAGGTTGACAAAAAACTCAGACCGCCATTCTTTCAGCCTCAATGTCGCAATTTCGTCTTCACAGGAGCTTCTTCTTTGTAGCGGCCAGCTCCACTGAAATGAAACAACAGTGATATCTATCGCAATAGGCATAATCGAACAATTCCCAAGACAACAAACATTTTTGGTTTCGTTCTCTATGCGCTAGAGAAAATTTTAGGAGATTGCGTCAAGTCACACCACCAGGACCAAAAAGGGTTAATTTATTTTGATATAGGTTCTGCAGCTATTCATTGGTACGGTTTATGTGTACGCTAAGGATCTCGCAGAAAAATCCTTCAAAAGGCACCCATAAACTACGAGCATGGCTCGAGCATGCACTTAGGAGCCGAAGGTTCGATGCTATAAAAATGATTGGAACGGAACTATCAGCGAATGAATTTAGGCGTGAGCCAGACAAGGGTCAAAATAAGAGCCAGTTCTGGGATGTGCCGGGAACAACTCCGTCGATCAACGGGAACTGTTGCATTTCAAGCGTCTTCGCTAAGGGTAATGGCGCTGATGCGATGCTTCGAAGCAACCATTGACAATGTTCGCTATTTCAGATGAATGATCACACAGTAAATTCAGCTCCGCCCATGCATGCGATATAATATAAACGCCAGGCAGCTCTCAAGACGATCAACTGCTCTAACATGATTAGGGGAAACAAACGAACGAACAAAGGGAAGATGTTAGCGCTCCCAAACACTTTTTTGGCAAAAATAGAGAAACGAATAGTAGAATACTTTTTTTCTGCCCGAGTGACTCTGAGGCTAAAAGTCGTGGTGTGGGAAGGAAGAGCAGACCGATTCCTCTTAGGAGGACTCTGAGCCAGCCGGTCCCTAACTATCAGCGTCGACAACGCTGCAGTAATATTTCTCATCAAAAAGCAACCGCTCAACAGCCTTAGGGCTATAAATCTGTAGACCACAGGTCGACCGCTGAGTGAAACACCTGGTAACAAATGTAGGTCTTCGCTTCAATGCGTTGTATTTTTCTTCGATGATCTTTTGCACCCTGGGTTCTGTGCGCTGTGGTTCATGGCAGTGTAGATATAATTATTTCTATAAACATAGTGCCAATCTCACGAGCGGATATAGCAGGAGGGAACACGACAAAAATGTATTACCAAGTATGGCGAAATATGACCGCATACAGGAATCATTCAAAAAATAATTCGATAGTGCAACGTTAAATATACAGTTGCAGCAAATTAGTTTCAGTAAGGCGATATTAGAAAGTTGTAACGATGACTTTATTGAACACAAAAAAACGTTATTATCAAAATAAAAAAACTATAGCTTACCTCAGCAGTACAGCTATATATAATAAGTTTTATTGCCAAATTTTTTAAATGTTTGATTCGTTAAAACAGTACAGAGAAGTTCAAAACTAATTTCTCAAAAACATTCTCCTAGTATCTGATTCGCATAATGGCAAAATGCTGGTGTGAGGTGGGCCTTGGAACTTTATTTTTTATGCCTGCCAATCATCTGCTTAAACCCACGATCCCATTTTCTGCCTTATTTACTACGTCCTTAGCCTCTCGCGTAGTTAATGTTTTGTGTGTTTTGCACTTATGATCACCCAGCAAGCTGAACATATTTGGTTTGAGATCAATTGTTTTCTTACCAGTGACCCCCAGACTTACTTTATACATGGTTACAAAATATAAAAAGTGAGTGAGTGAGTGAGTGAGTGAGTGAGTGAGTGAGTGAGTGAGTGAGTGAGTGAGTGAGTGAGTGAGTGAGTGAGTGAGTGAGTGAGTGAGTGAGTGAGTGAGTGAGTGAGTGAGTGAGTGAGTGAGTGAGTGAGTGAGTGAGTGAGTGAGTGAGTGATTTTTGATGAACTTCAGGAGACGATGGATTGGAGCCCGCACGGTGGGGCTTTCTCTAATCTTCAAAGCCCTAGTCTGAACAAGCTGCCCAGCTCCTATCCACCATGCTACGCTGGACTGACAGGTCGGTGCTGGCAAGCTGGTCCCCCCACTGCTCATGGGTTGGGTGAGGATTGGTGGTAAGGGATGGTGCATTCTGACACTCCTATACCTTGCGGTGCAGGGTGCAGGTTGGGAACCAAAACAACAGGTAGCGTAGTAGAGCATGGGCTACATGGCTTGAGAAGAGTGCCGTGGGGATGGGAGTTCGTCTGAAGCAAGCGAAAGGCAGTCCTTTCGGCTCTGGATAGGTGGGGGTGTGGTGGCGGGAACTATCGCAGCTTGTGGCGGTATTGGGCTAGGATTTTTGTGCTTAATCAAAAAGGAAAGCGATTGGCCCTCTTGAGAAAGAACCCGACAGGTATGAACGCTCAAAGCGGCTTGTGCCGCCTCGTTTCCCCCAAACGACTCGTGTATGGGGTCCAGATGATGTGCATTCCTCGGATCTGGCGCACACTCTGCATAATTTCGAGGGCAACGGGTGATATGCGACCTAACAGGAAGTTGCGGCAGGCGGCCTGGGAGTCTCTTTACCGTGAGGTATTCATTCCCAGTGGTGGAGGCCAAAGGAATGGCTACTTCTTCGGCTGCCTCGGTAGATGTCGTGAAACTGTCGTGGCCCCGAGTTCTGCGCCATTGGCGTCGGTGACGCTCACGACATGGGCAGGTTGTTGAGGGTACGGGGAGGCACCCATGTACCGATTGAAGGAGGAGCTCGGTAAGCGTTTTCTAAGGGCTTGTGCCCGAGATTCTCGGCGTGCCTAGTTATAGAAAAGAGTCGATTCACTCTGAGAAGCAAGATGGGAGGAGAAGCGTTTCAGCAAGCCCCGTAGCAAGTCGCTTATTAACAGCCTTCAAATCTGTCCGCACAAAATGGGCATAACCAAACACGCCACGTGATGAGTTATATCTTATTTATGACCAATATGAAAAGAAAGTGCTCTATGTCAGGAGGAACAGCAACTGCAGACATCAATATCGCTGCAAGGCCGGTCGGGATACCCTGTTTTTTTTATGGGGCATTGCTGACGCGGAAGAAATGAGGCGGACAGCATCGCCTTAAAAAGGATACGTGAGGAGTTACCTGCCCCCGGTACATTGTGGGCTATAAATTGCTCTGAAGGAGCCTTGCAGTCGGCCGACTGAACATGATCGGTGTTTGCCCACATAATACGGACGAAACTTAAAATATCGGCCCCTTTTTATTTCTGTTGACACGTATTATATTCGCCGGCTGTTTCATGCCAAGCACTGCTTTAGGACTTTGCGCTAATAGAAAAAGACTGATACCTAAATATCACAACGAAAAATTCTTAAAGCACTTAACTCTGTCTACGTGGTTTGAAGTTGATAACCTGGCGTACTATTGTGACGGGTAATATTTCATACAGGCAAACTTTACGACCCAGTTCCTGCGTTTAATTTCGTCTATAGTTCTTGTATAAAATATTGCATGCTGGTAAAACCTTCCAACCAAATACTTGATTTTATTTCGCAAAATAAACGTATGTTACGGGAACTCATTCTGCTCAAGTAATTCCTTCGTTCGTCTTATATATTTTATTATGCGGCCGGACACATTTTAGTGTTTTGAAACTTTCTAAAATATCTTACTAAGCATTAATACTTTTTGCATAAGTATCGGTTGGTTTTCAGTACATGTAGTATATGTACACATCCCACCGTTAGCGTTGGCAGAAAAAAAAAGGTATCAGGATTGTTTTGTACTAAGACCGAGACCAAATCCAAGCGAAGTACAATAGTCGTCACTAAAGCGGCACTAATGGATTCCAGCTTCTAAATCAGCGAAAACATGAACGAAGCTAAAAGGAATAGGCAGAGGGCACCCACTCCAAGCAGGTATATAGATTTTTCAAGGAGTTTGTTGTTATCAGTCATTACCGTCAGATAAAAAATATTGTTTACAGTTGCAGCCGCAGTTGTTTTTGTTACCCTTGCAACACGTTTTGGCGCCATAAAAGGCTCTTTTTTCAGCCGTGTCATCCTTCAGGCATGATCAAGGAGTCGTTATGTTGAAAGAATGATCAATAACACCCAATGTTTCATGAGTCTCGCGTTAAACGGTGCAACTCTAACAGCGAAGATGTGAACCGGGAACCTCCTCACGGCATCCCTCAAGAGAGCGCAATATACATAGTTCCCGGGTGATTTGCTTTTTCAAACGTGGAATTAGAAGGGGGTTTCATGGAAATCGTATAATTTGTTTTTGTGCCTATAGACGTCACCGGTTCGCAAAAACATTTGTAAATAAGCAGCTGTCCGTTTAGTACATATAGAAGCTCGAAACGTGCACTGTAAGTAAATGCAAGGAATTTGGTAGATGTCCCATTTTAGTACGGTTCTGAGCAAAAAAACTGTGTTTGATTCCTCTGTCATAAGAATCGGTAAAACACCAAAGCGAAATGTTCAGCGAAATCTGCAGCTGAGCGTAATTTGCGGGACGGCGGCTGTCTTGTGGGTGCGCTTTGCGAGCGACGTCCTGCGGCTGTCTTGTGGGTGCGCTTTGCGAACGACGTCCTGCGGCCGGGTCGTTTCGGCAAAGGTGTACTGGCGTCATTTCCGTGACGGATATTACGTGAGTGAAATCTTGGTGTATCCCGTTATAAAACACTTTTGTGTTAAAATATAAAACCCGAAAACGAACTCAATGTATCACGTACTCTTTAGTACTACAGGTTGCTTTCCCGCAAGAAGACCTGTGTGCAGGGGTGCACCCTTTACAGGCCACTCGCCTCATTGTACTGGCGTCACTTCCGTGACGAATAGGACGTAAGTGAAATCTTCGTGAATCCCGGAATAAAACACTTTCGTGTTTAAAAAAAACCTATCGCTAGAGGGTAAATGGGAATGCTGAAATTACTGAATATGGAACTACAACTTGAAGGATGGAAGTAGTGTGTCTCTTAGTTTTCTAACCGAAACGGGGGATACTATAACTTGAAATTATGAATGAATGTCGGCTACCTAAGCGTAAAAGGTGCTCTCAGTGTATTTTTTGCGTTCCACTATGCAGGCAATGACATTTCATTGCCTCCCTTTCAGAGGCTAGGAAAGGTTTCTATAAGTTACTCTTAAAAGGGTGATTCACTCGGTGACGCTGAGGTGTTTCGCCAAAGCAACATTTCGACATAGGCAGCGAGCTCATTTTTATTACAGCCTTTATATCCACCTTCTTTGTTCAGTAAGTCGCGAATGAAAAGTCGCGTTTGAAATCAATCCGTTCTCCGAAGCCGGATATTCAACAAAACTGTCCATCCCAAATGCGAAAGTAAATATGATGCTTGGCATCTAGTCGGAAGTCCTTTGAACCGGTGGTCGTTCCCATATCCGCTCCTTTTTTTAAAACTTCGCGGGGATCAAAGAGTATGAGAAACGTGATTCCGCCTTTGAGTTCAAAGCCTCCAGATTTGGATTTAAACCTTGTTGAGCTGCCAAATTTTCTTCTTATTTTTTGGATCTTGGCTTGTGTTTTGTCTTCTGCAATGGATACGATATTTGCACAGCCGCACAGGCGGTGAAATGTTCGGGAAATCTTATCACAAGAAGACGAAATCAAAATTACGAAATGCCCTGAAAATCCAGGAATCCGAAAGGCACATTGGGTTCGCTGGCTAATGTCCACATGTACTATGTAACCTAGGCTCGCTATACTGAACACCGGGAAAGGACGCCTTTAACTGTCTGTTGCGATGCCGGTGGTGATCATTGCAAGTCCTTGTGGGAAAAGTCAGTGCCGGGCTCAGACGGTGGGGAAACCACGTTTCGCCTCATGGTAATGTTTGCGCGTGTGTTGGTGTGCTGATATGAATAACACAAAACGTTGTACATATTGTGGGCATGTGTAAGCGTTACGAAACTTAAAGGGGGGCCTAATCGGCTTCAAAGTTTCGTCTGGTTCTCGGTAGAAAACATAAGGGAGCGCTAAAAAGGTGGCTTGTTATATTGTTACGTGGCGGCAGGACGAAGATGAGACGAACGATGTTAAGGGATTGAAGCGATCTATTTACATTATGTACAAAGCGGCCATGACACAGCTCGCGCAAGGTTCACGCCAGGCACTTCGTCGTCGTCGTCATCGTTGTTGGTTAAAGGAGCTGTGAGGCTTTGCCCATCTGGGTCCCGTAACATCACCCCCCGGGTCGAAGACGACCCGGGTCAAGGCCGAGGCAACGTGAGGATTGCGGTGCGGATGAGCAAAGCGATAAAAACCTACAGTGAAGATGTACCTGCCACCACACATGACGATGATGTCCTTTATTACGCCTGGCCCCACAACAGCGATGTCTTGAAGGCAGAAGCGGACCGTCGAAGGAACTCGAACTACGTCGGACGAGAGGGCTGGGGATGCGGCATCTTGTGTTCGTCGGGTCTCGGCTTGCAACGGGACGTCTTGATCCGCTGCTCACGGGCTGGGGACATGGGGCGTGGGACGTGGTGGAATGCTCGTCGCATGTGGGCTGGGGCTGCCCGACATGGCCCACGTCCCCCAGACGATTTCGCCCAGGCCGAGACAATGCGATATGGAGGCCAGGATGGAGATTACCTCGCACCTTACCAAAATGTTACGTCGCGGCAGGACGGAGATGAGACGAACGATGTGGTGGGGTGAAGCGATCTATTTACATTATGTACAAAGCGGCCATGACACAGCTCGCGCAAGGTTCGGGCCAGGCACTTCGTCGTCCTTGTCATCGTTGTTGGTTCAAGGAGCTGTGAGGCATTGCTCATCTGAGTCCCGTAACAATATTTTGTGATACTATGTCCTGTCGTCTCTAGGCAAAATTGTATCTTCACTCTTTCGTCGTGATCGCAACTAACCGCTTTGGTGCTCCGTCTTGCATTTTTTTAATGATCACTACCCACACCTGCATCCAAAAAGCATATTCGAAATAGTTTTATTGATCCCCGGCAGTTGTAACTGGGCACTATAAATTGTTCTTAGGTTAGCGACTAGCTACGTCAGCGTAAACCTAAAGATATGATCTTTAAAATAGCCTGGAAGGTTTATCTTATAGGCATAAATATCTACAGGTGAAGCTAAAAAAAATTTGAATAACACGTTGGAACTTCAGTAGCGCACCTACCTGCGATGTTCGGTAAAAATTAAAGCCAGTTCCACGCCGGTGAAATCTGCTGAAACAACGGGCCTGACTTTGGCACGCTGGCTGCCACCTCCCGCTGGAGTTGGGGTCGCTCACAACGCCACTCGCCGCACTATGTACGTACTTGAAGCCGATACATGGAGGCCTGGTAGCTTATCCGTTCACATATGTGGGATGGTATAGCGCCGCATGTCCTGCACACGATCCAAGATTTGCGCACCAGACGGCCGTCGCATCATTTCAGGAGCACTTCAGGGCCCGCGTTAAGGGTCCGAAAGTGGCTGGCCGGTGGTGGACGCGTACGGACGCAAGAGCACGGCTCCTGGCCGCCACCTCTCGCAGAGGCTGAGGTCTCCCACAAAGCCATTCGCAAATTTCCGGGCCAAAATTTTCGGGGCCAAACATAAATTAGAATGAATCTTTTGAAACATGCTGTAGCGTTCTTTGGGAGCTTATTTTAGTCATACGATGCCAACATTGAACTAGGATCTGATTAGTAAGTGAAAACGTGGTTCCCTGTTTATAAGAGACATCTCATATGAGAGACAGAAACTGCTCCCCGGTACATGTTTCATATAAAGGGGTTCAACTGTAATGCTATAAGCTTTGCTTTAATACGCCGTGTGTCGTACTGTTCAAATTATTACATTGACTGCACCGTAGATGTGTTTCCATGGTGGCTTTGGGATTGGCTTTTTTCTAGGTGTTGTGTGGATTGTTTCTTTAGTGTATCAAGATCCGGTCCTCCATGCAAAATGAAACACGGTTTAGTCCTTCGTTTTCGGCTTGTAATTGGTGTGAAACATTAGGGGAACATGCCCACGGCCATCTGCCGTAACACCAGATTATACGCGGACGGCTCCAAAGCGCGGGAAACTGAGGCAGCGACTGATATGCTGGAAGAGATACCGGGCGTAAATTACAAGGGATCTGCCTGGGCCTTGCCTCACACCAGCACGTGACTATAGCGAACGTGGCAACATATATATCAGCCACGTCTTCACAGACCTCTTCTAGTCATCCGCAAACGCAGGCATGTATTGTATAACAAGGGACGCTTCTGACGTGTGAAATAAATTGGCAGTCGAGCTGTTTGGGCAAGTCATATGTGCGTGAAAGTAATCGCACAAGAGATACCATAACAAATTGACGCAGCTTGCACTGGTGGTGAACGGCTGGAGAAACAGCAGAGCTGGTGGCCCCTCCTCCTGTTTCGGGGCCCCGCTGCTGCATTTTCATTGTCATCAACAGCAGCCCACTAGGTTAAGTGCAAAATGAAGGCCTTTCTCATCGACCTCCAACCACTCCTGTCCCGCGCGAGCTCGCGCCCACTCTCGGCCTCCATATTTCCTTACGTCATCCCTCCATCAAGTCATTGCCTTTCTCTTTTTCTAACCCGTCTCTCACTGTCCCCTGATAGTTCACCGACTGTCATTTCGCCTAATTACGTGGCCAGCCCAAGTATATTTGTTCCCATTTATTTGAACTATATCTTCTACTCTTGTCTGTTCTAAGATCCAGGAAGCTCGTTTCCTGTGTCTAAGTATTGATCCTATCATTATTCGTTCCATGGCCCGTTTAGTTGAACTAATATTTACGTTACCTTCTTTAAGTAAGGCGCCGTGTTTTCTGCGCGATATGTCACCACCTTATATTTATTCCCGAACTTGCTGGTGAAAGATTTCCATGACTACCAGGCCCGGAACGTTTCGTCCGCTGGCTTTCATACCGCTCCCAAACTGTACCGCTGTAGTACGCGCTAGACACTGCGGCCAAGTCCAAGCCGACGCCCGCGCTGTGTGCCCGCTGTGAGGCTGTGCGTCCGCAATGCGACGATAGCTCAATAGAATAGACGCTGTTTTCATAGCGCGAGGGCCTCAGGTTCGATTCCGACCACGGTAAGTGTATTTTCCTTTCTAATTGGCGCCACATGTTATAATTCCCCGCCGTTCGTAACGCCGTACCCCCCCCCCCCCTCGGCCTTCGGGCTGGCCAGTGGTTATGTTGCCAGTTTTACGGCGCAAAGGTTCGGGGTTGAACTCCAAGGACCTCACCAACTTCATTTTTTTTTTCGTCAGGAGATTTTGGGTACGCCGGACCTATTTGTGTCGCCCTAACCAGCTCTGCTGTTAAAAGACCGCCGGTGTGTATACGCTAACAGCGGACCTCCAAGTCCGCTTCGAAGTCTCTGTACTGAAGGCTCCCCCAAATACAGCTGAACCCATTTGATGAACCTCATTTAGAGGGTAATAAAAAACACGCCAGCAGGTGTAGAAGTTTGACGCATTCTTCAAAGGTCAGCGAACAGAATGTGTAAACAGCACAAAGTGGATATAAAGAGAGGCATGGTTGCGAGGGAGCGTGGCGAGACAAGTAGACGCTGAATATCCCACTTGTGATAGAAAAAGAGCTCCAAGTGCCTACGAACAGCTATTAAAAAGAAAAACAAGAATATCAGTGGCTTTAGACTTGTTAAGGTGACATTATTACTAAGGTTTTGGGGTGTGAAAATACCTCCAAAAACATACAAAGGCACATAAACAGCACTCTCAGTGATATTTTTGTTGAGAAGACGGGTATTTCTACTCCTGGCTAATTATACGTATACTGTTGCCTTTAGACACCATTCTAGCCCCGAATGCGCTATAAAATGGCTGTTTCTGTAGAATGTCCCTTCAGTATTGAAGACGCTGCACCGGATCCTGCCAGCGTTAAATCGGATGAACCGTAATGGTAATGCATAATAGGGATTTCTTAAGTTACATTTGGAACTGAAAACCTTGTTTTCTTTTTGCTGGCCTACGCTTGCGCCGATCTTGAGGTGTCTTTATTGAGCCTCTTCAACTATCAAGAGATAATAAGCATGACACTCGAGGAAGAGCCAGGTGTTTCCCAGTTATTTAGCGTATCTCGGCGGCTGCCAGCTCATCACCACCCCCTATATATGCTGCTAATGGAAAAGCCTGTTCCCGTGAAGGGATTGAAGCTTCTTTATAAAACGAAAGCAGTTGAACACCATGCCCCACGTGGAGGTTTGTTTAGGGAAAATATATTTTCATAAACTTCGTAGGGCAACGAAGTGTGGATCGTGCTAAAGCGAGCAACACGTTTGGGCCCCCGTGTTCTGGCATCTTAATTGGGAAGAATTAACACTAGCCGCCTATTACTGTGGTATAGTTTCCTTACGCTTGGGAGTTATGGACAATCCTATGACACTACAGGCGTTTCGTTTTTCTAAAGAGCGTGCTTTACTTTTGTTCAGCATTACAAATCTCCATGCACTCGTCCACTGCCAGACACGTTTCATTTGGTGTATACAACACTGTCAACGAGATACTAGAGGCCCATCGTGTTAATCAGTTACACCGCCTCTCTACCACTTACACAGGGCGGCACATCCGTCACCGCTTACGAACTGGCATCACTGATATGGTAGAGAACGAATCTTCGCTACCTCGAGACACCTGAAACTGACTCCACATACGTCCACTTCCGCGCAAAATGCACCCAGGTAATGTTTCCCTGACCACGAGAAAAAACTAACTATTCTTTTCTTGGCAGAAGTACCTCTGTGATGCTGTCATAGTATAATGATTTCAAGTGTAATCTTAAATTTTCAGGGAGAGTCGGACGTGGCTGTGTCATTTCTTTGACGCTGAAAGTATACAAACTTCTACCGGATATGCACACAAAGTACGCCTGTGGTCACAGTCAACAAACATCACAGCTGAGATGTTAGGTTCAGAGAGAACAATTGTGAATACAATGCCTTTACCGTGTTTTCTACGCGTTGTTTAGCTAGAACATTGACATATTAATAACACAAAATCGAAGTGATTTAAGCAGGAGCTGCCTCACATCTCGAGGTTCTTATGCGACATCTCCCAGTGACTGACATCGACGGCCTTAGCGTTGACACATGGATGTTATTAACAATCCGTATGAAGACCCCTTCTTCAGCAGGGACTATGCGGCACCAGACAGGCATATTTACCATCCTGCTGCGTTTATTGCAGACTGAGTGAAATATATGATTGGATCGATGGGCCTTATATGCATTGTGCATTTCGCGCGGTTGGGATAGAACGTGTGACGTGGCAGAGTCTGCCAGCAGGTGTTTCCCATTTGAAGAATTGTGCAGGCTTTACTAAGTGACATACTTCCCGCTGCTTGCTGATATGCGGATATGCGCAGGCACTATACGCAAATAGCTCCAAGGAATGCAGGTTTGGCTTTTATATCGCCAGGAATATTGACAGGTGGCTATTTCGCATGCCCGGAAGCTCGGAGCCAATCGATCCATACTTTTGCCGGCCCGTAGTTGCCACACTCGGCGTCATTTCCTCAGTCTGCTCACAGGAAATAAATTTCGGGATCCACGGAGAAGACACATTTCCCGAAGTGACCTTCCTTTTGCGTTTGCGTGCTTTCCTGAATGTGCGAATATTCTGTGCAGGCTGCAAATAGCCCGAGTCATTTGTGAGCGGGGATGATGTTCCGGGCCTGGGCTTCAATATTGGCCCGCGTAAAAGGGATGAGGTATTGCGCCTTGCTCGAATCGGGGTGATGTGCTGCCTCGGGATAGGGTGTCACACAGCACGGAACATGCTTCTTGCAGTGCTGCGCATTTCTCGCTGTAGCAAAAACCCCAACAGAATACTTTGCTTGTGGTAAAGTTGTAGATGGCATGGCAGTCATTGCGTACTGTAGGGTTTTCAGTAGAGGCACAATTTCGTTTTTGCTTACTTTAAAGATGCTGTAGCTTAACCTTTCATGCTGTAGGTTGCTTTGAGTACAGCTAAACTCGATATTCTGAGTCTTTTGCGAAGATGGGAACAGGAAAGTTACTGCGCCTTCCGTTACTCGGATGGCGACTGGTGATGCTATCTACACAAGCAAGAACGGTGGCTTCTTTTTATAAGCGGTTCGTGAATTTTTTAAAGACGACCTCAAATCAGATGTCTGTAGGATTTGGTCTTATATAGTACAGCTAAACTACGATACAACTTTGCAAATATGAGCATTTGCAAGATGCTTGAGATATTCAGATTTAGCTACGCAAGGTTCCACGTTCCACGTTCTGCTTCACGTGGAGTGTTCCGTTTGGCGCATTTTCTTCGTACATTTTTTTTTGATTTAAGCAACATTTACCTTCGAGCCATTTACTTACCGATACTATCGTCTTTTATTAGCAGATAAATTTTTTTGTAGACTCTCAAATCAGTTTTCTGAAGTCTATAGTGATTTTGTTACCACGGAAAATACAACGGGAGCATACCTTGACAGAGATCAGACGGGAGTGTTATTATTTGTAAGCACCGTGTCATGTTTTGTTTCTCAGCCCCATATATTGTAACAAAAACGCTGTACAACTCGCTGCGCTGTCAGTCCTGTTGCTTCCGAATCTCCTGTTTAAAATTAAAAAAAAAAGCAGACGGGTGGGAGGCGCTTTCACATGTTCCTACGGCGGTCTTCATCAGTTTTCCGGTATGCCTGTATGTATAACTGGAACAGTGCGTTTACCGCGGGGTTGACCAACCGATGATGACCTACAGGCGATGAACCCACGGGTCACCGGTTACTGTGGAGTGACCCACACGTATATAACGTCATCCACTGGGGCTAAATTGTACAGAGTGCAGGATGTGTATCACACGGTCTTGCGCCCTTAGCTGGATGCTCTATTTTTATGTCCTGTTTTGTGGGCTCGCTACCATTGTTATCCCCTCCACGTAAAAAAAAACCTGGACCATATCCACTAACATGAAACTTGGGGAGGGGCGAAGCATGCAGTGTATAAGTGTATTCAAAGATTGCAAGTCTCTGTTTTGCCACACGGCGCGCGCTGGCGGCGCGCCGGAGAAGCGCTGGTAGGAGGAGCAATCACGCGCTTGCTGAGGCGGTGGCGCCCTCTCTTGCGTTGGGACAGATTTAAACAATTTGCATGCCCAATCTACGCTTTTTGGGGTAGTGGGAGGGGTCAGTTCCAGTGCAGTGCAGCGACCGCGCCTCGTCCTGTGGGCTCGTCTTCAAGAAAATTGATTAATAGCCGATACAAAGACCCCCCTGTGCTAAATACTACACGGGTCGCCTAAACCATACACACTGCATGTATCACTTCACTCACTACCCCACTCACTACACAGTTCTCCACAGTTCACTAGTACACACACTACTAGAAGCACAATTACTCTGAAATATCACTGTAGATCGCATCCTGGACAGTTCACAACATGTCATGATCAATACTACAGTCAATAGGGTAGAATTGACACTTCTATTTGTTTGTTTACCACACGGATAAACCGAGTGGACCAGTGCTGAAGGAACTGCTCTTCCCCCAGCGCGGCGAGCTCAGCCTCCAGATGATCGAATAGACGCGAGCGCATTTTTCAAAGCATTGGAAACATGCACTTCGGTGATCAACGAGGCCCCGGCACCAGGTAAGTATGCCTTTTCTTGTTTCAACCAACTTTTGACCCGATTCAGCCTAGCGTCGAGGGACGGTGGGTATTTGAGTGTAACACAAATTGTACCCGTCTAAAAACAGCTTCTGTTTGGTGCTTGACGATTTCTGAAATTAAGAAGGAGCGTTCTACAAATCTTTAAATCGTGTTACTTTATTTGAACTAGTTTCGTCATTATGTAGCCGACCGATTTTTGGGACTGGAGGGGAACGAAAAAAGTCCGAATAAAGAGCAGTGCGATAAATCCGTGAGCCATTACTACTATGGGATAATGGCGCTTCCTCAGGAAAGTCCGCAATATGCCAGCAACGTCGAGTGTTTGGACTCCGAAAAAACCAGTCGGCTACTGTATACACTTTTCTTTTAGTACGCGTTACGTTCTAGCGCGAGGCATTGGAAAACAAGTGTTCCCGGTTTAGTACCGTGACTACATAATACGACATGACAGGATACTCCGACAGCCCAAGCCCTAGGGCCTTATCTCCCGTAAAAATTGAGTGAACATGGTTTTTACGCTGACATTTCTGTAGCTTCCGGGACAGTTTTCGACGACTCTTTGAGCGTAACAAATATATCAAATTCTAAGCACCTAAAATCTGGAATACAATACTGTTTCCTATCCCTGGACAATCTAGCGTCAATGATAACTTTCGTGGGTGTTAACCTCATACATCATAAGAGTTTAAAAATCTCACCTGTAGATAATCTGACCCATAAGAGTTTAAAAATCTCACCTGGATATCTGACCCTTTGATGGATGAATATAAATTCATGATAATTGCAACGAAATCATTTGATGCCTTGATTCTCATCTGTTCATCATAAAATTGAGTAGTTCCACGGAAAGGTGAAATGACAGCTGTGCACGCCTTTTCGCGTAAGATTAAGAAAATCAACACAAACACACAGAACAACCGAGCGAGAAACGAAGACTAAAATTGCGGAATTTAGATGTGTCGGAGAAATAGAAAATCGTCGAAGAGAGAACGACTACGTCATTAAAAGGAAAATAATCCGAGAGAAATCCTGGGCCATCTCCACTAACCTGAATCCTGGGGAGGGGCGAAGCATGGAGTGTATCAGTGTATTCTTGGCGCCTTGGCGTTTTTGCCAACGGAGATGAAGCCGTCTGGAGGTAGAGTTATACAGCTTTGCTATGAATGCCTCTTGTCTTTGAAGCACGAAGTGCTCTAGCCCGAAGCGTAAACGAGTGTCTCGGTTTTTTTTTTTTTTAGTACATGTTACGAAGCCCGCCAACGTTTGGCGGAAACGAGTGTCCCGGTCTTTTTTTAGTACGTGTTACGTTCTACAGCGATGCGTAAACGAGTTTACCGGTGTTTTCGTATCGTGACTACATGAGACGACGATTCGGACAACGACGACAGGAGACACCAATAGCACCAGGCCCAACTGGCTTCGCCCTTAATATCTTCTTACCGGTAAGCTAACGGGCGCAAACAGAGTGTAGACGTGAGCAACGCAAGCTACACGCAGACACTACGCAATGAAATACAAAGCACTCGGAAGTAAAGGAAGACCATTGTTCATTGCTGATGTAGAAAATGGTTGTAAACCGGATGAAGCAGAAATCCTATTGGTTTTCCTGTTCGTTGACCCGCTTACGGCCGCGAGATAAATTGTGGGATTGGGTGTGGGGCTTTTAGATTTCAATTTGTTGTATGACGGCTGGTAAGCCCTGCCTCTTGGGTTGTTTTTTGTCGTCTGCCCGCATGTACTGTCTATTAAAAGATACCAAAAAGGCCGCAATGGACATTGAACACGGAGTTAAAGTGGAAAGAATTGGCGATGGTACCCCTTTGGTGTAGACCACACGTTTGGGAACTTCCTCTTTTGTTCGTTACTTGTTGTTGTCTTGCCAGAAATTGCTTTGTATTTCGTTACGCCTGGCAGCGATAAGTAAAAATTGAACGTTTTCCTCGGCCTGTTTTTTTCCGTCTGATATTTTCACGACGCCTGCGAAGTTCAGAGCTGGCTTGAATTTCCTCTTATTTATTTTTGGTTTTTTTAACAATTTGTCCGTTACTTTCTTTCCGGTCTTTTTTTTTAATTTTCAAATAACAATTCCAAAATCCGATCACCGTGTTTGAACCCGTAGCTGTCAGCTAGTCCTGAATACAATAGAAAAAATCATCAACGCATGCTATTAGCTACAATGTATTGATTTAAACGGGAAAAGACTAGCAAAGGAATTGTTAATGTTATGTTACTTAAGATGTCAGCAGCTGTCAACAACAATAAATGCTAAATTATAACCATGGCACCAGCTGTTGCAAAACATTGCAATGTAGGTAACCAAGCACCACGTCTGGACTGGCACTATCCACTGCAAGCATGAAAAGGAACTTTGCAGAATGTCAATTAGGATGTGTTTCTGCTAATAGACTTTGAATGTCCGCTTTGTGATTGAATTTTCATTGGCATGGGCAAGTTGTGAACTTCAAATTTCTGATCACAAAACCATTCTGTATTTATGCTCATACACTCTCAATGTGGTTGCTTATAGGCTCCAGTTAGTAGGCAGCTTTCTTGCAAACTTTTTGTTTTGACTACGAGCAAGTACCCGGAATAAAATATTAAATATGAGGAACAAAGGTTGGCATAAACCAAGGAGATATCAATGAAAGCCGAAGCAATAACAAATAAATGGACGCTCTTGCAAGATGAATTGAGCAATAAAAACGAAGCCACAGGCTAGGTGCAACAGAACTATAGAAAAGCGACATCAACATGCAAGAAGAATGGCCTAGATTATTCGCTTGCTGTTCTCATGTCCCACATAGATCCTTACCACATGGACTACAGGACATCGTTATTTTTTACCCACATCTCGTCATGCCCCAATTTGATAACAATCGCGTGTTGTTTCACATATAATATAGGTTTTGTGTTTTCCTGTGGAACATACGACTAACCCAAAAAACATCGTAAAAATGGTAGTTGTTATCCGCTGACGTTGAAAGTGGGAAACAGGTTCAAATGTCCAGAAATTATGTTTTAGCGGACCGAGAAGTAGAACTAAGCAAGAATACGTGGAAAATGTTTTTCCGTACTATAATATTTATTTAAACAGCCTACGGTCTCTTATCACCGTAACCAATTAAAGGGTAACATTTGCACATCGGTACCCGCCACTGTGGCTTCCACGGTGGCTCAATGGCTAAGACGTTGTGCTGCTGAGCCCAAGAACGCGGGTTCAATCACTGCCGCAGTGGCCACTTTTCTGACGGAGGTGAAAAGCAAGAAAGCCTATGCGTAGAGATTTCGGCGCACGCTAAAGATATCCAGGTGGTCAAAATTATTCCGGAGCCCTTTACTACCGCGCGGCTTGTAGCCTAGGTGTAGCTTCAGTGCGTTAAACTCCACAATCACTCAACAATATTTTCATATCGTTAAAATATCAGTAACTGGGGGTATCATGCTTATGGAATGCTACTCCATCGAAAGCTTGCTTCTGCAATTGTCGGACTTGGTACCCGGTAATTCTTGTAGGACCGGCCTCAACCGTTTCAGCAGTGCGTAGAAGAGTGTATAAAACGACACAGACCGACAAAGTAGAGGGAACGAGGTCTAGTTTCGAATGCAGATTCGAAGGTCAGAGGCAAGGCTATACAAAATAAATTTCTGCAATATCCGCCGGACTTCTGCAAGCGCATTTCCAATAGTTGCATGCCAAATTTTTCTGCGTATCTGTTGGGTTTCGCCGTCGAACAAATAAGTCCGAACTAGTGCTCACGCCTCCAAGCTTGTCTGTCCTTGTCGTTTTTTCCCCAATACAAGATGTTCTACTTTGACGTCCTATAGCTTGCCGTCACTAAAATGCGGCTTCCAGGGAATTGCACTCTATCCAAGCTGTAATGTCAATTTTCTCACAGCTAGTGAACAAATAACCAACCAGGCTGCTGGCTGTGAAGCGCATCACATAAAGTAGGTGGTTCCAAAAGAAAGTACACATATTTCGTCGCTTCGCTTGTATGCGCAGAATTTTAGCGCGAAATGGCTTCATAGCCTAGACTTTGGAATTTCGCGTCAGAAATGTCGCGAAGTAGCCTACAGGGATTGATGAGAAGGAGCGGTGAACAGGAAGGATAAACCCTGCAGAACTACAGCAAGCAAAAACCGTGTTACCGGCTAACGAATTAAACAACTGGTATTTCCGAAACTTGTGTTGCGGAGGTTGGTGGGCACTGGTTGTCAGAGTAGCCTGAACAGGAGCATTTCGCTTCATCCTGGATGAAGCGAAATGCTTAATCCTGACGTCACAAGAGGAAGGAGGACAGCGTTGTCTTCTTACAATTTTGATTCTGGCCAAGAACAGTGCCACTCTTATCAGAATCGGTGCCACATAATAAGCACGTAGCTGTCTAAACGTGTAAGCATTCTTTAGGTATTAAATGCCATCAATTCTTCGACATTACTATTCTCCTGGTGTTATAACCACCACAGGAAGGCTAGTATTTGGCACAGTGGCCGACTGCTTTGAACGCGTATAATGCGGTCGCTTTGAAAGTGTTCCGACCCTGTGGTTTCGACTAAGCAGCGAGGAAAAACCATCCCTAGTAAAAAACGCGTAGGAACCTGCAGCGGCTAGCAGCGTCGTATAGAACTTTATTGCGCGAAGCAGAGTAGAGGAGCCGCCTTTGCCGCCGATATGCGTCTATCTTGGAGAGCAGTCGCATTCATTTACCCCCGAACGTTCATGTCATGGTATTAGACGCCTTTGCAATGGAACTGTCTTTCATTGTTTATTCCAGTCCGCGGCGTCCTAGCTTCCCCTGTGTATAATCTAGCCCTTTTTAAAACGAAGCTTCCTATGCCACAATGACGTCGCTCGACGTCGCGCCAAAACACACTACAGTTAAACCTGGATGTAACGAACCTCTATGTGACGAATTCCTATATTTAACGAAGTTTTCCAATTCCGCATTTCCAGCCCCATTGAAATTCAGGTGTTTGCGACGTCTATGTAACGAAGGCGTTGTAGCGGTTAACCTGGGTGTAACGAAGTCGCTACGCTGATTAGTGATTGATTTTTGCACTTTTAATTCAATATCGGCCTTAAAAATGCATTAATTTAGTGAATGGAAGCCCTACTGTAAGGAGCCAGCCACTACAAAAACGTCTAGAATTGCCAAAAAACTAAATTCGTCGTGTTGATGATGAAGAGAGCGGTTAGCACCATGCCGTGGCTAACCTACAGCATCCACTGCTGGTTTTGCTTCTGTAGCGTGACACCAAACCAGGTAGCAAGAGTAACTACACTTCTTTGTTTTTCGCTATAATCGCGAACTACCGTGCGTTTCGACGTGCGAGTGCGGTATCGGTTCAACAGTTAAATTTTGCGATGCCACGCCTGCTTGTCGGCGTGTAGTCGCGCTCCTCCACTGCTATCTCTGTTATAGGTTTATCAATGATGGGTTCTAATGCCAGAAAACAAAGTTTTGTCTTTCCAAGATAAGCACACAATTTTAAATGCCGTCTCCGCCGGCGAGAAAGAATGCCCCTGCCCGGTGCAGTATTCAAACTACCACCCTCTTAACAATTTTGAATGCGGAAAAGAGCCTTAAGCTCGCGAAAAGGCGCTCTTTCAGCACACGTTTGGTTCTTGGAGTGCGTTAACGCACCGAAAAGTATCAAAAGCAAAAGTTATATCTAAGTTACTTTTGAGAGTACAAGGTACAAAAGGTGTAAAAAGCAAAAGTGATACTTAGGTCACGTTTACAAATACAGAGATACACAGAGAGAGAGAGAGAGAGAGAGAGAGAGAGAGAGAGAGAGAGAGAGAGAGAGAGAGAGAGAGAGAGAGAGAAAACTGATGAATACTGAAGAGGTTAGTGACCTTGCTACTTTAGAACGCCATGAAATGCCTAAGGTAAGGAGCAATGTACGCAGTTATTCACTTTGAAATAAATTGTTAAAGAGAGTTCCTCTTCACTGCTGTCTAACATTTTGGCTTCGTCTCTGCTTCATGCCGCGAGCCTAAAATCGAAACCTGATACAACGAAAACTGGATTAACGAAATGGCGAACTTTTGTCAAACTCGTTTACATCCAGGTTTAACTGTACAAGAAGGGCGAATTTTACACATAGGTTTCACAGAAAGATGAGTATGATAAGCGAAGGCGTATAAAGGGTCTCAAGAAAAAGCGCTTCTACGTGGAAGGAATCGAACCTTGGGTCGCTCGCGTTATCAAACCGACGTCTAGCCCGATTCCGCCATTCCGACAAGGTCGAAGTGGTTGGAAGCCTTTCTCTGACTTCACTGATGTGCTTAGCATTTCAACAATCATTTGGGGTTAGACGAAGGGGGGGCGCTTTAAACTTTTTGGCATGTAGCGTTTGTTCCCAGGGACTTATGTTTCACATTAAAAGTGAGACCCACATAGTAGAATTGATTTGATTGGGGGGAACGCCACACCTCCGACTGCGCTACACCTAAGAAAAAAAAGAAATTTTGAGGCTCAGTTTCCCAGGGAGCTTTTTTGCAAAACCATGGAGAATGAAATTTTCTAAAAGCATATGTTTACATATTAAACAGCAGTTTGCACTTGTAACGGAAGAAAAATCCTCCTGCCGATTTTTGCCTTGCAGCAATAAATGTTTCGCGAAACGTATTGAACTGCATTAAGCTATCCTATTTTAAGGTCGCGTATTGGTTTGGTACTATCCATCCTGGGTCGCCACAAGCATTTGTGATTGTCAAGCGAGCCCCTTTCACAGAGGGAAAGGGAACAATGCGGCTGGGTTTAAGTACGAGTGCTCGAGCATATAATAACTTTCAAAATTTCTTTTATCTATTTTTTATCCTTTCCTAACGCTTTATTCTCTCAGGATTTCCATTCGGCTTCACGCGTAGCATTGTATGCGCTTATGCGAGGCCCAGCCCAGCCTAGAGCATAATTGCAATCGGAACTTCGTGCGCTCACGGAAGCTTTTTTCTGACGTCTTCGTGGCTCTTTCGTAGTGGGAAGGACCGGAGAACAGACTCATTCATGCGAAAGCAGTGCTGCCTGAATAATATCGCCCGACGTTCAGGCCCAGCATTTAGTTTCGAGTTTTCAGGGGAGCCCAATGTGCGTACAGAGCTCACGCTGTTTGAAAACTCCATTGAAATAATGCTTACAAGCGCGAACAATTAGACGAAGGCCGAAGAGAGAGTGGTACACGGACAAGCGCTGACTTCCAACTGATGGTTTTTTTTCGGAAAACAGACATACGTAAGTATTCTCACTTTAGCCGAGTTGCGCGGAAAGTTCGTGAACCAGCAGCACTGCGCATAATGAAGCTA
This sequence comes from Haemaphysalis longicornis, assembly GCA_013339765.2. Classification (NCBI taxonomy): domain Eukaryota; kingdom Metazoa; phylum Arthropoda; class Arachnida; order Ixodida; family Ixodidae; genus Haemaphysalis; species Haemaphysalis longicornis. The sequence goes on from CM023449.1 coordinate 239,770,726, forward strand.
TTATTACCGTATCTATACAAAAACAGCCAAAAAAAAGGTGTGATTCAGCGCGCTGAGCAGCACCGCCGTGGAGACAGATCACCCAGTTCTTTCTCTGAAAGACTGAGGGAAGGCATAAAGACGCATGCGCCACCAAGACGTGCCATTTTGGCGGCTTCTACAACCTCTCTTTGGAGCTAGGATCATCAAAAAGGCGGAGGTAGCTTCTTTGAAAATGTTTTTTTTTTTTTCTGCTAAGACACACAAACCCGGCGCCCCCTACGAGTAATCGTCTCAGAACAAGGAACTTGGCAGAAGTGTGTTGCGCTGTTCTTGTAAAAGCAGTTAGGACTGCTTGCCGTCGATGATCCTTTTATGTGCAAAGACTCCGCGTCGATCATCCGCTTCCTGAAGCAAAGGCCCGGTTTGGGGTTTAAGGCATTTAGTGTCGATATCAAGGGCTTATACTATTCGTTGCCACACGACGAGCTCATCAGTGCCTAGAAGAACGTATAGAATCTTTCAGGGCGATAGCCTTCCAGAATACAGCGCGGGTGACCACTGGTGGTTTCCTGGAGCTGGCCTCTTTCTATTTGAGGTCGACGTTTGCACAGTGGAATGAGAACATTGTTATTCAGAAGCAAGGTGTTTGCATCGGCTCGTGCATCGCCCCTGTCATGAGCGACCTGTTTTTGGCAGCTATCGACCGTAGGTTCACACAGCTTTCTGAATCGGAAAACGTGCTTCGGGTGTTCCGCTACCTTGACGATGAACGATTACCTAGTAGCCCTCGATTCATCACTTCAATGCTTCGATTCAGCCGTATCGCAAGTCCTTGATTTATTTAGGTGAACTCTGCGCCGGCTGGTAGTTACCCGTGAGGTACCTGAAGGAGGTACGGTCCGCTTCTGGGATATGCGGTTACACTTTATGACCAACCATGTCTGTTGGGAGTACGAGCCCCGCACCAAGAAGCCGCGGCTCCCGTATTCTTCGGGCAACTCCAAAGTAGTTAAGCACGGCACTGGAAAACTTTGCCTCACCAAAGCTAACGCGCTGAGGAATTCTCTCTTCCACAGGTGCACGAAACGTTTCGAGGGTCGCGTAAACTGTCTCTTCAAGGCGGGCTTCCAGCGGCATAATTAACTGCTTTTGTTGCCAATCAACAGCTCAGGGACACCTAGCGGGCCTGTCCTGAAGACATGGTGATGGTGGGAAGAAGGTCGGAAAGGTGGCCGTGGTTCCTTATATCCACCAGGTGTCTCACAGGCTGAACAAAAGGGGGCGAGTTCCCAAGTAAGTCTTTTTTCAGCGCCCCAGAAACGGTCAAAACATTTCAAGGAAACTTCTCCAGACAACTCCAGAAAGAAAAGCTGCCAGATAAAATATAAAAACAAGTTTGCAGCTTGCGTTAACAACGTCGTCTACGTCATTCCACTCTCCTGCGGAAAAAAGCACGCCGGCCGGACTTCAAGGTGCCTTAATGTTCGCCCACGTAAACACCTTAGGAATGCTCAGAGTGCCCACATCGGACACTTGTGTGCCCATTGCAAGGGTTGTAGCCTTCGTAAGGACTCTTCCCCTCTGTACAATGAGTGCCCAATCCTTTTAGGAGCAACAATCAATCAACAAGAGAGATTGTAGAAGCCGCTAAAATGGCACGCCTTGTTAACGCATCCGTCAGTATGCCGTCCCTCGCTCTTTCGATTGATTGTAAGCTTAACGCGCCGACTCAACTCAGGCGATGAGCACGCCGTAGTGGAGGGCTACGGATTAATTTTGACCACCTGGAGATCTTCAACGTGCGCCGAAATCTCGTACACACGGGCGTTTTTGCTTTTCCCCTCGTCCGTCAGCCGTTCAGGAAGGAACTGGATTATCTCTTTTCTGCGGCGGTGCTCCCCACGCGCTAAATCCCGCCTTTCGTGTTTGCTGTTTTTGTATAGATACCGTGGTGATCGTCGTTTTGTGCAGTGCCTGCTGGCTCCGAGGCCTTTTCGAGAAACCCGGCTAATGTGTGAATACTTATATATTTGTGTTTCTGAAATAAATCATCAGTTGGAAGTCAGCGCTTGTCCTGGTAGCCACTCTCGTCGTCCTTCGTCTAGTTGTTCGCGCTGTAATCGTTACTTTAATAGAGTACCCACTACCCCAAACTCTCACGTTAATTGATAATGCCCTCCATCTCCCCCCTCATCTTACGCGCGTCCACCGGCCCGCGCTGTAATCTGGTGGAATTTTTATTGTTTCTTATATACCTCGTTGGGCTATCTCAAAGGTCAAATGTTTAGCTTCGCCTACCATTTCCAGCTGTGATAGACCAAACATTGTGTTTCTCTGAAACTGGTTGCATTACTGGTGGTTGCATAGGGAAGAGACGTTTAGAAATAATATAAGGCATAAATTTCCCTGCAGGTCGAAAACAATGTTTTAGGTGCGGAGCAGCTTAGGACCGCACAATGTCCGTCTGCGTCCGCCCGCATAGCATTTGCAAATGGCTAAAAATCACACAGGCACCGGCAGGATTCGACTCTGTGTCTGGTGACTTATTACCCAGGAATCAAACGGCTTACTCCTTCGCCTGTAACGGTGCGGAGTACCTTAGGGCCTCCCAATGTCCGTCCGCGTCCATCCGTGTGCACACCACCATCAAGAGAAAGTCAAGCGAAATTCCATTTGAGCCGTGAGTTGCAATTTCATTTAGGGAATAATCAAGGTGCAACTCACAGCCCAAGTCGAACGACGGTGGGGGCGCAAATCGGATGTCATTCGGCGTGCAACTTGGATGTCATTTCGAATCACCATGCTCCGCACCCTCGCCATCAACCACGGAGTGGAGAGGCTGCCATTTTTTGTTCTTTGCTTTTCATTGAGACAAACAAAACTGAAAAAGACACCACATGCAGCAAATACGTTCGTGGCTGCTGTGTTGTAACAACGCCATAGGTAATTGAAGCTTTTTGGACGCTGAGCGAACCTTTAACAGTCCCTATATTCTGGGAAAGAGAATTGTGATGTTTTTTTTTTAATGTGAAGCTTTTTAGTGTCCTGACTGGTGCCGTTGCACGCCAATACGCCCTGCTAGATAGCCAACTTGCTGTGACGACGGGGATGGGTGATCTTGGGTGAAGTGAAAGGAAAAGAAAAACGCTTTCCATGGCCGGGTCCCTCGCGTTAAGAAGCTGGCGTCTATCTGATTGCTCCATTTCAACATGGTCAGAGCAAACGCCAAGCATCAGGAACCAATTCCCGCCGTACACGCCAAAAACCAGACGCTGTACCTACAAAATGCACACCCGGGAGTTGCTGCTGTAATTCTAGAAAATGGGTGCGTTCCGCCAGAGCAACACATACTCACAGTGTGGGACTGGCCAACCAAAGAATCCATCACGAGAAAGCTTTGCGTCTTAGAACTGTTATCCTGACATGTACCGAAATCGCCCAGCCTGATACCCTCGTTCAGTTGGAATATGAGCTAGTTTGTGATCCTGGAAAGAGGGAGGCCGAGGAAGGGGGGGGGGGGTGCCCTGAAATTGTTTTCAGGCAGCATGTAAGAGAGTGACGGTTTTCATTACGGCAAAACTCCCTTTCCGTGACATATACCCCCCCCCCCCTTGTTAAAAACTGCTGGGAATAAAATCTGCAACATAAACTTAGGCCGGCAGTGTTATTCGGAAAAAGTACACTCAGGGTTCGATGGAAGTTTCAGGAGCGAACACTTCGCACGCGCTCATGGGATGCGCTTCATAAACGATCGGGAGGAAATTCAGGACGAAGACCCACGTGGTTTGTGCCCCTATCTAGCAAACGTCACAGTGTTTTGGCATTCGTTAAGGCGCCTGACGTGGCCGCAAGTTCTTCATTGTTTGGCTTTTCAAAATGTTTCAGATTGTCTGGTTCACACAAAACATGCACTTCATTGGTGAAGTGTAAAATGTTTCCATTTTCGGCGTTGTCAACAAGATCAAACTGTCATTCGGAATGGCTTAACTGTGGCAGAGGGGTCTGTGCTTAGACGGCCAGAGCAAGGGACGTGAATGCCACAAAGTTGGCCCCAAGCAGTCATCTTGGGACGCGTTTGGCTGAGTCCAATTGTTGCCCATGCAACGCCAAGGACGTGGCTGTCCTGAAGCGTCATCATGAACAACGAGCAGAAGGAGTTTACCAGGCTTACGGTGCAAAAGAATCGAGAGAGTGTGTAAGCATGTCTTCTCAAGATCTCATAGAGTGATAGATTATTTCTTGCAATCTGTAACTGTTTTGATTGATTACAGTTATCCAGCCAGTTTGAGCTTGCGTCATGCCCTCGGGTATACCTTTGTCATGCTTTTGCGCTGATTTTTCAATCTCATGAAAAGCGAATCACCAGTTACTCAACCAACCGATATACTTGAAGCCCCAAGGACCTTTGCCAGCACAGTATGCTCCCCAATAAATCGGCTGAGCCTTTCACTCGCGTGTGTCGCATCCGGCCTTTCATCGTGCTGTGGGCACGAGAATTGTGATAGCGGTTACATATTTTATGTTATCTGCAGGGATATGATTCGTATTGGCTATTAGCATGAATTCACCTCCTTTATTCTCGGTTCCATGTGGTGACGTTGGTCACTCCACAATCTGGGTCATTCGAGTTAAAGAATGCAAATTAGAAGTAGCATCTACAAATAAAACGAAGCAAGGAACCGTCATAAGATGACCTACCTATTATGAGCGTGAAAATTACACCTCTGGAATTAATGCTGAAGAAACGCAATTAAAAATTACAACGAAGAAACTAGCGAAGCTTGCACGTAGTCGACATAGGGTTGAACTATAGCAAAGCTGCAGGATTTCATTTTACGCGACCACTGAAGGACACACACCCACGCATTGTGTACAGTTTGAAATTGTTTATTTACATAATCCGTCGTCGCTTTGCACTGTGCTAGTAGTAGTCATCATCATATGCATCGATATCGTCGTGCTCCTCATGCCAAGCATTGCATGCGGGGTAGCGCTTGACGACGCCTATGCCGCAGCGGCGGCGCGCAGGTGCACGACCCATGCGCGGCGGTCCTGGGGTCGCGTCGAGATTCCGTGCAGCAGGTGTCGCGCCAGCTGCGCGGCTGTTGGCTCATAGGCAACGCGAGGTGCTCCGCAGAGTTTTCGATTTTATTTTAAAGACGATAGTCTTTCTTGGGCTACTTAAACCAGAAATTTTGGTCTGTCTGTCTGTCTGTCTCTCTGTCTGTATGTTTGTGACTAGATTCAGCTACGGGGCCAAAGTAAAACAAGGCCTGCTCAAGTCTTATATAGTCACAGCTAAATCTACCCGTCTAATTCGGTGTAATGTTCATACTTGCCAAAATTGTCGAAGAAGAACAAGGTATTACGCAAAAATAAGACAACAAATTAATACACAAGTGATGTCTGCAATGTTCTTTTATAACAAACATACATTCTTGATTTTTGCGAAATTAAATACTTCATCAACTGCAGAAAAAAAAATTCACTCCGCCGTCGCCTGCTGTCGCTTGCGCCACTATAGCTTCTGACGCCATTTTAAGAAATCAACCGGCAACAGTTACGAAAAGTTCCACTAGACACGTTTCACGTTCTGCTTGGAACGCACGCGGAGTAGGGCAACGTGGTTCCATCAACGTTGAAGTAGGGCGCCTCGATTCACGCGCGTCTCCGCCGTTCGGCAGCGCTGGCATCGAGACACCCGGCCTGGAGCAGTGGAACGCGGTAAATTTAAAATGATTAAATCAAACCGTTGTCGCCTCTACCTTTGCAGCAGCGCGTACGCAAGATGAACAACATGAGAGGTTGGCGGGAAAGCGAAGGGGGTCATTTACTTGGCAAAAAGTCGATAGACTATCGGCTTTTGTCGACATTTGCAATGAAAGGAGCAGATACGCGGCCAATTTTTTGTTTGCTAAAGTCACTGCGCGAGCCGGTGACAATCAGCAGTCACCGCGAGGCAGGCGCTCTCGGGCAGGCTGGGTATTTTCTCGCTAGTCGGAGTTCCCCCTTTTTTGTTTTTTTTTTTTTTGCTGAAGCCACTACGCGTGCCGGGGACGGTCGGTGGCCGCCGCGGGGCACGCGTTTACGAGCGCTCGACATTTTCTTCGTATTTTTAACGCGTTACACTTTACGCGCCACACATTACGGGGCAGCTATACTCGCTTCGCAGTTAAAAAGCTGCCGTACATCTTAACGACTAATTACGCTGGTAAGTCGAGATCTCTCCGGCTTGAAATGGGTAGCAGGAAAAAAAATGTTTTCGTGTTCTTCCATGCATATTATCTGCGCCGCGAAAGAGAACGGAGGCAAAACGAAAACGAAAACTCCTCCTCCAATATTTCCATTGCAAGCGCTTCTCTGAGACTAACGACTCGTGCCATTACATGGCTTGTGGATTTTTGCGTGCATCGCAGCAAAGGCAGCTCAGGCAGCAAGACCGATGTCGGAAGTCAAGGCACATCTTTTCCCTGTCGGCTCTACGTCAGCGCCGTTTTCCGCTGCCCTCTTTTGCTTGATCTCGGTGCACGCGGCTTGGATGTACTTTTTGTACATAAAAAATTTCCACCTCTAGATCTTCCTTTCCCGCCGTTTTCGTAGGGATGGGGAAGATTCCCGCGTTACTAAGGTTTAGGCACTTTCACCTGACCGTAAAAAACAGACGAAGAGTTGAAGGCGTAATCTCTGCTTTCCGGATACTCGAAAGGCCAGAAGTGCTTACCCGCTACTGAGAGTCAACTTCCCTAATTCCTAAGCCAACGAGGGCAGTGAGGAATATCGGACCAAATTTCTGCACACAAAAATTGAAGGCAGTAACGATACCTTTGTCGCTACTGTGATGTAACCTGACTGGTTCTGTTACAAACTTAGGCAAATGTTTGTCCAAAATTTATACTATACGCAACCGTCGTTCAAAAGTTTGTGACTAAGCTGGTGTGGCGCTTAAAAGTCAAACTCTTTAAACCCGCACAGGGCGAACCATTTCATGCCCTCTGTGAAATGCTCAGTGTGAAGTCTGCAACGGGCATCACTGGGGTACTGTCATCATGGGCATCCCAAACAAAGTGCGTGGTCCTGAACTTTTCAATATCACGCCTACATTTGCCCAAATATATGTACCCAGGGGACATGCCAATTTCGTCTTTCATTTGTGCGGCGCAGACATTTCGCACTCCGTCAATATTATTATTCTTCCGTGGTGAGGGTGTATGGTTTATAGGGAGAATTAAGGCCATACATAATCTAGGCGAATGAAATTCCCTATTCGTGTTTGTATTTCAGGACAAGTTATTAATTACAATATGTATTCCGTTTTTAGTATAATTCTAATATTTTATTTTATTGTTTATTCCAAATACTGTATTACTCTTTATTAGTCCTAGGCCGATCCCCAGAAGACCATTTTGCTGAAGTTGCAAGTGCCAGGAGCAAGTTTCTCTTCGTTCACACAAAACGTCCTGCCATCCTAGCCACTACAGCATAGTTCAAAAGCAATGTTCACGTTCAAAAAAGCCCGTTGGTGTTCCAGCAAATACTGCTTCGGTTCTATCCCCTCCACATGTCGTTTCCTCACATCAATGGTGTCTCCAAGCGCAGAAAGATACATTGTTGACTGTAGCACCCAGAAAAAGCTCGCGAAAAGCAACGCTGCTTGGTCGACGCTTCCTATTTTTACACCCTTCGTTCGCGCAGAACTGTAGCAAGGAATAGTGGTCTTTATTGGCGTCTCAGCCAGATGCTGTCACGCGAAACGCTGGAGGGTGCTTTGTTAGGGCTGCTTCCGGCCTCTATAAATAGCAAGCGATAGCAGCCCCGCATTGCATGTGCTAAGAGCAGCAGCCGTGCGATAAAGCGTAAACACGCTGGGCCGCTGCCGAAGCATGGGGCGTGGAAAAAGTTGGAACTCGTGGGCCCTCCCTTTTAAATGCAGAGCATTTCAGTAACTCACGATGTCACCCGCGTTGACGTCCGTAGTCGTAGTCCGCAGCCCTCCCCCTACACTATATAAAAAAAATACTATCCGGCGCCTGGTTTCGATCCTTCGACCCTGCGGGTGGAACGCAATGTACATGGTGCTCTACCCATTGCGCCACAAAGCCGACACAGAATGGGAGGCTACGAACGCGCCTTATATCGCACCCCTCCCCCTACACTATATAAAAAAAAATCCGGCGCCTGGTTTCGATCCTTCGACCCTGCGGGTACAATGTATGGTGCTCTCCGCCACAAAGCGCAGAATGGGAGGCTGGTTTCGATCCGGCGCCTGGTTTCCCTCGACCCTGCGGGCGGAACGCAATGTACATGGTGCTCTACCCACTGCGCCACAAAGCCGACACAGAATGGGAGGCTACGAACGCGCCTTATATCCTTGACTACGTCAAGAAGCTGCTGATACAACGCATTCACTACCACCAACTCCCCAAACACTAAACGTTAACGCAGTACACCCACCCCCTATGCGACGCATTTACTCGAGTCCCCCTCGCGGGGAGATGGGCCCAATTTCGTTAAATTTGTCTCCTGCAACGCCACCACTTGGGGCTCATTCTCCAAATTTCAAGGCGTGACCGGAGTGCTGAAGCAGAGCCCGGCATTCACGGGAGTCATTGACGAGCCGGCTGGCCAGCTTGTTGCCGTCGTCTCACGGTGCCGCATCCCTTTCCGAACACAATGGCATCTGTTGTGTTCGTTCGTGTGAAAGCGCTCATCTGTGCGTTCTCCGAAACTTTGCTTTCACATCCTGGGCTGAGGCGGTGCCTATGAGGGAAGACATTATTTCGTTTTGTTGTTTTTACACCTGAAATGGTGAAGCCTAATGATACCTTTACTTTATCGCAAAACATTCAAGCACACCGATAATTATTGCATTGTCGGTTGTCAAAAATTGAAACACTCAACTTAGTATAGGGTAGTTTCTTGTGAAATGCATATTTACAAAACTCCAAACATTTACCCACGGTGGCTATTTCGTCAGTGCTTTCTGTTACTGAGGCTTGGGATATGTATTCAATGACATCTGAAATAAATATTATTATATTAATATTATTACTAGTATTATTAATATTATTTTTTTCTGTGAAACTTGATGCTATGTTTGTTGTGTGGTCTCGACAGGATGGGACATCGTAAATGCATCGCTCGTTTTACGGTAATACTTTATTGCAGTGTAACTTTTCAAAAACTAAAGTTCTCGTTTTATATATATACTCTGTGTCCATCATGTGCATTGTGTATTTTATTTTATATTTCATTTTTCTCAAGTGCCTTGAATGTTTCGCTGGCCGAGTTCCATTGCTTGCAACACTGGGATTCTAATTTTTTTGCTTTCTTTCTGAGATGTCTGTAAGTAGCTTTACTTTATTATTTCTGTCATATAGGTGATTTTGTGTGTTGTGCCGTGTTAATTTACGTTTATTTTTTTAATGCTTTGTATATGGTGTGCCAGCACCAAGACTTTAGGATTGTTCCTGGGCATCGGAAATAAAAGTTAATTAATTAATTAATTAATTAATTAATTAATTAATTAATTAATTTATTTAATTATTTATTTATTTATTTATTTATTTATTTATTTATTTATTTATTTATTTATTTATTTATTTATTTATTTATTTATTTATTTATTTATTTATTTATTTATTTATTTATTATGACGTTGCGGCTTGATTGCCGGGTGAGTCTGGAGCTTTCCTGAAAGGAGGAGACCCCGAATCTGTCGAATTGCCTAAATTTTTGGCACATATGAAGATCGTCGGGGGGTAAGAATTATCCGTAGGCTGCAGCTGCGGCACACTTCGAAACCAAATTGTAGCGTAACCATACAAAACCCCAATTACAACTTTGCATCGTGGAGCTGGAAACTAAAGCACCGTTGGGAAGCAGGGACCAATGCTTAAGTTTTTGTTATAAAAGATTTTCCTCTTTTAGTGTGCCTCACTTTACTTATTTACCAAATAACAATTGTGATGTTAGGCACAGAAAATTGGAATGGAAGGTTAAGTTCTGCAGAAAGCTGCACAGATTAATGGAACCCGCTGATATAAGTGGCAACAGATTACATCATCTTTAATAAAAAAATTTGGAGGAATATTGGCTCATACCTACAGAGACATGATTGCAAGCAAGAACTTGAGTAAAGGATTCCAAAACAGGCTTGACTTAAAGAAAAAAATTGAAGTCACATGGTGGTGAAGGCTTGCTGCGTAGGGGTCAGGTTAAAACCCCAAAACCGCAAGTTTTCAAACAGGGTTGCGTACCTTACATGCTATTTATATTATTCTAGTTGGGATCCTCTTACCTTATTCCTTAATTTCGAACTGGCACTACGAGATCCCACTGCGTTTCAGTATTGGCACAACCAACGTGTAGTTATAACTCCACATATTTAAGTAGTTGATTAATTGGTTGATTTAATAATTGGTCGAATGTTTGAATATTTGACATTCTCACGGGCTCTTGTACCTTGTTAAAGGACCTCAACAATGTAGTCAAAATTACCCAGGTGTTCAGCTATAGCCAACCTCTCCTCTAGGGAGGCGCGCCACGGCTCTGATAGGAAGCCAAGGTATTACATAACCTTGGTAAAGAAGACAGCGACGCTCGGAGCTGTGAGGGCGCGCGCTGTGCCTGGGACATTAAAGCTGCCTTAGCTATCGGCTTGTATGTACCGGTAATAGATTTTATTGCCAACAGTTCCTTTGCTGCCACGTCGCAATACTGTTATAATTAGTATTAATAAAGGTTATAGTGAATGTTATGACGGCAGTATTGGTACTTATGGTGCTGACAGTACAAATAGTGGTTTTGCAGTAGTCGTGGCGGTACTGGGAAGTAGCAGTGCAGTTGTAGTAACAGCATCAGTAGCTCTATTCGGAAAATTATTATTTTCTTCAATATGGCATAAAGGTTAAAAATCCCACGACAGAGGAAACCTCTGAAATCTGCGTCAAAATACCTCGTGTAAAAGCCGATAGAACAGGAAATGTTTCAAAAAAGAAGTTTCTGGTTTTTTGTGGAACATAAAAAGTGGAAACTATCGCAGCATTAAATTCACTGGGCAAAGCGGCTGATCTCCAATGTAGCCGAAAACAAAACAGAGATAATAGTAATGCCTTCGTTATGATTAGGTTCCTTGTTAATAATAATAATACGAACCGGCGTTTCCAACACCACTATGTTTTTTCTACAAACTTCCGCAGCCTTTTTACATCAAAGACGCATTGTTAAGAGTAACCATAATACAGTGGCCTCATGAAATATCTAAAATCAGAGCATTGTATAATAGGATGGAGCAGCGAAGTAAAGCATACCAAATAAATGGTATTCAGGAGTAAATAAATTGCTGGACGAGACAAAGGTGTTATTAGTAGCTTGGAAAGATTAAAGAATAAGGGCGTCATGCTTAAAAGTTGTGGTTCGCCAATCGATATCCGGGCGAAGAAGTAAACCATTTTTTGCTGGAGAGAAGCATTCATATAAGACGGTGTCTAGAGTGCTGCGCGAAGGTACAATAAACACTCCACTGAAGCGAAGTCTACTGGCAACTCGCAGAAAAAATGCTGCGCCTGGTATCACTCGCTCACTCTTACGAAACATAAGGTTTACTAACCGGACGTAATGTTAAAAAAACCGATAGAAGTAATTTAAAACACCGAAAATGATCCTAAGCCATGAAATTACCACTGAACGCAAAGATGTAAAAAAAAATAAAAGAAAACACAAACCTTATTCGAACGACCGCCTTCAGCTAAAGGAAGCTAAGGTGGTACCTCTACACCCCGACAGCCAAACCTCTGCCCCTTGCAAGGCTCTTAAACTTTCGAATGTCGTCGGACAACACACTTGCTATGGCCTGTAGCGCTGAGATGGAGTGCCGTCGGACGGCGCTCCATATAGTGCGTTCGTAAAAAAGCCACATGCTTTCAGGGGCCTTCGTCGGCCACAGAAAGAATAAACAGAAGCATGGAATCGGTCGGCCGGTGGGATTTGGGCCGGGTCTTACTCTGTCGAGGGAACATAGCGGGGCAAGATAACGAGACACTAAGGGGATGAAGTGAACACCGCCACTAGCGACACAAGACACACGCTACAGAGGAGGGTATACGAGGTTCCACGCACAAACAACAGAAGGGATCTGAAGGAAACAGATACTTGTCCATGTTAGACAGCAGACCCTTATTACGGGCTTATCCGAAGAGCAGCCTTACTCCCCTCTCCAGCGCCTAGGACAGGGGGATTGGTATTGGCACTGTTCGGAGCACCACTCCGGGAATAGGAGAAAGAACTTACTGAAAGCTCAGGCATAATATTATTTTTACAGCGGGCGAATAAAAAAGCTCTGGAGAAAGCTTGCGCAACCATGGGGTTGTCAAAACGGGAAGAAACGAGTAGCCTTGCAGTGATGATGAAATAGTACACCTAGATGAGTACCATTTACAAGCGAAGCAATTACGTTAAAACCAGCGTTCACAGTAAGTGCATAAATGAATCGCTTTATTCAAAATCTGGCCATATATTAAGTGTTTCATAGTGTCGATGCAGCTCACTGAGAGCAGATCATATTCTCTTGTAATGTAGAAACGCTTATAACAGAGCCAGTTTCCAGTCCTGAAGACTTATTATCATTGGTTTAGTGTATAGACTTCGTGTTAATGGTCATTGTTTTCTCAGATATACGAAACCTTTGCTCGTTTCTGTTTGCTTCAAGATATTTGATGTCATTTAGTTTGCTTGAAAATGTTACGAAGAATTTTAAGCTGCCGGAGCGACCCTAAAAAAATTAGCTGAAAATAGAATGCTAGTTGATTAACAATCCCTTTTCAAGTAGATAGTAAACCGGGTAAAAATAAATGCAAAAGCCGGCATTACATATTGCGGTATACATTATTAAAAACTGAACAAAAGCATTGATTTCGTCAAGTGAGCCATTCCATCGCCGTTTAGCTAACGATAAGAAGCATGGTACTTGTTGCGCAATGTTAGTGTGGAGCAGCACGAATATTTATACCACGGCCAGAGAGAAACTATGGCAATACCTACAAATAAAACAGAACACGAGAGCCCTCATGAAGTATACAAAGACAAACTGTGGTGATTGGAAAACATGACGCAACACTACCACGATACGCCCAACCACGCCCTTTTCACAGTGTGTTTGGGAGTATTGCGGCAGTGTTTTTCTTCGAAATACTGCCATAACACATTACTATAAAAATAAACATTGTTTCTAGGAACGCTTGCTGGTGACTGGTTATGTTTTATGAAACTCGCGTTGATATGAACACGACAGCAGTCCACCGCACTGAACCAAGAATAGGGTAATGCTACTCCCATTTATTCCAGCTTAAGTGAATAGACCTTAAATAGATAACACGAAGTGAGTGGGTGTATGCTACGAGAAGGAAACCAAAACGAGGGCCGGCCCGCAGAACTAATTCACCCTCGCGAATGCGAAAGGGCCCAGTCGGGTCCCGGTCAACACCGTAAGCATGGAACGAACGGAACAGAATGAATGCTGATACTTTCTTTTAACTGAGAAGGAACGACTGTACCTGTGGTCTTCTTCGCCCAGTAGCTTCGCGTTAATTATGTTGAAGGTGTTGCACAAACAACATGATCGGGCTGGCAAAGAGAGTTCATTTACCTAGTGATGGCATACTAACTTTATACAGAGCTGGGCATGTGGAGTATGACACTGAACTGGTCTCAATGGTGGTTTTCTTGTTGGTAATTCTAGTACGCTTCTGGAGGAAACAAAGTAAACTTGGAGAGGTAACTACGAGGTAACCGCAAGAGGCATAAATATTCCTGGCCGTTGTTTATGGGGGTGATGTACGACTAGTCTATAACGTAAAACACAGGTACCATAAAGACGTGAAGTTGCAAAGCCACACCACGCAAAAAAAAAAAAATCGCGAAATGCACCTACATAGAAACATAATGTCCGCAGCAATGAGCGTCCCGACATAAGCTTGTTTTTTTATCAGAGGCCGTTCTGTTTTTTTTATGAGCATTAAAAACATGCTTCTTTAATCATTCAGTTGTGTTTCATATCGTCGTGTACTCGTTCGCACAATCTGACACTTAATTCGCTAGAACGATAAATATCTATAATGCCCAACGCAATGTGTCGCGTTGAAGGCGCACTGCACAATTGCGTTGGTTGATCTTCTGTTAGTTGTATTGCTGGAGCCTACACATGTTTCGTTTTGAATAATAAAAAATGACTTCTGGACTTGAAAGTTGCAACCCTTCAGCAGCGCCGCGATGGCAAAGTGGCTGTGGGGAATAGAAGACACCACAACCAGATGCAGGACGCCTCAACCATACAACGTGTTCTGTAAATTCCTGCTACCACACCACTGCTCAGAATACGTAACCATGCACAAAGAGCACGCAAAAGAATGTATAAACACTCAGAGAATACAAACTGGAGCACTGCACGGGCTCGGGCTTAACCGAAAGCCCGGGATGGGCAAGATAGATCATTTACGTGCTGGACGGAGGTCAGGCCAGGCATGAGCTTTTTGAGGCGGGCCCGTGCCGAGCTCGGGCATTCAGGTGGTGCGCATACAATGTGCAGCAAGCAATCCTCGCGTATCTGGCCTCTGAAAAACCTCTTGCCCCGGCGCAGCTGCTTGCTGCTCCTGGAGTACCTTCCAGGACACAGTGTACACAGTACACAGTACACAGTACACAAAGTATACAGTACAAAGATCACAGGAGTAACAGTGCTACTTCTGTGTGCTTTCGTTTTTCTTTTTCCGTCCTATATTGCGCTGTTCGAAGTTAGAACAGAATGAACCCTCCGCCGACCCCCCCCCCCCCCCGCACCCCCTTTAGCTGCTTTGCTTCCGCCAGTAATCACCACCTTAAGGGTACTTGTCGAATGTCCAGCCTGCCCCCACCCCAAATAAAGTGCGGTCGCTAGTGGCGATAATATGTGTCTACTTCGGGAGCCCTTGCGTGCGATTTCTGTTGTCATCGTTTATGGGAGAAGTTTGGTGATAGGTTATACGATCGCGGCAGTTTTGTGTTCGGTTACGTATATAAAGTTCGAGCACCTCGTATAATTAGTAATGACTGCGATGATTTTTTAGGGGCAAAGCACTTTACGGCCGAGGCTTGTCCAGCGTCCGGCGTCCGTGCTCACGGCACAGCGCCGTGTAAATCGAAACATCTGTGAACCTTTTTTCACAGATGATTAGCAAGAACAAAATAAAACGTTCACAAAAGGTGAGAGAGAGAGAGAGAGAGAGAGAGAGAGAGAGAGAGAGAGAGAGAGAGAGAGAGAGAGAGAGAGAGAGAGAGAGAGAGAGCTGTGCTTCGCATGCACGAGGAGCATTGGTTTGGATTGGATTGGATTGGATTGAATTGAATCAGATTTGGACTAGGATTGGATTGGATTGGATTCAGATGGATTGTATTGGAGTGAATTGGATTAAAATAATTGCATTTGATTAGATTTGATTGGAAATTGTTTTAGCAGCAGTAAGCACTCTCACGGCTGATATACGGTAAGAACGGACCCCAGTGCTTCGCCCACTCGTCATTATTCACTTCGTGGAGATGCGTGAATTTTTTTTCAGGATATCTAAATTAAATTGAGAGCTACAGGGCATTTTACACTAGCTCTGAAGACAGAAATTCTTGAATCTTTAATCAATTGAAAAAAGATACGGTGTGACTTTAAACATTCAAGATTTAACAGATTTTTGCCAACTTCAATCATCGTCCATAATGAAAGAATCAGGGCCGCATTTTGGGCGGTTACCAAACAGCAATTGTAACCTCTGCGTGGCACTCAAAATTCACTTGGAAGCGCCTTCACGAGTTATACAATCACGCGTCGTCTGTTCTGGCGTAAGGATTCGGTCCAATTGAGCTTCGAGCTCTGGACCACTATATCCTGTGTTTTCGTTTGCGCCATAAATTTTATAACCGTTGCAAGAACAGGAGGGGCTCAGTCTTTCCCTTCCTTGCCCTCCCTCCGCCGTCAAAGCCCACGGTCGCCTGGTATATTCAAAATCTAATCGTGTTCCCAGCAGAACGCAATTTCACACATCACTCAACAATACCTAACGCTCAATGTATTTACAGGTCCCGGGCAGGGCTCGGGCTTAAGGTAAAGTGTTCCGCGGCAGGCCGAGCGGGAGACGCAGGTTCACTTCCATGCCCGGGCCTGGCCCGGGTACCGCCATACAACTTTTGATCGGGCTCGGGCGAGCAGCCCAAGGAGGTAGCGGGCCTGGGCCGGCTCGCAACTGAAAAAAATTGGGCCATGCACTGTTCTACTACAAACTAAACCCTAAAACAAAACGCACATCTATAGTTGAGACAGAAATACGTGAGAACGGAGGAGCTACTTGAAAACGCCCAGTCAGCGGAAACGTAGCTCGATGATCAGACAGAGCAATGGATGAGGGGAATCCATCACCCGTTTTTTTTTTTTTTTTTTTTTTTAGCTAGACCAGCCCCGCTTTCTTCGGGGCGGTCGTATGCGCCCCGCCTCTCGCCCTACTCTCCAGAGGCGTGCTTCTGCCCAAAGGCGGGAAACTTCGGTATGCAAAGATGCTGGCATCCCACCCGCCTTCCCGCCATTCCATATTTCCGGCGTGCAAAATAATAAACACTCTAGTTGACTATCACATCATGCCACCGAAAACCAAATACAAGAAATCAATGCTGCGCAGGTGTGGGCCCGCCAAATTCAAGAGCTTCCGAGTGAAACCGGGAAACCAATGAATAATCACCAAGAAAAGACGGATAAAAAACTGAAGACAACAAAAAGGTGCCTCTCATCTGCTCCAAGGGAATTCCGCATTGGAATTTGGTGTGTTTATGGGCTTGGTGGAATTTGTTTTGATAATTTAGATCTTTGAAAACCGCGCCTACGCCGAGCAATCTCTGAGAAGTAGCAGGTGCAACAAAGCCAAATGCCGTGGCGTAGCTGTCATCAACACCCTGCAAGAATGTAGATACTTTACTGCGTCATCAGTGCGAGAGCGGGATGCCCAGGGGCTGTGTTTGCAGGCGCACTAAAACGAAGTAATAAACAAGCTCATCAAAACCACAGAGAATATGTTTTAGGTCGGTTTTGTAAGCGTATTTAAAAAAATTGAGGGTAGCAACTCATGTAACTACCATACATTTTCCAAGAAACAGAGATATGCAGCGTATCTCCTAAAATTAGAAAATTTATAATATTCGTCGTCGCACTTTTAGCATAATGTTACCATATGCGCGTTGCGTCGACATTAGGTTTGCGAAACGTGATATATGTATCTGTCTTGTTACATTTACAAACTTGTGCAATATCGTTGCAGATGTTTTACGGCTACTTGTGCCATTTCACTGTTTTTTTATGGTATGGCATAACTTGTACCATTTTGTCTGTGTTGGCGAATTCTCCTTCACCTTTTCTGCTTTATTTATTGTAGTTTGCAGGATTTCTTTCGGACAGAGATATTTTTTTAAATGTCCCTCCATTTATTCGGGCTGTTACTGAAGGGCCAGCTGCGTGTTCATGATATTGTCAGCCGGAACTTGCGACCTTGTAATCGGGAAGTCGGAGCACGGGTGTGCTGCTGGATGAAACTTTTTCTCTCCACTCCTCATCTTCTTGTCTACACGAAATTAGGTACATTTCATTGTCTAACTTAAGGTGCTAACCAAAAAAAGAAAAGGAAACGAAGGTGAAACCTCAAGTTAGTTCAATGCTGCCAATACCTCGATGGTATGGCGTTAGTATTACATCGTTCAACTCTGCACAGCTAGGGCTGTAGACAAGCAAAGTTAATTAAAATGTCCGCAAGTGTTCTGCACCTCAAACCCAGCTCAATAACGAATCGTTTTGGTAAAGAGGCTCAAGCGGTCCAATCATAAGGCAAGGCCTACGTATTCGTCGAAACATGTGTGGTCAGCGTAGCGACGTTGCGCAACGACCGTAACAAGTTGTGCTCTCGGTGATGTCACATCGCAGATGGCATGTTTTTATTGCAATCGCACGACTCTTTTTGATTTTCGTGAATTTTGCTGCGTTGAACGCAGTGGTTGTCCCTCAGGTGCATTGTGACATCATCTGGCCGCACCAGGAAGCCTAGTTTCGCCTCCTATCTTAGTGTTGCTCCGTGCTATTTATAAAGCCGGTACTGATTGCGGCATAGCGTAGCGGTGGGAGCTCTTAAATGCACCAAGCCTCTTCGGTAGCAAAGTATGCAGAGGAACCTTTCAGAGCAGCAAACAAGTTCTGATTTTGTAAACAAATGGTCTGCACTTAACACGCAAAGTTCAAAGTTCGACCTGTAATACAGTTCTATTGTTATGAACTTGTGAATTTCCATAAACATTCGAAAATGAACATAAACGACTGCGTACACCATCGAGTGAGTGAGTGAGTGAGTGAGTGAGTGAGTGAGTGAGTGAGTGAGTGAGTGAGTGAGTGAGTGAGTGAGTGAGTGAGTGAGTGAGTGAGTGAGTGAGTGAGTGAGTGAGTGAGTGAGTGAGTGAGTGAGTGAGTGAGTGAGTGAGTGAGTGAGTGAGTGAGTGAGTGAGTGAGTGAGTGAGTGAGTGAGTGAGGTGAGTGTTGGTGAACTCTGGCACGTGGAGCGAGGTATCTGTGCAATAATTCTAAGAGAGTGCAATCTTAAGCAGGGGTGGGTAAATTAGCGTGTGCTCTTGCATCGCCATGTGAAGCAACCCAAATATGCTTGCAGGCATTGTTTTTTCCCCTCATCTTGCTTTTTCGACTCGCACATTTACCCTTGCTCCATAGCGTTCCATTTAGGCAAAGCGGCCGGAACTGGAGCGGAGGGCCGGTCTCCAAATGAGGTGCCGTAATTGCCTGGAACAATTAAACCCTGCTGAATATGAGTTCGCGGAGTCCGTGTGCTCTCGAAGGGTCCTTTCGCAACATTATACCGAGTGGGCTCTGACGCACGCCGCACTCCAGGTTATTAATCCTATTACCGTCCTCAGGTCTCCACACATAGTTTACCAACCTCAGGCACCTTTGTAGAAGCTAGTTGCAGTGGAGACTGTCTCCAAGCGCGGGCAGAGAAAGAGACCGAACCCTTTTCAAGCTAACCTGGTAGGACAAGCACCCCACCCGTATTTGCCACCCTCCCCTTTTTTGAGCAAATTTACGTTACTTAATGCAGCAGCTTTGCTTTGCTTTGTTTCTTCACGAACGATATTCCATACCACCTATTATTTTGCGAACCAATCTAAAAAGCACGTCATGGAATAGGCATGAACGGTTTGCTGTTGGTTTGGATTAGCGGTCGGCGGAATGCGAAGACGCAAATTGGGAGAACTGTAAATTATGACTCAAGTGCAGAGAAAGGACAAGGAATTCTTAGCAGTGCTGGTGCGTGCACTGTTATCACCTGCTGGTGTTCAAAGTGTACTGCCACAACAGGTAGCGGGTGCAAGCTGCGTCCGCCAAGCTGTATGTCACGGAAGGTTGGTAAGTGTATATTATTGGACATCGGAATAAACGAGGGATTCCTTCGTTCGTAACCTCAGCGCGGCTGGACGACTCCCTTCTTGCTACCGTCTCGACAGTGTATACACCTGCCGGAGCTGAACCAAAACAATTAGCTAAGTGTCCTGCTAGTGTAGTAACTGTTAAAGGTTAACGTAACCACTTAGAGCTAAGAATTTTCTACTCCACAGGAGCAAGCAATTCACTTGTTCGAATAAATTTAAGTCTCGGTGGATTGTTTCTTAATATCCACTTTTTAAGAAGAAAATATTCGTGGTATTGGGACAGGTATTCGGAAGACGAGAATAATTCTCTGAAGCATCAAAGCATTCTCTCAACTTTTTATCGGTGACAAGGTCGAAGATACTTGTAGAACAAGATGTTGTTCCAGGACTGTTGGCTCAAGCAGGTGATGTCGCAGAAAAAATTCAAACCTACGAAACTGCAAGCAACACGTTTTGCTTCCCTCAGTGATATTAGGAGATTGGTGAGAACAAAACTGTCAAGAATTTTGATTTCGTTGCTCGAATCTTCGCCAACAACGGAGTAGGTATATAGGGCTAATACAAGAGGAAAGGTACAGATTAAAAATCTCCAAATAAAAATTCAGAACGAAGAAGCAAAAACTTCGCTAACTGCGAATTGGTCGCAGAATATTTGGTTCATCAATTGCGTCTTCCGCCTCCGCTCTCACAAAAAACGTTGAAGCTAATGAGAGTGGGTGAAACAGACGTCCATCCTCATCGTACCGATTCCCCAGATGAGTCGGTAGGAAGCAAGTAACACCAGGATCTACGGTGCCCTTAATGCGTTGTGTCCAATGTAGGCGCAGTTGCGGGCTGAGGTATACTTTTGGCGGTTTCTGGGCGCATGCGGTGAACTTCTAAATGTCTATGCAGTGTCTCATTTGTGCTGAACATCTGAAGCAATGGGTTTCCGGATCAAATGCGCAGTATTACAAGCTTCCAGGCAAATGTGAGGAACAACACCTTTCTAGAAACTCCAAAACGATCTGGTGCATTGCCTCTCTCATGAAGAAACAGAGATCAGAAATCCAAGTCAGAGGTAACTCTCAAATAAATGTTTATTTGAAAACGATACAGCGCGAAGTATTTAAGTTTACTTAATTGTCAAAGGCATATTCAGTAAAAAAACACAATTTACTTTTCTGATCATACACATTTTTCAAGGAGGGCCAATAGTAGTAAATACGTTTGTGCGATTTGCCTTAACCCTGTCTTCTTTTCATGGAGGTGGCAGTTTTTCTTATGATATCTTTTTGTCAATTTTTGCCCAAGCGCATTCGCAACACCTGGAAAAGAATAGACCACTGCTCGTTCTGATTATCTGTATAATGTATCAATTTGATCTGTAAAAATGAAGGAGCATGGCTTCTTTCGAAAACTGCCCATCGCAGTAATTTTGGGGCATTGGTAAGGTTTCCATTGGGGGAAGGTGAACTATTGATAAGGTGAGTTTCTGATATTCTGACCGTATAAAAACACGCCGTAGGGAACAAGGAGCTCAAGAATGTTGCAGATACAACGCCACAATTCACTCGATACGAAAAAAACACGCGGAACAAGGCAAGTTCTTTGTCATCCCTCGTGCATATTTCCCATAAATCTCACCAGCGGGCGACAAAAAGTGATAGAGGGAATATTTTAGACAGTGGGGCGGGAACGTTTCCTAAAGAACGGTTTGATTCACGCTATGTGCACGCATAGTTCCCCGTTTTTATGCACGAAAGGTGGTTCATCCAGAACTAAGCAGATCATTGTCTGGCTTCGGAAACTCGTTGCAGAAATCTCTCGAGAAATTTCGTAAACCGCCTGCTGCACGACAAGGTAATAGAATGGGAGCAGAGGAAGCAGCGGATGTCATGCGTGTTCTGAATGTCTCCTACGACTCTTCCACGGGAAAACAAGTGAAGCTTTCAGGGGAGCTTCCGGGGCGCGTTCTATTAGTGTTCGTTTCTGATGGTGCCTTGGTATTCTCTTGAAGACAATGGTGCTCTATCGGTTGCCTGAGGGAGACGTGGATCTTGGAGCGGAGTTCCTCGCTATGATAATACGGCTCCTTTGCGGGAGCAGTCGTCCGTACACAATTCGCGCGTCCTGATACTAGCGGAGCTCCCCATTGATTCTGCATGTGTTTGCTCGCTTTTTATTTTCTTGGGCCTCCCGAAAGCTGAGCGCCCAGTTTTGTGGGGCTTCCATTCCAAAGTGGCGCAATCATGCAGTATGTCAGAAATTGTGGTATTGCGACCCGTAGGTTTATCGAAGTGGCTTCAGGAGACGTTGAAGACAATATACACCATTGTCCTGTTCGAAGTATTCGAAAGATTCTTCTTCACTACATTTCTGTTCGACGAGAATGTTGATGGCTCAGCTGAGGAAATAGTGTGCAACACAGAGGATTTCCAATCACCCCTTTACTGTGTCGTAATTTGACGTCTGAATGGCCCTGTGCCTCTTGAAGGACGAGCCGAGAACGAGCCGTCACTACACTGACAGCGCCATTGGGTAGACGTAGGAGTTTCGGGACAACTGATGAAACTTTGGAAAAACGTAGCAAGGCGTTTCAGGGTGCAGCAATCATATGTCATGTAAAGCGTATCGCTTGGTTTTGAGTTTGCTTCATGGGGCAAAGGTGACCAGAATTGGTCTCCTTGTGGTCACATGAAACCTCAGTGCCTTCTGAAAAAGAGAACATTGAAAAGAAGGGCTAATGTTTTCTTGATTCAATAACAGTCGTGCTGCTGTTTGGCCACTAAAGAGATGACGCGTACCCGCCTCTCGTAAAACTGCCGTCATGTTTACCTCCGAGTCACGTTGATCTCCTTTACGCTAATATGAGGTAATTCGTTGGGCACATTACCACCGAAAAATAGCCAAGTTCTTAATTTCAAACACTGTCAGTACCAGCTGCAAGCTAGCAAAACTGTTCCCAATTCCTCTGGTTTGGTCGGCATCAGCCATTGACGCAAATTTGTCGTACAGCGTCATAATTTATAGGCGCAAAAGTAGCTGGGACGTCGCCCTGGTTTCCTCTATTGAATCCAGTATACAACCTATAGTTCATTAAAATTCAAGTCAAATTTGACATGGCATTTGCTGTCACTACTCCATTTATCAGGAAGAAAGTTGTATGTTGCATGCTACCTTCATGGATCTCCCAAGGTTGCGCGCATCTTAGATGCCGGGTAAAAAAATTCTCTTATAATGTGTCTGTGCTGTGTGGGAACGTGATTCCTGGAAGAGCGTTCCTGCCCCCGTGCACATTTGTGTTCCCTATGAGAGGGGAACACTCTGTCCTTTCGTCGCTCCGACTCTGTGGGGAGATTGAGAATGGACAGGGACATGATTTTGGGACCACGCTACGAACTAGTCGCAGAAGCACAGTGCTCGTTTTGTTCTGCCGGAATAAACCGCCTTCTCAAAAGTGTTTCCCATGCGTTAGCTCATCACTGTGCGCGGTTCATAACATAAACAATCATGAGTGACCTTCACTTATTAACGTTTCTAAGAGCCCTTTCGTTCCTCTATCTACTTGTGATTGCTGCGTGTTTACTCTAATTGTTACGGCCTGAACTGGCCAGGCTGGTGGGCAAATGTCCCTTACACCATTACCGGAGGTAATAAATTTGCGTTGTATTCCAGGACGCATGTTCGGTTGGAACAGGGCGAAAATTAGACGGAGTCAACGGGTAACTCTACGCTGTACCGGTCGTAATAATTGAATAAATGCCGATTTGATCCTCCGGTGACCATCATATTTTCATAATGATCTATCACACGTCCTCGTTATGTGCAAGTGAGAAAGGTAGCGTGTTCAGGCCGGCAGTATTAAGTGGCAGCTCGATCACAGTTTAAGGTAATGAATGACATCAATCTTAATACGAAAAATTTTCCGGACTGATACCTACTGCCTACACCAAAATAAAGTTTGTTAGTGAAATTTAAATGTCTCTCAATGATGAATTTTTTGGTGAAATGGTACACCATACCTCCCAACAGTGCATACTAACGAAGGTACAAGAAGACACACAAACAGAGCTGGTTTCTCGTTTTTCCTTTCGTGTATCCGTTGTATTATTACGGTGTATTATTTGGAAGTTAATCCCTTGATAGTTCAACAGATCTGGCTCTTCGAAACTTCGCCTCATTTCCTGGTATGAATGAGATAATGGCGCTGATACAAAGCAGCACTGGCAACTTAGGTTGCGAGAAGCACAATAAAACAACCGAGAGCATGCCTCCTACTGCTGTACTTAATGCGAGCCCAGCATGGCAGTTTCCTAATGAGGGGACCCACTTCTTATACTCTGTTTCTTGTTTATGGCCAATACGCGGGCGATGTGTTCCACCGGCACAAACAAAAAAAAATATCCCAGAGGACGGACGGACACCACTTCACTTAGTAAGGCAGCCAATCTTAGCAGGCCGTTGATGCAGGGACGCGCACGGGAAAACGGGCAGGATATTGGCATCAAAAGGATACATGAGGCCATACGGGTTGTCAGATCTTTGCGCATTGTTTCCAGTATTGTACGCAGGCCACCTAGTGCTGCGCCTGTCCACTTAAGGCTGGGAATTCTCCGTGATGCCGTCACTGTGCCGCTTCCGGCGGTTATTTCTCTTCGTCAGGTCAAGGGAATCACTTTATAATCTCGTTTCGAGTTCCCTGTGCGTCATGCCGAAAATTAAGTAACATGGTTATCAACCTGGTATTATTGCAAGATGTGCAGAGACTGTGCGGACGAGGTAGTCAGACGTCTCTTCGTCGTCGGTTGGGCATCAGTCCGCGCGAGGTTATAAATTGCTCGAGGTCCAGACTAGACACCATCAAAAAACCCAGAGAAGACATGAGCTCAATATTTAAGCAGAGAAATCAAGTGTGCAGCGCAGCAAGACGATGTTCGGTAATGAGAAAATACAGCCGTATGTCTGGTTGGATTATCTTTAAAGGGGATGTGTGTTTGATACAAGAAGGTGTAAGGCATCGTTAGAATTTTCTACAAGTAACTAATTGGAATGGTGGGTTGGCTGTGACGCTTATTTCCTCCGCCTTTGATATAACCGATGAGGAGGACATATTGTTTAGCGGTGTTGCTGAATGGCAACTTCCGAGTTCAGACTTTTATATGACGCGAATTCTTCGTGAATGCAAAATTTTCCAGGAAACACTTTGTAACACGAAGTTAACATTCAATGGCCTTCCAGCAATGTCTACTGGGAGTGTTCACGAACACGCAGTATTCCTAGAAATGGCAAGGCAAGTGAGCGCCGCTTACAAAGTTATTAACTCTTCATCAATAATGGTACTTCTGCGTTGTTCTTTCGCTGCCTTTTATTTTCTATTTGCGTAATTTTTAATCCCCAAATAAGCTTCGTAACACTGCTCGTATACACATTCAATCGGCCTTTAAGAATATAACGTAAGCTAGGTTATACCAATTATTTTTCTTTTATACCCAGTCAGTGCCCTACCTTTATTCCTTTTAAAACCTTTATTCCTTGTAACAGTGTAAATGGAGATACTTGGTCGGATGGGATTTTGAAAAAAAAAACAGTATTAATACTAGAACACGTTTCAGGAATAAAAAAATAGAGAAATCAAATTTCGACAAAAGTGGCCTTACAAAATAAAAAATATGCATCTTGTACATCTCCCACCAAATCCCAACATTAAACAAAAAACACCCGCAGAAAAACGTTCCAAGTACGAATAAAAAGCATCAAAAATGAGCAAACCGTGTTAACGCCTGCATTTCAACAAAAATGTGGATTTTGCGGAAGGAACATGCTTGATCGTAACAATAGCGTAAATGGAGATTTTTCAGGCAACATAATCTTGAAAAACCAAAAAAATTAAAAAAATAAAAAATTCACAAAAGTGAACTGACAAAATAAAAATTATGTGTCTCATACATCTCCCCAAAATAACAGGACTAAATAAAAAAGTCCGCAAAAGAACATTGGAAATACGCATAAAAATACCGTAAATGGACCAACTCTGTAGTACTCCTTGAATCTTTGAAACCAAACCATACTTAGCGAAAAACAGGCACTTATTCGATATAATGGTATGTACAGCCGGTAAAAGGCTTGTCTATAACACAGCGTTCGCACTCTCAGCCCTATCCTGCCCCGCCGGAGCGGGATTTGAATAAAACTACTGCGGAATTCTGAAGTCTTAGCCCTTCGCTTTTGCCTCCGACATGTTTGGAACGAGTATGTTTCGGCAGTTTTCGTATGTAGCTGGTTGAAGTTGAAATCGCTGTTATAGACAAGCGTTTTACCGGCTGTACGTCATTGGCGAAAAGAAACAAAAGAAAAGTTAAAAGAATAAAAAATTCGAACGTTCTTTGCTATATGGGGCTTCCGCACGCAAACGTTTCGACAACAGTATTTTTGTTGTTGATCTTGAACAGGTCACAGACCTTGAAGGGGTGATCGGATTTTGTTGCATCCAGACGCTCTGACTAGTCGTGCGACGATTTCAACCGTTGTCCGGGAGATTGATAGATCGTAGGGTGCTGGGCGGAAAACTATTTGGCGCCGAGAAATTTCTTCGGGTTCGGTCATACACAGTTTCGAACGTGGAACAGCTCTTGCTGTTATCGTGTGCTGTGCTTTATCGGGCGCGAGCGCAAACCAGTACCGCCATCATGTGGAGACTAACGAGAGGAGTGACACTTGATTTTGCGGGTCACCTAGCAACACAAACGCTTGGCGGCGTACACACGAAGTTACCCGAATGCGTGCCACGCCAGTGTATACAACCTATATGGAATCTCCACCTAGAAATTAAATATGACTATGACCGGCTGTTCTGGATATAAGTAACTCGATTCTTTTATCAACATTTTAGGGACACCTGTGGACCAGTGCTGTTCTCCTTAACAGAAATAAAGGTTCTGAGCTTTATCTGATTAACGAAACCAGAACTCTAGGGCGGTGTGCAGATTTCAGGACTAGGGTTCCACTCCTACTATTGCGCTTATTAGAAAGTTTACGCTGGCTCGTTCTCTCGCTTTCACATTAGAACACACGCATTCTTTCCCTTTTTCTCCGTGACTATTTGAATCGCCCTCATTTGCACCAACCTGCTCGTCACAGAACCTCTCTTGGGCTTTACAAAGCATGAGCATATGGATAAGAATAATTTATCAACTCTGTTTGTGACCTAGAGGATAACATAACACCGATATTGATGATTGCATTTCCCCCCACGCCAACCCCCGTGTTAATTGTTTTCCACGGAACAAGTCCATTTGAGAGCAGCTCTGAAATTTTCGACCTAATTTTTATACTTATGTTTACCAACCTGTAATAATGCATAACAACAAAGTGGACCTTGTCGTTCATATAAATACGAACACAAGAACAATTGGTTGTGATACAAGAAGGCGAACACACAAGGAACACATTACGCGAACACATCAGGAAGGACCGGAGCAAACAAACGTCACCGTCCCCTCTGTCGAAACAAAAAGCATCTTTGTTTATTTGTAGGAATAATGGGCAGCTATTCCACATTTTCTTATTTTTTATTATTCTTTCGCTTTGACGAGGGAAATCTTCCAACCTTTTCTGGTAGCTTAACTTGCCTTGTATAAAACGTCATAGAGGGCAAATTCCGCAACATTCCGACGTCACAAAAGGCTGTAGCATTACTCGTTATTCTCCAACCACCTTATTCTCGCGACTAACACGATTTGAAAAATTCGCCTAATTTCTCAAACACCTCAAAGGGAGGCAAAAGCTTTAAATTTTATTAATCCCACTATTCTTGAACATTTCGTTTTGTTTTAGACTCAAACACAAGATTTTGAACTGTGTTGAAGTTGAAGTTGTATACGACACATTTAAAAGTCATTCTTTGTTGTATACGCAACAATGCAAAGCCTTTGTTTGGCTATGAAACACAAACGTTTCTGTGCCTGCCTGCCTGCTGCCTGTCTGCCTGCCACCCAGACGCCCAGACACGTTACCCGGGCGAGGGGTCACGGGAGTACGGCCAATCAGTGTATAACTGGGCGCTTGCCAAAGGTAAAATATCATTAACGCACCGCCTTCTGAACGCCAGTGCCTTACGTTACCCAAGGGTTGGTAACCATCAGTAACGTTTGGCCTACAAATTTTTGGTGGTTCAGGGCATTCAGGTGTTTATTAATAAACACTGAAGATGAACGAACGAACCCCTTCATCCGAATCGGTGGGCAAGCGAAGATTGACCTTAGTGGAAAGGAAACCGCAACGCATATTGACCACAAAACGGAAATGAAGAGACTTTTGCTAAAATCAAATTCTATGACCGAAATGGAAACGCTAACCATCGATCGAGCAACATGAAACCCTTTCATTTTTGCGAAGTTCTACCCGGACGCAAATGTATGGTACACGTATTGTAAATCACAATGGCGACCGCTCTTTCGCGGAGCGAACAACGCGAGGCAACCTATGCGCGCCAGAAGGTGAACTGCCCGATGAGAACGAGCGAACGTACCTGCGAAGTGGCATGATGCGCGATACGGCGCTAATTGGCTCCCGTTGTGGCGTGATATAGCGGACACTTGTACGCGCGCGCACCTGCGCCAGCTGCGAATGGCTAACGAGAACTGCCTTCCGATGAAGGGAATTCCCGGGATGTTTTGATGTGACTTCAATCTATAAGTTCAAGAGCGCCGCCTTCAATATTTTGTCTCTGGTCAATCCTGCCGAAGGATAACGTGCTTAACACTTCAGACGCAATCACCATCGTTGTCGTCAATGAGCACGCGTATAAAGCTGGCTTTGCCGCGAGCCGTAACGGTATACGCCACCACCAACGGCGCAAGTCAGCAGATACAACCTTCGCTTGAAACAGGCAGAAACACATCCCTGAAATGATGTTGCATGACCCTACCCTATGTTTCAATTTGCGCCTGTGTGGTCAGGGGCATGGCAGTATGAAACGGTGGAAAGATATACAGGAAGAATAAAGCAGTTAAATAAAAACGAAAATGACGAAGTATAAAACCTACCAAGGAGGCTTTCTATTTTAACTGCGGAGTTGGTGTAGCTGCCCGTAATGTTTGGCGCGTAACGCGTTACAAAATCTTACAAATCAAGAAAAGTCTGAGCACTCAAGAGCGCGTGCCTCGCGGCGACCGCCGAGCGTCCCCCGCCGTGGCATTAGAAAAACAAACAAAAAAACTCTAGCGCTGTCGTAAAGTGCTACCGCGAACGTAATGCTTGGTATGAGGAATACGACAACATTGATGGTTATTACGATGAATACTTCTAGTACAGTGAAAAGCCAACGACAGAGCATGTAATAAACAATATCAAACTTGTAAAAACTCGCGGGGATGTGTCCTTCAGGGCTCACATAAAATAAATCCTGCAGCTTCGCAATTATTCAAGCGTTTGCGCGACATACGGCAAGCTTCCACAGCTCTTTTAGCTGGGCGTAGCAAGGAACCAAGGAATGTAAAAAAGATGGGAAGCACCGACATTGCTCTTGATGACCCGCAATCAAGAGTTAGTTGTACGGATTGTTCGGGGATTTTTTCCGCTTTCCCGGTTGAATATTTGAACTGGAAATGGGTCGTTATGGTAATGAAAGAATCCTTGACGGCGTCAAACTTACTTCTACGAGCTCGTTACATCGCCGCGAAGTGCAATTCTTCAGACTTCGCGAGCCCCGCAATTCCAATCTCATGCTTGCTGCCCCTTGCTCGAGAATTCATTGGAAGCCGAAATCGAGCAATGTCTGCAGAAGCTTTTCGTATATTGGCAAAGCAACGCACAACGTTGTGCCCCATCTTCAGCATCATTCTGGCTCAGGAGTCATCAAGGAAAGATGGGGCCTGCTCTCGCGTAGGAAAAAGGTCTGGCGTCTGCTGGATTGGGCCGACAAGAGGCACTGTCAGATGAAATGTACTGCCGTGTTTCACTGTAACGCTGAATTGGGCCTCGACGATGAAACTATTTCGAGGGACGAGAGTGATGGGCGTATTCTGGACTCTCATCATCAGTGTTTTCAAAAGAAGACTTTCCTTCGCAAACTCGCTAGCCCAACACAAATGGAATGACCTCAGATAGGGCTCTGAATGTAAACCTCCATACTGGATCGACTGGGAAAAATACTTATGACTTGAGCATAGGGTTTATGCAAATGTCTATTTTATTCCTTGCGCTGTTATCGCCCTACTCATATAGTGAGCATGAATTAAGGGTTACGAAGGCCTTTTATGGTGTTATTATAGCGTCTATAAATGCGTATGAAATCGAGGGTTGGCGGAAGCCCGTCTGGTCGGAAAATGCATGCAACAATAAAAACTGGCACGGACCATGAATGTTTATAAAATCAAAGAAAGACGTTTTGGCTCCCGTACGGGTGCCTTGTTGCGCAGTACACAACAGAAACATGCAAGCTGTTGTTTGACCAAACGACGATGGAGTTTCACTGTCAAGATGGGATTGCAAGTGAGATAGTAGATGCCTGTCAAATGTCGAAAATAAAGGGAACATGCATCAGTCAATCGTCAGTAGCCTTGTCAGATAAGGAGCTTAAGTTGTTAGACAATATAAGATAAGGTAAAGCGTGTTTTTTCTTGTGTTTGTGTGTATTTGATCATGCTTGAGGATTGGGGTTGTCAAAAGGGTTTATATGTGGCGTGGGATGAATACAATTCCGGTTAGTCTGCGCTGATGTTCGTGTTTTTTCCGTTCAGTCCTCGTTTTTTGTGCGCTCAAGTTACTCGTGAATTGTCACCAACTAGCCCACGTTTCGGTGTTATTGCATTGTTTGCTGCCGGACAAGCGCTAGGGGCATTATAAACACCAAATTTGTCGAATGAAACAAACGTGGACTTTGTCTGCGTGGCCCCTTTAAGCGTGCTTGATATTACCGACAGATATTAATCGCATCCCACAGTTTTTAACAGAAAAATAGGACCTGTTGTCATAGGAGTTCTTTCCTGTTCCGTGTAGCAGGATTTTCATCCTCAGGCCAACGCACGGGATGAAAGCCAATATTTTGTTCTTATTGGACGAAAGCGCCTCGGTTTCCTGCACTTCTCAACGGCGCGGCTATTGTTGGTCGAGCCTTTTCGTGCACCTGCTGTAATTAATGCTTCACGCAGGAGTAGGAGCAGCTTCCTAGACTCGCCGGTGGCAACTATCGGTGGGTCTGGGAAGCGCAGGTGAGCCGGTTCCCCGACCCACGGATTCAGGATGGAAAAGTCTCGCAGCGCGGGTTCTTCTCTCCACCGCAAGGGGAGGCCCCTCTGCTCCACAGGGCAAAATAACCACAACTCCGCTGTAACAGGAGACTTCACAGTGGGTGGAGCTGGGGTTAATTTCTTTCGCTCTTAACAAGACCTCAAATCCCGCAAAACGTTGAATGGCAATCACAAGCAGGAAATTCCTACCTCGCCGACGAGAGCATATCGCGCATCCGACCGTGATATTACGCTTCAAGCTAGAGCCCTTAAGTAAACAAGAATGGGAATGTGTCACACGCTACCATACCCGTGAGCCCAGAGAATTCCTATCACGTACCACTTCCGAACGTCGGAGGAAGCCTTAGCGCGAAGCATGAACGGGAAAGAGAAGTGGATGACAGGGGCGGAATAAAATAGCGTTTCTCCGGTCCGGATTCCAGATCTCGAATACTCCCAGCGAGCCATGCTTTTCTTCCTTTGTTTGCGACGCATATGCGAGCTGACTGCAAGCCATTGCACGCGCCTGTGAGAGAGCGCCTGGGGCTGTGACAGAGAAGAAAAGCAGTAGGATGGTCGAGGGGCATACCCAATAAGGAAGTACGCTATAGGGAATGGACCTCGCCTGTGCACGCAGTTTGGTTTCTTGAGTTGCGTTCGGTACGACTGAGGCCGTTTCGTTCAGTTTTGATTGCTCGGAATGTCTCAGCTTTCTGCTCGGGAAAATCTCGATCGCCATCTTTCGTGCTCTGTGCACCTCTATGACACACACTCCGTGGATAGCACGCTCATAATATTGGCGGTGTTTTTTCTCCCCTTTCGGAGCTGTTGTAGCTAGCTGGCCGTAATGTGTGGCGCGTAACGCGATAAAAGCACCAACAAGATGCGGAACGCTCGTGAGCGCGTGCCCCGTGGAGACCGCCGGTCCCCCCCCACTGCACGCGCAGTGGCTTTAGTGAAAAAAATGAAAAAGAAAAGAACTGGCGAAAATCACGATGAGCGAGAAAATGCCGCGGGCTCTTGCACGCGTGCTTTGCGGCGACCGCAGAGCGCCCGCGGCTCGCGCAGGAGCTTTAGCAAAAAGAAAAAAGAAAAAAAAAACTGGCGAAAACTTGGAAGAGTGCCATGCGTTGCCTAGCAACCGACAACGCCCCAGCTGGCGCAACACCTTCTCTACGGAACCTCCATGCGACTCCAAAAACGCCGCGCATGCGTCGTGTACGTAAGCCCCACCCGTGCTCCCCAGCTCCCGTCAAAGACCTACCGCACGCGTAATGCTTTGTATGAGGAACACGACGGTATCAATGCATATAACACTGACCAATACTAGTACAGTGCAAAGAGACGATGGACCAAGCGCGGTGGCTAAGTGGCTAAGGCGTTGCGCTGCTGTCCTCGAGGTCGCGGGTTCGATTCCCGGCCGCGGCGGCCGCTTTTCTGATGGAGGCGGAAAGCAAAAACGCCCGTGTGTACGAGATTTCGGCACACGTCAAAGATCCCCAGGTAGTCAAAATTAATCTGGAGCCCCCCACTACTGCGCGCCTCATCGCCTGCGTTGCGTAGGCGTGTTAAACCCTACAATCAATCAAGCAAAGAGACGAAGGAAGATGTAAATAAACAATTTCGAACTTGTATAAATACGTGGTCATGTGTCCGTCAGTGCTCGTGTAGGAAGAAATCCCTCAGCTTCGCTATGGTGCTAGCCTTACTGTACTTCGTGCATGCATCGCGAGTTTTATTGTAATTTTCAATTACGTTACTTCAGCATTACTGTGTTTTACGTTGCTCGTAACGTTTTTATGATACAGCGCGATCAAAGTTAAGTCTACAGGTTTTTTTTTAAAAATAGGCGCTTAGATTTACGTGAATACCACCTCTACGGTGAGGTTATGCGTCGAGGGGGACACATAATTAGGAGCTAATTATTGATTAGGAGCTAAACTAAAATTGCTTAATGAACTTTTTAGCGGCTTCCGCAAACAGGCATGTTTGTGTTGGAGTTAGACACAATCATGTTTGTACGCAGTTTCAATTGGCAGAATTCTTCTAGCGCATCCGTAGTCCGAGATATCAAAAGGCGAAGTTTAATTGCCGCTCGCATGATTACGCATGCAAGACAGTCTTCACCGGCGCATAGCTCCTCCCTTTTGTTCTGTGTTTCGATAGCGGTCCCGAGTACGGCAGATTGCGATAACGCCAGGCAAGAATGAATGGGTGCGAGTTATAACTTTTGCCTATGCCTCCATCCCTTTTTTCGAACTAAACACCGTACACAGCAGGCACTTCACAGAAGGGAGGAGCTTTGCGACGATGAAGACTGTCTTGCGTGCGTAATGATGCGAACGGCAATTAAACTTCGCCTTTTGATATCTCGGACTACGGATGCGCTAGAAGAATTCTGCCAATTGAAACTGCGTACAAACATGATTGTGTCTAACTCCAATACAAACATGCCTGGTTACTGTAGCCACTAAAAAGTTCATTAATCAATTTTAGTTAATTAGGCCTCCGAAATATATAATTACTTCCTATTTATGTGTCCCCCTGAGTGCATAACCTCACTGTAGAGGTGGTCTTCGCGTAAATCTAAGCGCCTATTTTTAAAACAACCTGTCGACTAAACTTTGATCACCCTCATATTGTGTTCTCCTTGCGAAGTACGTGGTGTTTGTGTTACTCTACAATGGCTTACTCTACAGGAAATTGATGGCGACATAACCCACAGGTACCGCGCTGTTAAACGTTTGGCTCCACTGTTGCTGCCAACCCTATTTATGGCAAGATAACTGCGCACAATTTAAATCCCTCAATAACTTTTTTGCATGCCCTCTATTCTTCCCGGATGGGTAAAGTTCACCCTCATTTAATTACGTTTTTTGCGTGTGTATGAGTGCTAGCGTGCGTCTGTGTGCCTACATGATTGCGTGCGGGCATGCCTGCCTGCTTGCGCGTGCGTGATGCTGCAGCTGCGTGTGCCCATGCCTGTGCCTGCGCCCACGCGCCAGTGTGCGTGTAGGGGCCAAAATATATACACTAAGGAAAAGAAGTCTGCTAAAATTCCGGCAATTGTTTACCAATGCGTAGCTTTCTTATGCTGCTTGTCTGGAGTGTGAGATTTTTAAAGCTAGATATGCATGTGAGAGCGAAAGGCTTTGGATAATGTTATCGTTTTAAGTTTTCGGTGGTTTCTCCACACAAATTATTTCAATTGACGCCATTATGGCGATGAAGCGCGTTTGCTTAGCTAAGTATGTTTTTTTTCAGACATGCAACGCATTGTGCAGGGTGGGTCCTCCTTTAGTTATTTCATATTGATCATTCCAAAGTTATTTTCCGGACATCTTTTTTATTCTTCGGTTTTTAGGTGAGATGTATGAAATGCATATTTTTGATTTTGGTAAGATCAATTTTTCTGAAAATGTTTTTCTTCATATTGTTTTATTTTTCGTTTTTACAAATTGTGTTTGACGAGTTACCTCCCTTTACGCTTTTAGAACGATTAAAACGTGTTACTTCTGCGAAATCTTCAATTTTGTGGAAATGCAGAGCGTTACATGGTATACACATTTTCGCCATTTTTATTGGTATTTCGAACGTTCTTCTGCGGACGTTTTAGATGCGGGGCATCTTATAGTCAGGGCGTGTCCCGCGTCGGCGTCCGCCCTCACACTGCGCATGGGCAGCTCTCCTCCTTCCCTCTCTCCCACAGATGCGTGATACTCCCGCCACTTCTTCTCTCGTACCAGCTGCGTGCACTTCGCTTTCGCTTCTCCCGCGTTCTCGCTTCTGGTTTCGCGGCGCATGCTCGGCGCTTGCGCATCTCTCCTCCTCTCCTCCTCTCGCCTTCAACCTTCGTCGCCTTCAACCTTGATCGGGTAGCGCGCTGCGCGCGTTGTATATCGGGTAGCGCGCTGCGCGCGACTCCACTTCACTCCGTTCTTCCAGCGCTTGCTGCGGTTGACTGGAAGCAACTTCACTCCGTTCTTCCGATGAAGTGTGGCGCAAGCAAGCGTGGAAGCAACAGCACCACCCCACAAACTAACTCAGTTAGTGGGTACGTGGCGCAAGCAAGCGTCAGCACCACCCCACAAACTGCGCAGCGAAGGGCACGCGACGCTGAGCGCAAACGTCCACTGAAGCGAGCGGCGAAACAAAGACCCTGCGCAGCGAAGGGCACGCGACGCTGAGCGCAAACGCTTGAAGCGAGCGGCGGACCCTGAGCATCTCTCCTCCTCTCGTCTCCTCTCCTTCGGCGCTTGAATGTAAATGCGGGTAGCGCGCGATTGCGCGTTCAGTCTCAGCGCTCCTGCTCGTCTCCTCTCCTTCCACCTTGAATGTAAATCCACGGGTAGCGCGCTGTGCGCGTTCTTCCGTTCAGCGCTTGCTACGAACACAACGGAAACACAACGGTTGACTCCACTTGACTCTGTTCTTCCGATGAAGCATCTACTACGAACACAACGGAAACACAACGGAACCCCGAGAGCGTTCCCTTCGGGCATCTACTCAGCGTTCCCTTCGGGAAATGGGGCTAATTTTTTTGTTTACTCTTCGGTTTTGGGGGGATATGGGCAAGATGCATATTTTTCCTTAAATGAGCTCATTTTTTTGAAAATTTTATTTTTGTTTTCTTCTTATTTCTTGTTTGAAAATTCTGTTCGACCAATTATCTCCATTAACTCTATTAAAGCGATTGAAGGTGTTACTTCCACTAAATCTGACTTTTTGTGGAAATACAGGGCGTTAAGTGCTCCTGGCTGGAGGGGTGCCCTCGGCCAAGAATGCTACGCATTAAAACGATTGGAAGAGAAAAATAAATTGAGGATAGCAAACAAGGACAGGCAAGACACTACGGAGAATATTAAGCATCCTCGCTATCGTAGATTTCAAAAGGGCAGGCTGCTTACCTTGGAACTGCTGTGCGGCCATACGCCGTGCCCCCGTACTTTCTGTACCTGTACCCCCGATGTAACGTCCGAACGGTAAGTTCGAATCTTGGGTGTCGTACTTTGCTACTGCGCAAACGCAGCAAGGATGTGAAAACTAACGATCTTTTCATCCAGCTGATGCCAGAAGCAATACAAAAGATTATAAATCGGCACTCGAAACACATTTTCTTCCCTTCAGATTTACGGCACTTCCTCTACAGGAATCATCCTCTTTTATACCGCAAAAAGATCAGACTATCATGAAGATTAAATTATCATCATCAACAACAACAGCTTACTTAGGTCCTCTGCAGGATGAAGGGCCTCTCGCATTGACCTCCAACCGCTATTGTCCTGCGTAGCTCGGGTCCCCTAGTTTCCACCGAATTTCTTTATTTCATCCCTCCATCGGGTTATTGGCCTTCCTTTTCGTCTAGACCCGTCTCCCGGTGTCTATTCTGTTACCCTGGTAGTCCACCGGTTTTCATTTCGTCTAACTACGTGGACAGCCCAAGTGTATTTCTCTTACTTTACTTAAACCATGATACGCTCTACGGGAGTTTGCTCTCTGATCTGGGAAACTAGTTTTCTCCTGCTCAAAGTTATTCCTATCATTATTAGCTCCATGGCCTGTTGAGCCGACATTATTTTGCTTTCAAGTTGTTTAGTAAGGCGAGACGTTTCCGCTCCATATGTCGACACTGGAGGGAGGCATTGCCTGTGTAGAAAAAAAGTTTACATTATGAAGATTTTTATAGCTTTGTGGTGTTTTTTACCGAAAAACATCTTGAATGATCACTTTTGCTTTTTTCAAGCCTATTTTAAACGCAGGGAGTTCAATTAACAGTTTGTCAGAGTAAGCGTCGAGAAGTAACCGGTTGCCATTTCGGGCTGTTTTTCAAGGCCATCGGGAGCGGTCAACAGGGAGAAACGCGGCGCTACGTTAACAATATTATCTGATACCTAATAAGAAAAGCATGGCTTTTAAGAGTAGCTCACAATGGGCCTCTTCGATTTACAGTCTCGGGCTCACCGCGGACTCCCCGAGAAGCAGTCCAACATTCGATTTTCCCGTGTATCCCTATGGCCTCGGGGAATCCTCGGACTACCCGCGGGCAGCCCGCGGGGAGCCAGAAGTGGAAAATCGAAGAGGCCCAATATTGCACTCCGTTAAATCAAGAGAATAGTCAGTATTGTACTTTAGCACTTTCGAGGCAGCGTAAATGATTCGCTTAACCAAGAAGGCTTCGGCCTACTGTTCAGAGTGGTGTAGGGGATTACGAAAAAAACATGTTGCCAAAGCGCTCCTCTATAGCGCAGTGCCGAAACCTCAGCAGACAATTGTGAGCGGTTGCAGTAGTAAGTGGTCCAAACAACTTTTCGTAGGAGTGGACTGCCCCACAACAGTGGTCTGGGGCACCTTGGAGACCTGAAAATGTTAGGCCAGCAAATTTCTCCGCTAGAGTTAAGTTCTTCTGCACGTTCTGCAGATAGATCTCTTGCGCATTTGCGCGTGCGTGTGCGCAAACGGGTGCGCTCACGGGCGCACGCAAATGCGCGCGTTCGCACTCAGGAGAACCGACCTGCTCAGCGCACCCACACGCAAACGTCTGCATAAGCTTCCGTACACCCACATGACTTTTTAACTCACACACAACCGCGTACGCGCAAATAAAATATTGCACGATCTAACGTGGCGTTTACGTCTAAAACACCCCAAACGTGGCAGTTTTTAAAGAGTATGGGGCATTGTTTCTCGAGCACCCGAGAACATAAAAGTAAATGACGTAGGTCTGCAAGTATGTTCCCCAACACAACAATTGCTTTATAACCATGCATAAAAATAGGAGAAACATAGCAAGTGATTGGTGGTGTGTTTGCGTCACAAATTTCCCTGGAGTCATGTGCGAGTCACAGTTTTCTTGGAGATCAAAATCTGAGGTGACGTCGGATATCTTTTTTTTTTCTAGTAGACAAATGAACAAAACAGCCAAATAAAAAAACGGTGGGCTGTAAAAGACGTAATTGTGTGAAAATAAAGAACCCCTAGAGGACGCAAGAGCCAAAGTAATGGCTCCGGATACACAAGGTTGAGTTTGCTGAGGAAGGAAGGGCGACTTTCTGTGGTGTTTTGTTGCATTATCATTACCCTGTTCATACTTTCCCAGCGCCCTTGTTCCAGTCCTTCTTATGTGTCAACGTATAGTAAACCGAGTCGCGGTATATAGCCATTGTGTGTGCAAGGCCCTACGAACAGTCCTAATTCAATAATCTCTTATCGCCTTCCTAAGGCTGCTTTCAGACAAGGATTTTTGCCACTTTATTTGCTGCTGCTGGTTCATTTTCCCTTCTAAGCTAGAGCTTATTAGATCACCTTTTCGTATATCTTCTCTTTGTTGGGCTCCCTTTGTTGTCATGTTATCAAAACATGCGAAACGTTTAAGCTAATGTAAAAAGGTTAAGTAGCGGCAGTTTTTACTATAAAAAATTAAGCCAGGGTTGAACAAAGATGGCAGCGTTTATGGGCTCTGTTTCCATTGTGGTTTTGCAATACCTTCGAAGGAGACGAATACCAACACGTGAGCTTCAGCTCTAGGGAATTTGCTGCCGTTTTTGTGCAGTTTTGTGCACCACCGTTTTTCTCCGCGACACGGTTCAGCGAAACAATTCACGGTTTCGTGCCCTGGCCCTGACCGCGTTTTAGGCGCCGCCACTTCTTGATATTTTTTTGGAAATAGCAAGAAATTCCACTGAAAAACCGCAATCATATTTGCCTGACCTGTTTTGAAGTCATTTTAAGGATAGTTTCGGCGCAAGCATTGTTTGACGAGTACCCCGCCGAAAAAGCTTGGCGCCATATTTTCAAAATAACTATGATTAATGAAGTAACATACTTATACGGCTAATTTAATTTCTTGGTGCCCTCTAGATCCATCCTGAATAACTGGAAAATATATTAGGAGCTCGCGAAAGAACCCGTTCAGATACCGCAAATACCAAAAAAAGTTGCTGCATTTTTGGAGCCGCCCCTTTTCATAGGGGCAATTTCCCGTGCAAGCCGGATGAACTTCCCAGGCGTTGTAGTCCCACACAAAGGCCGATGGTCAGTCCAGGGAGTCGCTTGTACCTATTTTACCTGTAGCTGCCCGGCGCCACCAGAGCACACGAATGTACATGGTGCGACGGTGGACGCTCAACTCGCAACCGCCTGTGGCAGGACATGCTACCAGACTATCTTACCTCCGGCAATGGCACAACGCGGCATGATGGCCGGGGGCCCCGCCAGATGGACAATGGTCAAGGGCCCCTCGCTAGGGTAAAGGCAGCTTTCCAGACGTGAATTCCCCTTTCAAAGGTCCGCACTCGGCCAAAAAGTTATGACCCCTTCCACTGGGGCATTTTCCCGACAAAGTCGGGTAACTTCCCAAACACGATATTCCCTGTGCAGGGAGTGCTTGTACCAATTTTACTGGTTGGTGCCCAGCGGTACTGAAGTACCTCCCACATTCTCGTACCCCGTGGTACAAACCGACGTGGTGAAACGGTTGCCAGTACTCTTGATCCCCCTTACGGGGGGCGCCTGTCCATATTTTTTTATTCTGGTGGGTGACCAGTGGCTCACGAGGAACCTACCACGTCTGCCGCAGTGGTAAAGCGTGTTGAAGCCCTTTATCCCCTGCAGAGACAGGGGGCGCTTGCACCCTTTGTACTGGTGGGTGCCCAGTGCTCCCATACCCCGCCCGAAGGGGTTCTAGGGACCTACGACATGGCCCCCCATGGTTGCTTGTAGTCAAGCGCCGAGCGTTTGTTCCACCGTCGAGGCAAGTTACGGTACGGGGTGCTTGTACGCTTTAAACAAACCGGTGGGTGCCGGCGGCCAAGCATTCGAGCCTGGTACCTCCCGCTTACGATGCGTGTGTTTTACCACTCCGCCATCGCCGTCGGTAAAAGTTTCTGCGTTTTTGGAGCCGCCCCTTTAGGGGCGATTTACCGTGCAAGCCGGGTGAACTTCCCAAGTGTTGTATTCCTACACAAGGGCCGAGCGCCTGGCCGGGGAGTCGCTTGTACCTATTTTACCGGTAGGTGCCCGGCGCCACCAAGGCACACGACGGCACATGGTGCCTTCCACAGCCACGGAGGACGCTCAACTCGCAACCGCCTGTGGCAGAACATCCCCGACAATAGCGCAACGCGGCATGGTGGCCGGGGGCCCCGCCAGATGGACAAGGGTCAGGGGACCCTCGCAAGGGTAAAGGCAACTTTCCAGGCGTGCATTCCCCTTTCAAGGGTCTGCATTCGACCAGGGACGCCCGTACTCGTTAAATAAACCGGTGGGTGCCCGGCGGTAACAGGATTCGTACCCAGTACCTCCCGCATACGGGGCGAGTGCTGTACCTCTGAGCCATCGCTCCGAGCCACCGCCCAGCTGCCGAACTTTTCTCTTGACAATCATACTCAATTTCCTTTGCGTCTTTCCCACATGCTGCAAGGGCGCATGTGTAGACTTGACTCTGCCCTGAGGTAATCAACACCATTCGTTTTCCTTCCAGCCTTTTTTCTTCATGATGTTGTTAATACGCCTATATGCTATGGCTTATCGCTCCCTGGACTTTTCGGTATTACCGGATACATACTTTGTCACTCACCTAATGCTACTTCTATAATTACAATGTTCAAGCGAATCACACAGGCCTCTGTAGGTAAATGTCTGTAACACGCGTTTCTACATCCCAGGACACAACAGTTCACTATAGCTGAGGTGTTAGGGATGCGTGCTCGTCGCGCGTTATGGAAGATATGGGTTCGATTACACTAAGCATAACGTATCCCCCATTCCCTATTCAACTACACCACTTTGTAGGAGCTTCCCTGAAAATGTTCAAGCCGATTCGAGACTTCTTGGTGTGATTCCTATTCTTTGAGCTTTTAGTTGTTTTTGGGGAAGTCCGCCGGCCGCTTTGTCTTTGTTTTTACCGCGACGGCATGAGGTTTTAGACCTACCGAGCAGCTAGTGCTTTTTCATTATTAACAAGCCAGTTTGTGTCACACTAGCGGTTCTCTACGTATACATGGGGTCGTGCGTTGTAGTGATACCTTATATTCATAAGCCGGATTCGTAATTTGTCCACTTCACATCTTTAGTTGTTTAGTTTGCGTAAACGTAGATGATTTTCGCCTTCAGAATTGGTGAGGAAGAATTCAAAAATAGCAGAAATCTTCAGCCCTTCCACTTTGTGAAGAAGGACGAGAATAGAAGCTGTAGCGGGTTTTACCTTAATCGAAGCATCTAAACACGAAACAAGAGCACCTTGCTTATCATTCGGGATTGAGTTTATTTTCTAATTAATAAGCTGACTGGTAATTGGAAGGACTAGAGTTTTATTTGAAGATACAATCATCGGGCCTCTCTGTTTCCCTCCCGTAGAAGCCCATGTATTCAGAGTTTATGAGAATTCCACGATGTTTACAACTTCACTGTGTAGAAGGGCTTGCGTTAGATATATTTTATATTCCATAGCGGTCATCTTAGCCCAGAAAAGAAAACGCACAAAAAGAAGACAAAGACAGGCGCTAGCTTCCAACTGTGATTTATTGAACCTAGGTGAAATATATACGAGGAAACAGACAGCTACAAGAGATACAGAAACGTATACAATTACAAAAATGATGAGATTACCGGAACAACTTGGTGCTGTCTCACACGTGTCGGTCGCAACAATGACCAGTTCTTTTCTTAGAAAGCTGCCTCTTTTTCTCAGAAGGAAATAGATGCCATACTGACACATTCAAAATTCCCCAGTTGCATTTCATCCGCCTTGACTCTTTCTCTCTCACGCGTGCACAGATCAGAATCATGAAACAATAGGAATGAATTTTCCCAGAATGACTCACTTCCGCGGGATTTACTGCAATGGGTTGACAGGTTGCCATTTTTTTCTTTTCTGTACGTTGTTCGGATGCTCGCATAGCCCGGAATTGATACATCTGTGCTACATATACCTCTCCAAAGGCCAACGGAACACAGTAGACGACGCCGCCATAACATTTGACGTACTTGTTGAGAAGCCCAACGCTGCATACAGCCTTTGTTTTTCCACTGGACATGTCCTGTACAAAGCCACGCGGGCCTTTGGGGTGCGGACGTGACTACCCGAACGCCGGCGTTCTGCCCTAATTTCTTCAGCCTGTGTGCGACGCCATAGCGCCACCATTCACTCTGTGTTACGCATTTAGGGCCAGTAGATGTCCCACGGTGTTATATAGAGTTGTTTTAGCGGCTAATTGACAAATAATTTCTTTCGAGATTGATTTCGAGGTAGATTTCGAGATAGATTTGATAAACCAAGTTACAGCCGTTGTCTGCAACAGTACGTCCTGTGTCTACATCACCACATTTACAGCAGAAGGAAATTCTGTGTCGTTTACAACTTAACTTCACTGTGAACTAACTAATTAGGCGTACTCATGGGAGGTTGTGGCCGTTACTGTACCAGGGTGGCCAGTCCTGCTCTGGTGAAGGAGTGCATTACCGGCAATGGTAGCCGGGGTCAGGCTGCACCCGAAGCCCCATTCTGCGATTGCATATACGCGGATTCTTTTTTTTAATCCGGTGGAAATTGTTAGCCACCGGAATTCGAACCACGGTGATTCTGCACGCGAGGCGGATGCTCCACATGGCTCTACGCCACCGCTGCGGGAAAATTGGAGATTAATGGGAGAGGCCTTTGCCCTGCAGTGGGCGTAGGTAGGCTGTGGTTGATGACGATGATGAACTAATTAGGACAAGTAGCGATAGAGAGTATAGGACAAGCAACAATAGAGATAGATAGTGGCGATAGTACAATTCTAAAGCCCGCCTTCACTTATCTCGTCGAGCCGTTCCGCCGTTCCGCGGAATTTGACCTTGATTTGACGGCAGCTGCGCCATACCGTTGGCAACGCATCACATGATTCGCCCGGCCGACCTCCGCCTGCGGCCGCATCCGCTATCCCCCGCCGCCGCAGCTGCCGGGTTGACGCATGCGCTTTACGCACCTGCGTCGCCGCCTGTCCACGTGACTCGCCGCGCACTTTCGAGCTTGGCCATGGATGAGAGCGAGGCCGGCCGTGTTCTCCAAGCACTGTGCAGGAGCGGGAAGCTTTAGCCGTCATCGGCAAGCGGCGTCTCACTACCCCACGGACATAGCTGGTGTGCTGCTTCACTGAAGGGTGTCGGGAAGGACAAGCGCGCAAAGGTAGCGTCTGAGACTAAAAAAAATGAGCCGTTCTGGTCGGAAAACGCCGGAAGCGGAACCACAACCATAGGCAAAGGCAGACTTTGGAGGAATGGTATAATCATCACCGATAAATCAAAGGTTATCCAAGTCAAACCAAGACTTCCCCAGGTTAAGACAAGCCTTCGCTTGCATATTAAGGGGTAGCTGAGGAAAGCCGCAGTAATTTTTTTTTTTCAAGATACCTTAGTACGATTCAAAGCTACTGAGCCCTCGCGAAGAACTATGGACGAAAATGTTTAACTGCGAAGCTGTTTAGCCAGTTGTTGTAATTTCTCGTTTCCACAGTTAACATTACCAAGAAATTGCCCAGCGCACTCACGTGAGCACGCACACGTGAGCACGGGCCTCAAGGCTACCGCCCGGCAGTTAAACAAACCAAGAAAATGCTTAGCGCTCGTGTGTGCGTGTCTCGCGACGACCCCCCCAACGACCCCGCGCACGCTTGTCCAGTCAAGCATGCCCACTAATGGACATTGGCCAAGATTGCGGCGACCACCCTGTGGTTAAAATACCAAGAAAATGACGAGCACTCGCTGTGCCCAGCGCCCACGGAACACGTTTGTCAAGCCAAGCATACCCACTTAGGCAGATTGGCCAAGATTGGCAAAAAAAGAAACTCCAGCGTTCACCGTAATCGTGGGAACACGTGCTCGGAACGACAAATACACGTCATGGCGTACGCCCCTCCCAGGTGATGTCCAATGATTATCACTTCCACAAAAAAGGAAGGAAGCTCACACTTATGGCAACAATGGTGGAGTATATGCCCTATTGTGGAGACGGAGGGCGGTATACGGTTCGTCAGTTCCCGTAATGTCTGATATTTTTTCTTCTTTCTTGTAGTTTTTAAAATTTCCTTCGACCAAGTATCTCCCTTTACGCTATTATAAGGATTGCACGTGGAGCTGCCGCGAAATGTGCATTATTGTTAAAATGCAGGGCGTTATACGGTTAGCATGCTTCCAGGAATTTTTTTAACGTTTTTCTTATTGTTAATTTTCGAAGTTTCGTTCGACAAATAATCTTCGTTTACGCTATTACAACGATTAAAGATAAAACTTTCGCACAATTCGCGTTATTGTAGGAATACAAGGTGTTGCACTGTCCTGGTAGTGGGCGTACTCGGAAAAACATGGTACGCATTAAAAATCGAGATTTGGTGTTGCTTCCGTTTAAACACTTTTATCTTCTTCCTTTATTAGTTCTATGGCACTTGTTGGTTTTTATACAGCCGAATATACAAATTTATTACAATATACAATACAGTCGAGCCCGCTTATAACGAACACAACGGGAAACCAAAATCACTTCGTTATATCCGCTTTTTGCTATATCTGGACAGAAAATCTATGTATACCAATGGTAACGAGAAACAAAGATTTGTTCGTTATAACCGCTATTTCGTTAAAACCGGTTTCGCTATAAGTGGGCTACACTGTATACAAATTTATTTTATCTCTGTTTCAGTGAGTGCGCACTCCCACAAAATGAGGAGCTTCGTGTCAGCTGCAGAATTTGTGTTTTTCGATTGCGCTGGC
This sequence comes from Haemaphysalis longicornis, assembly GCA_013339765.2. Classification (NCBI taxonomy): domain Eukaryota; kingdom Metazoa; phylum Arthropoda; class Arachnida; order Ixodida; family Ixodidae; genus Haemaphysalis; species Haemaphysalis longicornis. The sequence continues at coordinate 239,815,149 of CM023449.1, forward strand.
AGTCCGATTTCCCTGTCTGCCGTGTGTCAGGGCCATGTGCGCTGTAATTTAAGGCAGGTCATTTCCGACATAACGGACAAATCACGGCTGTCAAATAAATAGCGGCCATCTTTACGCAGCTGAAAAGAAAAGCTTCTGAAAACACACCTTCAAAAAAAAGCACTGTGTGAGCAGAAGAGCCGGTACGGAAAACACTTCCTCAAACTTCTGCGAAAACGAACAGAGTATATTTGCTCCGCTCCTAATTAATGCTAGGCACAGAAAACGAACGGCCCACCTAAGGCACGAATGCAACAGTTTCCGGTGACGTAAAAAAGTCAATCACCTAGGAATAACCTAGCTGGCCACGGGATTAACGTCCGTAAGAACACTTTTTGCACAAAACATCTCCGTGAAATTTACGCGCCTGGATAGACGTCTATGCTCACATCACCTTAGTCATATTACCTGTCATCCTCTATCTATGCTCCTTTCTCACTTCTCCCTCTTTCACAAAGAGTAGAAGACCAGAGACTATAAGATCGGGCTGACCTCTCTATGTTTTTTTTTTCTTTCATGCATTAAAAGTACTCTCTTCCTCTGTCTCTCTCTCTGAAGAAAAATATATTTAAAAACATTTTTATTCCTGTTTCTAATTTTTTGTCAACAGAGTATTTAGGAGATATTTTTCATAAACGAATAGAAAAGGTGACCGACTCATATAAACAATTCATATTAGCCTGTTTCAATCACTGCGCTGGACGCCTGCCATAGATTAGTTTCCAGTTCAACAGCATATTCGAATACCCCTTCAACTCTGCCATTGACAATGTTTAACGGCTGGTTGGGCTTTTTCAGATCGACGTAGGTGGCTACTTGGCCAAATCAATTAACTCTGGTAGCTTATATTCAGTGCACGCTGTAAATGGGCCACCACCACGACGGTGTCCTCGATTGAGGTATTTTAACTAATGCGCTGATAAAGTTTATCAATTAATCAGCTGATCCAAGGTACCAAAATAATTTCTCTAGCAATAAAAATTATACAAAGATTTCACTATTTTGTTGTATTAACGGCCTCATTTTACATGTAGATCGCATTCTGTATATGCACTGTGCTTACCTTCACTTACCTTAAAACAAAGACAGAGATGTGTAGTGTAAAGAAGAGCATGACAGAAATATCTTGAAAAAAAAAGTTAGCTTGAAAACTTTGCGTGGTCAGAGATATCGTTATTTTGCTACAATGGCTACAGTTTTTATATCACAGATGTTCGATTTTCTGGCCGCCACAATAAAAATTTTTTTACATCACCCCGTGGCAAAAATATTATAGCGCTAAACTTTCATCTATTGTGCCCTTCTCGGAAACTAGACTTTCGAATCCTTTCTGTCCCTACTAATAGAACGTACGAGACACCTTTCATCCACTCAACAGTCAACAACCACAGTGGCACGTAAAAAACTAAAGCGAAAGAAAAGCGCAATTTCTGAGGAAAGAAAGAACATACCACGAAGACATGTCGCTACTTACCAAATTATTCAAGCCGTAGAATTAACGTCACAATTTTTCATTGAGAAGTGCACTCTGCATGACAAAGCTTTATATTTTCACCGAGCTGCAAAGTACCCTGTTAGCCAATGATCCGCTATTCAGTTTGAGAAAGACTATTCTAAAGGCGGATAAAATCCAGATAAGCTTTAGTAAAACCAGGAGCCTACTGTAAAGCACCGGCAGTTTTCTTTGAACATTTTTTAGAGGATTTCTCTTCAACTGCGGTTCACTCAGATGTACGGTCAAAAGATTTTTCACTAAACTTGTCCCGCTAGAAGTTACTCGGCTGCACGTGTTCATCTGTCTAAAATATGTAACTGAACATGCAGACGTGACCCTAGAAATACGGGAACTCCAGAGTACAATGTTAATCGCCACGGAAAAACGCAGGTTTCGAGTGCATTCACGTCAATGTGAATCGAAACGGGTCAATTTGGGATAATAAAGATTCGTGCACATTTTTTTGTGTGTGAAATTAAAGCATTGAAAAAAGAGAAAGGAAATAAAAGCTATCCCAAAAAATGTTGACAGAAGAAGAAACGCAACGAAGGAACGGCCGCAGGCTATCGGTCCAATGTATCAGTGAAAAGAAAGTCGGCGCATAAAAAAGGGGAAGGTCTTTGGCCATGGCGAAGATGAGACTGGACCCACCAAGTATACTGTAGATGAAGAGGTTCAACTTCGAAAAGAAAGATCAGCAAAGAAGTGAAGCGAGCGAAGGAACTGGCCCTCCGGGATGACGGTGTACTCCAAGAGGAAGCGCACAAAGTGAACACATGTCGTAGACACACGCACATACCCGCACGTACGGGCACACGGGTGTGCACCGGTACGTGTCTATAAAACGTTTTAGGGCGCAGTCCTTTGTCGCCCGTTCGTGAGCTGAGCCTCGCTCCGTCGTCGTTACCGAATGAAGGATGGCTGGACCGACGAGAGAAAAAAAAAAGGCAGCATCTCCCCTCCGTGGATGATAGCGAGGGTGCGGAGTACGGGGACTCGAAATGACATCCAAGTTGCTCCCCGAGTGACATCCGATTTTCGCCCCGACCGTCATTCGATTTGAGCCGTGAGTTGCACCTTGATTATTCCCTAAATCGCTGGATGGTGGTGTGCGCACGGTTGGACGGGGACGGACATTGGGAGGTCCTAAGGTACTCCGCACCGTTACAGGCGAGGGAGTAAGCCGTTTGACTCGCGGGTACTAACTTACGGTAGTAGCCCAGTGGGTAAGACAACTGACACTAACTCTGGTCTACCGGACACAGGCTCGAATCCTGCCGGTGCCTCTGTGATTTTTTACGATTGTAAATGCTATGCGCACGGACGAGGACGCACATTGTGAGGTCCTAAGGTACTCCGCACCTAAAAGCGAACGATGAAAGAAAGCAAAGGAAGTGAATGTCGCTAAATTGGGAGGGGAGGGCGGTTCACCACGGCAGCGCGATCCGAAGTGTGCGCTGGGCGTGGGGTTGGGACGGCGGCAGCATGCTTCGCCCGCACAAGGCGCTCAACGGCGCGACACTTGGCGAAAACGTGAGGGGGGACGTGCGCGTGACTATGATGTGCGTTCGCTTAAGACGCAGTTCGCGGTCCCTTCCTGAGACGCACCTCGCGCCGCCGAAGCAGAGGCTCATCATAGGTGCCGTCGAGAGAACTCAAGAGGGAGTGCTGCCTCAGCGCACTGCTGCTGCGACCAGATATCGTATTAGGGAGTATCGTAATCGATAGGCGATATTTTATTATACAGATGCCTCAATAGCTGATACATATATTAATTTTAATGGCAAGAGTAATTCGCAGAGTCTGTGAAGACCGATAGTCTTGCATTTGTCATTCTAGAGCAGGGGTCGGCAACCTGAGGCCCTCGAGCCACATGCGCACCGCGGGGAAGCGTTATGCGGCCCCCGGCATAACGTCAGAACCCCCGTCCCTCGTCTCTTCTCATCTGAAGGCCGACATGGCTGTTTTGACCTCAAACAAGCTTAGACAGAAGCAAAAAATATCACTTCAAGTTGGCATCGTTCCTGATCTTCTCACTTAGCGAGATTTACTTTCTGTATTTGCACAGGTCCGAAAGCGGGGATCCAACTTCAGATTTCAACCGCAATTTCTTGCTCTTTGCGTGCAAAGCTTGTAACCTATGTTTTTATTTTTGTAAGCTTGCAACCTTCATTGCGTGTAACCTATGTTTGCAAATTTCAACCTTCTGACACGCGTGCTGAAAATAATCATCATTTACATTCCAGTTCTGTACATTGTTCCCCCCCCCTCTTTGATTTGCCGTCAGGCTACCGCCCTGTCGGCTTGTAGCTCGTCCCACCGCCTCAAAGTTTGCCCATCCCGGCTGCGGAGGTTGAGAACAAGGGTGCGCGTATTCCCCGGAGGGAAGCATGACAAGGCAGCACAGGTGGCCCCGGCTATTGGTTCCTGCCTGCAGCATTTATTTGAGATCGCACATGTAAACACGAGGCAAGAAAATGAGCCAGGAAGAAAGGGAGCCATTTAAATATCTGTATGAATTATGCTAGTTTCTAATACGTCCACGAATAATACTGGTTGCAATTTCATTTGATGCACAATACCGTGATGAAATTGGCGGTATAATTTGCAGGTTACTTTTTAGGCACGCGTTCACTATACTAAATGTTGCCTGATTGTTTATTCTGGCGTCAGTTTCAGGTTTTTATAAATACATCTTCATAGCTTCGCAGTGGGGCGCTTAAAAATAGTTTTATTGGGGTTTTCACACTGTTCAGCAGTTCAGCAGACAGAATTTCAAAATATATTCATGACGATAAAATAATATCTTGAAGCGCGAATGACACTTTTCTTTCTAGCGTTTCTTAGATTTTGGCGTAATATTAGCTGCTTTAACCATCGGATAAACTAATTGACTCGTATAATACAAAACAATAAACATATGAAGACAACAGCAAGACCTCCCGTAAAAGATTTCTACATTTGAAGCTGTTCTTTATTTTTGAGCGGATGTGGATTCATCCGGCTGTTCGCCGCACTGTCTGAAGCTTGGAAGTAAGAGAAGGCACATTAAGAAATGTACGCTGATTGTACGATTCCGATTTCTTGGGGGAAAGCATAAACTGCACCAGAACAAAGTATAACAGGTAGGATCACCAGGAACTGCAGCCAAGGTTTTAAAGACGATAGTCTTTCTTGGGCTACTTGAATGTGAAATTTTCGGACTGTCTGTCTGCCCCTTGATTCAGCCGCCTGGTTAAAGTTAAACAGATGCTGTACTATACGTTTATATACCCACAGCCAAAACTAAACTTCTAAATCCGTTGGCAATGTTTATACTTGGCGACATTGTTGAGCCATAAGAAAATATTACGCATATAAGAGGCAAGACATCCGTGCATAAGTTATATTTGCAGTGTTCTTTTAATTAAAATACACGGATGGTTGATATAATATAAAATACGTCAAGAAACATACAAATCGGTCCCCCGCAGTTTCCCTATCGGCATTTTAAGAAATTAAACAACAACAATAACGAAACCTTCCAGTACATAGACTGCTTCACGTTCCGCTTGGAACGCACTTGGAGTAGGGTGCCTCGATTCTTGCGCGTTTCCGCCGTGCCGCTGCGTTGGAATCGAGGCACATGGCATAAATCAGTGGAACGCGGTAAATCTTAATTGACTTGAGCAAACCTCTAGGGTGTTTAACTGGTGAGGAGGGAGGCGGGAGAGGAACAGCATGAGAGGTGAACGGGAAAGAGAAGGGAGGCATTTACTTGGTAGGGGCGCCAGACGACTATTGTCTTTCGTCGACATTTGGACGAAGTGAGCGGATACGCGGCCAATTTGTATCGAACAATCGTCAAACAGAAGTTTGCAAATCATGCTACGACTCCGAGCTTGTCGTCGTAATAAGCAGGGCACAATAAAAAGTAGTAGCGTGCAAGCTGAAATTATCTGGGGCAAACGCCGCCGGAGAAATTCAGCTTATGGAAAAGTAGGAAAGACGGGCAGCGACACCAGCACCAAGAAAAAATTGTGAGCGTGGATTTAGGGACGTACCCCCTCGGTAGCATAAGGCGTGGCCTCAACAAACAAGCAAACTGCACAAGCGCCTACTGATTCAGGAAGCGACATCAGTTGGTGCTCGCGAGAACGGCAAGAGCCGCTCATTAGGGTTGCAAGGACTGAAGAAGCGGTGGGGTACCCATGAGCCACTTCATCCGAGAAGCTTCTCGCAAGGTCACTAGTGGCGTGACTTACTGTTGGGAGAAGGTGGGGGGACAAGAAGAGACAAAATGAGCTATTACGGGCAGATGAAAAGCTAGATCTATGATCAGCGATGATGGCACGATGCTGCACGCTTACCCTGTTAATCCAACACCCGCTGACAACCCCCGATAATCCACTCGTCGAAACACTACACTATTTAACGGCGCCGGCCTTCCATCCTGCCGCCGTCGTAGCGTAGTCGCGCCCATTGCTCGGAACCCGTTCTCCCTCAGAGGCTGGTCTGAGCCGCGCGGAATGGGATCTTGGAGCAGAAGAAAGACAGCGCGGATATCGCGTTAAGCTGTTGGCGCCGGTAGAAGCCCATCCGCCCTTGATCGTGTCCCTCAGATGGCGGAAGCTGGTGCACTCTGAGGGCTGAGTGTTGTCTTCGAGAGCCAATTTCCGCCCCAGTCGGAGAACAAAAGAGGGCACATTGGCTGCGGGGCTAGCGTTGATTTCGAGGACGGCGACAGAAGCTTTAGCACGCGCTTCCGGGCCTTTGCCTATTATATTGCCGCAAACCAAGCATTGGTTGTTTATGTTTTGTTTTTGCCGACCTTCTGCAGGCGGGCTGCCAAGTGAAGCCGGTGTCCCATTCTTTATTTTTATGCCGCACCTGTTATCTCTTTTGACATGGAGAGCGTTTCGAACTAACATCAACAACCTAGAGTAATCTTCTTTGGTCTACAGTGTTCTGAATGAAATCGACGGTAAAAGAAACACTCGCGCCCATAGATAATTTCCCGCAGAGCTGACGCCGCGGCATTCCACTCGCTGACACTTGCCTGCGACGTCACATTGTCGAGTGCTGCTTCGCCGACTGGTTATTCTTAAGTTGTTGGGGGAGCTGAAGTTCGCTCCAATAAACTTGTTTTTTTTTTCCTTCAGGAAATTGCGTCGTCTTTGTCTTCGTGACAATATCTTGCAGGAACCTCCTGCAATCACGAGTGGCGTTTTGATTTATTTGTTTGTTTGAGCCTGGGTAGCGCTAAGGAAGAGTATTAAGTACTGGTACTCGGCGCAGACCTCGCGCTTAAGCACCGCCCTCTTTCGCCTGTCTTGCTCTCGAAAACAAGAAGGACAAGTGAAAATTTACTGTGTGCGGTAAACGTACTTGAATTGGGAATTTACGTTTTTCAGTTTACCTATGTTTCGACGTATGCCTGGCTGGAGGGAAAAAGTTCCCTTATTCCCTGTCACTCTTCCGCTCGACACACGCGTGCGCTACGCGCTGGCGTAGTTGCTAGAACCGACCAAAGATCGCAGCGTGAGCGCCTTTCGCTGATCAGCACGCTTTTTCGTTATATCGCCTATGACGCTGGTATGGACGGGCATGAAAAGGACCAGTTGGTTTTACTAGACACATTATGCTTCCTGACTAATTTTCTCACGCAGAGGAGGGAACGAACATTTTCCTATCGTAGCGACAAATATGCCAGCACAGTTTTATAATCCGCAGTACCAATGCGTGCGTACAGATTTCCGGCCGAACAGCGTTATATATTCTAAAATAGAGCTGTTGAAGTAAAAGTAAAAGTACGGAACTTCTAAGTTAATTCAAATTAAACGACAGATTTTGTTTTAAATTTTCGTGCACCCGTCCAATTTGGAACCCGTCTCCCAGCTGAACCTGGTGAGAGGGGCCCGGACGGCCAGCCAGAGCCAGGGACTCGTGGACTACGCAGTCTACCTACGACCCTACCTTCGCACACGGAGTCGGATTGGGCTTCAGTAAATGTTTATTCGTTATCATCATCATCCCCTTCGGTGCTACCAGACCTAAGAGTTGCAATTGCTCAAGTTTGGCACAAGGGAATCGCAAGACTGCAAGGGCTCGAAGAAAATGAGATGGGCCTTCGTCCTGCAATGGAAACAAGCAGGCTGTTTGGCGGGATACGAGTAAAGGTTATGAAACGTCTACTTTACTTTACTAACCCTTTCGCACAATGAAGTGGCGCAGGTAGGCGCTCCTAAAAACATCAGGCTCTTCGTGAACTACTGCGAATATGATAAACATAGGAATCTTAATACGCAGTAATTTCAAAGTAATTTTAGGTATACATCTGTTTTCCATTTTCTTCCCTGTTCTTTCTTTCCTTGTTCCCCCGACATCACAAAATGGGCTGGAGCGATATTCTTAGCGATGTCAAGTTTTTACACCTCATTACTTATCAAGCATGTTGGCAATCTGGCCCTCTACACCAATCATCTTCATCACCTTTTGTGTCATTTCACGTTTATTTTCACGTTCACGTTAAATGCATTATATTTATTGTAACCTCACCCTCAGAAAACAGCGTTTCTGTGGCGCTTTTTGCCCTTAGTCGGCCTTGCGTCATAAAAATGAAATCATCATCATCGTATTCTTTCTGTGCAGTATGCTGTAGAAAACAGGGAAGGTTTCGTGCTAAATCTTCCAAAAGAATGGGGCGCTTCAGTAGAGTGACAACAGGACACAAAAAATACAAGGATGACAGGAGAGAGAGAGAGAGAGAGAGAGAAAAACTTTATTAAACTGAGCTCGTCTTTAGCGTGAGAAGTTGGGGGTCGTATTATCAACCCAACGACAACCGAGGCGGCCCTTGCGATCAGGGAGGTCTGTACCTCCCTGTCGTGGGATGCCAGTGCTTCTCTCCACTGCTCAGCTGTGGTGATTCGGGGATAGGGGTTTTGGGAGCAGGCCCACTGTGCAGAAGATGCAGTTCGGTGATAGGACTTGTGTTGGGTGGATTAGGTGCAGGCGGGTTGGGTGTGGGTATGTGTTTGTTTGTCTGAGCCTCCAGTCTTGCTCTTGGTCTGTTGTGAGTTCCGGGCGCGGGGGTGCTAGCTTTCGGTGGCAGAGGCGGTAATGTTCCGTAATATCGGTAAAGTTAAGGAGACTGTCTCTGGATCACCTTGTCCCTTGGGATGGGTCTTGCGCCACTCCAGCTCGGAAGGTAAGATCTCGAGCCTGAGAGTGTGCGGTTTAGTTCCCTTCCTGTACCGCGTGGGCCGGTGTCCAGAGTATATCTACTGGGGTGAGGGGGGGATTCTTCTGAAGAATTTTGAGTGCCAGGGGTGAAATGTTGCCCTGGGCAAAATTTTGAGTAGCGGTTTTGGAATCTGAGATAATTGGGGGGGGGGGGGGGGGGGTGCTACGGCTATTGCCACCTCTTCCGCCTCTGCTGGGTTTTTCGTGCGGATGGTTATTGCATGCACTGGTGGTTAGTCTGTGCCTTTCGTTAGGACAATGGCGAATGCTGTTTTATGTCGGTATTCAGCGGCATCCGCGAAGAGGGTGTTTTGACCTGGAGGGTATCTTTTTTGTAGGTATTGTGCCCTAAGTTCTCTTCTGTATTGGTTATGTGTTGGGTGCATATGCTTCGGCAGTGGTTTTATGATTAGGTTGTCTCTTATTTCTAATGGAATGGGCTCTTTCTCAGCTATTATTGCGGGGGTTGATTCTAAGCTGTTTTAGTATATGTCGACCTGTGGGAGTTTTGGTCAGACGGACTGATTGATTAGTTGAATGCGCTTCTATTAATTCCTCGCAATTGTTGTATATGCCTAGCTCATCGAGTCTAGCGTGAGATGTACTTAATGATATTCTTTATGCTGCTTTGTATGCTTTTCTAATTAGTTTATTTATTGTTTTCATTTCTTGGTCGCTTAGATGGAGGTAGGGGATGGAGTAGGTAATTCGGCTGATTACAAATGCTTGAATGAGGCGAATTCGGTCTCGATCCTTAAGTCCTGCTCTTTGATTGGTGATTCTTTTCATGAGGCATATGGTTTGGTTTACCTGTGTTGAGAGATTTTTAATGTGTATTGTGTTTGAGCGATTCCTTGTATGTGCAATCCTTGTATTCTGATTGTTTTACTATGGGTATCTGATGTTGTTGAATGTGGAGTGAAATCTGTGAAGGTGTTTTCGCTTTCTTTCTTTTGGGCGGGAGCAGGAGTAATTCTGACTTGCAAGGTGAGCAGGTTAATCCTGCTTCGTTTGCAGCTTTTGAGACTGCCTCTACTCCTTTTTGAAGGTTGTGTTCTATGTGAGCGTCGCTGCCTCCATGTATCCACAATGTGATATCATCCGCGTATAAAGTGTATTTCAATGTGGGTACCACTCCTCTTTAACTTAGCAATACTAAGCATCCCAAATGAATTAAACAAAAGGATGAGAGGGGAGAACCATTCGGAAATGTGCTTCAAGAAAGACGCACTAAAGCGAGCTCACGCTCATTCAAACGTTCCCAACCGACCATGTGCTCAAGCGGAAGAGGCAGCTTGGAAAGTGGCCTCTTCCTTTTTTTTGTTTGTTTTTTTGCTCGGTTACCAGTCATCTATGGGGAGTGTCAACAGCACTAAGGGTTGGGCCTGGAGCAGAAAGGAATACAAATGCCGTCACTTTGCATAATCGTCGGGCCGAGGCAAGTATAAACCACAGTGATATCCCTCGGTTTTTTTTTTTCGCTTATGTGGATTGTAATTGGCGCTGTAGTTCTTACTGTTCTGTCCTGAGAGCAACAAACGCCTTCGCGAAGAACCGTACACCGAAGAAAACACTTGTTTCGCAACACCAAGCAATATCCAAGAAGGAGCCGCGCCAGCTCTGCCCTAAAGTAGAGTGGCGACGTTCATCGTATTTTAGCATGTTTTGACATTTTTAGTTGTGCAGTCGCATACTGTTGTAATGGTTGGAAATGTGCGTGGAATTTGGGGTGTAGTTGGTTGCGGTAAATATATTTTATATGTGTTCAAGGGACAGCTGGTTGTTGTCACTTCTTATTCTCATTACCATTCTTTTTCCCATTTTCCCATTTATAAAATGATCAGTTTACTCAGTCTAAGTGTCATTCGGAAAAGCAAAGCGTGCATATACTCTGCATATGATGAGGAGCCGAGAAAAAATTGTGAGACCCCATCAGCTAGAAACGCGGATCAAGCATGAAAAATGTTGACCATACATGTGTTGGCGTACTCCGGTTACGGCAATAAGAAAAGCTACAACAATACCCTAGCTAGGACACCTGCCTGCCCTTCTAACCATTCCAGTAGGATTTGAACCCTACAAAATCAGCATGGTCGCCTATTTCAGATCAGAATTGTTTCTTGTTGGGATATCGATAATTCAAATATCCAAAGCCGTTCGTATCTTTGGGCTCCTGATGTATCCCGGGGGTCATAGGGACAGAAAAGCAGCCAGTTACAACCGGCATGACACAATCGGTAGAGTAGCAGCGTACAACTCACTGATGACCGCGTGAAGTTAAGGTGCTGCGTTTTTTTACAGGTGCAGTCAACTGGCAGCTGCAAACCGAGTTGTCGCTTTTGAATTAGAGTGCTGGCATCAAGCGTGGGTGGCTTGGAGGGCATATAAAGGTCATCGCGCGTATCCAGGCCCTGGCATTGGAAGTGTCGCGCATTGCCTAGGAGTATACCACGCGCGTTCAGAATGTATAGATTCCGTTGTCCCAGTCGATGTCACAGGATCATCGAAACACCGTCATCGCCTTCGGAGATGATTGTGTTAACAGGACAAGTGTACCTCGCTGCCCAACGCTGTGAACATCTCCGGGATGGCTCCGTCGAAAAGAAAGAGTAGGGGAAGACAAAGAAAGAAAGAGAGAGAGGAACAGACAGAGAAAGAGAGAACACGGGGGATTAATTCGGCCGATGAAATCGCGCAACGCTGTTTTATTGCTGTTAACGGGTACGCAGGGACACCGTCAGGTTTGTTCACAAGTGAAAACACACCGACGCGCCCACGAACCTTTTAGAATCTTCTGGTCTTCTTACGCTAGGGACAAGAGCAAAACTGGCAAGATTAAAATTTATACACCACCTCCTTGATAACTGCAGCCGCATCGATGCATCAAAATGCATCTCCCTAGCTGCATCCGGAGCACTAACCCAAACTGCATACACCATTACCGAAGACGCTTTCAACAACGATTGGATCAAGCATTCATATTTTCCGCTCTCAATAAGGGAATGGAATAGTTTAGATTCCTCGATTACCAGTATACAATCGTTATTAGAGTTCATCTAATAAATGAGGACATGTTCCGTAAATAATATTCCAGTTTCTTTATCTTTTTCGCTTTATATGAGCCGTATTACTGTTTTACGTGCGGTTATTTTTTGTGTATAAATGTTCCCGTAGTACTGCGCGGAAACGTATTTTTTTCCCTGTAGCAGCAACGGGTACTACGTTACCGGCATGTGTGTTCCTTGTGGTGCATTATTGCCGATTCTCTTGTGTTTACGTGCAACTAACGTTGTATTGTCTACTTGATAAGTAGTACTGTCTTATATGCCGCCTGTTAGAATGTACCAACTGTTCACTGTTCCTGTGTTATTTACGCCATTTTTCAAAATATACTTATTGAATTTTGTAAAGGTATCGAGGCGTTTTAAGGCATTTCTGCCTCCACAGTCTGGGCCTTCATAGAAATCGTCTGAGAAAATATGCTGCTGTAAAAACGTAAAACTGTAAGCGGTTTGTTCTATGTTCACGAACTGATGCCCTTCTGCTTTGGTTTCGTATGAGACCGGCAGTATCAAAAATAAATAAATAAATAAATAAATAAATAAATAAATAAATAAATAAATAAATAAATAAATAAATAAATAAATAAATAAATAAATAAATAAATAAATAAATAAATAAATAAATAAATAAATAAATAAATAAATAAATAAATAAATAAATAAATAAATAAATAAATAAATAAATAACGTAAGGTCTAGTCGTGTGAAACATCTCAGGGAATATCTGAAGAAGTGCTACGAAAAGCTTCACCGATTACCTGCGACGTTGTAGCAAGCCCCGTAATCTCAGCCGAAAATCAGGTACCCCAAGAAATAATTTCTCAGAATCAGGAGAGAAAACGCCAGCATTCATGTAAAAACTACCTTCACGAATACATTTCGTTAAGCCACTTTCATCGCACTTTTATGAAATATTCTAGAGACAAATACAACTAATGAAGAATAACTCCCTCAACTCAACCACCCTCATTTTCGTCCAAGCACATATTAAAAGCAATATTGAAGAGGGAACATAATGAATATTTTTATGTATCTGATATACTCAAAATGTGTTTGTTAAGTTTATTCGTACAAAGTTTAGAACGCCATCAACATCACGATCATGCTTTCCTGTGTTATCATCAGTTGAGTACACGTTCTTGCAGGCTTAGTGCTAAACATACGCCGAAACAAGAGCTTTCAGTGAGGCAAGAGCCGACGCCTACAAGGAGAAAAAAAAAGAAATCCCAAAGCCGCGGTTGGGCGATGTAAAGAGTTTCCCACTGCGGGGAGAAGTGTTCGGTACTGTTCTAGGCATAGCAACAACACCGGCGCTTCTATACGTGATCGGCTCGTCCTCAAACACTTACAGCTTTTTTGCCGAGTTCCTGACGCACAGCACAACTCCATCTAAGCGACGGGGAAAAAATCTCCCCTCCCGGTTCCGCCACGTGAACTAGCCCAAGGTGGGCGAAGCTAGTGGCGGGAGGCTTGCACGTGGACGTCCAACAGCCGAACCCGACTTGTCTAGTGTCTGCACTGGTCGAGCGGATTGGGTCAAGTGTGTTACGTATACAGTAAGATGCGTATTACACGGGAGGAAAGCAGACAGCCCCTGTTCGTCCGCTAGAATCAAGCTCGAGTACTTCCAGGTTTCACTCAACTAAAGGCTAGGAAGTATGCTAAATAGCAAACTACGAACAAAACTGGGTTATTTCGAGCACTCTGTCGACTATGTCCAGATTTGTAGGTCACCCCTCTCCACAGAATAGAAGGGCACTCATTTTTTGTTATCAGTGCGTGGTGGACCGTTCATTTTCTTATTTTTTTTTTGTTCTTGAGTCTGTTGTTATGAAATTTCTCTCTCTCTCTTCTCTCTCTCTCTCTCTCTCTCTCTCTCTCTCTCTCTCTCTTTTTTTTTGTTTGATAATTCTCTTCCCCTATATTTTACACCTCTTCTGTTGGTGTAAGCAACCTGAGTTCTTGGCCTCACTTTCGTCCTCTAGGTGCCCCTATACCAAGGATTTAACGGGGAGAGAAAAACTGCGAGCAACAGCTAATGTTGCTCGCAGTTTTTCTCTCCCCGTTAAATTGAAGTTCCCACCTTTTCTTTTGCCCATCCTTTCTGGCTTGAAATTCTGTTTTGTGGCTTATATTTATGGTTCCCAGAATATCGGCACCTTTATTCTTTTGGGGACTTTTATTTTCGAGGTGCTCGATATGCGCCGTGAACCGTGTTTTTTTTATCAATGCCCGCTGGCATCACGGCTACAAAACCTATTTTGGGAGCGCGCTTCCTTCCAGGATGTGGAACGCAATTGAAATATTTGGAACTATCTAATTTTGTCTCCTTAAACCGAGTTCAGAGTCCCCCAGGTGCGTGACAAAGTGAAGCATTATGTTCTGTGCATCTCTTCTTTTTTTGTTTTACAAACATTTTATTTTGTTATGGTTTTACGTAACATTGATGTTCCTGCAGTTCTCGGCTGACGCCACGCGGGAAACGCGAAATGCATGAGGGCGGATTGTTAGATTTTATTTTCGGATTTTCACAAATCTTATAATCTTGTGATACAAAGAAACCTTTATCTGCTTCATGCGAAGCTAAGACTGCGAAAAAAGACAATAAGATAAACCGTGAGGTCGAATCATAAATACCCGCACAGTGCGTTGAGATTACCTTTTATTTCGGCGCTCGTACTTTTTTTTTTGATGCGATAGATTGCCTTACGGCATAACACGGAGGTTGATAGGTACAACATTGCACCAGTTGCACGCAGAAAGCCAAGAAGAGACCGGTACTGGGTGCCCATATAACTGGGTCCCCAAGGCGCTTTCGGTACTAAACAAATAAATAAAATATAATTTTTGCAGAAAAGAGGTTCCTGAATTATTTTTTTTCTGACTTGGGGAAATGGTAGCGATACAAGTGAGCCGCAGCAAGCGTCTTCTTCTCTCACCGTTGCGTTTCTAACACGCGACGACTTCAATATATCAAATTCCCCCCTCCCATGTGTTCTGACTGCTTAAGGAAAAATGCTCAAAACGTGAGGGCATAGCGCAAAATTTTACAAATGCCAGGCGCGTGCAGGATTTCTATCCCAGACGAACACTACTGTTCTCTTCGTATCATTTTAAAGCAATTCTTTGCTTGACTTTTTTTTTTCATTTTTGAACAAACAACCAAACCCGAAAGCACCAGATTTTGCTGAAGCAGAAAGCGGGCCGTCCCCTCCAATGCTCGCTACCCTCCAAAAGGTAGTCCATGCGCCTACAACGAAGTGACAGCCGACTCAGCGTACGGATTTCGGGCACCCGTCGGGGCGCGGCTGTTGGAGTCCTCGCCTGGTATAACTTAATTTGCGTTCTGAAGCACTGGCGCTTGCTGCCTTCCTCCTGAATACTGTGCGGCTTACCCCTTTGCGCCGTATTTCTATATTTTCCTTTCATTTTTGAACGACATTTCAACCGTGCATTAACGGGAACCCTCAAATCACGAGAGTGCCACGCCACTGTCAGACATGAGCTTACCAGTCGCGTCAGCGTTCCAGAGGCAGGCATCGAGTGAACCCGATGTTTTAGGCTGGTGTGACGCCGAGGGAAAAAAAGCTCGTGGATAACAAAATCTGACAGTTTAGATGCTTAAAAGCTGAAAATAGGTGGAGAGTAAGCTACAAAAAAAATAGGACACACAGGAGAACCTAATACCAAAGTTGAATGTCGTTATACAAGGTAGGCCGAGGACCGACGGACGGGCTACAGATTAACTCCTATGAACATCCTCCTGTCTAGATCGTTTTGTGAAGTTTTAAGAGTGCGAATATAGTTCGGTGCAGTGAGAGGAACTATACTTCCCCATCACACTACAAAACTATCCGGAAACTTGCGGCGAGTACTTGAAGGTAGCCACCGAAAAGATATCAATTATGTTTCTTTTTAAATGAAATTGAAGATTATTTTTGTTCCAAGGTCTAGTCTAGTGCATGGTCATTTCTGAACCTAAGGTATCCCTTTAATATTTTCTTTGTATATGTAGTATATGTAGAAACGCGAACTTGCAAAAACTTGCAAAGCTAATTGACATAACCTCTGCCATTTTTTCACTGCTCTATTTTTATCAAACTTTATTTCTCCCTAAGGACCATAAAAATTATTCCCACACACATATTCATAAACTGGATGCAGACGCACTATATGGAAGGGTCCTTTATTCAGCACGAGTGCTCTAATTGCTTTGGCTGCGCTGTACCACTTAGCACCACTTTAAAGCCTAAAGAAAAGCTTGGCGCAGTCCCGAAGAACTATTTCCGAAGCTTATACGTACTTCTTTGCTTTCTATTTAACCCTATCATATTTTCCTGATCACCGAAGTCCCTGAACTCGACCTGGGGTCCTTCTTTTCCGAAGAAAACCATTTGCAGATACTCCTTAGGGTGAATTGCCGAACAGACAGTACATACATAAGCATTGCTAGGAATACATATTTTTGGGAGCCGTATAAGTAGTTTTAAACCAATGTAGGAAGGTTCTGGGGTGGTTTATTACATACATCGGTGTGTCGCCTGTAAAACGGTATACCTGTGAAGCTTCCAAAAGTTGTCTTCGCCGTAAAACACAAATGTGTTGTGCAATAAAAACATTTTCAGAGCAAAATGAAAGGTCATGTGAGGGCGCATGGGCCTTTTATAAAATATATACATAAGACACCGCGTCCCCATACGGAACGCTATACACCGAGGCTCTGTAAAGTTGGCCTATACGTAAGTGCAGTGGTGAGAATAATTTTTAACAGGTATGATTCTAAGTGGTCAGGGAAAGCTGACATCAAAGGAAGAAAGCCTTAGCGCCTTTCACTTATAGCATTTTCTGTGCGGTGAAAGTGTGACTTATCCATTGCTACACACACAGACAGACAGGCTCCCTCTTTGAGTCCGCATAGAAATGCTCAACGTTCTGTGTCTGTGTGCTTTGCTCTGAATAACTTTGGATGACAATAGGGTTTCTGCTGCCCCTGCCAGGCAGTGCCCTGACCTCAGCCCTCCCTTTCTTTTTATGTCCTTCGTTGCACTACTTTCGCCTATACCCCTCGTATTAACGTTTTCCCTCTTCCACTTCCCTTCCTCTACTCGAACATTCCCCTGTCCACTCCTTTCTTTTCACTTACTAAGCCGGAACAAACTATCGGCTACAATTCCCTTACCAAAGAAATGGCAGGACAGCTAAAATTTAGAGATAAGGTTGCCTGTCTTCGCAACCGTGGGACGCACACTGTAATAACTCTCTCTAAAGAACACTCTAAAGAACACATTCTTTCCCACTATTTGTGGTGCCTTTTCGGACCATTATTTTGCCTTAGTTTCGACCCCGTCGGGGGAACGTTTTGTGCCCCGTTTACAGGAGCACGGAAAAGCACTCGCTCTTTTCGTCCGCTTTGAGTGCCGACCTGCGTTTCTCTCAATTCAACAGTTTTGTCTTCCACAGCGGAGTGCAGGAAACCTCATTCTTTTTTTTTTTTTGTTGTTGTTGATGTTCCGTTCTGAGCGAGGGAGATAAACACGTTTTCCCTAAGGGCTGCCAACGAAAGCGTAACTAACACCGTCACGCCGCCCTCCAAGGGTGGCAGCCGTCGTCGCTGCGGGACAGTTGGCAAACGCCTTTCGACGCCAGAGAGCACTGGGAACACCGTGTGCGCAAAAACACACCTACTTACAAATGCGCCAAATGTGCGTTCTCGAGCAGTGCCCACCTGCATTTATTTTGAACACGATAGTCTTTCCGGAGCTAGGTGAACGACAAAATGTCTGTCTGTCTGTCTGTCTGTCTGTCTGTCTGTCTGTCTGTCTGTCTGTCTGTCTGTCTGTCTGTCTGTCTGTCAAACATGTTTTCAGTGGGTCACTGACTCACTGGTAATTTGCGTCACCCGCGAGTGGGGACGAATCAGTACTCACCCGTAGGTCCCCCGTGAGTCACTGACCAACCTAAGCGTAACCTATGGGTTAAAGGAAGTACAGATAAGAAATGGGATCGGAGCAAGTAGAGCGGAAGATACACGGGTGTGGAGTAGAGCAGAAATAAGTGTTCAGCAGCGACAAAACAAATAAGGTGAAGCATTGGTGGTGAGGCGATGTATGAATGGCTGGAGATGAAAATAAAAGACCATGGCTACGCTCCGTTTTCCACTTCCTCGCCTTCATCTTCTCGTCACAGGGGAAGAGGGGGGAAAGGGAGAGCTAAAATGTGAAAAAGAAGAATGGAGCATGACCGGAAGAAGGAGGGAGGGTGGGGAGCGTTAAGTGGCAGGGACTGCGCAAAATCTTACCATCTTCTTTTTAACGTAGCTATGATAGCGCTTCCCGCAATAATAGAACGGATCGATGTCCTCCTACACAGCCTCTCTGCGTACAATGTAACGCCTTGGGTCAGCGGAAGCAGTGACGGGAAAATTCAGCACATCTTACAACAGGGTATTCAGAAGGTCGAGCGGTATGTAGATCGCCGGGTCCTCAGCTGCTCCTTCGCAAAAATCACGACTGTTGCTCCTACAGGCCCACTAGTAGGGGCACATGTACAAACCCAAACGCCCCCCCCCCCCCCCCCCCCCTCCTTCCCCCCGGCTCTGAATATCTTCGCGAATGAAACACAACCCATCCCCACAGTGTCCAGTATACGGGTTTACCGTCTCCGAGGACCGGCCAATGGACATAACTGTGAGACCATTCTCGTACTGGAAAAAAGCGCGCATCAGATTACTTGACTCTAATCGCGAATCGCTAACCTGCATCACGATATTAGGTGCGCACTCTCGTGCTATTAGTTGAAGCCTTCGTACTTCGTAGGATAAGGTACGTCACCCCTTTCCTACACCTCAAAAAGAACGAAGAACTCACAATGGACGCCCCCATTAGACGGGCCTACAAGCAGGCCCTAGGCATACCGATCATTGCTCCGACCTAACCTTTCGTGGAAATTGGGCTTGACTGTTAACACCGCCAGTAGAACTAACAGATGCTCAACGGATAGCTCAACGAGAGCGATTTAGCTACAGCCAGACGGGTCGGCCTATTCTCGGCTCCCTGGGGATCAACCATCTGCGAACCACCACACACAAGGTACCCATGGATCCTGAAGAGCGCGAACACCTTTTCAGCCCACAGTGCTCATTCGCTTCGCTGGTCGGGCAGGAACCTGCTCGTGACCTCTAGAGACCTCACTCATCCCTACAGGCTACAGCAGGCCCGCTTCCTCCCAGCTCATTCTACTTTCAGTAAATCGGAATCCGTGGTTTGGGGGCGTTTGCAAAGAAACTCGTACCCTAAGCCGGTTGCGTACAGTAACTGCTACCCCGGGCAATATTCTGAAAAGTGTCACCGGTGTAAACAGAGGGAAGACCTAGCATACATTTTGCGGGCCTACATGTCCAGAGGTGTCAACGTTAGGCCAAAACATCGCTTGGGCCAAAACCACAGCGTATAATGTCTGGGCCATTTATCCGGCCAGAGACGCTGCTAAACCCCAAGGGAGCTTCGCCAACGTCTAGGATTACTTGCTGTCACGCAAGAAAGTTATTTCTCTCTCATTCAACGCCCTTCGAAGCGAATAAAGTGGATACGTGGCCACTTTTTTTTGGAAGCTCCATCCATTTTTACGGTAATTTGCATAATTTGTATTTTTTATTTTCGTAAACTAGGAAGCACTGCTTTTAGCACAGAACAGTGATTTAGCCTATCTTTTACGTTTTCGTACTTGAGTAAACCCGCCGTGGCAAGGACAAGAACTCAGCTTGACTTGGGTTTGTCCAAAAAATTTACGAATCATTTGATAATATGGAGATACCGAGCTAATAACGGGAATAAATATCAGGTATATGTCGTATTTAAGTGTTTTGATATGAAGAAAACTGCCATAAAGGCGTTCTTTTTTGTCACTTACGAAACGGCTGCTTGTATCTGTTGTGTAATCAATATTTCATGGCAAAATCTCCAAACTAATGAAATTCCTACAAATAAGATCAGCAAAGGGGTGAAAACCGCGACAGTATCACGAAACATTTTCGTCTTATCACATTGCATGTTTGAATTTGGTCGCATGCGAAATATACCTTGATCGCTTCAACCACTGCTGTAAAATAATACCCGCGCCCAACTAACGCTGTTTTAAAAATAAATTAATGCTTCCACACTGCCCAAAGTCCGCGGTTTAATGTGAGTTTGTACTCTAAATGCACGGCATAGGGAGAAGGGGTAGGGGTAAATCAGCAGAACTACGACGTGACGTGGCTACATCTGGACAAGCACGAGTGGCAAGGACATGCTATAAATTCCCACATTGCCGTTCTATCGGGGCCGTAATTTAAAAAAATTATCCGTCACAAAATATTATGTCTGAGTGGCCTAAAGAAGACGTTCTCAGGACGACCACTTCTTGTGCTACTCTGCTGAAACCCTACTTGGGCACTTTTCCAGCTGTTGCACGCTCTATAAAGTTGCCTTCACTCTCTTTTTTTAAAAAACATGGCCCCTTCACCTGCTCTGGTCACATGGAACTCGTGGTTCAGCTCCAAGTCAGCTGCTAAAGCCGCGTAAACACATTCATAAGTACAGGAACAAGCAAGCGTGCGCACGCATGAAGTCGCAGCCAAAACCGCGACTGTGATTGTTTTTGGTGGGTTCCACCTTAGTTTCAGCGCGCTTGAGAAAATCTAAAATTGGTTTAACGAATAAAAGTCAGGTGAAGACATTAATTTTGATGGTTCCTGAGGAATGTTGAACCTGAAGTGATGAACCCGATGTTGCATACAAACTTCTACCAAGCGTCAACTCCGTGCGTGAGCCTCGGACAATAATAATGAACAGCTGCGATTACTCTGAGTGGTTCCCTCTTTACTCGTGTAGAAATAGCCTCAAGCTCGGACGAATTATTGTGGAAACTGTCCTGCACAAAAATCGTTATTGGTGCAACCAATTTACCATCCCTAAAGGAGCCCGTGATGTGTTCGTTTTAGTCTTATAAGCGTTTCACGACCGAGCACGAATATCAGCGACCGAGCACGAATATCGCCCGAGTAGCTGAATTTTATGTACGACCGAGCACGAATACCGCCCGAGTAGCTGAATTTTATGTACTTCAGAAGAACGATGTTATTCAACACTGCACCGATTGTCATTAAAATTTTCATTCCATATACAGTAAGTTGTAAAAAGCTATCCGCCGAAAAGTGAGGACATAGTAAGTTTTTGTTAGTTCTTCACTATAGTAGACTGCTGTAAAAGCTTTATTGGCCGTCACTTTAGCGCCCATCGTCCAGGATATTATCTTCACGGTGCTGGAGAAATACTACAGCTGAATTACCGCTCACCTCAACGGCCGTTGATGAACCTTGGTTACAGCATAATGCCAGTACTTGCGCTCTATGGAGAAATTCTACGGCCCTAGTCATAAAAAAAAAGAAAACGGGGTAGCAAATCCAGGCGCAGAAGTGTAGCATATAAATCATTCCCAACAACGAACAGTGAAGCTTCTTTCATTCATAAAGCATGAAACGAAACTAAAGGGCAGATGAAAGCAACTAAACAATTTATGAGGGCAACGATTTGGTAATGCAATGAGTAGTACGCGTCATACGGGGACGATTGGTCTGTGCTGACTAAATCAGGTAATCCAAGTGCAAGGAAATGGGGGCATATTCTAAAGGTCACAGCGACCATTTTCACCTTCCAGAGCAAAGTGTAAAAATGTCAAAGGCCTTGATGTCCGCCCACCTGCACTCCCGAGCCCACCTGCAAACTGCCGAGCCGGAAGCACATAAGGTTCTTATTTCGGTTTTCCTCTCCGCAAACTTCCCCCATGAAGAAAAATTCCGGTTTTCCCCGAGGGGAAGAATGTGAAAGTGCTGCATTCCCCGCATTTCCCGTAGGTAGTTTCTTCTAGAGTAAACTTGCCGAGCCGGAAGCATGTGCCATCAGCGGCCAGGCAGCGCGGCCCATCTCCCCCCTTGCAAGGAAGACGAGGAGATCCTGGCCAATCCCCCACGTGGGTGTCTCCCCTCTCCGTCCGCAGCTGTTGCTGCGGACGGCGGCGGACGCTTCAGGCTCGCTTAAGAAGCATTCGCACTTAAAAATCGATATAAAAAGGATTTCCATAGCCCATTCATGGAAACCGAAGAGGGGACTAAAAAGACAAAAACAAATGAATATTGGAAACGGCTGGAAGTATTCGAAGAAATCAACGTCTGGAAGTCAGAACGTCGAACTAAGGAAGAAGAACAGTGCAAGGATACCGAGAAGAAAAAATGAAAGCAAGCTCACGTGAGTTCTACCGCAGCTTCAAAATTATCTACTCGGAAATGGAAAAGACTAAATCGGGAGCGAATGATTGTGACAGACGAGAGAAAAAAGAGGATGCCAACCAGACGGCCGCCAAGGCCGCTGTCTGCTTGGGCGGCTGTTGGAAACCAAGATTAATGTCCGCCGGAACAGCGGCCTTTAAAATTCCATTTCTTCTCTCCAGACGAGTTTAGCCGACACCGCCGATCTCATTTTACGGTATTACCGTTCGCCTATTTTACCGCTCGCCTATACGCCTACAGTAACAGGAATTCAGGCGAGTTTTATTAAAAGAAAAAAAAAAAGAAAGGAAGGACTGGCACTTCTTCAGATTGTCTGCAGCACAGTTGCGCGCTTTCTACTTCTCACTGCCAGTGCGGGTCTTTTCAGCGGTATTTCTTGTCCGTGTCTCCTTATTTTTAAACGCTCCCTATTGACAAGGCCGGTATCCAACAAATTCGCGAGAAAGCCAATAGCATCCTTAAAGGTATGTGGATCATGCAATTTTCCCACTCGGGAATATCGACACACCGCGTTTATGTAGATTGCAAAGTGCTCTAAAACAGCTCTCGAAGTCTTGTGCGGGATCCTAATTTGCGGCCAGTGTATTCAGAAGGAAAGCATACTAGCAAACTAGTTGTGGGCGCAGGTTATTTTTTATTTATACCGCAAAAAGCCGTCGCAAGGACTTCGTGTGCCTGAACTGTGGAAGTCTAAAATTTGGAAATTTATTTCCCGCTCTGTAATTAGTCGCAATTCCTTGATTGCCCTTCTACTCCACGCTTTGTTGAACACGCTTCCGGCCGGATATCGTTTATAACTCAAATGTTTTGAGATAAGTTTCTACTATACATTGTTGTTAGCGCTGGAATTGTAAGATCCACCACCGCGGCTCAGTGGCTAAGGCATTGTACTGTGGAGCACAGGGATGCGGATTACATCTCTGCCACAATGGCCATTTGTTTATGGGGGTTAAGAAGGAAAAAGCCTGTGTGTCGAGATTTTGGCACAGGCTTAAAAATCTCCAGCGGTCGAAATTAACCCGGAGCCCTCTACTACATCGCGTTTAATAGCTCTGGTGCGGCTTTGGTGCATAAAGCTCGTAAATCTTGAAAATAAGCTGTCTTTATAAGGAATATTCTTGGCCGTAATAGAACAGCAAGCTAAAAAACAACCAAATAAAGAGCAAGAAAATGTATATCCACGCGACAATTCTCAAGCGCTACAAGCAGAAGTAATTGATGTTTCAAGGCAACATAAATATTCACATTGAAACTCACGTGTTAATAATAACCAGTGCCTACCAGGATGCGAGTTTCCCGAATTCTTTGATTTCAAATGCAAAGGTTGCCCCCAAAGCTTATGTTGAACTTTACAAACATACTAAGCAATTAAATGCGACCCACTCAAACGGTGCTTCTCAAGCTTAACGTACAGTGCTCGCCCATGCAGTAACGAGGCATTCTATTTAATCGTGATCCGTAAAGCAAAGACGCCGCGCACCCGTATCGCGGATATGTGTACAAATGTCTGCCATGATTAGGAATCTTATCACGCACGACAATTGCCGTTCTCTGTAAGAGTTTGTTCAGGTTCTCACCGGGATTATATATGTATATATTTCTTTTAATTTGCCCCTTCAAGAAAGTTGAAACTGCATGCAGGTATCAGGGATAGAAAGGCCGAGCTCATGAATTGATTTGCAGGAGACAGCGGCCACCGAGGATCCCGAACTGCCTCCTCTGGATTGTCGCCAAACTAGATTAGGGGGCCACCCCAAACTTAACGCAATTACGCACCCGTCTTTTCCTGAAATTGGAAATCCCAAACTGCCAGAAGACCGAGTGAGAAGTATCCGACCAAGAACCGAGAACGGCTGCGAGGGAGGGGGGAAAGATACGGCAGAAAGCAAGGAACGAGACAAGAGCAAGGCTTGAAGGTTTCGGGCTTCTTCCTTAGCAATGTTCCCGGGAGAGGTTAAAGTGATTACTTCTCTTGACCGCCGCCTTTTTTCCAAAAAGTCGCGGTTGCTGCGCTGCCTCTGCTTTTATCTTCGGTATGTTTGTACACTGATACGTTTATTTACTAAGCCTTAATCGTAGTGGTTCATGATGCACTTACTTCTTACTGACCCTCATCAGGCAGAGTGCTACACGTTGAATGATTCCTTGAAATCACGGACCGTGGCTCAACCTGCCGCTGGCTGAGTTAGCTCTGTACTGTCCAGTAGCCGAACTTTCTAGAGCTTTGGAAGGTTAGCCCTAAGAATTGCTAGTATAAGTGTCTTGCATTGAATGGCCCGACGTTTTTACGGCGTTGGTGTCGCTGTAAACAACCGCACGAGAGGACCGGAAAATGGCTAGCGCCTGAATAATCACTTGTAAGTGACGATATCCCTATGTATCCTATGGTATCGCATCAACAAAAAGATTAATGACAGAAGTGCGCAGTTTTAAGGAACGCTTTCCCGAACGTCCTCACAAAGAGCGATATTCCAATAGTAAAAAAAAACACAATGATATTTACGTATAAAATCCTGATGTCATCCAAGCCGCACCGGCATTTTTTTTTTCTATCGCGTTGGAGGTATTACCTCTTGGGCTTCTCTTGAAATTCTGCAAACTTGTAGCCCAAGACAGGCTGCCAGCATAAGTACAGCGCAAATTCAGTGAGACGTTTTGTTGCAGCGGCATTCGTCACCAGTGCGAGAGAAAAATAAATAATTCAAGTTGATAATCAGGCATGCCACCGCTGCCGTTGGAAACAATTTTTTTATCTGCAATTTACAATAGTCGAGTAGGAAACAAAAATCAAAATTACAGCAAGGATTTTAAGCAATGTTATAAGCACCTCCCATAGGTTTACAGATTTACGAACTTCCCGCGGAACGTACTGCATGACTGGCAGGCTGAGATCATTTTGTCCGCAGGATTTCACATCTCTCCCACCAAACGGGTGCCCTAACAACCACGGGTTGTTCTGAATAAAGATTTTATTCATTCTCCCAAAGTAGACCGTGTTAGCACGCGCCAGTAGCGGCGGCAACCAGCTTCGCGAACTCGGGGTCTCGAGCCCGAGTGGTTCTGTGCTCCCCATTTCAGACGAGAACAAATGTGAACTGATAAGAAGAACAGTGCGGGCGAGATCATTCCACGAACGCTGGGCAGAGTTTTTTCGAACGTCGAACGGTGAGGGCACACACGATGACGCATTACGTCATATATCTAGGCGAGGTTTAGCCCCGCCTACGTGGCTGGGCTAAGGGAGAATGCACCTCGCGCCGGAGGTGATTTTTTTGTATTTTTTGAGTTAACGCCAATGGAACAAGCTCAAGCCTAAACAGCTCTGCCGTTAAAATGATACCATTAAAAAACTCCACCGACGCGAGGCGCCAGGAACGACCTTCATGCAGTGGCTTCAGCAAAAAATACCTAGCACACGTGAGCGTGTGCCTTGTAAGGAGGGCCCGGCGCCGTCCACGACTGCGGGTTGGTTTGCGCCAAGTGAGGAGCGCCCGTCTTCGTTGTTGTCGCCTTCGGGGCGATGAACCCGTTGCGCGGCTCCTCCCGTACAGGCGGAGGCTGTTGTGCTGCTTACGTGAATTCTTGGTCGGTTGAGCTTGGGGAGCCCGGGACGGGGTCGTTGAGACCTGGGTGGTTTGGACGGAGGCGATGTAAGCGGGCTTGACACGGTCGGCAGTGACGAGGTCTTAGCGGCCATTAATGTCGAGGGTGACAGTCTTCGGTTGCCGCTCACCGGAGGAGAAACGTGCATAGACTTGCCCTTTCTTGTCCCTCGGTCCTGCGATCAGCTTTCAGTGTGGGAAAGTTGATCCCCCTCCTCCTGCCTCTCCCACTCCCTTCCTCTGTTGTTTCTCCAGCGTAGAACCCCAAGTGCAAGCTGCGCCCATTTTTTATCAACACAGCTGCTAAGGCCGAACTTTGACCACCCGTCCCACCAAAAAAGCTCTAATCCTCAACGAAAATATGATTAGGGATGTTTCGGGATGTAACCCGGGACATCTATGCCGTGAAACCGGCTATCTAACCACTGGGTCACCACAACGGCCCGAGGGGTACGGGGTTAGCAGCGGTGGGAAAAAATAACTGGCATGGGCAGCTTATTTGAAAGAAAAAAATTGAGGATTCCCGACACCATGTATGGGTTGCCCAAACTTGCAGGAAACTAAAAAAAGAACGGAACACATGGTGAAGGCAGGCTGACATCTCACATGCGGAGGAACCAACACACGAACGAAAAGGATTCGCCGGACACGCATGCTTATGGGTTCCGCCCCAACTTGTATCTTCAACGACGCCAGTGCTCACG
Source organism: Haemaphysalis longicornis (assembly GCA_013339765.2). NCBI lineage: Eukaryota > Metazoa > Arthropoda > Arachnida > Ixodida > Ixodidae > Haemaphysalis > Haemaphysalis longicornis. The sequence continues at coordinate 239,841,599 of CM023449.1, forward strand.
TTGTTGCTTCCATTCGGTGCGCGCATTCATTCGGTTTTTAGGTGGCGGAAGTCACGTAAAAGTGCATTCGCACTTATTCCTGGCCAATCTCCCACGTGGGTATGTGCCATGTCAGCGGCCAGGCAGCGCGCGCCCATCTCCCCCCGTTGCTAAGGAAGACGATAAGCGCGCGCACCCGCAGCTGTTGCTATGCGGACGGCGGAAGGTTCGGGTCGCTTATAAAGTGCATTCGCACTTAAAACAAGCGCCATCATTCTCTTGGATGTCAAAGGGCTTTTGATAACGTGTCTCACGCGGCCATGCTTGAAACCCTCAGGACACCCAATTGTGGAGAGAAAGCCTGCAATTACATCAGGGTCTTCGTCTGGCATTGCACGGCAATGGTGAGACTTGGCAAATTACGGAGTGATGAATTCGACGTCACCGCACAGGGCACTCCGCAGGGCAGGGTCATGCCGCCATTACTCTTCAGTTTATCAATGATGAACCTATCTTACCAGATAAGTGTCATCCCAGGTATCAGGCATGTCATCTACGCCGACGACGTGACCTTTTGGACTACCAAAGACCCAATAGGCATACAACCGGACGCCCTGCAGGAAGCCGTTAACTGAACAGAAACCAATCTGAAAAAACGTGGGTGGTCTATTGCACCGGAAAAACCTGAAATTCTCATACTCAAGAAGCGAATAAGAGGTAGACCCCCCGCCAAAACCCCCACCCCAGAGGTAACGCTTCGTGGCGCTACCATTCCAAAGGTCGATACACTCCGAGCATTGGGTCTGCTTAAAAAAAAAAAAAAAAAAAAAAAAAAAACGGGGCAGCGGCTGCCACCCTCCCGAAACTGCAAAACACTGCCACCCAGTTAACCCACCTAATCAGGCGAGTAAGAGGCAAAAACTTGAGTTTAAAGAAGACGACACAATCAGAATGCTACAGGCCCTGGTAATTAGCAGAATCACCTACGGCACACCTTATTTGTGGCTAAAAATCGCTGAAATAACGAAGCTCTGCATTTTAATTCGTCAAACCTACAAATTAACACTGGGACTACCAGTCGAGACCTCCACAGGGAAACTTTTTCAGTTAGGAATCCACAACACGTGGCAAAAACTCACCGAGGGGCATAAAGCCAGCCAAAAAGAGCGATTCAAGCTTATCCCCACCGGCCGAGCTATCTTGTACCGCCTCGTTTACGAGCCAAGCGCGGTATTAATTTTTACCACCCGGGGATCTCTAACGTGGGCCGAAATCTCGAACACAAGGACGTTTTTTTTTTTTTCGCCTCCATCAGAGAGGAGGCCGCCGTGGCCAGGAATGAAACCCGCGTCCTTCTGCTCAGCAGCCCAACGCCACAGAAACTCAGCCACCGCGGCGGGCGTGAGGGGCACCAGCCGGGTCTCCGACGAAGAGAGAGGGGCAACCAGCACCGGTGATCTCCAGACTTGTACCACTAGTGCAAGCTGCGCCAGCTTTTTTTTCTATTCTAATGAGTACATTTATGTCTCTGGGGTCTCTGCATTAAAATGCCTTTTTAGTACGAAGTGATCGGAATGCTTTGTCAGCATTCTGCATTTCTTGCCCAGTGTATACGTCTAAAGTTCATAAGCAAGAAAGTTTTTCCCCTCCGACGCAAAACGCCTGAGCAACCTTGATTCTTCTGGAAGAAACTGTCTTTCCACCATTTGTGCTCCAAACGGACCGTTCACAAATATTCATTCTCTCTGAGCCAGCGTAGCAAAAATAGTATAGCCAGCATAGCCGTTGGGTAGCCCTGTACTAAGGCTACTCCTGTGCATAAGATTCGTAGTTTTCCAGCGCATAGAGGGTGTCAAAATTAATATCTTATTGATCTGATCTCAGAAAGAGAGCGCACGAATAAACCAATATTTCAACCGGTCCAACAGGTTGCGCGAGCACCGAAATAAAATATTTAGCATAAAAAGATCCCCTAAAAACACGCCTCGCATGGAAAACAAAACCAGGTACCGGGTTGTACTTTGTGCTGGAAAACAGACGAACCGACAGAAAGCGCAAGGATTGAAGCACGTATATCTGATCTGCGTTTTCTAGCTTGCGCTGCTGGATAATTTAGGTTGAACAGTTGTTGCGAAAAGCTGCTACTCGCGTTCTGTAGATTCCCCTCTCTATTTCGTCGTCCCTCTTTGACACGTCGCCCAGCGTTACGCTGAGATTGCAGCCTCAGAGAGTGTATTTGCGAGATAGCATGCAGTGCCCAACAGTTCATACGCGAGAGGCCCCCGACAGCGCGCATAACTCAAGGGGACGGCTTGTCCTGTTGCTCGAAAGCGGAACGAGGTAATCGATGCAAATATCGTTAAATAGCTTTGTTTGGAAACTTATACTAGCCGTGCAGAACGCTAGATCCGTCTGTGCGCCATGCAGACTCGCTGCGCAGCATGAGGAGCAAGAATATAAACGTTTCAGTTCCTGGGACGAAAGAAACTGGGTGAAAAAACCACGAAAAGATAGAAGCCGTGCGGAATCGGTGTTGAGAAATAAGAGGCGTGTGGCTTCTCCGCCACGTGCACGGCATCATGCGAGGTCATTGCAAACGGTTCACCTCATTCAACCCTGTGGGCTTTCACGCTCCATCGCCTCCGCGTTGATGCGTCCGCTAAAAAAAGGGTTTCTGCGGTCGTCCCTCGCAAGCGACGTCCTACTGCACTTTAGCCCAAAACGCGTTCTCCTAGGCAATAATGACGTCATGGTGTGTGAGTGAATGAAACATTTTTGAATACAAGAGGTCATGAGGCCCTTCGGGGTAGTAAGGAGAAGGCGATGAGGTGGAGAGAGGGGAGGTGCCCAGTCACACAAGGTACACAGTTTCAGTCTTGGGGCCCCTATTTACAAAAGGCAGAGAGATAGATAGATAGATAGATGGAGAGTAGATAGATAGATAGAGAGAGAGAGAGAGAGAGAGAGAGAGAGAGAGAGAGAGAGAGAGAGAGAGAGAGAGAGAGAGAGAGAGAGAGAGAGAGAGAGAGAGAGAGAGCGAACTATTTAATGTGAGCTGGCTGGGCTACAAAAGCCGGGTTCAGTCAGTCAGCGGCGCCAAATTCAGTTCCTATCGTAGGCATTGAACGTGGATAGATATGGTCAGTCTGCGGCTCATGTGTTTTTGGGCGTGTGTGCGTTCGCATGGGGGGATGAGGGGATGGTGAGGGTAATTGGCCTTGTTACTCGTTTCTAGAGACCATACGCCAGCGCGTGTGTCTGTCGCGACCGGTAAGTATGCCCTTTAATGGGAAATTTACATCTTTAGGTTTTGTATTTTTTTCGGTCCAATGGAGACAGAACAGTTTGGTAGTAAAATCTCTCTGTTCGCAGGAGACGGCAACTGAATTTGGCACCTCATAAATCAGCAAAGACGTCGAAGTCCCCGCTGATGTCTCCGCGGAGGTTCTAACGTGGATCTGTATACAGCTGCTACAGCTGTAGATAGCTCGACATTTTCTTGGTGTTTTTAGGCGTATGGACGGAGTAAACAAGATCTTATACAGCTGTGCTGTTAAAACTGCACTTTTTTCGAGAGAATTGATAAGTTTACATATGCAGAAATAGGTTCCCCGTAAGTATGCGTTTGCGACAAGCAAGCGCGAAAAGCTGCGGGTTCAAATCTGCTTGACGAAGCCACACATTCGTGAACGCATACAAATTGCCTTCCACCCTATTGGAGCTAGTGGCCATGGAAAGCCGTATCGGCTCGTAATGCTTTATGCGTTAACGGATAATTCAAACTGTCCCAAACGGCTAGCCACTACCCAGACTTACCGAGGCAATCATTCGATCAATTGAGACAACCCGAGTACCACAGTGGTAGAGTGAAAGTTGAAAATTCTCTAGCTGAAACCCCGCGCGTTCTTCAAAAGAAAGCCGCACGTTGGAGCGAGTATTCTGAATAAACTGAACCAACAAAATGGCAATATTACTATTTGTTCAAGATAATCACTCCTTTTTTGGGTCTTCCCTTCAATTGGCTCTGCAGCTCTACATGTACCATGTCTGCTACCCATGAACAGCCGAAAATCGCGACAACTTGAATCATTCGGATACGCGGAGTGAGTTCGTCAGTTCTAAGTAAAGCCCTGCCCTCGCCAACGCTGGGAGTCAATCAATAACTCTGTACCAAGAGGCTAAGTTCTGGTTCCATGCTAAAGCACATTCTTCGACGAGCGTTTCAACAAACGGAAATCGATGGAAACGCTTAACGGCCTCAGGCAGGCACGGCGGAAAACCACTGCGAGCTTCGCAGCTATTGGAACGGGGAAGTATAAGTTTTGACATATGGAACGAAAACTTGGTGCCTTACTAAACAACTTGAAAGCAAACTTAGGTCGCCTAAGCTGGCCATGCAAAGAAAAAAATGATAACAGTAACTTTTAGGGAGAGAAAACGAAGATCTTGGAACACAGAACAAAGTAGAATAGAAGATATCATAGCTCAACTAAAGAAAAAGAAATGGACTTGAGCTGGTCACGTAGTTAATCACAACCGGTGGACTACCGGGATGCAGAGTGGGCACCTAGATATTGGTCTAGAAGAAGGGGAAGTAATATTACACGATGAAGTGACGAAATAAGAAATTTCGGAGGCAAAGATTGGACGTGAGCGGCGCCGGACCGGAGTGGTTGGAGTTCGAAGGTAAATGCCTCCGTCCTGCAATAGACCTAGTGGGCTGTTGATGACGATGGGGAAACGAGGGCCCACACTTGGCGGACGATACAAACTCTTTCCATGTCGCCCCGTCGGTCAGCGTTGTTTAAAGAACTGCGAAGGGCAGCCGCCCCGCATGTCTCTTTGGCCATCGTCATATTTCGTGATGGCCGTTGGATATCAAGGAGAAATATTCTGTGCCCGGTCATCCACTTTTTGATGAACACAAGCCTCAGTGACTCGTGGTGATTTGCCGCGCATGGAGATAAAAAAAGTGCTGATCGGGGTGTGGGGAAAGGGGAGCAATTTCCAGCACACCACGCAAGGATAGTTGCACCGGTTATAACACCACCACCTGCACCACTACCATTCGCCCGTGGTGCCCAAATTGATTTCATTACGGTCACCGCAGTTACAGCGTTAGTGAAATTAATTGGAATGCAAGCTGAGCAACTCTCATATTCTTCATTTTTGAAAAGAAAAAAAACGAGGCTCGTCGAAAACTACCAACAAGAAAACCACTAAACTTGTCTATGCTTAACGTAGCTTTTTGTCATTTTGTATTCAGCTAAGAGACGCACAGTCCAGCATAATTACATTTTCACTGTAATTAACTTGCTGCCGTGTTGCCGTTATTTGTGTTTTTTTTCAGCGGTATTCGTCCCCTTCCGGTCTCTCAGGGCCACGTCGCGACTCTTTTGTTCTTTTTTCAGCGAAAGATCTTTGTTATTCCTATAGGGGCTCTTTCTATCGGCAGGGATCAGCCTTGTGCGGGTGTGTCCGTCTCCGTGTGCATATCATCGGTGCCTTAGCGTGTCTTGGTTGCTAGTATCACGGCTCTTCCGTCATGAGCACCAATCTAAAACACAGAATACTCTTGTCAGTTTTGAAGCTGTGGGTATCGAAAACAGGATCCACTGCTTGCGAAGCGGGAATCTGTAATTATTTTTTTGCTGGCGGTTTTTTATTTATGGTACATGGCAGGATTTGAAGCCCAGGAAGCATGCGAAAAATCGATCATGGCTGGCAGAGGCCGCCGCAAATATACGGAAGCTACTAAAAAAGACGGGTACTTGTGGCTTCAGGCAAGTTCCCGTACAAATGGACATATTCATTTTGGGGATTGTACAAAAATAGCAAGGCCAATACGTTGCTAATTGTACAACTCAACAGTTTATCTGCCCTGCCTTTTGCGGATGTATCCATATGTGTGACGCATGCCCCCACATGGCACGTGGCTACGCATAGGTGCATAGCCCTATAAGTGTCCTAGTCGGAATCAAAGCGCATGCACTTCGAGAGGCGGGTGACGGCCGCCGAAAATCTAACTGTTCCTTCCCAACACTAAGAGTTACGACTGAAGTTAACATTGATGCCTCACCGCAGAAAGCAGCCAGTAAATAATCGCGCACACTTTGCAAAGGGCACACCACCTGTTACACCTGCAGCTTCATTTTTTACGTTCTATTTTTTTGTTTTTCCCCTTCCATTCTAACAATGTCCTCCATGATTAAGCCAAGGTGACTCTGCCTAAAGACAGCATGTTACGACGTATCGTATGTAATACCACACTTGAAAGATATATCGCACTGGCACAGCCGTACTTCAACAGTTTTCGTTGTAGGTATTATCTCTATTAAATAACCGTCTGTAAATTGGGGTAACCACCCTTTTTGATACCGTTAACCAATATTCACGCCTGAATACGCGTTACCAAAGCTTCACCACGGTGGCTTTGTGGCCAGGGAGTGTTTCCACTCAGCTCGATGAGAACTCGCTTACGATGCCCCGCCGCGGTGGCCGCAAACGGGAGCAAAAACGGGACAAAAACAAAAACAAAACAAAAAGAACAAAACGAAAAAAGCCTGGGTAGATATTTTGCCGCTCGTAAAATATCTTCACTTAGTTTAAACGAAGCAGCCACCATTATTGTTTAAACACTCTATATACATCGCGAAACCACCAAAATGCAATATTTATAGAGCGATAGATATCGTTGCACATCATCAGACCTTTTGTTTCGCCCCGTCATCTACACCAGCTTAAAAAATGCGTTCATAAAACTGCTTCGATTGATTCTTCTTAATGGTGTCTGAGCAAAACACCGCTTATTGTATCCTTGTTACGGCTGCGTCAGGACAATAAAGGGCCGGCGTGATTTCTCTAGTATGTTTGACAAAATACGTTCAAGATTACGACGTAGCACCCCTTAAGCTTTAGCGCCTACCTTCAGTGCCACTTGCCGACGTTTCAGCAACACCGTAGCACTGCTACCCAAAACAATGACTGCCGGAAAAAGGAAAAGAGAAAGAAAGCACACACCACAATAATGCTTTCTATGTGATAACAGAGTCCCCGGGTTATGTCACCGCTGCCAGGTGCACAAGACGAATCTCACGTATTCTTGTTCGTCGAGGCGAAAACATTACTTTGGGAAGGTGAAATCTGCCAATCGTTTTACGTGATAACAGAAGTGAGGACACAATTCGGAGGCTTTTCTGCTATCCAGGAGGCGTTGCAAAACCTTGTCGTCATGTATGGCAGGCTGAACGGCAAACGGCACGCTTCCTGATGGAAGCAGATGCAAAATCACAATATCCTTTCTCTCTCGTGCATGAGCCAACGGCAGGTTACTTGACAGGTTATCAAGAATAGCAAACGGGGCATGCCATGAGTAAGATGGAGGACGCGCCATTAGCTGTGCCTCTCCGTGGCTTGATGAGGGAAAGCGCTGATTTATGATCGCCGAGGCCCTGTCAAGTAGGCCCGGTGGTGGCCCCTTTTAGTATGGGATGACAAAGATATACGCCGCGGCCGGCCGTATTTTCTGCTCCTTTAGTCACCTCTTTTTACCCTCTCCAACGTGTTCGTGATTATGCATCTGAATGCCGGCTTGTCAAGAAGAAAAGCTCATGCCGATAACGAAAAACTTCAGCAAGAAAACAGTTTTCTTGCCGAAGATGAGTGCATAGTTTCTCTCTCCCCTCATCTCCCCCTTCCATCCACTACTGTAAAGCTTTTGAGCATGCATGAAGTGCACTGAACGACGAGGGAATAGGAACTAACCGGATGCTTGGGTGAATTGCTTTCCTACCGGAATGCAGACACTTGAAGGAACGTTCAAGTGTTTGGGGAATTACCGCCAAAGTTCCGGCCTTTTTTCTCTATTTGGGTTTCTTTCACCTCGATGGCTGCCAATAGTGAAATATTGCAGACAATTTTTTTTTCTAGTTTGTCTTTCACCGTGAATGTATCACGGGTATCAAGGCACGTGCTACGCCAAGCACAGACGTAAGCAATGTTTCCTTCACTTTGGAAGTTTGGGGATCGAATCCATGGCACTCTGCATCTGAGGAGGCATAAATAACTGCTCTACCTCAAGTTTTCTTGCTTACTTTTATGGTTAGATGGAAAACATGTCCGCAAGGTCTCGAGCTCATTGGACTGAACGCAATCCACGACGACGGTTTCTTGCATCACGCGGCCCTTAACACTACGCATTAAATTAACCTAAACTCACGCAGACGAACTTGCGCGCAGCATTGAAAACAACCATTAACCACCACAGGAAGGAAGCTCTCCTTGCTTCCCTTCAAATGGCCGTCCCGAACGCGTATCTCGGCCGGCGGCAAATGCGCAAGGAGGACGAAAAGGAGCAGCGGCAGAGGGGAGGGTGCTCGACCTCACATCAGCACTGTGAAGCAGGCGGGAGTCCCGAAATTACGCTCACTGGCCCCTCGTGTCGTCACGACCATTTACAGCAACTCTTGAGGGTCGAGACAAACCATGGGTGCGGCGGTTGGCCGACCACCGCTTTGTCGATGGAATAGTGCGCGGAATAAGCAGCAGACGCAGTCGGAGCGGCAGCTACCCTGCCTCCAGGCGCGGAGCCAAGACGTCGGATGTGTCCCCCGAGAGACGTAGGGACGGTGGGAGTCCGTCGCGGGGGCTGTCTGTGTCGATCTTTTTGTTTTACAAGGATCACCAAGACGGCCTTACGTCGGCCGGCTTTCTGCCGATGGGTTGTCGCCAGCTCCCTTGGACGACCGGGAAAAGGCGCCCATACGAAAAGGGAGCGTGTAACTGATGACGGCAAGGAAGTGGGAACAGATAGTGGGCACTGGTGGTAGCCGACAACGGGAAGCCGTGACGGAAGAAAAGTCGCCTGATCTAAGCAAACAAAAAGCGGTGTGCGTTGATTCCAGAACGCGATGTATCGGTCGAGTGCAGGGTGAAGATTGTCGTATGCGGGCATTCTGTTCTTTACCGTTTTATGTGGTTTTCTTTTGCAACAGAAGTTAGAACAGATAGCTGTGCATGGTTGGCTAACTTAATACCCAGGAGCCAATATTCCAATTCATCAATGGCTTCGGATGGCAAATGAACTAAACTTAGAACTAAACCAATATCAGCCTTGAGCCCATCCCGATTTTGGTCAAGTTTTCATTTAGTAGAAGATTTTGCATAAGTGACGTAACATGACCTGTAGATACATGTCGAATTGAACAGACCCTAGCGGAAGCGGGCCCGCGGGATAGCTGTGTTGAATGACCTTCCGAGGTATTGAAAGCGGGCTGGATATAGTAGGTGAAACTCAGAGAAAATTCAGTGCAATTTATTTCGGCCAGCTCGTTGCTGAGAACTCAGGAGCGTATAGATTTATCCCGGCAAATTTATTGAAGTGAGCAACGGCAAACGTTTGCTCGCGAAATTTTTTACATCACAATACGTCTGCTGTTTTAAGCAATGGCGTGTCTGACCACAATAAATAAGCAGAACGTGAACCATTTCTGTTAAAACCTCGACTGTAAATTGCTTGAGTTGTACCCTAACCAGGGGCGAACTTTTTGGTTTATAGTATATGTTATAGCAATAATTATTGCCATGAATTATTATTCCTTTAGTTTTGCGTATCATAGCATAACATTTAATCACAATTGCTTTATGTATTAAACGAGCGTGTATTCGTGCAAAAGAGCTGTCACGTAAGTTCTACGCCGTCTTCATAGCCCATTTTGTCCCGAAACACGTTTGAGATGTTGCTTTTAGTTTACTTATCTAACAACGCTACACCACCCATCTTAACTTACGTTGCAACAGAAAATCAACTAAAAGGGTAACAAATGCAATGCCCGAAAAGACAATTACCATTTTGCTACTTCTACTTGGCGTGGGGGACCCGCCGCGGTGCCTCAGTGGCAATGGCATTGTGCTGCTGAGCCCATGGAAGGACGTGGGTTCAATTCCCATCCATGGCAGCTGATTTTCGGAGGGAGGCTAAAAGCGAAAACGCCGTGTGTACGAGATTTCGGCGCACGTTAAAGATCCCCGGGTGGTCGAAATTAGTCTGGCGTCCTCCGCTACGGCGCGCCTCATCGCCTGTGTACGTCTGCGCGTTAAACCTCATAATTACTTGGGGTGGGGGAATCACAGCGCAACGATTATTTTCCTTCTTTAAAGGAGCCATGAAGACGAAATACAAGTTGGTTTTATTGGAAAGATTTTGTGTTTTATAGTGCCCCCAGCGCTTGTCCGGATACAAACGATGCTTTATTCACTGAGATATTAACCAATTTAAGTTAAAATTCTGATTTTCCCGCTAAATCTTGTGTTTTCGTGGTCTGCTATGACATCACAGGAACCGACCGCTCTGCAGCGTTGGGTTCCTTGATTCACGCGTACGCCGTACAGGGTAGAGACACGTATACGCTGACGCCGCCATTTTGGGTCCCTCGCTCGCCGCCGAAAGAAGTCATTGTATAAAAACCGCGCTAAAATTATCGCAGCAATGCGGTTTACTGGCAAAGTTTGAATCATCTTATCTGTTTCACGTTGGTGGGTCTCGTGTGAAACAAAAAAAAGGGGAACAATGTGAAAGTGTGATGCACGAACCCAATTTGCGCGGTTCGGTAATGTTCGCGAAAGAGAGATCACACACCACACACAACTACAAAGAAAGAAAGATGTCATTTATTCACAGACACCTATTTGTGTTGTCGTTGTACTTGATTGCTAGAGCGGATGTCAGCTTTGAAATTCGTGTCAGTAGTCCTTTAAGCGGGTGCATTAGCCCTTCTCACGCCCGATTCCGCCAATCCCCCTCGGGTATGTGCCATGTCAGCGGCCAGGCAGCGCGCGCCCATCTCCCCCCGTTGCCAAGGAAGACGAGGAGATGGCCAATCCCCCATACCGTGGGAAAGCCGTATTCGCCGGTGGACGCAGGCTTGGTTTTGTTCTGGCAGAAAATCCCCCAATTGTTATGCGTGAAACATTGTGGACGCAGGCTCTCGCTGCATTGCACAAATATCGCGCGATGAAGACAGCGTTGCTAGGCAACGTGGTTCTGTCAATGCGGAGTCTCTCAGCCACGGCTGCAAAGTGATAGAGAAAGCGTTGTCAGGAAGAAATTTCCCCGCATTTCCCCTAGGGCTGTGAAAGTGCGAATGCACGAGTTGAATTTGCGCGCTTCGGTAATGTTCGCGAAAGAGAGATCACACACACACACACACACACAACTACAAAGAAAGAAAGATGCATTTATTCACAGACACCTATTTGTGTTGTCGTTTACTTGATTGCTAGAGCGGATCTCCTTTGAAATTTGTGTCAGTACTCCTTTAAGCGGGTGCATTAGCCCTTCTCACGCCCATTCCTGGCCAATCCCCCACTTGGGTCGTCGTTGTACTTGATTGCTAGAGCGGATCTCAGCTTTGAAATTTCTAATTATGTCAGTACTCCTTTAAGCGTAAAAAGGGTGCATTAGCCCTTCTCACGCCCGATTTTGGCCAATCCCCCACGTGGGTATGCCATGTCAGCGGCCAGGCAGCGCGCGCCCATCTCCCCCCGTTGCCAAGGAAGACGAGGAGATTCCTGGCGAATACCCCCGTGGGTATGTGCCATATCAGGCAGCTTATATTTCGCTTGCCGTCATCAATTATACGATCCCCCCGTGCCTTATACGAGGAGCGCGCCACCATGCGCAGCTGGTTGCTGGACCTCTGGCGGTCGCCGTGAGGTGGTCGCTTGGAGAGTGCATTCGCACTTAAAAGAACACAATGCGGCGCAAAAGCCCAAGCAAAGGCCACGGGATCACCGGCCTTAAAAGTCTCGCGGGACACACTGGACGTCTTCGCGCCACGCCTAGCGGCAGAACAGCTAATGGTCTCAAGGTACTTCTCCTACGGCGTCGCTTGTTTACGTTACTGCACTTCCTTTACAGAGAGCTGGCCAACCACCTCCTGGATCCGTGGCTTGTCTCTAACCTCACGGATTGTGAAAATGGTCGCGGCACACGAGAGAGGGCTGAGCCTATCCTCCCAGCTTGCTATAAAGTGCTCACGTGAGGTCCGCTCCTTTCCTTCCCGGCCCTGCTCGGTTTCGGTGTTGCTTCAGCACTTGCCGCCAGTCCGGATACGCGCTTTTGGTGGGAAACTGCGGTAAAGCATAGAGCGAGCGGCTTCTTGAAAGTGTGCATCAGGACCGTTTCTGATGCAGCGTGCATTGAATACATTGCACTGATTTTTTAATTTTTGTCCGGGGGCGCTTGTTGGGTCGCCGTTAACGCTGCCTCCGTCTCTCATTTAATATCTTTTTTTTTAGGAATATCGCCTCATATCTCCTTGTAGGGACGAATGGATGATGTGCATTTTATCTATTTATCGCGAATATGATGATGACTAACTCGGAGTAAACATTTATCGTTACGTACCTACCCTCGTTTTTCCCAGCACATCATAATCACCATAAAGCCCTATTATCACCAGTGGGTGGCCCGTTCTTCGAGATAGTGAGGAGGACAGTGAAGGGGGCGAGGATAACCGAAGTCCTGATAAAAAATCAGGGCTCGTGATGCTGGTCCGCACTTGTGAAGGGAGACCAACGAGGAGCTAAACCACAGTTACACTCCTGCAGAGAGGCAGTGCCGGATCAATAGACGGTTGAGTAGAAAAACACGACGCTACCCCCCTTAAGGATTGTCATCGTTATCCTCGCATGTGAGTTCCTGTTGGTGGCTGGCCTGCCCCCCTCCACCTATTACTTAGGTAGTTATTAAGAATAGGGTGCCTGCGTGTCTGCTTGCGTGTACATTAATTTACTTTATTACCTTCTTTTATTACTTTTCGTCTCTTTCTTTGCGCCTCCTTTTAAGTGCTACAAGGAAAAATCAGGAACAACAAGATTGAGTACGCCCTCCGGAGTGTTGTTATGTCTTCTTCGAGCACTGAAAGCAGAAAAATCGAATAACACCACAAAGAGAGAGAGAGAGAGAGAGAGAGAGAGAGAGAGAGAGAGAGAGAGAGAGAGAGAGAGAGAGAGAGAGAGAGAGAGAGAGAGAGCTTGAATGACAGCACAGAAGTCTCATTGGCAGTGAGCGTGGCTTGCTACTCCTTATTGACATGATCCACAGTACCAGTGAGTGAAGACAGGATATTAGGAAAAACACGGGAAGAATCCCTAACATACGCACACACACCAGATACATAGGAGTATGTTCAAGAATCGAATGGCGAACAACAGTTACAAGGCAGGCAAGGGAGCATGACACTCCGTGATTCCGTCTGGGCAGGTTCATCTAATGCACAAGCGCAGTGTCATCGTAGACTGTCTGTGCAGGTAATCTCGCGATGCGCGAAGCCATTATGTAACAGTACATTTTTTTTAAAAATCTGTGGTCATAGCGACACACTGCCTGCCGACACTACAGAGAAGCCGTGTCTTTCAGGGCACGCTTGCGGTCTTCTTTAGAGCGTGTTCCCCTGCAGAGATGAAACGAGTACGAAGGAAATTTATTTTGCAGTAATGAGAAAGTTACAAATAGCGAAATGTAATAATTCCCCTAAATTAGGTATCCGTCCATTTAAGGAAGGTGTGCTATAGGAAGGTTCTATTGCAGCTAGCCTACACAGTTAGAAAATGTGCACAGCTTTTCGGTCGATGTATATTACCTCAAATTGCCATATGGATGCTTAAAGTAGTGTTATGGATCCAGCGGCCATTGCGCGTTTATTATTTGGCAGAGGTTTCGAATCGCGATGGCTTGCCCAGCGCTAAAGCGGAACGAAAATTATATTTGCGCTTTTGCCAATCTAGGAGTTGAAAAAAAGGGTACCGTGACAGTTCTAAGGGCCGTGTTCAATTTCAAGTTACAGGTGCATTTTTTGCTTATTTTACTTTCAACTGTTAACTTTCAACTTTTAGACCTCTATCATAGCAGGTTAATTGAAGGTTTCTCTGACTCCTCTTAATTGATTTGAACATTTTCTTTAATTTGAAACAATACCTGCCGAAATTTTTCTGTGCCTCCCGGATCCTGACCTACAAGAGTTTGAAGAGACAATGCTTCGCGAAACTTCAAACAAATACCATTCTTCATGAAACTCGACTACACGTAATCGCTCGATCTTTCCTGTTCGCCCTAAATACGCTAATTCTGCCAGTTTCCCTACCCCCTGTACCTTATGGGGTGGGAGTGCTCTAACACCCAACTTCTCCTGCACTCTTGACCCCTTTCCAGGACCAGGGGGAGGATAGAGTTACAGATAGCCAGACCATGTCGTAAGAAGGAGATTGAGATCTCCTGAATAGCACAGCTTGCTCCGTGTACCCAGGATATCATGTACCAAGGAGGGCGTGCCCTGCGCGCTGAAACGGCTCAACCATCCGCTGTTTTCCGGTAATCAAAACGTTGATTTGTCCTCCTTCTCTTACCGCGTCGTTACAAGTTACCTTTCTTTTACATCTTAGTGGTATTTAGTTAGAGGAGCCAGTGTTGCATTCATAAGAAATTTGGCTCCCGCCTTTTCATCCTGCACTCTCAGTCTTGCTGCAATGTTACACTCGTTCGACAGAACCTTACGGTTTGCTCCTATGCTTTGGTCTTCCGTGACTTTTATTCACTTTTTCCTGGTTTTGAAATATTTTCTGTCCCCGAAAGTTCGTATTGCTATTTGGTCTGGTTGTATCAAGCTAGCTCGGGAGTCCACGCGCAGGTCTCTCAGCAAGATCGTTCTCGATCCGATGACAGCCTTTCAGTTTTGACGCCACCTTCATTTATTTATAACGGTTTTACTCATACTGTGGCCGGTGAGGGCGATACAGGATGGGGTTACGAAATTCCTGTAATAACATATAAGCGTGCATAAGCACGCACAAAAGCAAACACAGAATCGTGCATGCCTATGTTATTGCACAAGCAATGCAAACAAATGATGCCAAACAAACGCAAAAGAATGCAGAGAAGCGAATGCGTACAATAAAGAAATCTATACATATACATATACATATATATATACATATACATATACATATACACACACATGTGTGCAAACATTCATTCTGCACTGCTAACAACGTTGGTTAGGTTTATTTGTACTTGGGCTCGAAAGAAGGTGGTTCTCAAATTCCGAAGCAGTCCGAGATAGAACGACAGATTCTGGTATTGCGTTCGAGTGACGTATTGTACGTGGAAACAAAGAATATGCGTAAGTGTTGATGCGGAGTTGTGGGACCCTGCAGTGACTTTGCTGATTGCATTTTTCAAGTCATTCTTCGCTGAAGTTAAGAATGTGGAAAAGGCAGAAGAGCTGGAGATTTCCCTGGCCTTTACCCTACCCGGAAAGACCAAGGTGGTCCCGGATTCACAGCAAGCCAGCAAAAGCTTCCAATCTGGAGCCCTCCGAGTGCTCAAACACCAAAACCCCTGGAAGGAAAACATAGAACTAGTGTGAGACCCGGCCCCTTCTGCGATGGAGGGGAAGGAGTTTGCCCACTATAAGGCCTGCAGTGACCTACCGAACCACAGATGTGGAAGAGCGAAAAGCCAACCATTGCTCACCTACGGGGAAATAACTACTTCCTACACGGAAGGACAGGCGAAGGCTCCCAGCACCACACGCAAAACTCACCCCCGACTATTCAACCGCATGTTTAAAACTGATTTGAAGCAGCTTTCCGATTCTGTAAAAAATTAGGCACTCTCCATTACATGATAGGGTAGTGTAGGTTTAGATTGGAACACACGTCCCCCTTACCTGCGCCACGCCCCCCCCCCCCCCCCCCCCCCCCCTGCCCCTGACCGTTCATGAGCGATGGAGAATCTTGCAGTGTCGAGCCCTGCCATGGAGGATTGGCTACGACTGGTCACTATAGGGTCTAGGTGGCGAGAGCAACATATAGATTCCCGTGAAAGGGGAACGACCTCCGTCCAATGTGGATTTCGCACTGAAATCCTCTGAAGTAAGGTTTATTCTGTCTCTCGATCGTCATCCTTTGTTTGAAAGTTGAGACAAGCGCGAAAGCTAAAAGTGCGTCTGAACTTCGTTTAAAGTGCGTTCAAGCGATCGTCAAACGTTCGAACATCCAAATCGCAAAAGGAGAACGAACCCGAGCGAGGATTTTTTACGCACTAAGTAAACGAATCTACGAACAATGCAAATTTATACCGATACGTGGGTTATGAGATGAAGGCATACTATTGTAGTCCGTCTTCGTGATCGCTGCCCGTTTTGTGGTATTTAGAACCGCTCCCTTTTCGCGATTTTCAAGTAACCGTTTTGACACAATGGAAGCCCGGTTTCCCGCACGCGCCCTGTGTCCAGAGATCATATTAGCGCCTTCAGGGTGACCAGCCGGTTTGTGGAGAAATGCATTAATTTTTTTACAGGGCGCTATTGGACCCATCAGGAAATTTATCGCTTTAAAAATGCTGTCGAAGCTAAGTCATCTGTAAAGCTCGTTTTTATGAAAGAACGGTGTCTTTGACTAGGGATCAGAAAAATAAGTACATAGGTGTATTATATGACCCAATAAATAAATTACTTCCTATTTATAACCAAAAAGACTAGTATATCTGATCAATAAATATAAGCTGGTTGCATGATTGATCTCTGCAGAACTGTGTTAACGCCACTCTCCTCTTCAGCTCACGCGCACAGATTCTAACCGCACATAAAAATGTTCGGCATAACAAAATGCCGTACTAATATGGTCCGGGGCCTCATAGTGGCGAACAATTACGTTACGCGCTCGGCGCAGCACCTTTTTTGTTTTGTGGTGTTTGTACTTGTGGCTATCACCATCATGTTATAACACCCCCCCCCTTCCCCCCGTCCCCCCCCCCCCCCCAAATGAGTGTGAGGGCAACTTCTCTAACGACCTAATTTCATGGCTCGACGTGTTCCGCCCAGCCGTAGCGAGGTGCCGGCTTTGATAGCGTAATTATACCCCTTCCTGTTATTTGCTGATAGAAACTAACTTGATTGGCTTTTTCCTGTTTCATCATTCGTCGGCGAAAGCACCATGGTAAAGTTTGCCCGTCCAGCACTGGACAACCATCGGTGGTTGCGAGAACACAACGAAGATATACAAATTTTCAAGGTTGGAAAAATATCAGTCCACATATCGTGGCTAGATATGAAAATATAGAGTTCATTTGCAATGCCTTCGCTCCCACTCATTGCGGTAATTCTGTGCAGGATTCTGTGCGTGCGTGCGTGCGTGCGTGCGTGCGTGCGTATGTGTATGCGTATGCGTATGCGTATGCGCATGCGTATACGCATGCGTATGCGTATGCATGAGCGGATGCATGTGATTGTACAGACTGTTTAATAGCACATTCGGCGCTACTGAGGCAGTTCCACACATAAGTGGAAGATTTGTGCTTTGCTTTTTTTGATAAATCGCAGTTCTATTCTTGACTACACTGTGTCCCGGGAATTCTCTTACGTGATGGTTAGCAGGCCTGCTTTGCTGATGAATTAGTCACGTATATATACATTTTATCCCATGGCAGGCTGCATTTACGGAGCTTGAAACCAACCTTTCAAAAAACATGCCCTGTTACGTCCACCGTGCTGTCGGGCTGCACGTCATTTTCTTTTTACTTTTGATGTACTCAACGCTTACATTTTGGTTGAAGCAGTGTATATTTTTGTTGGTACATCTGCATTGTAACGCCCAATTTGAGTACCACGTAAATATGTTTCTTCGGAAATGTGCTCATAAAATTGGGAAAGCATGGTATTGTTGGACGGTGCCTCCCGCAGCGATGAACGTGGCGCATATTGTGAGTTCCTCTTGCAACAGAGAGAATGTTGCAGCTGCCAGCGGTTAGATTCTGGGCTGCTAAACTGGAAACCTGATCTAGAAGAGAAGGCCAGCCAAGCCCAGCGTCGTCACCGTATTTAGATACTACATATTTTGAAAGGGCAATCCCACAGAGAACATTGCCGCCGTTATTAAATTATATGACACACCGTTGAGGCTTGAAGAAATGTGTGACATAAAGGGGCAATGCACAGACGAAGTTCTAAGCGCGTGGGAGAATTACGGCTTTCGCGAAAAAGGATAGCTATTACATTTACTCCATAGCCATTTACGCATGTTGGAATGCGTGTGGGAATGGAAAAGCACTAGTTGCATTTCAAGGCGTGCGATCCGCTGTCTAATGGTAGGTCGGTCGTGATTGTGTCATCTCCCGTTACGGGAATGTATTCGTAATCAAACGTTTTACGTCTGTCGTGTAATATTTGTGTCGAAACGGTCACGGCAGTGCGAGGTAAGGGTGGTCCCAGCTGCAGCAATCGCCAGCCTTTTTGCTTACCGTGAGGATTTTTTTTTTGCAGCTGGCGCTGAAGTAGCAGCTTCAGAATCTTTTTAAGTAGACTAAGCACCAAAAGCGGAAATGTTTCCATATCTTCATGACTGTTTTTTTTTCTTTGCTACAGATAATTTTCTCTATTACATATACCCTATCAGGGTAAGCATGCTCTGTGCTACTTCCGTAATTATCATGCTGAAATTACTCCTGCAGATCTCGCTACATGCCTTTAACACACGTTTCTGGGTCGAATGCCAGAACGCATTTGCTGGAGTCACCTTTAGTTAGCCAGAGCCAAGATAAGCCGCTAGTGTAGGATATGCGTGTTTGATTCGCAGTCCGTAGGCACCTGGTTCAAAATCACAACCCTAATTGGCAGTTTTCTTTTATTTACCTTTAACCTCTTCGCAGCGTAGGCCATTATTGTAATCACAACTTAGTCACAGCCACACCGCATATTCGCGTAGTGGGGCATGTTAACGCTTTCGCATTAAAATGTAACAACGCATACGGAGACGACACCTACAAGATCGAATATCTAGAACAGTGGCCGGCGTCAGCGCTGAAGTCTTCAGCAGCCGGCCGAAGGATCCGCACGGAGAAATCCGGTAGAAGGCGCAAAGGTATAGAGGCTCTTGTTTCTAAACCTCAAAAGCTACGCACCTTAACGGCCCTCATCCCCGCAAACACGTTCGAAGACCCGTGGCTGTGCACGGCGCGAACTTTGCATGCGTCGTGCTTTATCACTACTAGGGAGAAATATGCGAATAAGTGGGGTAAATGGCGAAGTCGTACTACCAAAATTTCATTCAACGTTAAAACTGACACCCAAGTGCTTCGCAAAGCACCCTGTGAAAGAAAAGACCAAATGTACAGACCACAACAAACAGTGTCGCCAGCCGCCACCACACCTCCTGCTCAAAAGAAGCACCGGGAGAGGTAGGAGAAAAAGGAGAACTGACATTGAGCTGATGCGAAAAAGTGAGTGTCATATGAGGCGTTTTTTTTTTCGAAATGAGCTATATCTAGAAACCGAAACTGAGTCGGATAAAACTGCAGTGACAACGAAAACTCGCAACTTTTCCCTAAAAAAAGGGTGGGTGGAAAATAGTTCAGCTGACGCCCTGAAAACGTGTACGCAGATCGTCGTTCGTATCGAGAATGGGCCAGATCCTGCTGTTTTACGGATCAAATTGACTTAAATGCATTTGCCCAATGGGAGTTTGCTTTTGGCTTTAGTGTTCAGACTGTTCCGTGGGTGTTTTCAAAAGTTCTTGTTTTTTGCGTTTCGGAGCTGACGTTAGAATTCAGAGGGCAATTAGGAGATCGGCGAAAGACTGTCCCCAGATGTCAACGACGAAGTGAACGGAAGTGAGCGAAATAAAACAGAGATGTGAAACGATGATTTAATTTCGTATCACCCTAACTTACAAATACATCTGGTTATATTTATTTTTTTACACCCACATTTACCATTTCAGTACTTAACTAAATAGCCGCCGCTTACAAGCCCTTTCAAATCCCCCCTCCCCATCAAGCTGAAGAATATTATAGGAGCAGCATGCTTGTGAAGCGCTTTGGAAATTTATGGTAAAGCAATGAAAAGCTTGCATACTTCGTTAGTGCATTGAGGCGTGCTCAAGAGAAATATCTTAGGGAAAAATACAAAAAGATCAGCTGGTGGTGCCAAGAGGACTCACCTGCTCTCCATGTATAGTTGTACTGTTCTTGAGGCTCTGTTGCATATCTTTAGTGGCGTTTCCATCGAAACGTAATCGCACAATGCTTGAAGGTCATTTTAAATAAAGTCTTCATAAGGATGCACCCTCAACTTGAACGTTTCAATTCACTCCGAGTCAAATCAAACTTATCACCCCAATAATGCTCAAATTCAAAGCAGAATTTTGAATTACTTGTGGCCATTAACCTTCCTCTACCTGGCACGTAAAATATATCATATAATAGTTTTGAAGGCGCGGCATTAAACTACTCTAACAACCTTTCGTTGGTTTTTAAAATTCGCGTTTGGTGGATCTGGCTCTTTTCGGAAAACAACGCCTCATATGTGCACTCGAAACTCGCTGGGCTCAAAAGGCACTGCTGTTTCTTTGTTAAAAAATAACAAAAAAGGGAGTATGGTGGTTAAGGTGCCGGTAGTGAGTTGGCGGTAGTGGCGGCAAGCGGTCTCCTCTATGCGCTGCGTTGCGATGGCATATTTCTGAGGCTCCCCCTGGAAAAACAGCTACGGCGCACCGCGTTTTCCTCTACCGCATCCCTGTTCTGCAGGAGGAAAGCGGGCGGCGAAAACATTCGCGCAACCGGCGTGTGTGTACTCAAAACTCCGTTCATTCGCTACGCCCCGCCCGATCCATATCGAAGACTTGTTAGCGTTGAACCCTTGTTAGCGTTGACGCACTGGCGAGTGGCGTCGGGAGCGCGAGCGTGCGTTCTGCCCCGCATCCCTACTGCGAAAATAGCGTGTAGGGGCGAATCCCTTGAACGCATGTTCGGTTGCTCTTGCTCCTCCCTTCAGCTCATATATCTCGCGCTGCTGTTGCAAGTTCTAACATTGCCTTCAACTCATAGAACTACCGCGATATAGGTGTTAAGGCGGCATATATATATATATATATATATATATATTATATATATATATATATATATATATATATATATATATATATTATATATATATATATATAGCCTCACACAGAGCGCGAAAAAATAAGGTTAGTAGAGACAGAGACAAACGAGAAGGACATTAGACATAAAAATAAAAGTCTACTGACGTTTCAGGGGGAGGACTCCCTTTCTTCAGAGTGCCAACTGCCAACTCTTGTTTCTGTCTCATTTTCAACGAGCCCCTCATTTCTTATTCTGATTCGCTACATGCATAGCGAGGGCCTCTGTTCTGGTAGTCTTGGTGCCATAGGAAGCTTAAGAGGGTTCAACGCTGGTCGACCACTCTTGACATGTCGTAGACACTAGAGCCACGGCCCGGGGGTTAAAAAGAAGGTCCCCTTCACCCCGAGTAGTCCGAGTGGCGCTGGCTACCACCCCCAAGCACAGGAAACAAAAATACCGAACCATAAATACCCCAGAAAGTGGAGGGGCAAATCGCCCCGCCGGTAGCGTAGTGGTTATCGCACCAGACCGGTATTCTGGAGGTCGTGGGTTCGGATCCCACCTGGCGGGCGTTTTTCCTCCACTTCCTTCTTTCTTTCCAAATTCTTTACTTGTTTCAATGACCTACCACATCCTCCCCTTTGCTTTCCGAGGTTTTGTTGATGCCAACTCTTATTTCTGTCTTATCAATGCTGCGCTGCTGTTCCTGCGAACTATCTACCTTTCTACCGACTTGGTCGTGCGTGAAAGAGAAGACTAAAGCCTTCTATGTTTCGTTATCTTCAGCTTCCGTGGCACTATCCTGCCCTTGTGCTCTTTTTGGGGGCTTGTTTCATCAAGTGTCTTTGCTTTTGATTTACCGCCGACGCACTTGAGAGGCTTTTTTGTTATATGTTGTTGTAGATTCATTTCAAATGCTCCCATTGTGGTTGCTCTACATATGTGCAGCAATAGTTCTGCACTTTTGGGATACCTTTTAGGAGATGGATGTAGAGACGAGGCCTCAGGAAGCGTCATATTTTCCCTCCATTTCCTAAAGGAAGCGTGTTCGACTCATTGGCGCAACAGATGTAGAATAAGGAAAAACATTGAAGAGAGTAACATCAATTTCCGCACGATCATTAGACCTGATATTACGAAGATATAGGGCATATGGACGATCGCCCTACCAACCACAGCGCTGCGACTAGACACTGCATGATAGCATTTCTGTAAGAACGCACAATGTGCTGCAGCGCTTGCGTAAAATTTTTATGATATTACATTTTATTCCGATCTGTTTACGGTATTTCGTGGCAGCGATACTGCATTTGTATTTAAATTAAGTTACAAGATTACTGCGATGATAATACCTCATAATAGTACAGAACAATAACTACTTAGGTGATACATTTGTATCATTGCCGAAAACTATCAGTACAGATGACAATATTACATCGAGAATATTGCGGTTCTCAGTGGAGAATTAACGGCTGAACTACCGAGGAAGGAGGCAAATACCATTGCCAACCGAAGCGGTGTCTCAATGCCAGGGTCCCTAAAATGTCTCATGACTCAGACGATTTTAATCTTCGCAAATTCCCTATTTACCATTTGGAGCCCTGCAACTGCTTGGCGGATCGTTGTTGTGGCTGAGGAACGAAATAATGATGAGTGGAACCCCTGAAATGTATGAATCAAATCTGAGTAGATATGGACTGTTGACGTGCAAGACCTCTCATTGCAGTACCGTGGAGTGTTGCCGTGGCTCTGAAAACTTGTTCCTGCTTGAGGAAGCCTGAACACGGCTATTGGACGGGATATCTTGCAAAATAGCCCGAACGGTACAACTACAACCCTCATGGAACTTTAAACAGGCTAAATTATATTACGTTGCCGGCCGTGAAACAAATGATACTACCACTTGCTTGTAATTAATATTACATTTAATTATTATGAATATTAACCATTTTTAAAGCGCAACACTTAAAGGAGCCATGAAGAGAAAACACAAGTTTGGTTCATTCGAAAGGTTGCCTCGTTAGAACCATAACGACACCACTTATAACGCAAACATCGCTCAAATAGGCTACATAATTAGGAAAAAAGGAAATGACCATGCGACCCACTAGCTCATTTTCCGCAACAGAACCTATGATGTCACTCGAGAATGCTCTGCGATTGGCGGAGGCCGGCAAAAGCAAACGCATGTTAGGCAGGGCTTACAGTTTGCATAGCGAGCTATATGCCCGTGAAACATACTGCACATTCTTTTTATGACAAACAACGGTGGAGTAAATGGTTGAAGTTCCGAATAAACACGCAAGCGTGTACGCCAATGCGTACGAAACTACCGCGCGAACAGCCGAACTCGACATCTCGCCGTCGCCACCGTCGCGCAGACGAATTTTCGGGTTCGACGCTCTTCGGGGCCAACGAACCGTCCCAGCACGCACAGCCGCGACCTTGCTTGGTATCGTAATCCCTTCACAGGAGGTTGGCCGTCATATCGCCAACCAGCAAAGGTAAAAATAGAAACGAGGGGAGTAAGGAACAGCAAGCAGCGACGAGATAGTGACAGTCGTCGCAGTTTCGGAATGGTGTTGGCATGCTGCTATTGTTAGGAGCTCGTTTCCAGTTTACAACCACTGAAAACTTAAGTTTGTTCGAGTACGTTACAATGAAATTTCGTTGCTACGTTTTGAAATGCCCATGTAGTACGGGCAAATCGTCGAGGGAGTGCGACATCCCCGCCGGTGAGGAGATCTCCTTTCATGTGCTGCCCACGACGAACCTCGGCGAAACAAGTGGCTACGTTTTGTGAACTTAGCAAACGGAGGAGAAAGAGAGCTAAAGGAAGTACGAGTGTCCTCGCTTCATTTCCGAGGAAGTGATTACGGCAGGGACCCTTACGTTAGCTCACTCCTGGGACATGCTGGCGCTCGTCGCGACTTCGTCAAATCGCCGTCAAAGCACTCCGACCTTGGGGGAAAAAAATGCCGTACACACCGCGCATTGACGCTCGTATCTTTCTCGTCGGAGCAGAGAGCTCGCGCGAACGGCTTTCCATACACGACACCGGCCAACTGGCATAAGCGATACTGCTACTGAAATTGAACTAGTATTATTAACCGTAATAAAAATACGGCACATACGTACCCGTCTGTATTCGTCCGTCACGACGGGGCTGACGAGGCAGCGGTGCCGACGGCAGGGCGTTCGTCTGTTGTGGCTATCGCGGAATGGTCGCTTTCCCGTCCACCGCGTATCCCACAACTCCTGCCGCTCATGCACTTAGAAGCATTGAGCGTTCAAGTGGTGTGAGGTTGTTAAATGCAAGCCCTAGCTCCTCGGCGGGAGTTTGTTCTCCGGATCAGGCGATTCCATGACTAGGGCTGCGGGTGCACTAGGGTTTACTAGTATTTTTTAAAATGGCCGCCGTCTCGGTTTCGGCACGAGTTTCGGTTCCTGTCTGACTCCCGCGTGTGGGTGCTATATGGAGTCGACATACTAAGTATCTGTTTCATGGACCGGCTCGTATGACGCCGTTGTTCACGTCACCAAATGTACAATTTTAGCGGGAGATTTAAAATTTTGGCTTATATTGCCTTATTTCTCAGTGAATAAAGCATCATTTGCTTCCGGGAAAGCGCTTGGGGTACTATGAAACACCTAATCTTTCGAATAAAACAAACTTTTGTTTTCTCTTCATGGCTCCTTTAACGCTCGCTCCTTTGGTCTTGTGTCGTTCGTCGCCGTCGGGCTCGTTGTAATCGAAACAACGAGAGGACACCGAATACAACTTTTCTTTGGTTTGAATTACAACTTTAACGCGGTAGCAAGCAGCAGATCATAAGTGTGTGGTCTTCACGAGGAAGTCAGAACCATTAAAAATCTTGTGTTGGTGAAGCCCTTTGTGTAAATAAGCACATTAATGTGCTCGATGCTGGCAGAATGTAATTGTGCCCTAAAAGCCTGTACCCAACGCTAGGAAAATCTAAAGCCATGGCATCCATTTCGCTACAGGTACCAGCTATGTAAACAGTGCAAGGAGCAGACCAGCAGTGAACGCAAGAGGCTGCACCATGCCACGCTACCAGTTTCTAAGTCAGTACCACTGGATGGATGATCAGCAGTGCGAGACGAGGCAGGAATGCCGCCAGTGTGTGAAAAACACTGCAAGACCTAGCAAGGACCCCCTCCCCCCCCCCCCCCCCCCCCCCCCCCCCCCTTAAGAAAAAAAAGCAAAGAGGATTGCGCAGAGGTTTGCTGCCGCCCACGAAATGTCAACAGTAAACGTAGGGTCCTGTACATTCAGCTGCTCGCTAAAGGGTACAGGCGTAGTGCGCAAGGGCAGGCCAGCTGCAGGCATGTCGCCCACGTCATCCGGGTCGTGGGACAGGGCGGAGCGCTTCGTGTCGGCAGCGCCGTGGCTCGTGGCGGAATGTGAACTGTCGTCCTCTCCCACGTTGGTATCACCGAATTTCGGCCGACTGGCGATCTTCGGGGAAAGACCGTGACTCGATCGCTCGCTCCTCTTGAAGCTCACCAGACGACCTTGAGGATCGCTGCCAAGAGATCGCCTCTTCTACCACCTTAAATTTAAAGCAAAGCTTTCTACCCTACCAGCCCTACCCTACCAGCCAACGGTTTCGTCGTGGCGTGCGCCACAAGAAACTCCCAACCAGGTAAATAAAACTACATGGTATATTACTATATTATTGTTACCGTTATTTTCAAACACCATGCGTTAGACACTTAAATTATTCTACAAGTTTGCATGTTCAGGGTGGTTACAACGATAATGCGTGCGCCTTGTTCCAGCCAATGACGACAGGCAGCTGATTACCATTGGAAAAGGGCTGCGGTGTGCTTGCTTGAACAGCCTAGCAGACGACCGTTGCATTGGCGGAATCGTTCTATGCAAGCGACCTACCCTCGCTTGCTTCGCCGTATTCTACCATGATAAAGTTCTGATCCACCCGCCCGTCGACACTTCTGCGATATTGTTACATCCAGAAAAAATCGTCAGCGTTTCACACATACTTCTGCTGGTAAATGATTTGAAGCGAAGCTTTAGTGTTGTGACTGATGGCGTCTGCAACGCGAAAAAGCCCGGCAGGAAAGCCAACTTTTCAGGACGATGCTGATTAATGGTCTGGGTGAAGTGAAAGAAAAAAAACGCTGCAGTGGCCGGAATCAAAACCTGCGTCCCTCGCGTGATGAAGCCAGCGTCCACCCGACTGCGCCATTCTGGCATGGTCTAAACTCAGTCTTAATTCAAACGACAACCAAAGAATTCGTCACGAGAAAACTTCACGTTCAACTCTCATCGTCGTTAGTCGGAGGGGTACCAGGATTTCTAATTGGCTTACCCGCTGCCGCGCTCGTGTTGTCGTCGCAAACGTCGTAATAAACAAGACTATATTGGAACAGTGTGATTGTACCGTCTACCTTGTGCAATATGCTGAGTTTGCATCTGTTTTGAAGAATTCTGTAAACATGACTAAAGCTAGAGTAGAGGCTACCCGCAAATGCCACTGCTTTCCGTATATATGTTATTCCAGCCGAGCAGTATCTGCTGATAGCAACCATTGGAACCGGGCGCTAACAGCAATTATTGCCCGGAGAGAGCTGTCCACGCTTTCGGTGCCGAAACCGAAACTGATGTGCAGAAAAATCGAAGCCAAGTACACATAACAACCGTCAGCCCTCAAGTTAAGTCAAGTTCGAAGATCACAGGTCTACGTCACAGAATCAGCTACATTGTGGTTAAACGATTGCAGTGCCTGTGTCCCCTCTTGTTTTTAGTATGGAATTCTATGGCCGACACCACAATCCAGAGGTGGGTGCCACCGAAGCAGCAGCTATGCCGCGTCACCGAGGAGACTGAGCAGTTCACGCTACGCTCAAATTTCGCATTAGGAAGTATCATGGTCACCAAGCAAACTTTTAAATACTAACTCACTACTAGTTTTTAACTAGTCAACTGACAAACCTTTCTCTATATTGCCAAATGGTTTGCTTACCCTCCCTTTTAGATGGAAAGCATCTTTTGCTCGGGGCTATGTCCGGCGTCCGTGCGTTGTCCGCACCTCTCCCCTACAATATAAAAAAAATAGTTAGCGGCGTCCGGTTCCGATCCCACGACTCTCTTGCCGCAACGGGAGGTACGCGGTACTCTTCCCACTACGCTACAAACCGGACAGGAGCAAATGCTACGAACCGCGCCTTATGTCCTTGACTCATTCAAAACTACTTCAAGAAGCTACTGATACAACGAAGGCACGCGCAGCTGAACGTCAACGGAAAAGACGAACTGAAAACTTTAGAGAAGGATGTTGAATTTTCCGTGGGAAGGCTGTCGCGGGAAGCGCCACGCGCCTTGCAGCTCAACCAGCCCCGTCCGCAGCGCCTCTCTATGCTGATTGTGGCAGGATTTCCCTAGGGATTGGCAAACCAAAGAATCCATCCCGAGATAGCTTCGTGTTCAACCACCGTCGTCATCTTCCCGTAGGGTCGATGAAGAATAGGAGAATACAAAGCTGCGAAGGAGGGCGTATACGTTGCTCTCCGCCCCGTCCGTAGCACCTCTCATAATGATTGTGGCAGGATGCCCCTAGGGATTGCCAACCAAAGAATCTATCACAAGATAGCTTTGCGTTCAACCACCATCGTCATCTTCCCGTAAGGGACTCCCGAAGAAGAAGACAAGACAAAGCTGGCGAAGAGGATGGCGTGTACTTTCGTCTCAGCCGGTGCACCAATGTCAACAACCTTTACCTCAGCAACGCTGACGGAGACTACCGATTCTACCACAGTGACAGCATCGACAAGAACATTATGGGCGAGTTTCGACGCCTCGCGAACCACCGCCTGAGCTCACCGACAACACAACAGTACTTTATACCGTGCTGCCTTTGCCCCCGTGTTGGACCCGGACACGGAATTCCCTCTCTGGCGCTAGTAAGTTCTATGTTTTGTGTCACTCAACGTAACGGGGGGGCCACCAGCAAATGCGAGACCAGCAACCGGAACCCTACTTCAGTCTAGCTGGTTGATCGATTCAGTGGTTGCTCTCCTTGCATACCTGTGGTTCCCCAACGGGGTGGTACAAGAGTGTAGCTTTTGTGTTTGTCACATTTTGATTAGCGTGTAGTTGGTGGGTCGGCATAATCATAAACATCCAATACTATGCTTGCGATCAATGTCTAAACTCTTGCCTTGGCATGCGTCACGATCCGTAGGAGTGCGTCGGCGATGCTTACACCTCCACAGCGGTGCGGTCCGATAGTCTTACACAGGGAGTAGTAAGGTCAAGTGTAAAGGGGTGCACGGGGACAGTTAGGGTGCTGATGTCATGACACGATAAGTTGTGCTGCAACGGACAGGATCTCGTAAAGAAAAACGCACGGGAGGGGGGATGCTGAATTTCCCGTGGGAATTCTGGGGGAAGCGCCACGCGCACAAAAAAGCTTCGCTGGGGCTAAAACTGATGAGCAGGTGCCGGGGGGACGAACGCGCCTGAAAGCTAATGGACTTCATTCAAACTAACGGTCAAGGAATGGTGCTGATATAAGTGCGAGGGTGGGCATGTCGAAGCTGAACGTGTAGCAACGAATATTGATTGTGGAACTGAGAAACTTAGGATGGGGGATAGAACTTGAAGAAAGTTGGGTTCGCGTGGGGACCAGCTCTTCCGGGTGGAGGAAAAAAAAGTGTGAAGGAGGGTGTGAAGCGACGGCGACGCGCACGGATCAACAAAAGATCAACCGACCGGTAGCGCCCCTGACGTAGAGAAAATGTGGCAGAGGGGAGGAGGCCACAGAGGGATTGGCCAACACAAAAAGATCACATACACAAGATAGGTTAGGCGTTGCAACCGGCCCGTCGTCAGGCTTCTCTGTGTAGGGGAACACCCGATGAACTGGCCAACAATGACGGCAAGCTGACGAAGAGGAAGGGCGTGTACACTGTCTCAGAGGGTGCAACCACGGGAAGAGGCAACTTTAAATGGGGAGCATTGTCAACCAATCGCCTGGGCCTTGGGTCCTGATGGCGACTCAACCACCGAACTACTGTCCAAAAGTGCCTCATAACAATAGTTGCCGAATTTCATGGTATGGAAAGTTGATAGTACGGTGGTGCGGGCTTTCCTCGGTGAGGAGCACGCAACGGGGGTACCTAGCTCAGGTCCCACTACGACAACATCCTGGGTCAGGAGCCTTTGCTGACCGGTAGTGTTGTCCCGGACTCGTGAATTTTCTGTCTGGTTCTAGCTCAGAAAATGAACCTGACCGAGGGATGCACTGTGGCAAGCATTGGGGCTGGCATGCTACAACAGAAGAACCTCACGCAAGGACCGCAGCGATGCTGACGCAGGCAGGATCATCCTACGGGCGCCAAAGCCCCACAGGAGAGAGTGGTCAAATTGGGGTTTACAAATGGCCGTGAAGAAGAAGTGGCATGTGCGGGGTGGGGGGGGTGTAGTGCGGGTGGTGTGTCAAACCCTGCCGGGCGCGGCGTGGTGACGTCAGGGAGGTGTTGGATGGCGATGATGGTGTCGGAGAATCTGACGTCAACCAATAGCAATTCCCGTAGTGGATTGCCGTGGAGTCGTACTGGTAGTCAAAGACAGCCGCACTCAACCAGCTGGCAAAAAATGAAGACCACATAGGAACAAACCGCGAAGAAGAAGAGGGGAAAGAAAAAGGGGGCAGGTGAAACAAGCTGCGAAAGCAGGATTAAGTCGGGGTCTTTCCGTTAGAATTGTAGCTAAATCCGTTGATGTGCATGAACTCGGCCGGAGCGCCATCTTGCCTATCCCGATCTGAACACGGCACGACCACGTCGTAGATGCCGCAATCTCGCTCCACCGGACGAATCCCGCAGTGAAGAAAACTGGACGGGCGGCTCGACAAAAACCAGGCAACGGGCAATTGTTTGAATCAAGGGACAGCGGAGTCAGGAGAACGTGCCTCGAGGAAGGGGTGGCGAGCGTGGCTCGAAGGTTGTCGTGGGTGGGTCCTGTCCCGTCAGCTCGCATGGTACCCGAGGACGTTGCGTTCGACGTTCACATCAAGCGGAGGCTGATGATCCGGCAACGTACAATGCGCGGGTTGGTGAAGCGCGGCAACATCCTGGCTTGGCTCAAGCACCTGGAACACACCCCGCTGTATCGCGCCATCAACGTTCGGGTCGATTGGAGTCAACTCGATCACTTCGATGACGGCGGCGAACGAGAGGAACCGCAGGAAGACGACGTCGATGATGCTGACGGTGAGTTCGAAACGATTCCCGACGACTTTGACGTGAACAATCCTCTGCAGTTGGCGATTGCGTTCAACGCGGTCTCGAAGACGCTTCTCTATAACGAAGCGGAAATGATGGGTGTGGGAAAAGAAAAAATAAATGATTACGCTCACACTCTCGCCTCTCTCTTCGCCATTAATCGCATCACACTCATCGGTGCACCCAATGCATTTCTGCATCCTCACAACCCTCTTCGGGGAGGTGCGGGGATTTGTTTTCCAAAG
This sequence comes from Haemaphysalis longicornis, assembly GCA_013339765.2. Lineage (NCBI taxonomy): Eukaryota > Metazoa > Arthropoda > Arachnida > Ixodida > Ixodidae > Haemaphysalis > Haemaphysalis longicornis. The sequence continues at coordinate 239,872,013 of CM023449.1, forward strand.
TTCGCTTTCTGCGCTTTCCACAACTTGTTTCGCTGACCACGCAAGTTTCCGTTTCCCTGGCGGTTTTAATATATAGGCACACAATTTTTTGCTGTCTCCAGTGTGAAAATGGGTCTTTGTTGGGGGGGGGGTGCGTTAAGTGGTATCTATTTACTTATTTGAAGTGCTAACCAACAGAGCAAAAACCTTATCGGGTGATTAACTTGTTATTTTATTCTTCTGCGAAATGTGATAGGAAAATAAAAACCGCAGTATTCATAAAAAATGAGTACTGGTTTTATTCAGTATTACTATTATTAATATTCTGTGTCGTTATTATCAATGTGGGTTTTTCAAGGGTGCTCTCAACATCCTTTGCATCGCGACACATGACTGCAAGCCTATTTCGCCGCGAAAATTAAAAAAATTCATTAATCTAAGCTTTGAGCATAAACAAGCCGAAAATATGGTATAAAATTGTGAAAATATGAGCATGAACAAGCCGAAAAACAAGCAGGCTATGGTCTCTCATACACTAATATGGTTACTGGTTCTAAAAACCGTACACGATATTTTTTTTGTACGCAATGAATTTCTTTTTGTGGGTTGGAGGCGAGGGATGGGAGCTCTGGCTGTCTCCCACGCCGACAGTAAACATTCAGGCTGCCCAGGAAGCTCTCTACAAACACGTGCACCGGATCCGCACGGACATTCTGGAGTACTACGTGGATCCGGTGAATTGAACTTTCAAATTAGGACCTGGACTTAGGTCCTGAGGAAAATAAAGTTTGTTCTCTCTCTCTCTTTTTTGTGTGTGTGTGAAAGATGCGATTGCATGAGTAAGGTTCAGGACTACTTCCGTAGCTATTAGGAGCTTACCTTGATATCCCACAGTGACATAATAAACATGACAATGATTCTGCTCTTGACACAGATTGGACGCGAAAAAATGCGGCTGCTGGCTTTCAGAATTTTCAGCAACCCTTACTACCACTGACCACTACTGTCAGTAGCCAAATAATGGCGGAGGTAATTATCTCAATCCCTATGTAAGGCGCAAGCAGAGATCAGATGCAGGCCAGATACCTCTGATAAGCATCCACGTTAAAATTAAACCATTGATACTACAAAAACAGTAAAGACTGACTTGCCTATTACTGGCAACCGCACAACCACAAATCAAACCTTTTGTTGTTTCAAAAAGCCAGGAAAGGTAGTGAGCGAATATTTCCTCCCGAACGGCACCTTTTTGAACTAACTTTTCGGCATTTGTGATTGTCAAAGGAAGCATATGAAGGCACCACGGTATGCACTTGTGCAAGCTATCTATAAAGCGCTTTTTTAGAGTACAAGCGCTAAGCACAGAGCTTTCTTTTTCATTCCCATGTTCGGAGCGCTTCGTTTTATACGCAACTATACAAATCTTTCAAACTTTGTCACTGCTTACACATTGTTTAACACCTTGCCAGTGAAAACTTTGTCACTATTCAAATATATAGACACGGCAGCAGTCAGTTCTGATTGATTGATTGTGGGGTTTAACGCGCCGACGCAACGCAGGCGATGAGGCGCGCCGTAGTGGAGGGCTCCGGATTAATTTTCCACCCCTGGGGATCTTTATCGTGCGCCGAAATCTCGTACACACGGGCTTTCTTTTTCGCCTCCATCGAAAAGCGGGGCCGCCGCGGCCGGGAATCGAACCCGCAACCTCGGGCTCAGCAGCGCAACGCCTTAGCCACTGAGCCACCGCGGCGGGTAGCAGTCAGTTCTACCTACAAAGCAAACTCCCACCGAAACAGGAAGGGGGACGGGGGGGCGAGGAAGCAACGAGGCTTTTTCACGCAGAAGCGCTGGCGCTGCCACGTTTTGCCATAGGTGCTACTGATGGCCCAATAAGCATTTCCGCTTTTGCGAAAGATATGTATCAGCGTCAGCAATACAGGAAGCTACCCCGATGAGGTTGAGCCCCAACATACATAACCGATTGTGCTTTATCACTTCGCTTCAGCAACAACAACAACAAAAAACCCTTCAACTGCTTTTCTTCTCCATCAACCAAGGCGAAACAATAAATAAAAGCGATGAACTGCGCGAGTTGTAATAAGCGATCTCGCACGCATATCTCCCACCGATTCCAGGGAAGCTCAATACTTCATCTCCTGTTGGGGCGCAATTTTAAAGCTGACTCGTGGAACACCACCCCCTCTCACAAATGATTCCGGCTATTTGCGGCACGCGCCTATAGACATGAAGCATATCCTAACTCAAACCGAGGTCCATTTTGAGAAAAGCTTCTTTCTCATGGCTTACGAAATTTTTGACTGTCATCAGGCAGAGGAAATGACGAGAAGACTGGTGGTTCAAGGCTGGGAAATCTGCCCATCGATGTGCGCCAAGCTGCTGGGGACACTGATGTACCACCCCACGTTCTTTGCAGTTCTTTACGGGTATAAAGCTGGCAAAATCCACAGATAGATTGCGTAACGAAGAAAAGCGTACCACATATGTCTACGTAAGAAAGATACGTTTCGTAGCATTAGATGCGTTTTCGCGTCTTGGCCCGACAGCGAAACACACGCAGGGCGCCTAGGGCGCGCTGATTGACATAAATCCTTCGTTTAGAGCGCCGTCGTAGTAGCTTACAGTGACGTATGTGACCGCGGTAGATAGACACAGGAATTAGATACAAAATGATAGCAATAAGGTGCGCCGTGCGGAACAGAATAGCTACAACTTTATTTATAACAAAATGAGGATCTTTAAAGCATTAGGAGCGAGGGAGGGAAAAAGGGAGGGAGAGAGGAGAGGGAGTTGTTCAGTAAGCTAAGTGAAGGAAGGAATGAATGTAAAATGAAACAAACAATACTAGGAGTTGCCTTACAATACCGAGTAATGCGAGTGTATTGATCTACGTACGATGTCAAAGGTGGGCATTCAGTAGTGAAGGCCGGGTAAACCTTTTGCATTATGAAGTTTTGTGCCGCAACCATAACATCCTCCTTTATATGTGTGGCGTTCGTTGAAGGAAGCGTAATTAACGAACGCTTAATTTGTATAGTCACTACACCTGATATTTCAACAAGAAAGTACAAAGCTGATCATTCATGTTTTCAAATTCTGCTGAATAAAGTGAAAATGCCTTGTGCCAAATTTAAGCAAACCAATGGTGTCATGCCGCGCACCGAAACATTTTTTTGTCGTTTTGGCCATCTTTTTTGCCAATATTAGACGTTAGGGGTACAGGAGTAAGAACAGAGAGAGAGAACTTTAGTTTGGGTAATGCCATTCATGTCGCAGTTGCATCCGGTGGTATCCACTCACCAGCGACCTCCACTGCCCGGTCCAGTAACCGCACCTGAATGTCCGAACCGGAGCTGCGGAGCGCGGCCTCCCAGGCTTCTCAGACGTGATTATTGGAAATGGATCCTGGTGATATGCCCATATTATATGAGACAGGGGGCTGTGTTCGCCGCACCGGTGGCAGGCCGCGTTTGGGTGCAAGCTTGTGTGGACGTGGGGCAGACGGGCTGCGTTGGGGAAAGTGTGCGGTAAACGCCAAATCTGAGCCTTGCTATTATTCCATTGCTGGCCCGCCAGTGGCTGGATTCGGTGGGAGAGGCAGTGGTGTGTAGCGATGTAAATAAATGGGACCAAGATATCCACCGAAGACCGCGCCCCGTGATATAGGATAGAGATTAGGCCCGGCCAGGATCGTGATCCTTCGGACGTGTTTTTGCACCGTCTCACTTCCCTCGAGGCTGGAGTGCGTGGTTGCCAAGGTCAGGTGTATTGTCTGGTTTCGGATATAGCTGGACAATTTTGTAGAGTTTTGAGTGCCAGTCGTGATAATCGGCCAATGGCAGAAATTTTAATTGTAGTCGTTGATTCAGAAATGATTGTCGGGTGGGGGATGCCGTATTATGTCTAAGGTTGTGGCCACCATTTCCACCGTTTCTGGGCGGGTGGCTGGTAGTGTTGTTGAGTTGAGAAGTCTTTTAGACAAGTCCGTTACGGCGACTGCGTATGCAACGTGGTGCCTGTATTCTGCTACGTCCAGAGGCATGTGTTTGGGTTATGGCTGTGTATTTTGTGGAGTGCTTCAGCCTGTTTCTTTCTCCTGGCTATGTGATGTTCAAATGAATATTGCGTGGCCGTTGTTTGATAGTCAGCCTCGCGTGTATGTGTGTTGGTATGGGGTAGAGGGGAATGAACTTTGGTGTGGTGTCCAATGGATAACTCCTGGAGTAGGTGCCTCCCTGCGGCTGGTCATGCGATTCTATAGTACTGGCTCGTTATGTGGGCCTCGATAAGTTCTTGGACTGTATTGTGGAGGCCTAAGACCTCGAGGCGTTCAGTGGATATGCCGGCGATAAGGCGAAGTGCAAATTTATACGTTCGTCTAAAGGGAGCACCGACGAGGTAATAATCTTGCCTGGTCAAGCGAAGGTAAGAAATGGGGTATGCGATTAGGCTCAGGAGCAACGCCTAAAAAATGCGCACCTTTTCATTTTCTTTCAAATATTTCTGAAGATTTGTGATTCAGCCTATTAATTTGGCTGCCTTGGTTGCGTTTTTTTCGTGGTATATAAGAATTCAACATTTTTTCGGTCACTTCGAATCAGAAACCAAGTACCCGGATGCAGGCCAATTTTGGAATAGGTATTCTTGAATGCGTAGCTTGATGTTTGGCTTCTCCGGTGTACGGTTTGAGGTGATAGCAACAGTAACTCTTACTTTGAAGTTGAGCATCAGAAGAATTTACAGCGCAGACACACGAAGTACAAAGAAGAACGTTACACCAAAAGCACTGAGTGGTGTAACGCCGTGGTGTAACTTCCTGCTTTGGTGGCGTCTTCGACCACTGTCCGGATGCTTTTCTGGGGGGTTTCTTGCATATGCGCGTCATTGAGTTGGCTGGCCAGGATCGTAATGTTATCAGAGTATAGGGTATTGTAGAGTCCTCGTTTTTGGCTGGGTTTTCGTGGTATTGGTAGGATAGCCAGATTACAGAGAAGTGGTGATGCGACCGCTTTCTGGAATTAATATTCTTTCATGTGCTTGGATGGTGCTGTCTTTTGCACTTTGATCCTTACCTCGAGCCAACGAACACTGGCAATGGCAGCGCGGAAGAGTGCACCGCCGGCATAAATCTTTCCGAAGACCTTTTCGGAGTAACACTACGGAATTGATCGATAGGTTTGTACCAGTAACGCTCCAGCAGTAGCTTCGATTTTCGTCCACATATCTTGTCCGGCGAAATATATTTCTGTCAGATCCACTTCTATTTTAGATGCGTGCTTACTTCGCACATTCGTTCTTATTGCAACGTAGTCGTGCCGGTATGAAGTGCGCGTGATGACTGAGAGCGATGGTCGACCTTCCTTGTTATGCCTATACGGAAACGCAACCTTAGGTAGCTGTAATATTCAGCTTCACGACGTTCAAAGACGCGAAGTGAAAATTACAGCGATTATGGTGAGAACTCACGGGATCTCTAGAGTGATTGCCCAAGCGGCAACTAACACGAAGGAGAGAAGAAAAAGACGCCAAGGGGAAAGGATGACGATAAGTGTAGTTCTTTGGGCGAGTTAGTAAATCGTGGCAAAACTAAGTGCAGAAAAAACGAAGCCGGCCCAACACCGTGTGTGGTCTGCTCTGTGTCATCTTATTTATTGGGCTTATTTTCAACAGGATGAGGATGTCTTTGAGAGCGCACGAGATTTAAACAACCACCGCGCTAAGATTCGCCAGTCACGGCTTCCTTAGCTAGTGGCGCAGCAGTCACCAAAGGGTAAAGACGCTACTGCAGTGCCTGTATAAAAGGAAGTGCTCAATAAATCGACAGAATTATAATTTAAACAAACCAAACGAGAGAAAATCCACGTGATGAAAATAAAACAAGGTTGATTCGGCGTTCGATAAAAAACGTTTCTTCCATAATTTGGCTTGTCCCTGAGCCTTCCCGACCCAGTGTCGTTCACGTTTTCTTGGACGAACGTCATTTCTATGTATATGGCGTTGCACAATTACTGAGAACTCCTCATTTACTTAGGTAAATATGGATAGTTGTAGTGCAGATATTTGTAACTTGTTTCCTGGTTAACCGCAGTAACAATTTGCACACGCATAACAGAAAGGTTGTCGAAAGATATATAAAGCGCAATATATCAGGCACATGCTGCCATTTCATTTTAAGTCAGTTTGAACTCCCTCCTGCAATTATATGCTACAGCAAACACGGTGATTATTGTATAGTTCTAACATTCATTTTGTGTCACGTCAGTAGACTGAACACCTGCGCCTGTAACAAAAATACAAAGATGTAAAAACTAAAAATCAGCTGAGTTGAGTGTTGGGAAAGAGCCGAGGGGAAGACCGCTCTTGTAGGCTAATGAACCATTTACAGCAAATCCGTTCTAAAATGGCAGTAGTAAGGCAAAAAGCAAATAAATAGACTCTGTGCTATTGTCTCATAAAAGCTCGGTCCTTGACCTACATTGCAGTCACTGGGAGAAAGCGTTTTACCACCGGCACGGCAAAGTTTTAATTGATTCGGGAACTAGTGACATCGTAGCTAGAGCACTTTTAGCCATTGATACGTGGCGCTAACGGGTTTGTCTATTTCCCTTGTGTTTTGTTGACGCAGCTGCAAACAATCCTAGAGAGCTCCGATTGGTTCATTTTATTCCAATCCTAATGTACGTGGAAATGATTCAACATCGAGCATCGAACGTTTCAGCAATTCACTTTCTGTTTTAATGCATTTTTTTGGCTCTCTTCTTTTTATGCAGTTTTCGGGGAACTACTCAATAACCAAAAAAGCGCGCAAATATTGGTCTTAGTCGTACCTAAATTTTACACTTGTTTTAAATGAAATAGTCATTTCACGTTCTACGTTTTTTTTAAATTTTAGTTGGTGGTATCGAACGCCGGTAATAATCCATGGGGGAGTTTCTTAGGTAGTAATTTTAAATTCTCACAGAAACCCTTCCAAGCCGCAATTACTTTTTACAGCGAGATTATCACGTAACACAATACACTGAATCATCTTTAATTTGAATCACAACCCTAGTCACCGAGAAATACGAGGGAAAGTTTTATTTAGTTATTTATTGATATATTTCTATATGTACGCATTTATTTATTTGTTTATTAGATAGAACACGTCACAAAGGAGTCTGTGGTGGGACAACATAAAAAGGGATCACTTAAAACCCGATCTAACAAAGACACCGGAAACCGCGAATCATTTCGTTAAGTCGAAAACTTTGTAAAACCTTTTTTGTCGGTTTACAAGCAGCTGATCCCATAAATTCGATGTCTAGAGGGAGGGGCATACCAGCAGCTATCACGACACCGTAATTGCGGCGGTCGCGGCGCTTGCCTGCCGATAATTTAGCGCTGCGCTCGCTTAAAGTCCGCGGCGAAATAAGCCAGCCGGGGCGTGCCCTGTAGTCGTCCCACATGTACCAACAGGCGCGCGAAACACAGCGCTTTTTGTTTTACCACTTCCCAGGTGAGCAACACGTTGTTGCCTCTCATATCCTTTCACCACGTAAACAGGGCTTCCTCAACTTCTTGTGTGGGGTGGTCTTCAGCTTCTTTTTCTTTGACGAAGTTCCACACGAAGTGGCATAAGTGATGGCGTCCTTTCTCTTTGGGATTGTAGAAAGTGCGCTCGCCGCGACGTAGCCGCGGTATACGGCCACGAGACTAGTGAGTTTATCTAGCAGAGCTCCGTAAAAAATGAAACTTGACGCCTTGCTTTTTTCGCTGTCGAGGAGCAGTGATCTTTGTGGCGTTCTGGCGAAGCTCATTCGAATTGTTCCTTTTTTAAATGTGTCGGTTTCTTAAAATATATTGTTAAATCGGGAGCGGCGCTGAATTTATTTCGGTTAGTACCAGTTCATCAAAGCATTCAGCCGTACAGGCACTTGAGATGAAATCCGAAAATGTTCGTTAGATCGGGAAATTCGTGTGATCGGCTTTTGTGAGATCCCGTTCCGACTGCAAATGGTTGATGGAAGTATATCGGTGGCCGAATGTGAATCTCCCAGGAAAGTATGTGAATAACAGAAGGGGCTGCAAGTGAACGCTGCGGAGGCAGAACATGAAACGCGTTGCACACGCGTACGAGATGCTCGAGCAAGATATCTTTCGTTCGCGGAATGTGTCCACATATGAGCACCAGCAATGTCAGAGAGCGGTCAGAGGCGTGATAATCTAAGTAGGTCACCCAGGGCTGTCTATCTCTTTTTCCGCTACACAAAACAGCTGGTTTATTGTCAAGTTTAATTATCCGTAAAAAATCCGTCCTTATGACTGTGTCCTTATGACTGCTTGTTAACTTAGTTTAATCGGTGACTATTTCTTTTTACTGCAAAGCAGTATATGTCTTACCCCCTCCCCCAGTTTTCATTCCGGTGAAGCAGGTTTACTCGGCGCCGCTCCGAAGCTCCTTCTCGCCACCGCCGACCCCTCTTTTACAATGGTTATCACAACGAGTTATTCCCCTCGCCACCACTGATGCCTCTTTCACAAGTTACGCAGTCGGCTGACAGCGGCCGTAGCGCCGTTATCAGATGATTGCGGAGAATCAACACCAGCGCGAATGGTGTAAGGACGCCCGAAAGCCGCCGCCATCGCAGCCGCCAAGAATGTAGCCCGGGCGTTGCCGCTTCAAATTCCACATCGCCCACTGCGCGCCCCTGCCGGTTGAAAGAAACTTGCCACGTTGGAACGCCGGCGAGAGCACATTATTCTTCTTTAGCTTGAAAGCCATTCCGAACAACATTGTCCGTGAGCGGCCCTCGTTGGTTGACCAACTGGTCAGTTTTTCTGGCGGAAGAAAAATAATAGATCTAGTCTGGTCGCACGTCTCTCTCTCTCTCTCTCTCTCTCCATTCGCCAGTGTATTTCCCGCTAATTAGGTGACCGTCCGCCGTTGCCGGTTTAGGCATGCACGGTTTCCGAGTGAAGGGAGGGGGCACGCACGCACAGCAGGGCTTAATGCCGCTGCCGATGACAGACCCGTTAGGGTGGTGGAAGATTTAAACGTGGCAGTCTCACGGCTCAATGCACCCAGTCAGCTGTCCTCCGCAATTGATTGGTTTGGCCCATTTGGGTCTTGGTTGCACAGATAATGAGATGCCTACGAACTGGGCAGCGAAAGGGACACCCACGTGTGTGTCCACTATAGAGGTCGAAGCCCTCGAGGTGTTAAATCGCTATGGAGACGGACGCATGTCGCCGGCTTGGAGGAAGAAGAGCGGAAACTTAAGAGGCGTTAGCCCAGAAGCGTGAATGGGCGCAAAAACCACGGAAAGCCGCTGCCGCGCCGTTTCAGCCCTAGTTCCAGCTGGTCGTGTAGCTGTGAATCCCTCCCGGATGAACCGCACCCGGCCCGCTTGGAATGCCGACGCGGGCCAATATCACTCGTTCAGCTTAAAGGGCTTTCAGAGCGACATGTTCGACAGTATCTTTCACTTCTAAGCACCCGCTCATGACCGGTTGCCGGTTTATGCGTGCACGGGTTAGAAGAGGAGGGTGGTATGGGGGAGGGGGAGGGGCGGGCGGGCACATGCAGATATAGGTTTCATACCTTTCCTGGTGACATATGCGTTGTGTTTACGTGTGGTTTAACGTGGCTGCCGAATTGCCCAATGCGACCGGTCCGGCGCCATGTGTGGTAGAGGGAATTGGGTTAGCGTGTTACACAAACGGTAAGATGCCTATGAAGCGGGAGGAAAGAGGTCGCCCTACGTTGGGCCGCTAGGAAGGTCTGCTGCAAATTTCATTCAGTCGTAATTTACAAACAAACGTGTTTTGGTTCGTGCACTCCGTGGAGGGCGTGCGGCTTTGCAGGTCATCCTTCCTAATTAGGTGCCTGATTAGGCGTGAATACACTGGCGAGTGGAGAGAGAAACACTTCATCGTATGCGACCAGACTAAGATCTATTGATCATCAGCCAGACGAACTATGACCAGCTGGTCAATGAGGGCAGCCGAAGCGACAAAATTGCTCGCAATGGGTTTTAAGCTAAAGAAAAATAATGTTCTCCCGCCGGCGCTCCAATGGGGCAAGTTGCTTTCAACCAGCAGGGGTGCGCAGCTAGTGGGCGAGTGGAATTTGAAGCGGCAACGGCCGCAGCAACATTCTCGGCGGTGGCGGTGGCCGCGGCTTTCGGGCGTCTTTACACCCATTCGCGCTGATGTTGATTCTCCGCAATCATCTGATAATGCCACTACGGCCACTGTCAGCCGACTGCGCGACTTTTGAAACAGGCATTTCAGTGATGGCGATGGGAATAATCGCTGTGATAACCGTCGTGAAAGAGGGGCAGGCGGTGGCGAGGAGGAGCCCCGTATTGGCGCCGAGTAAATATGCTTCACCGGAATGAAACCTGGGAGGTGGGGAGACATATACTGCTTTGCAGGAAAAACAAAAATATTTGTTAGTTTTGTTGCCGAAATATTTTTGGTTTAGCTGCGTCTTCTAGACAGACCAGATTCAGAGAAAAAGCGCCAACGTTAATCGTCGCCAAGAAATAAGTAAACTGGTACCGCATAACTCTAACAACGTAAGAGCCCAGGGACAGAATGCGCACAGTGGTAAGTGTCGTTCATGACCAGACACAGGGATCTGTGCCGGTTAAATTAAAGTAAGTTTGATATCCTGGCTAGTTTCTTCCACACGACTCAAGCTACAACTTAGAAATAGCACACACAAATATAAGAAAGGGACAGCGCTGCGTATGTCCTTTTATCTCCTTGTGCGTGTTTTTTTTTTTTTTTTGCACTGTAGCTTGAGTCAATTAAAGTTGCCAGAGCTATGCTATATGCAGTCCCGGAGGCTCTTGGCCACGTAGACGAGCGATCCAGCAGGTCGAAAGCACGGATGTGTGCATCGGAAACGAAGGCAGGATGCAGGCCGGGCTACATCCATTGCGGAAGCCCAGCATACGTCGCACGAGTGATAAGCTGAATGGCAGGCAGAAGTCTGCGGCAGAGCAGCTGCGATCGCTAAAGTAAATCAGAGGCAAGAGCACTTCCCTGGGGCCATGCGGAAAAAGAAAGAAATCAATCTGATTTCCCCGAGAGGTTCGGCAATGAACCATAAGCCCCGTTATCTAAATAGCTTTCCTAGCGAGCCAAAGGAAACGTACAAATATTTGCGCATACACTCCTCGTATATGGCTGAAGGTTGGCTGCAAGGGAGAACCCTTCCATATTCTAGATCGCTGTTAGAACCAACGGATGTAATCATTTGGGTCGCCCCGTTGGCGACTAAGCTGCGTAATACAGCGCAGGCGATGGCACGTGAACGCTAACGCCTGAGTTATCGCGTTTCCCGTCGCCCAAAAGGGGGGCGGGGGGCATGTTTGCTTTGCCGACCTGTAGGCACGAATGATTTTCCCCGATGAAGGCCCAGATACGCTTGGACGGCGTTGCATAAAGCCTGTGCTCAAACCCTGAGTTCGTGTGGTGGAATATTGCTCCCTCCGATCAATTAGGCAAATATTAATCATTTTGACTGGCAGAGGTCTACCGCTGCTAAGCGCTGTCACTTCACGTGTAATCTACTTTAGTATCACCTGATATGAAAGTAGATAGCAACGGAGGTCTTCATGAATTAAATACTCCGGTCGACACATTTGTTGTTATAAGCGCTTGAGGCAGAAAAGGTATTAGAACGGAGTTTAGCTGGATGATTGTGTCTAGTACTAGCAAGGGGCGATATCTCAAGGTATCTTCATACATTTTTGTGCAACAATCAGATCTGAGACATACTGCAGACCTATAACCGACTGGAAGTGATAAAAAAGCTATGGTTGATTCCGCTGTCATAGGAATCGGTTAAACACGGAAGTGTAATGTGCAGCGAAATCTGCAGCTGAGCATGGTTTGCGGGTCGGCGGCCGTTTTGTGGGTGTGCTTGGTGAACGACGTCATGCTGGTGGGTCGCTACGGCAAAGGTGTACTTCTGTCATTTCCGTGACGGATATGACGTCAGTTAAGTCTTGGTGTACCCCGGCATAAAACACTTTAGTGCGAAAATATAAAACCCGAAAACCAACAACCCGAAGTATAACGGACTCTCTAGTACTAAAGGTTGCTTCCCCGCAAGAAGACCATGTGTGCAGGGGGGCACCCTTTACAGGCCGCTTGCTTCGTTGTACTGGCGTCACTTCCGTAACGCATATGACGTAAGCGAAAATTTAGTGGATCCCGGAATAAAACACTTTCGTGTTTAAATGCATCTGTTTATCGGCTTCGCGTTGCAAGGTTTGTAACACGAATTATTTACCTGTACGATACCGCTTTAGTTATTTTATACCAAGAATTAAAATCCCTACGAGAAAGCCGTAGGATCAATGTATGCCCCAGCATATTTTAATAGGCTTCTAGATCTGCTTTTGATAACTTAGCCAGGTAAGCTGAGAGTGGGCATGCTTTTTTTGAGGACGGCTGAACTGAAGTGCTGAGATATGTTTCATTTTCTAAAGACGATAGTCTTTCTTGGGCTACCTAAACCCAGAAATTTTGGTTTGTCTGTATGTATGTCTGCATTTGACTCAATTCAGCCAGCTGGCCAAAGGGAAACAAGATCTGTGCAATATTCTTATACACCCACAGCTAAATGTAAACGTCTACGTCCGGTGTCAATGTTCATACTTGTCAATATTGTTTAAAATGCACAAGACATTACGCAAATATAACACTGAAAAACAATACATCAGCGATATTTGCAGTGTTCCTTTATAAAAAAATTCATATATGCTTGACTTTTTCGAAATGAAATACTACATTCACTACAGGAAAAAAATCACTCTGTCGCCTGCAATCTCCCGCACCAAAATAGCTTCTGGTGGCATTTTAAGAAATCAAGCCGCAACAGTTACAAAAGGTTCCACTAGATGGGTTCCACGTTCTGCTCGGATTGCACGTGGACTAGGGCAACGTGGTTCTATAAACGTTGAAGTAGGGCGTCTCGATTCACGCGCGTCTCCGCCGTACCGCCCCGCTGGCATCGAGGCACCCGGCCTGGAGCAGTGGAACGCGGTAAATTTAAATTGACTAGAGCAAAGCTTTGGCGTGTTTACCTTGGGAGGAGCGCGACGGAAGAGGAAAAGCATTAGAGGTAAGCGGGAAAGCGACGGGAGGCATTTACTTTGCAAATGTCGACAAAGACTATCGTCGTTTGTCGACATTTGCAACGTAACGAGCAGATACGAAGCCAATTTTGGAATTTTTGTTTTTCGTTGGTCGTTTTTTCTGTGTTTTGTGTTTGTGTTTACTCTAAGCCTTCTCCTGTATTCTTGTTTTGTCTTATATATAATTTTTATGTTCGGGTACAATTAGAATGGCAACCGAAGTTATCGCTGTGCCTCATCCCCGAAGCCGGCGCAAGCAGTCCGTAACTGCGAGTATTTTGAACTTGACACGAGTAGTTTCCGTTATTTTTCGAACTTGTTCTGCTTCCAAACTCATGCTGCGATTACAAACAAACTATTTCAGAAAAAGCAGATGATATCATGCGCAAAGCGCAATTTCTCGCAAAAACGCGCGCGTGCGTGGACATGCGGCACCGTCGCTTCGGCGGCGTGATACACTACACGAGCAATTGCCGTTCTTAACTTGCATCCGAGTATGTAACTGCACGCTGTCGCCGTATAATTATGAGCAAAATAAATATTGCCGTACCGTATATTATGCTACCTTGTGTCGTCTTATCTGATGCTCCATAGTTCAGAAGGTTGCAGAGGTATGCAGGGACATATGTTAAAGTACGTCTCCTTTTGCTGTTAATGGTTCAAACTAACCATTACCATTTATTCCAATGCCCATTCTCGGACGGGAAATAAACTTGGTTGAAAGTATGACAACTGCCCTGTCCCTTCCTCCGAGAGTTCACGTTAATGCTGCTTCCTTGCGAAAATGTAAATATACTCTTAGGTTTTTACCATTATCGTTCTCATCCGTGTTTGTGCCCAGCATAGGAACGCCGTGCAGAACACGCGGATACCAACACTTCCCCAAGAGTCAGCATCGGGTATTCCACAGAAAGTGCCTGACCATTTTTTCTAACTTGAAAAAATCAACCTTAAACTCTAAACACGTGTGGGCTTCCTTGGATTCAAAGTAAAGTGAAAAAAAATGAAGGAAGCTCACACTAACGCGCAATACTTTAAGGTAGCGAAGCTGTACGCAACCTTCACTACCACCATTGCAATTTAAGTCCACCATTGCAGCCCATTTGCTTCTTCGCAGCAGCAACGACATCTACTCATAATTGTTGTTATAAATGTGAGTTTTTCTTTTTTTTTGAAGTGATAATCATTGCACATCACTTTGGAGGGGCGTGATATGTCATCACCATAATAATCATCATCATCATCACCACCACCGACAATCAAGGAATCATCATCATCGGGATTTTAGCTGCGTGGAATAAAACCGGCTTCCATCTTGCCATGTCGTTCGTGGCTGGCGCTCTCAGTATTATTCGCTCGGAAGCGATATAGCAGTGGCGACGAGGATCGCGCTTGTGCTAGTCGAGTAGTCCCACGCGAGAATGAGTGCTGGGAGTCCACCGGAATTTGCCGAAGAAGAAGGTACGTGGCCTAAGTACCGAGTTCGCCTGGAAGCTTACTTCGAAGCTCATAGCAGCAAGGAGCCGACGAAGAAGCGAGCAGTGCTTATAGCTTCGCTAACGAACAGTGCGGTGCGAGTGGTGCAAGCGCAATGTCACCCGAAAAAGGTCAATGAGCTCAGCTACGAGGAAGTGAGGAAGTGACGGCTAGCAGAGAAGTGTAACTTCGGAACTTCACTGGAGCGCATGTTAAGAGACCGAATTGTTTGCGGTGCGCGGGATGAAGGCGTGCAGAGAAATTTATTGACGCAACGAAAGCTAACACTGGACCAGGCTGAAGACTTTGTTGTGTCAGCACAGGAAGCGGCTGAGAACGCTAAAAGCATGCAATCTGCAGAGCCAGATGCGGTACATCTTGCCCGAGAAACGGCACGTCCATGGAAGTCACGCCCTAAACAGGGGAAGCGCCCCACTTTGGGAAGATGGGGTGGTGAATCGCATTCAGAGGACGAATGCAAACACCGTCGCGCGGAGTGCCACCGATGCGGAAAACGAGGGCATCTACGCCGGACGTGCGGACAATGGCGCCAAAGCTCCTATGCAATGACAACGAAAGCGCACACAGACTTGGACGAAAATGAAGCCCTGCACACGATAGCAGCGGTTCTTCACCAAGAAGCCAGCATCCGCAAGGTTAAGCCAATTTACAAGCAGATTACCTGGAATAACGTCCCCATTAGAATGCTGGTGGACACGGGATCGCCCGTACGTGTCATCCCCGGAGCGGTTTTCTGGAGGTACAAGACGATGTGGCCACCATTACGAAACACGCAGCTACAGCTCTCTTGTCTCTTGGGGGAACTTCCAGTCGTCGGACAACTTAGTATGACTGCTGCGTGTGATGGGAAAGATGTGGCTGGCACAGTCATAGTAGTCGGCAGCTCAGGGCCATCCTTGTGCGGCAGATACAATCAAGGCGTTCAACGAAGTGGGCGTCGCAATGTTGTCTAATGTGGTCGCGAGTGTGCAACCAGTCGAGGTAAAAGCGGCCGGAACGAAACTACAACAGCTGCTCAACGATTACGCCGACGTGTTCACTCCGGAGCTAGGCCTCTGCAAGGGACCACCGGTGACGTTTCAGCTGAAAGAAAACGCGTGTCCACGGTTTGCAAGGCCCGCACGGTACCCTACGCCTTGAGGGATAAGATGTCGGACGCGCTAGACCAGCTGGTTGCCCAAGATGTCCTGGCACCGGTGAAAACCGCCGAATGGGCGACACCAGTGGTACCCGTCGTAAAGGGCGATGGTTCCATTCGAGTGTGCGGAGACTTTCGCATGACAGTAAACGCAGCAACGCTGATGGAACGTTACCCGTTGCCTCGAGTGGATGACATCTTTGCCAAGCTAAACGGAGGAGAAGTCTTCACGACTCTGGACTTACGTCAAGCTTACAACCAGTTACCGTTGGATGAAGAGGCCAAGAAGATGACAGTCCTCAACACGCACAAGGGCCTGTTTTGTTTTAACCGGCTGCCTTTTGGCGTAAGTTCTGCTCCGGCCATATTCCAAAGGCGGATGGATGGGCTTCTGGGCGATATTCCTGGCGTGCAAGTATACCTGGATGACATTATCATCGCGGAGAAAAGGAATGACTTGTCCAGGCTAAAACAGGTCCTACAGCGGCTGCGGGAGTACGGTCTCCGACTTCACAAAGGGAAGTGCAAGTTCCGGCAAGATGAAGTCACTTTCCTAGGTCATCCATTGATGCTAAAGGCCTGCAGCCAAAGCATGACAACATGAAAGCTGTCAGCGAAGCTCCAGTACCCTCTTCGGTGAGTGAGCTGAAAGCCTTCCTCGGACTCGGTAAACTATTACGGCAAATTTCTGCCAAATCTTGCCACGGCGCTGGCCCGCTAATATGCCCTCTTATCTAAAGGGACCAGGTGGCAGCGGGAGCGGGATCATGAGTCGAGCATTTCCAAACAGTTAAAGAAAGAACCAATGTGCGGCCTTCCTAAGTTCCCGTGCTCACTTCGACCCTGGTAAGCCACGACGGCTCGAATGTGACACGTCACCTGTAGGCATTGGGGCTGTTTTGTCGCACCGTGTCAATTGTATTGACTACCACATCAGATTTTGGTAGTGGACACTTACAAAGGCCGAGCGCAATTGCTCCCAGTTGGAAAAAGAAGCGCTGGCACTTGCCTTCGGCGTCGCGTGGTTTAGGGACTATTTGTATGGACAACCGATTTGTGTTAGTAAAGACCACAAACCTCTCACTGGCTTATTCAATCCAAGTAAGGCGATTCCACCGATGGCTGCAGCGAGAATCCAGCGTTGGGCCTTATTTCTGGGAAATTATGACTACGCATTGCAGTATCGCAAGGGCAGTGAACATTCTAATGCTGACGCCCTCAGTCGTCTGCCATTGCCGGTCACGGAGCCGCGGGACGACTGCCCCGACGCATGTGTTTTGTATACCCAAGGCCTGGAAGAAACGGCGATATGCGCTCGCGACGTGGCACAACTGACTAATCAAGACGCCATCCTCCGGAAGGTCAAAGAGTGGATTGCAGAGGGATGGCCATCTTCCCTACCACAGGGTCACGAACACCTCCGTCCGTACTTTAACCGGAGAACAGAGCTAACCACAAGCCACAATTTGGTATATTGGGGACACCGCATTGTTCTTCCCATGGCTGTGGCAAAACGCATGTTGCGTCTGCTGCATGAGACACACCCCGGAATGACATCCATGAAAAGCATGGCCCGAACCCTGTTTTGGTACCCGGGTCTGGATAGCGACATAGAACGGCTCGTCAAATCATGCGGTACGTGTGCGCAGGCCTCGGCGATGCCACCAGCCCAGATACCTTTGGCGTGGCCGGACACCG
Source organism: Haemaphysalis longicornis (assembly GCA_013339765.2). Lineage (NCBI taxonomy): Eukaryota > Metazoa > Arthropoda > Arachnida > Ixodida > Ixodidae > Haemaphysalis > Haemaphysalis longicornis. The sequence continues at coordinate 239,889,479 of CM023449.1, forward strand.
GCGAAAGATGGAGCCGACTACATGCAGACTTTGCCGGTCCGATAGACGGCCAGATGGTATTGGTTGTGGTGGACGCCAAAACAAAATGGATGGAAGCAGTTCCTATGAAATTTGCCACAGCGCAATCAACGGTTGATGCCCTAAGGTCAATGTTTGCACGTTTTGGCCTTCCAAAAACTGTCGTTTCAGATAACGGACCGCAATTTGTGAGCGCTGTCTTTCGCGAGTTTATGGCACGAAACAGCGTGCAACATCTCACAACTGCCCCGTATCATCCACAGTCCAACGGATTAGCTGAAAGAGCGGTGCGCACCCTCAAAGAAGGGCTAAAGAAAAACCCTGGAATAGACCTGAAGACACGCATATCTCGGTTTCTGTGCCGATATCGCCGAACGCCTATCAAGGATGGCAAGTCGCCTGCGGAGCTGTTACTGGGATATCAGATCAGAACCAAAATGGACTGCATCACACCGGACAAGGATAGGGCAGAAATCCAACCGAGAGCGATAAAGGATAAATTTAATGCCGGTGACCCCGTCTGGATGCGAAGTTTTGGGTCAGGTCAACGGTGGATTCCCGGAGTTGTGCACAGTCACCAGGGCTCACGGATGGTTACGGTTGACTCAGGACAGGGACTCCAGCGACGGCATCTGGACCAGTTGAGGAGTCGGGCTGAAGAACAAGACTGTCGCTCGGAAGACGTTAACAAGCAGGGACCCGCCGCCGAAAGTGCCCCGTCCTTATCGCAGGCGGATTCGACCTCATCTCCCGGTACTACGACCTCAGTGCACGACAGCCCGGAAGCAGCGAAGGCGGGAGCTGGCCACCCGCCAACTTTGCGGAAATCGACAAGGCTCCGACGGCCCCCTGACCGCTACGGCTTTTCTCCTGAAAGCTTTAGCTATTAAGGGGAAAGAGATGATACGTCATCATCATCATCACCAACAATCAAGGAATCATCATCACCGGGATTTTGCTGAGTGGAATAAAACCGTCTTCACCTTGCCATGTGGTTCGTGGAGGTGCTCTCAGTATTATTCGCTCGGAAGCGATATAGCAGGGCGTAACCTATGGACGTGTCTTTCTGGTTACGAGCAGAGCGTTGCCGCGATTACGGTGAATGCTTGAAAGCGTTCTTTTTTTAAGGGGGGTGGGTGGGGCAAAACGTGCGTCGCCTCGAGGCGCGAACACATGCGCGCCAGACATTATATTGTTTTTTTTGTTTAACTTCCGGGCGGTGGGGCCGCAATTTCGTCAATCTCCCTAAGTGGGTATGCTTGGCTTGACAAACGTGCGCAGGGGACGCTAGCCGGTCGTCACCAGTGACGCACGGACAAGCGTTAGGCATTTTCTTTTGTTTTTTAACTACCGGGCCGTCGCCGCGATGCCCGCGCTAACATGTGCGCGCTCGGCTTTTTCTTGGTATTTTTAACGGGAGACACGAAACATCACGATTTAATAAAACTTCGCTGTTAGAACGAATTAGAGATCTTGTTGAGATGCCCAACATTGTGGCGGCGAATATTATTTGCTTAGACCACACCACCCTGGATTTTTAAATAGGGCTAAACGAGCATACAATCCATGCCTTCCGTATTACACTTGTATAGTAAATGCTGCCTAGGTCGCCGGGAAACCAACTCGGGAGCTGTTGTGTGTACGTTTTAAGAAATGCAACGAACCCAGTGATACCGAGATCGTGACCGTACGGTGGTCGAGCACGAGTCCAAGTTCAGTCATCAAAGACGACAGAACATTTATCCTCGAGGACTTGCTTCTCCACTTTAACAAGAGCCTCCGGAACGTCGGCGGCAAAACCTGGGTTATTTCTTCTTATGGATGGGGAGTCTTATGCCGACCGAAGCATCAGCGATAACGAGTTTCTTGAACTTCACAGATAGCCACTGCTGCTAATCTTTTCACCAGCTCATCAGTAAATCCGCTAATTTGTGCCCCAATTTCTATGATTGGGATTGTGTCTGTTCGTGCATGCCTGGGGAATAATGCATCACACCCGCCACGGCGGTTCAGTGCCTAAGGCGTTGTACTACTGAGCCGTAGGATGCAAGCCGATCGCGGCGGCGGGGGTCAGGTTACAGATGCAGGCGAAACGCGAAAATGTGCGAGGGTCCAGATTTCGGGGCATGTTTATGATTCCCAGGTAGTTAAAACTTAATCCGGAGTCCTCCACTACTACACGCTTTACCACCCCAAGACAGATTTGTAGTATTTTGGCCTATTGGCCATTTAGCCCTCTAAAGTTCCCTTTGAAGAGTGGGGACAGCAGTGAGAGGCTGTAGCGGAGGAGACCTTTACAGAGAGCGTCACCTAGCCTTAAAAGGGAGCTGACGCGGAATACACGAGCGCTGTTGGACCGTATGACAATAATGCCGGCAAGCGTTGTGAGCTTCTTTTAACAGCGTGAGGGTTTGTCCTTGTGTCGTTCACCTTCTGTCTAAATTTGTTGGTACTTCAATTTGCACTTCTCTTTTAAGCTGCGTATGTTGGGTGTTCATGTCAAATGGTAGTAAAAGGTTACGTCCAGGAATATGTGATAATAGGCGTATGGTATTGCTACTCCTGCAGCCCTTAAATGGTACTTGGATACATTCTATTTAGTGAAGGCCATTGCGGCGCACTTGGTGGGTGATATCGCAAAGCCGCGCATCCCGAGAAGCTTCGCAATCGAGGTAACAGCACTTTAAAGCTTGCAGGGATCAAACGTCGGTTGTAGCCTGAGCACCAAATGCATATATCGTCTACGTAATTTGAGATTTCCACAGCTTGTGGCAGGCATCTCCCAAAACCGACCAGGGAAATTTTAAAAAGAGTTCGGCTCAGTACGCCGCCCTGAGGGACACCGTGAGTTCTGTTGTGCGATGATGTGTCGCCGTCTGGTACGCGCATTTAGATGCTTCTGCCGGAAAGGTAATGACAGATGCAATTGTACATGCATCCCGCAATGCCTGCAGACATAACTGCTGTGCAGATAGCTCCATGGACCACACGGTCATACGCCCAATTTATGCCAATGAAGACTTGGATGGTTACTTGCGGTCGAGTTTTTGCTGACTTAACATGTGCTGTAAGGGCAATCGCGTTATCATTGCTAATCCTGCACTTGCGGAAGCCTGACATTTGCGACGGATATATGACCCTCTCAGTGAGATCCGAGTCCAAGCGCTGCAGTATACAATTTTCGCCACCAGTTTACCGATGAAACTAGGGAGCTGAATTGTTGTTAATGCAGTGTATATATGTGTAAACATATATTCTATTTTTCTATTATGGAGCACAAAACTATAAAAACCCGAAAAAATCTGTCACAGAGTAGCAGTAGTAGTAAAAACTTTATTTTGCCAAAAAGTTGTAGTGATTGTCGCAATTCGAGTTACTCGCTCAATCATCTACACAGCGGGGCTCTACTTATTTTAGGGGCTCGGTGTCTTCCGCCAACTCAAGGAGGGCCTCCTGCACGAGAGGAGCTGGGCTAGAGAAGGCAGCATCCCACTCTGAGAATGATGATAGAATGTGACGATCGGGTTGTGTTCTACGTAATGCCGGTATGTCTGGGAATGACCAAATGATGGGGTGAAGCGAGGCTCTCTTCACTGAACAGAAGGGGCAAGCGTCTTTATATTCCGCAGGATGGACATGAGGAGTGTAGTGGGGAATAATAGCGTTTGAAGCAGCCTGAGAGGGACAACACGCCTGCGACTAAGCAGGCAGGATCCCGGCAAAAATTCTCGAAAATATCGCCGAAAGTACGGAAGCAGTTTTCATAACCAAAAGGTTGTGGGCTCTCTTTAGGGGTCCTATGAATATATCGACGAACCACACCTCGGGTAGTCTCAGTGGCCCTGTCGTTTCCTGTTAGACAAGATTGTGCTGGTGACCAGATGATGCGGAAGGCCCGCCTATGAGGCGTCAGCTCTTGCACAGTGTTGCCAAGCTTGTAGAGGGTACCATGCCGTTCAAAAAATTTAGCAAGGCCGATTTGGAATCAGTTACGATGTTTAAATGGGGAGACCGGCTAAAGGCTATTGCTAGACCGATTGCCATTTCCTCTGCCTCTGTGCAGGACATGCAGCTTACAGATGATGTACTGATGGGGCTCCCCTTAGAGTCGACCACCACTAGTGCCGATGCATCCCTGTTTTGATTTCGGTAGCACTGGCGGGATACGTGTGATGTTTTTCCGAAGCATTTTGTTTTGTTTTTCAACTTCTTCTCTTTAAACGTAGTTCGTATAAGGCTGCTTCTGAAAATAATGAATAAACACAAAGTGACTCGGTAGTTCGTGTGCTGCGCTTTGCCAATCTTGCTGTATATAGTTATGCGGAAAAAATTAGAACGAAACGACGAAGGACCAATTTGCCATGGGTCTAGTACCCACAGAACAGCCGGAACCTCTTAATAACTGTTAACCAGCTGGAGAGCGCCAAAAAATAGCAAGCGAGGCGAAAAAGCCAAAAGATAACTCCCAGAATAAACAAAAAGCACGAGGAAAAGGCGATCTCCTGGCAGATATCCTGAGGGTCATCTGGTGAACCCCAAGAAGAAAAAGCAATGGAGTCGTGGTTTTTTCCCGGAGGTTGCCGGGAAGGCGAAATCCACTGATGCCAACGTGGCAGAAGGTAGCCGTTCGCATTACGCCACTAGCGAGGGTGCCGTCGACGGGAAGCGCTCCTCGTTTTCCCATGATGAGGATGACGTGGGAGACGTGCAGGCAGCTGGCCTCTCCATGCCCCATCCTTCCCTGTCCTTCAGCGCCGTTGTGGCCGCTCTGAAGACGTCGGCCGCTCAACAGCGGAACACCGAGACTTTGGCCCCGCAGAAGGGAATGAGATGTTGCGGCGTGGCATTAGTGACCGCGCTCGTGTGCCTCTACTACGTGGGTTTCCTGGCCAGATACTTCTGCTCTCGAGGCCCCAGCTCATTCAGCCGAAGAGGACCCATTGGTCACTCCAGATGTCCTACACCCGCTGGCTCTTCGGCGAGCGCGGTGAGGCCGCATGCACTCCGGCCCCTCCAGACCCATCGGGCCAACGGGACGAAGCACAGAAAGCGACGACGGGACAGCGCAGGCAGGGAATTTCCGAGGTACCGCCTTTACCTCCCGCTTCCGTAAAAAATCACCTTCGAAGACAAATGTCTTCGAATCTCTTTGTTGGCTCCATAGTGCTTACCACAAGCAGACGCTCCTTGCGCTGTCGTCAGTTGCTGTTAAGGCAGTCCTGATTTCTTATATTAGGACTGCGCATTTGCTTTTGTTTTCTAATCAGTAACAGAGAACCAACCCACTTCGCGGCCGTGCATCATAGAAAAAGAGCGGAACCTAACAATTCGATCCAGTGCAAGAAAATGTAGTACCAGACTGAAGAATTCTAGTGATGTTATTTATTGGAATAAAAATAGCCGCACTTTATTCCCTGTTCGATCATTTCTTCTTCCTTTAGTATCGCTGTATCAGGAATTTCAAACAGAAAATTCTCCTATCCTGGCGTTTGCGGCCAATCATTCGGCGCTTCGTGCTATAAGTTACTTCATAGGTGCAACATCAACCCAACAATACGTCATTCATTGAAGGGTAAAGTCAACTAACAGCGAGCATAATTAAGCAAACGCTGTAACTTAAATCTTAACAGAACCGAAAAGGCGAAGCCCGGGCGTTGTTTTAAGGCGAAGCCTATGTTAGTACCCAACTAAGCCTCATCCCATCAGCAGGGCAAATGGTGAAGAGAAATTAAAGTTTTCCAGTGAAATACTGCGCTGAATGAATAACTGGCTCGAGAAGCCACATTCAGGTGACCTAGTGTCGCTTTCAACGCTGGTTCACAAACCTTGATGCAATAACTTCGTCGCCAAGTTGAAGCCAGAACAGTTGCCGTGGTAATCGCTTTTGCGATGCACGACGAAAAGCGCGGGCATGTTAGAGCGCTTATAGAAAAGGCCGCATTTTACGCCTTTTAAACCGGCGCCTCAGCATTGCGGTATACTTTCGCCGCATTGTTTCACACTACAGAAGGCATGAGCGTGAACATGCGGCTTATAAATAGTAATCAAAAGCACCTTACCTGACCACCCAGTGGCGTTTTTTTTCCTTCTGCGTGCTTCGCCTTAAGAGAAGCTGACAGTAGCTACCGCGCAAAAGTGGACGTCAAGACTTCCCGTTAGTGCGTTTTCGCGCTTTATTGCGATTTTCTTGTTTTCAGTGTAACTGCTGTCTAAGTGTGTTTTTTTTTTCATTTAGTGATTGGATACTTTACTAGGCGAGCCTGATACTCTCTACACTAAGGAAACCGGAATGCCCAATTAACGGTAATGGCATGCAGCGATGAATACCTGTGGTGAGGACCCTGCCACTCCGACATTTGCGCTGTCCATCCACTTAAAGAGACGACGACGTTGCTATACTCTCGAGAAAAATGAAGTTCGTGTTACATAGGAAGGGACCTGCGATGGCGGCGGCAATTAAATGTAATATTGCCTGCGCCAGGGGAGGGAAGTCATAATCATCATCATAATTACAACGACGACGACGAACGACGGATGATGGACGGACCACAACTGCGACGGCGACGACACAAGGCAGCCACTGAATTTCGCCATTGTGAATTGCGCTTTCCACGTGTTCGCTATAAACGGCCCAAAGAAGTTGCGGAGAAACAGAAGACAAAGGGCCGGAATGTGCAGAGGGAACCATAAATTCTATTTTACATAATGATGATGATAATATCACCATGCGTGGGGGTCGGGGAACTTATTTCGCAACATCCTGTCTGCCCCCACAGAGGGAGTAAACTAGTTGGCCGATCACTGTTGTCCATTTCACTGGCATATTCCCTTTCAAATTCCATCCAATTCTGTTCTGGGACGACAGCTTGATCTTCCAGCGGTGTTTGTAGGGTCGATGGCATTTCCGACGGATCAGACCTGTGTTCAGTTAAAGACTTGTACATAGCAACCACAGCTTGTTTGATGAAAGTACGTTTCGCATAAGGGTAATGATTTTCTTGGGAGTCACTTGAAACCATTTATGCCGCTTATGTGTATCGTACTTGCCTGGCTCACTGCATTTTTCTGGTCTGCTGTGTTTGCGGAACAGATGGTTTTTCTGTCGCTTTTGAGAGGACTTCTTTTGGTGCGCCTTATCCAGTACTTCGGCGGTCTCCTAAGTTTTTCTCTTCGTACATTTTAAAATTATCGATGCTCTTCTTTGGTTGAACTGTCGAACGAGCCAAGCGCCTGCTGATGTGGTCTTGTTTGATGCACGTGTCTTTTGATGAGGACAAAGGTATTGAGGTGAATGATGCCTACTTGCGTTAAAGGCGGTGCGTAACGGAGGGCCTCGAAGGACAAGAATTTGCGCTTGTGTCTTTCGCGGAGCTTGTGGAATGTTGCAGGCATAAGGCAAATTGTTCACGAGTCTGCAACCCTGGAGTTGCTTCTGCGTTCCTGAGGACTGTTGATACATGGCTCACACTCGCATTGGTCACTGTCGTTAGCATTTTCTCTGCGTTCTGCTAACGAATGTATTCAGCTTCGCAGTTTTAAAATTGTCTGGTGAACGCGTCAATTCTGAACGGCTTCAATAACGTGTCCACGATTGTATAAGGCGAAGTCGGAATTGAATTATGCGGTGCCCGAATATCTGTCATTCCTTCGTAGACTTCTTTACGAGTGAAAAGTCGTAGATGCCGGATAATAGATCACTAGTACGCTGATATTCTTTGTGTGATTCCTTTTTTTTAAGCGCACCGTAATCTGGTTCTCGTGCCGATTATGATCTCCTCGCATTCTAAGCGTGTGGTAAAGTCCTCTTCGAGATATTCGGTGGATACGTATGTCTCGA